>ML685811.1:5560290-5635197 GCA_007922175.1 Pelusios castaneus
GGGAGGAGAAGGGAGCCGGAGTCGGCGATGGGGCCGGGGAGGAGAAGGGAGGCGGCGGGTTGGGCCGGGGAGGAGAAGGGACACGGAGGTCAGGCTGCGGTGGTGTCTGGGATAGGTGAGCGGCCATGCACCCACACAGCTCAGAGGGAACATCAGTGATGGCTGCAGGTCTGTAGTCACAGCTCATCTGAACGTGGTTTCCCCCGACTGTGGTACTCCGTGGCCACCAGGACAATCCCCAACACCCAGCTATCATCCTCTGGCACAAACGAGGGGAAGGCGCCATGTAGTATATTAGCGTTGTGTTTGGCCACCAACCAGCCCTGGGAGGACCGTGAGCCTTTAGCACACAAGCCAAGGGCAGCTGTCCTCTTCCAGCTTTTGGCTGCTTTCTTAGGAGATGAACTGGCCTTGCAAGATGGGGGCGCGAGGCTTCCCCGGCCTCCCACCAAGGTGCAGCTGCTGCTTTGGATGCTAGGGCCAGGGCGCAGCCTCGCTGGTAATTCTGCAGAAGCCGATAAGGGAAGATGCTGACTGCAGTCCAGGAGTGTCTGGGCACCATCTGCTGGTGGGACCTGAGAGCTGCTGGAACTTTCATTCCAATTACACTGGTGCATGCAAACGCGTGGAGCTGGTTCACCAGGGGCTACATTAGTCTGCACTGAACATTGCACGTAAGCACGCTTGTTCAGAGCACAAGAGAGAAAGGGGGTCTAAAGCTAAGTCATCAAGATCTTATTCAGGCACTTAAATAGTGACCCGATCTTCAAAAGTCTTGAGCAGCAACTGAATCTCCCATTCCAGTGGGGCAGTCCTGTTAGTCTAGGTCAGCGAAACAAACAAGGAGTCCTGCAGCACTTTTAAAGACTAACACACTTATTTATTGCATGCTCTCGTGGGGGAAAGTCCCACTTCTTAGTCTTTAAAAGTGCCACAGGACTCCTTGTTTGTTTAACTAAATCTCACAGAGCTCCAAATCTGCTGTCAGGGTTAAGTCTTACACACCAGGGCCACAGATGTCGATCTGTGCTACAAAGTCTATATTTCATCCTCAGATGAGACTGGGGGGATAAAAGGATGTAAAACAGACCAGGACACACCTGGCAGGCAAAAAATTTTCATGGGAAGCTGGGGGGAGAGTTTTCTGATTGTTTTGAATCCTGCATACATGAGGCTATAGATTTGTTTATGAACTTTTTATACTAATATGTGCTCAGAGCACTAGGCAGGTGGACCTATATAAAGTGAAAGGAACAGAGAAATCACCATAGGTTCAGCCTTCAACTCTCTTTTAGAGTCACAGCAATTCAGTGGGCGTTGGGCAGCAAATTGCCTGAGGCTCCTATACTAAGCTTCATTCACAGAAGATATTCTTCCTTTTAACCCACTGTAGTTTTCAGAACTTACACTTGACCAAAGTCCCTGGAACTCTGCAAACTGATTTGCTTTTTCCCTTCTGGAAATGGTACAATAAGTTTTCCTGCTGTTCTTTTTGTGCTGCTCTAACTTCCATGTTACACTTTAGGCAATAAACTCCGTTTCTCTTTCTTTCAAAGGTCTTGCTTGGATTTGACTTTTCCAATCACTCACTCTCTACTTTTACTATTGTATTTATACAGGGCCTGATCTCATCTGTGTTGAAATTGATGAGAGACTTTTCACTGACTTTACGGGAAGTTGGAGCCGGCCACCAGCGAAAAATTTCTGGACCAGGTAAAACACAGTAGATGTCTGAATTCCAGCAATGAAATGATGTATTCATGATGGCTCTATCTTGTTCCAAGAAAACAGTTCTGTACATATCTTACAATACTTATGATATGAAACGAAATTGTGTAGAAAAGGTGAGTGCTACTACTTATCCCAATGTATTTCTGGCTGTGGAACTCCTTGCCACATGAAATCAGCAGAAAACCATGTCTTGATTTCTTTAGAGTACCTCTTTGCCTTTCCTCAATGAAGACAAGGCTTTGGGCTTCTGCTGCCCCCTTGAAAATTCCCCTAACTTCTCAGGAAGAAAGTTAGCCTATGAAATATAACCTCACATAGAGAAGAGCAGAGTCTACCGTCTTACCAAAATGAAACTGGAGTTAAAATTCTCATGTTCGGAACCTGGGCACTACAGGCACTAACTAATATGAGGAAGATGATAGATTAGACAGGTTTTAAGGCCAGAACATACCATAATGATCATCTTGTTTGACCTGAGAATCTTACCAAGGACTTCTGCAGCGAGGCGGTTGTTTTTTCTTACTCTGCAAGTGACCAGACTGCCCCCAGAGATTCGTGGGTGGACCACAGCATGTCACAAGCGTCTTGATGTAAAGTCTCCAGCTGATGGAGAATTTTACCACCTTCCGGGTTAAGCAGCACCAGAAGTGAGTTCCCCTCATTGTTAAAAAGTTGCATCTTATTTCCCATTTGAATTTTTCTAACTGCAACTTCCAGTCAGTGGATATCGGTTTGCCTTTGCTAGATTAAAGAACCCTCTAAAATCTGCTCCCCCACATAGGTACTTACAGACCATGATCCATTAACCTCCTAACCTTTGATGATAATATTTTCAGTAATAAACTCAATATATCAAGTTCCTTAAGTATCTCACTGCCAGGCAGGATTTCCAGACTTTAGCTTGTTCTTGTGGCTTGTCTCTAGATCCTTCCCAATTTTCCAACATCCCCAGGGCTCAGTGTCCAGGAAAAGTCTCACCAATGCTTCATACAGCGGGAAACCCACCTCCCTGCTCCTCCTGTAGTGACAGCGAACTAGCTAGAGGTAGCGGTTAGTATAGAGAGAAATAGCCTTGTGCCATTTGATGTAAAGTAGATTTCACAGTTTTCATCTATTACTCTTTATTTTTGTAGCTGTGCTAGGCACTTTGCAGGCAAACAGAGAGGAAGCCCCTGTTCCCAGGAGCGTACAATCGCACACAGCATATGCCACCACCATCATTAAGAAGAACCTACAGCGTACGATGCTCTGTGGGAAGGCCTGTGCATAACCCCACTCAGGAGCTGGGGTGAAAGAGAGGATGGGAGTGCAGCCAGTAGATGGGGTGCAATGCAGCAGGATCAAGCACTCCTGAAGTCCAGCAGTAATTCTGGGGGCAGAAGAGACTCCCAGCTTTAAGGGAAGCAGCCGGGAGGGAGCAATTATTAACAGAGAGATGCTTTTAATGACAGAATCGGCATCAGGGACCCTCCTCACATTTCTTTAATGCCAGGGGTAACACCAGTGTTTGTGCTACCCAGCAGGTTGGCATTTTCACTGAGCCACCTTGTTCAGCAGATGCCAACAGGCAGTAGGAACTGAAATGCTACGGAGCCCATCAGTCACGTAGCAGTAGGGGAGGGATGCATAAGAACACAGTGGGATGAGCCAAGCAAAATATCTGTCTAGGGTTTAGGTGCCCCCATCCTTGCAGAATCCATGTGCCTTGTAATGGTGAACAGATTGGCCTCCACACCCCCCAAACTACGGCCAGGCAGACTGGCCCAGATCACACGCAGAGTCTGCGGCACAGTTGGGAACCCCCCACTTTCCTGTAATCTTCTAAAGCCAGGAAGAGAGAGCACACTGTAGAGCCCAGATGTGGAGGAAATAGCTATGGACCAGCTGTAGCTCACGGGCGCAGTGATCCGGATGCACCCAGTTGGTTTCAGCCTATCTTCTTGCCCATGTGACAGATCCCATTTTTGCCATCATTCTCTGGTGTCTCTGCTCCACGAGAAGATGATAGAGACAGGACAAGAAGCAGAGGCAGCTAACACTCCTACTGATCACACTGACCTGGAGCAACAAGATCTCAGGCCAAGGGCCAAATTCTGCTCAGTCACAGCAGCATGAACTTCACTGGAGTTGCTATGGATTTACACCAGAATTTGGCCACGGGAAAAGTTCTGACTATCGTATGAAAAGGGGGGTTGAAATGTAGCTCAGAAAAATGCCAGGTGCGCATGGTAGGAGGGAGCCAATGCCTCTAGACCAGGCCTGCTACATTTCTATGCACTGTGTGAATCTAGCTCAGCAATCGATTCCCCACTGGGGACTGTGCCAGGGGGGGCTCCCAGCTGTGCCCCCTTCAGCTGGCAGAGGTGCACCATGTGTGCAAGCAGCTGCCGGTGAGAGGGTGATTGGAGAAATACAGCTCCTGTATCGCAGATGGCACAGGAATGCCGAGTCTATGCTGCAGAAAAGAGAGCTGGTGAGAAAACGGGAAGCTGAGCTTTCAGCTCTCCCAGCCCCCGGAAATGTTCAGGTAACCGTAGCCCGCCTGGAGAGAGGGACCCTTCCAGTGGGTCACAGTCCAGGTGCCATGATTTTAAGCAAGTTCAAGAGGTGTCCCTTCCCATCAGTGTGAGCGCCCTCTGTTCCTTTACTTGTACAGCATTGGAGCAACGTAACAGCAAGGAAGGCACCCACATCGCTGCTCCCTTAAAACTGACGAACAGGAGGTTTAGGTTGGACAAAAACTTGCTGTCAGGGTAGTGAGCGTGGGAACAAATCCCCTAGGGAGGCTGTGGAATCTCCATCAGTGGCGATTTCAAGAACAGGGTCGGACAAACACCTGTGAGAGATGGTCTTGTTCTTACGTACTCCTGGCTGGGGTGCAGGAGACCGGACTAGATGACTTCTCGAGGTCCCTTCCAGTCCTACCCTTCTGGGATTCTCTGACATGTGGCACAGCGTGTATTTGCGGCAGAGGTGGAGGCTGGAAGAAAGCCTTACGTGCATCAATCTCTCCAGGCCTCTGCTGTCAGCTGTGAGTTATCACTGTTGAAAGTGCTCCGCATTTTGAATTTCCCGACTTCTCAGCAATGACAATCTCCACCCCAGTGTTGCATGAACAGATTGTTTCCCCCCAGGCAATGCAGATCTCCTGGCATATTTACATGGCGAGGCAGTGTGCGTGGAGCAAGATCGGGGTGTGCATCTCAGCCACATGGGCGCATGAGCTATTCATTTAGCACCATTTAAACACAAAGTCAGAACCACACGGTCCCTGGACTCCATCTATGGTAGGGTTCTGCCCTGCTGCCCAGCACCGAAGTATCTGAGCCCCCCAGGAAAGCAATAAGGATAGAGAAGTCCTACTGAACCCATGGCAAACTCATTGCCATATGTCTGTCTTTCATGTGCTCTCTGTGCAACTCTGGCTTTATAGCTCTGTCCACCCGCTCAGCCCATTTCCAGGCTCTTTCTTTCCCACGTGGCACTCAGGCCTGGGTGCCATCAATCCACCTCCTCTCCTGCTTCTGGCTCCTGGATGCTCAACAAAGCCAAGGCTTCCCTGGAATGTTCTGCTGGGCTTGTTTCTGCCCATCCAGCTGGACGCTCTTGTGGGCATGGGCTCTCTGGTGTTTGAAAAGGGTCGAGCTCTGGCTGAAGTTTTTCTCGCAGGCAGGACAGGGGTTGGGTCCCTCCCCGCTGTGGAATCTCTGGTGTTTAATGAGGGCTACGTTCTGGCTGAAGCTCTTACCACACTCGGAGCATCTATGGGGCCTCGCCTCACTGTGGATTCGCTGGTGCCACATAAATTCCTGCTTGTAGCGGAAGCTCTTCTCACAGCCTGGACACTTGTAGCCCTTCTCCTCGGCGTGGCTCCGCTGGTGCCACACGAACTCTTGCTTGTAGCGGAAGTGCTTTTCGCAAGTGAGGCACTGATACGGCCTGTCGCCAGCGTGGACCCTCTGGTGCCACGTGAATTCTTGCTTGTAGCGGAAGCGCTTCTCGCACGTGCTACACTTGTATGGCCTCTCGGCTGCGTGGGCTCGCTGGTGCCAGGCTAACTCCTGCTTGGAGCGGAAGCTCTTCTCGCACCCGCTGCATTTATAGAGCCTGTCCCCTAGGTGAGCTCGCTGGTGCCACGTGAATTCTTGCTTGTAGCGGAAGCTTTTCTCGCACTCGGCGCACGTGTACAGCTGCTCCTCTGGATGGATTCTCTCGTGCCTGGTCAGTGCTGGGCTCTGCTCACGGCGAGCGCGCAGACTGGGGCTCTCTCCTGGGGGGACTCTCTGACGTGCGATAAAATGAGAGCGCTCACCACAGCTACCCTTGGAGCATGTGGGGGGCACGTGACTGCCAGAGGCTAGCAGGGGAGCGAACCATTTCTCACACAGGGTGCATTTGCACAGAGTCTCAGTAGGGACAAATGGCTGGGACACAAGGACGTCGGAGGGCCAGAGCGTGCTCCCAGCCACATGTGGGCGTCCCCCAGGGAGTTCAAAGGGAGCCGCTAGCTCACATCCCAGGCAGCAGTGTGGCCATGTGGCTGCAAAGCCACTTTGCCATGGAGAGGGCAGCTCCACTCCGCTTCCGCTCGACTTTCCCCGACGGTCTTTTGAGTTGGAACGAGCCGGGCAGCCAAGTTCCCTGTCCGAGCTCTGCAGAGCATGTTCCGGGAGCCCCTCTGCTGACAGACTGGGCACCTCCAGTCCCTGGAGACTCTCCTTCCCCCTGATCTTGGCATCTGCTGTAACAGAGAAAGAATCCAGGCATTATTCATTGCATGGACTGGGGAAACGGAAACCTGGGAGAGAGAACTGTTCGGCCAATAGCTCAGTTGCCATCATTACAGAGCGGCCTTCAACGGCGTCATGGGTTTATTTCAAGGATATTAACATTGTATTTCTGTAGCAGCCCCAACCAGTTCCATTGTCAGTCACGCACAAGCAGAGCTCCTGCCCATCCAGACTTATGGGGAAATTAGGAGTGAAATCCTGGCAAAATTAAAGTCAAAGAGAATTTTGCCATCGACTTCAATGGGATCTGGATTTCACCCCAGATGTATGTCCTATTTTGCAATCTGCACAATGGGTCCAAATCGGTTCTAGTGTCTGTGGCCCAACTTGATTAACATGATGGCCACACCAATTGCTTTCGCCAGGTCTACATTTGGCCTTCTCGGTTGCCCAGTGTTTCTGTAGCGACTCCTGAAGCTTTCAGAGTAAAACCCTGGCCCTTGGAAAGTCAACAGGAGTTTTGCTATTGATTTAAGGAGGCCAGAATTTCATCCCGGACATTATTTCTGAGCTATTAATTGGGTTCCCTTGACAGTAGGTCCTACCTAATCAATGCATTGTACGGAAGAGGAGAGACAGAGGGAGATTTGTTAAAGGGTTTCCATTGTATCGAGGGTCTCCGGCACCCAGGGGCCAAGGCTACATTTGCCCCCCCCCCACAGGGCAGGCTGTGTCCTTGTGCCACCCCCGAGCGGAGGGTTGTATCTGAAGACGAAGGGCTGGAGGCTGGGAGTGTGTGTGAAAATGCAAGCTTGGCTCCGCTGCCTCCCTCCCCGCAGTTAGCCAGTATATGGTGCTCGCCTCTCCCCCTGCAGACTGGTGCTGCTCTGATGGGGCAGATTCACCCCCTTCCACCAAGCCTGTGCCCTCCACCTCCTGAGAAGGGCTGGGCAGGGCAGCAGCCCTCCCCATACTTACCTACACTCCAGCCACACAGCCCAGCCGCTTGGACAACATGGGGAGAAGTCGGTACCCCCTATTGCCCAGCATCTGGGGGCTGCCCTCTCCACTCCCCGTTGTACGCCGCTGTTTGCAGCAAATAAATGGGACCAGCATTACAGATGGGGCACTGACAGCCTCTGTGCCCCATCTGGGTGGGCCAGAACTCTCCAACTCTACTGTTCGGTGACGCGCTCATTTCTAGATCAGCTTGGGAAGAAGGAGTTGCTGCTCTCAGCGATCCTCTTTTGCTCATGCGTGTGTAAAAGAGCGAGTGAGCGAGCACGCCCCCTCCACCCCACTTCAGCAGCCAGTTTTCCTCTCCAATCTCCGGGGCCGTTCACCTTCCAGCAAGAGAAGAGGAAGAGCCCAATGCTATCTCCAGTGGGGGTGGAAATATCTCAGTGGGGATGCATGGCTGACACCTGTCAAAATGATGCAACAGCAACAACCGTTCCTGCACTTGTTATTGGGAGCCAAGAAGTGGGGGGGGCGGGGAGAAAGGGGGCGCCAGGGCTCCAAACACTCATTGTTTCCGAATGGTTTGTTCGTTACTCACAGCAGATGCCAAAGTTAAAAGCATTTCCGTCCCCAGCGTCCTTATGACCCTTGACACATGGCTCTTCCCCACGTTCAATCAGCCGGATAAGCTCAGGCTCAGAGGCAGGACGTCCTGGTCATGAGAGAAGAGACTCTAGGTACTTGGCTGGCCACCATCAACACACCTCGCCACAATGCAGCAGGGCAGGTATTACTCCCATTGTAGAGATGGGTCACTGAGGTCCATGTGACTTGCCCAAAGTCACCCACACAGTCTGTGGTGGACTTAAACTCCAGACCCTCAAGGTCTAGATGAGCCTGACATGGAGGTGGGTTTTTTTTACTTGGCAATTACTCACTGTTCCATCAGCATTTTAAACACCAGGCCTGATTGAATCCCAGCCCTGTGCATGAACTAGGCAGGAGGCCAAGGAGGGTGCGGAGATTTAAAAAAATAAGCCTTATGGATTGAGACAAGCTGAACAGTTCATGGGAGTCTAAGTTACCTGCATTTACAGTACAGGCATTAATGCCACCGTGTGCCCGTGGCCTCAGCCGCTTGCCCACTTACATCTACACTGCTCCCTTGACACAGGAACCTTCTCCATTCAGCTCCCACAAATGGTACCACACAGCACGCAGGGAGCGATTTCTATGGAGCCTGGCCCCAGGCAGAGCTGGTACAGCCTGTGGGATGCTTACAGAACTCTTGATCCTTTGTGACGCTGTCTGGCACATGAGTGCCCATTTCTACTGTTACTGAGACACATGGTGAAGGAGTTTGGTGCATAGGTGGTGTTCTCCTCAATCCTTCCGGTCAAGGGTAGGGACCCGAGCAGAGACAGATGCATCCTGGAGGTGAATGCCTGGCTGCGAAGACCATGTTACCAGGAGGGCTTTGGCTTCCTCGACCATGGGGTGCTATTCCAGGAAGAAGGACTGCTAGGCAGAGATGGACTCCACCTATCCAGGAAGGGGAAGAGAGTATTTGGAAGTAGACTGGCTAACCGAGTGAGGAGGGCTTTAAACTAGGTTTGAAGGGGGAAGTTGACCAAAGCCCACAGGTAAGTCACAATGAGGGAGACCTGGGGGAAGAGATGGCACTTGGGGGGGAGCCGGGGCTGTAACAGCAGGAATAAAAGAGAGACTAGTCAGAACCTGGGGGAAGGAATCAAATCATTGTCTTAGGTGTCCTAATGAAGCCCTAATATCTGAGGTCAGTGTGGAAGAAGGGCACCAGGAGATAATGCAAGGAGGAAGATGCAACAGGAGAGAGAATCGACAGGGCAAAGTAGGGCAATCGGCCCAATATTTTAGGTGCCTGCACACAAATGCGAGGAGCCTGGGAAACAAGCAGGAAGAATTGGTAGTACTGGCACAGACAAGGAACTATGATATAATTGGAATAACAGAGACGTGGTGGGATAACTTGCATGACTGGAGCACTGCCATGGATGGGTATAAATTATTCAGGAAGGACAGGCAGGGAAGGAGGGGGGGAAGGGTAGCGCTATATGTAAAAGAGCTGTATGACTGCTCAGAGCTCCACTGTGAAAGTGGAAACAATCCGGCTGAAAGTCTCTGGGTTAAGTTTAGAGGAGAATGCAACCAGGGGGATGTCGTGGTGGGTGTCTGCTACAGACCACCAGACCCAGAAGGAGGAGGTGGATGAGGCATTCTATGGGCAGCTAGCAGAAGTTTCCAGATCGCAGGCCCTGGTTCTCATGGGGGATTTCAATTATCCTGACATCTGCTGGGAAGGCAATACAGCAGCGCATAGGCAATCCAGGAAGTTTTTGGAGAGTGTTGAGGACAACTTCCTGGTACAAATGCTGGAAGAACCAACTAGGGACCTTGCACCTCTCGACCTGCTGCTCACAAACAGAGAAGAATTGATGGGGGAAGTAAAAGTGAATGGCAACCGGGGCAGCAGCGACCATGAGATGGTAGAGTTCAGGATCCTGATCAAAGGAAGAAAGGAAAAGAGCAGAAAACACATCCTGGACTTCAGAAAAGCAGATTTTGGCTCCCTCAGGGAACTGATGGGCAGGATCCCTTGGGAGGCTGATCTGAAGGGGAAAGGTGTCCAAGACAGCTGGCTGCATTTTAAAGAAACCCTGTTAAAGGCACAGGAAGATAACATTCCGATGTGCAGAAAGAACAGCAAATGTGGAAGGTGCCCAGCGTGGCTTAGCAGAGAACTCTGCGATGAGGTGAAACATAAAAGGAAAACTTATAAGAAGTGGAAGCTTTGACAGATGACAAGGGAGGCATATAAAGATATTGCTCGGGACTGCAGTGATAAAATCGGAAAGGCCAAAGAGCAATTGGAGTTGCAGCAGGCAAGGGATGTGAAGGATAACAGGAAGGGGTTCTACAAGTATGTCAGTAACAAGAAAAGGATCAGAGATGGTGTGGGTCCCTTACTGAATGGGGCAGGTATCCTCGTGGTGGATGATGTGGAAAAGGCTGAAATCCTCAATGCTTTTTTTACTTCAGTCTTTACAGGGACGGTCAGCTCCCAGGCTACAACACAGGGTAACGCAGAATGGAGAGGAGGAGAGCAGCCCTCGGTGATGGAAGGTCAGGTTAAGGACTACTTAAAGAAATTGGATGTGCACATATGGGGTCAGATGAACTGCATCCGAGGGTGCTGAGGGAGTTGGGGGAAGTGATTGGAGAGCCGCTGGCCATTATCTTTGAAAACTCGTGGCGAACGGGGGAGGTCTCAGATGATTGGAAAAAGGCAAATATAGTACCTATCTTCAAGAAAGGGAAAAAGGAGGATCCAGGGAACTACAGACCAGTCAGCCACACCTCAATTCCTGGAAAAATCATGGAGGAGCTCCTCAAAGAATCCATCCTGAAACACTTGGAAGAAAATAGAGTGATCAGGAACAGTCAGCATGGATTCACCAGGGGCAAATTGTGCCTGACCAACCTGATTGCCTTCTATGATGAGATGACTGGATTTATGGATGCGGGAAGAGCCGTTGACATGAGACATACCTCGACTTTAGCAAGGCTTTTGATACGGTTTCCCACAGCATTCTCATTGGCAAATTAAGGAAGTATGGGTTGGATGAGTGGACCATAAGGTGGATAGAAAACTGGCTAGATCAATGGGCTCAGCAGGTAGGAATCAATAGCGCGATGTCTAGTTGGCAACCGGTAACAAGTGGAGTGCCCCAGGGGTCGGTCCTGGGGCCGGTTCTATTCAACATCTTCATTAATGATCTGGATGATGGGATCGATTGCACGCTCAGTAAGTTCGTGGATGACACCAAGATGGGGGAATGGTAGATACTCTGGAGGGCAGGGACAGGATTCAGGGAGACGTGGACAAATTGGAGCATTGGGCCAAAAGAAATCTCATGAGGTTCAACAAGGACAAGCGCAAAGTCCTTAGGACAGAAAAATCCCATGCACTGCTACAGGCTGGGGACCGATCGGCTAAGTAGCAGTGCTGTAGAAAAGGACCTGGGTGTTATGGTGGACGGGAAGCTGGATATGAGCCAACACTGTGCCCTTGTTGCCAAAAAGGCCAATGGCATATTGGGCTGCATTAGTAGGAGTATTGCCAGCAGATCGAGGGATGTGATTATTCCCCTCTATTCGGCACTGGTGAGGCCGCATCTGGAATACTGTGTCCAGTTTTGGGCTCCCCACTACAGAAAGGATGTGGACAAATTAGAAAGAGTCCAGCGGAGGGCAACAAAAATGATTAGGGGGCTGGGGCACATGACTTATGAGGAGAGACTGAAGGAACTAGGCTTATTTAGTCTGCAGAAGAGAAGACTGAGGGGAGATTTGATAGCAACCTTCAACTACTTGAAGGGGTGCTCCAAAGAGGAGGGAGCTAGGCTGTTCTCAGTAGTAACAGAGGACAGAACAAGGAGCAATGGTTTCAAGTTGCAGCTGGGGAGGTCGAGGTTGGATATTAGGACAAACTTTCTCACTAGGAGGGTGGTGAAGCATTGGAATGGGCTACCTAGGGAGGTGGTGGAATCTCCATCTTTGGAGATATTTAAGGTCTGGTTAGACAATACCCTGGCTGGGATGATTTAGTGGGAATGGTCCTGCTTTTAGCAGGGGGTTGGACTAGATGACCTCATGAGGTCCCTTCCACCCCTATGATTCTATGATTAGGGAATCACAGAGAATAGCATACAGGACGTGTCATGCTAAGATCGATAAGCATGTTTTTATGGCTGTCTCAGTATCGTACGGTAATTTCTAAATACATCTGGTCTGCTTGTATTTCAAACTTAGGTGGTGTTTCTGGGCAACACCCCAGATAAGAGCAGCAGCACTAAGTCAGCTTACTGACCCATCAAGGGAACTCAAATGTACAATGGATCCTGTGAAAGGACCCAGGGGAGTCACCAGGACATGTAAGAACATTTGTATGGACAGGGGGCTCTGACACTTCTCCATGCCATGTGCTCTGTGGTTGTATATGGGACAAGTCACATGGCAAAGGGACAGAAAAGGCAGCTGTACCACCACCATCTGGATTTCAATTCTGCTGCCTACCTCATCTACCTACTCATCTACCCCTGAAGCTGTAACAGGACGACTGAGATGCATGCAGATACTGAATGTACATCAGAGGAACTATACAAGCCTGTGAACGCCACAGGATATGGACTTTACAGTCACATATATGTATGTGATTGCTTTGACCATTTAACATTTCTCTTCTCGTTTGTTTCTTTCCTTTTACAGTAAACCTTGAGCATTTTAGTTACTGAGGGATTGGCTGGCAGCGTGGCACTTTGGGTAAGACCCAGACTCACATTGCCAGATCAATGTGGCTGAGCCTTCAGGATCAGGAGAACATCTTGATAAGAGAATAGAGTTCAAATAACTTATCTCTTCACTGGATCCTGTGGCTGAGTGGTAGCCAGAGACTGAAATGTAGTAAAGAGGGCTGTGTAATTTTTTTGTTTCAGCTTCTTGATAACCAGCGTGGGCAATCAGAAGCAAGGGTGGCTGCTTGGGGAATCTAACTGCAGTGTTAGCCACCAGTTTGGGAGAACCTGCTCTCCTGTTGCAGCCTGCCCTGACCTGGGCATCTGCAGACGGAGGCACAGACAAATCCCTTCTTTCACAGTCACCAGAGAGGATGTGCTGCAGGGGGAGATAATAAACAGAGGGACTTCAGCGGGCGCTCTCTAGGGGGTGGTTAAGGCAAGGTTCTTTCTTTCATGTCGTCACACTACCTAGAAGCTCTCTTAGCAGCTCCTGATGAATGAGTGACCCATAATCATTACCTAGTGAGATGAATGCTTCGTAGTTGTCCCGCATCACATCCTTGTACAGCAACTTCTGCCATTCCGCTAGCTCCTTCCACTCCTCTGCGGAGAAATAGATGGCAACGTCGTCAAATGTGACTGGGGCCTGAAACGACAAATAAACCGGGATCAGCCACCTCTGCAGCAGCTCTGGGTCCCGACAGGGCAGGGAGAGTATCTTCTGTGTGTGACACACACAATGCAGCTGCTGCATCCAGTGTGTGACGTCCCTGGGCCGGCTCACGCCTGTCACCACAGGGTTGTGATGGAAACAGTGTCCAAATGGATACAAGGATGGGGAGCAGCAGCCTGGCCTTTGACGCTGGGGAGATTTCCTGCCAAAGCGGCACATGTGGCCTCCTGGTCTAGTTGCAGTAGTGATGTGTTTTCATCAGAGAGATCAGCTGTTTATTAGGCCCCACTGATTAGAAAATCCAATGCATCTCAGTGTTTATCACTCCCTGTCTTGGCCGGGAGACTCCCACGGCAAATGCAACTTGCAGGTGGCTGGGTTTGGCTTTGCCTCACTCAGACCATTTCTCTGGGACTCAGGTGATGAGATCAGGCTAGGAAATACCTCTGAACACAAGGCAGGGAGTGGCTTATATTAAAGAGGCTGTGCGAAGCAAGTGATTCAATAACAGGGATGTAGAGCTCTTGCAATAAATGTTGGCCTAACACTTGATTCTTCTGCACATTTTGTGTCACGTGCAAAAATAGCCTTTAATATTTGGGGAAAGGGGAGCATTTTAGACAGCATCTTACAGTGCTCTGAATGAGGGAGGTGAGAGGTGGGTGAGTGGAGGCCAGTTGGCACCGGGCTCACAGAAGGAAGCCTGGCCCAGGAGCCTTCCTTGCCTGGGGGCCGTAGGGAGCTGGTCCCTTTAAATAAATAACCCTGCCTCCCTCTTGTCTAGTTCTTTTCAGGAGATCTCAAAGCGCTTCACAACCGTCACTATTTTATCCACACACCCCCTTCCCCGCCTCCCCACCGTCCGTGGGGCGGGGCGATGATGACCCCCTTGTACAGAGGGGAATCTGCCCCACAGCTGCCCTGACTTGGCCGGGGGGGGGGGGCAGAAAGTCCGTGGCGGGGCGGAATGAAGGCCAGCCCCCTGCAAGACCCTACCTGAGCGGCCATGCCCCAGCCGGCCGGAGTCTCTCGTGAGCGGGGCCGGGTTCGGTGTCCCGGCCGTGCAGGGATCCAGCTTCCTGGCGGGAGGAAACAGCCGGGCTCGGATCAGCGGCCGAACCGAGCCGGGGATCGGCCTCTGCCAGCAGCGCCCGGCTCCGCGGCTCGGAGCGGCGCTAGGACCGCGGCCCGGCTCCTGGGCAGCAGCGCCCGGGAGGGTTCGTCCCCCGGCCCCGCAGGCTGTCGGAGCCACACGGCGGGGATGCGCCGCCAAGGGAGCAGGCCCGGGGGTCTCACCGCGCGGCTTCTGCCGCTGCCCGACGCTGGGAGCCGGGGGGCCCGGCCCGGCCCCGCTTCGTGCTGTCCCGAGGGCGCACAGGCGGGGAGCGGGGCTGTGGCCCGGGAGAAAAGGGGGGTGGGGAGCGTTGGCTGGGCCCGCTGCCTTGGGGCTGCTCCGCCCGTCTGTCCCTGCTCGGGGCCTGGCACTGAATAAATACCCAATAAAGGTGATGTGGGGCCCCCAGGCCAGCTTGTCCAGCCCCCCCAGCACAGCTGCCAGTGGCAAAGTCTGAGAGCAGCCGGCCTTGCTGGCCCTCTGCCTCCCCAGGGTGATCCTGGGCTCAGAGCCTGGGGCCTGTCTCCCTATTTCCCTGTGCACCCGCCGGTGAGCAGGATGGGGTATTCTGTGCGTTTCAGCTGGCCTGGCACAGTGGGTTGCAGAGCAGGGTGGGGGTCTGGTGGTGCTGAGGAACAGGACAGGACTAGGCCTCAGACACCCGCTCCCCCTGAGCTGGTCTTCCGGCCTGTCCTTGCCCAGGGGGAACCTGCTCCCAAGTGACATTAATGGGAACTTTGCATTGCTCTCAGCGGAGCCAGGGTCTACCCACGGGCTGGTATCTCCAAGGCTGTGCGGCTGCTTCCACAGAAATTATTCCTGTCTCCTGTAACTTCCAGGTTGTCCCAAGACCAATCTTTCAGCAGCTTCTCCTAGAACCAGCCACCTTTTCTGCCTCCACCCCTCACTTCTATTACTCTAAACAGCCACTATTCCAGTCGTCTTTAATATGCATTGGCAACCACACTCATTTTATCACCAGTCTGGTGCTAGCAGATGATTTGGTGAATGACCCAGTGCAGGGAACCATGTGAGATTCCCAGCTGGTGTTTGCAAAAAAGGGGGTTGTGTGTTTGTGTGCCCCTAAGTCTTCAAAGGTGCAGAGAAAAGCTTGGAAACATGACTCTTAAAGGCTCATGAACTGAAAGGTAAAGAAGAAAAGCACCATTTGGGGGGAAAAAAACCTCATGATGTTTGGGGGCCTGATGGCTGAGTATTGAACACCACAGGTTGATAATCGTGCCTTCCTGGATGCTCATTCTTAGCCTGTGCCCAGAGTGACAAAGGTCAAACTTAATGCCACATTTACCTAAGGAAAACATACAATCAACTTCAGCAATGCACACAGGAAATCTACATCAGTGTGGACACAATATTCCCCCCACTCCTGACAGTGCAACAAATTAAATCATTCTCACTGTTCTCCAGCCACCTGGGCAGGGGGGAAAACATACATAGACTCTAAGGTCAGAAGGAACCAGTCTAATCTCTTGCACAATGCAGGCCACAGAACCTCAGCCACACACTCCTGTAATAAACCTCTAACCTAGGACTGAGTTATTGAAGTCCACCAGCAATTGAGTCATGCCCCATGCTAGAGGAAGGCGAAAACCCCCCAGAGCATTTTAATTCTGTTCTGGGGGGAAATTCCTTCCTGGCCCCAATATGATGATTAGTTAAACCCTGAACATGAGGACAAGACTCATCAGTCAGACACCCAAGAAAGAATTCTCTGTAATAACTCAGACACCCCCCCACACACACAATCAATCGTCCTACCAGCATAGCTACCATCAGGAGCCAAAGATCAGTCAACTGCCAGACTAGGCTGTCCCACTATATCATATCATCCCTCCATGAATTTATCAAGCTCAGTTTTGAAACCAGCTAGGTTTTGGGGGGGTTTTTGCCCCCACAGTCCCCCTTGGAAGGCTATTCCAGACCTTCACTCCTCTGATGGCTAAAAACCGGTGTCTAATTTCAAGTCTAAACTTGCTGATGGACAGTTTATATCCATTTGTTCTTGTGTCCACATGGGGGCTGAACTTAAATAATTCCTCTCCCTCCCTGGTATTTATCCCTCTGATATATTTACAGAGAACAATGTATCTCTCCTCAGCCTTCTTTTGGTTACGGGTCCCCCTCATTAGGTAGGTTTTCCATGCCTCAGATCATCCCAGTAGCCCTTCTCTGCACCCTTTCCAGTTTGAATTTGTCTTTTTTAAAGACAGGGGACCAGAATTGCACACAATATTCCAGACAAGGTCTCACCAACACAGTTATTCTTTTCTTCAACCTGCAGATCTTAGCCTAAAAATAGGGTCCCTTTCTTCCCCAAGAATGTACTAGGTCTGGCCTGCTAGCCAGCTGATCTCATACACATTTCTGTCCCATTCCAAAGGGGGAGCCGTGTTAGTCTATTGTAGAAAGACAACAGAGTCCTGTGGCACTTTTAAAGACTAAGATTTATTTATCCCACTTAGTCTTTAAAAGTGCCCCAGGACTCTGTTACATTTCTGTCCCGTAACCTTCCAGAGACTGCAACTGTGACATCACAAACAGGACTATGACATCAGCTGAGGTGGCCGAAGCACCACGGCAAAACGACCAATGAACGTTCAGAACCAAGGATTGGGTTGTGGGGCCGGAAGCAGCAAGGTGGAAAGCACGTGACAGAAATGATTTGCCTGAAACAAGATTCCGCCCCTCGCAGTTGCGTCTGCCGGGCAGCGCTCAGGGCTTCCCCGGCCGCGGAGTCCCCGAGGGGCAGGGCCAGGGCCAGGCCCGTAGGAGCCGCCCCTTCCTGTCCCCGGCCCGTGTGTCCGCAGCCGAGCTATGGCCGGGGCCGGGAGCCCGGCGCCGAGGGGGATCGAGCCCTGCGGGCGGCGGGGCAGCGCGGTGGGTCCGGGGACATCGCGGTGGGGCGGGGACACAATCCTGCCGGGCGGGCCGCCTGCCCCGCCTCTGCCTCGGGTGGATCCCAGGGCTCCCCGCAGTCGAGAGGGGCTGTCGGGGGGCGGGCGGACAAGTGTCCCCGGCTGCAGGGTCGGTGCCAGGGAGCGGCTGGGCCGGGAGCTACAGGAGGGGCCTGGAGCCCGGCTGGGCGAAGTCAGAGAGCTCGGAGCCCTGGCTGCGCCCAGCTGCGAAGGGACGGGTGTCGGCTGTAGGTTGATGGGGCAGGAATGGCTGGTGCTGGCGATCGAGAGGACTGGGGTTTTGGGGGCTGTCTGGACCTGGGATTTGGGGTGTTGATTTGGGGGATATTGTGGTGTCTCAGTGCGAGGGGGAGCTGGAGTTTGGGGGCTATTTGGGTTGTCAGTGGAGGGAGGCAGAGCTGGAGTCAGGGAGGGACAGGGAGGGTCCATGTTCAGAGCCAGCATTGTGGGTGCCTCAGGGATTGCAGCTAGGGGAGCTGGGGAGTGTGTGATCTTAACTGTTAGGGATGTGGTGGGGCGGGGGGATGTTTGAGGAGGGGTTTGGGCCGCAACCGTCATGTCCCTAAAGGGGTCCTGAGTTTTCTCTCTGTAATAGAGACAGGCCTGATGGCCACAGAAGGGTGATAGAAAGCCGGGCTATTAGCCCCACCACCCGCAGCTCAGCAAAGCTCTGTTCCCAGGGTAGCTGGAGCGAGTTGCTTTGAGCCAGTTAAGGCACCTGATTCTAATTAAGGCATCTAGCCTCAGTTGGAGGCTTGACTCCAATTAAGGGTAGAAGATAAAAAGCCCTTGTAGCAGCCAGGAAGTGAGGGAGTCAGTCTGGGTGTGTTTGGCGGTAGGAGCAGGATTTGGTGTGGGGAGGAGAACAGAGCGAAGAAGGGTGGAGGAGAACTGACCAATAACGGTTACTGACAGCACCTAGGAGGTACAGGGAGTTAAGGTGGGAAGTTTGCCCAGAGAGGCCTTAGGGCCTCAGGCTCAGCGGCCTGTGGGGCGGCGAGCCCAGCGCCAGGGTAGGAGGAACTGAGGATTCATAGTGTCCTGAGGGTTTGGAGGTGAGAGAACTGTGCCTCAGCTGTCTGCCACTACATGAAGCGCAGCACCCACGGGGACTGATTGTGCTCAGTTTGCTACATCTCTAAACCCTGGTCCTCCTTTCATCCCCCACTCGGATATTCCCTGCTGGGTTGAAGGAGATCTGGAAGGTGACCCCAGGGCCTCTCCTTGGGTATTTCAGAACAGGAAGGGCCTTGAACTCTGGTGGCTGTTCGTAACCCCGTCCTCTGCTTCTCCCAGGAGGCATCGGAAGAGCATTTGGCCCCTCTAAGGAAAGAGAGCAAAATAGCGAAAGCCGAGGAGGAGCGGCAAAGGGAAGAGCTGCTGGTAGGTGCCCCAAGCCCCCAGCCTTGGCTGGGTTCAGAGCACCCTGAGTGACATAGGGAGGGCAGCCAGCCTCAGCCAGGAAACCGTTCACACTGGAGCCCAGGGAAAGTGCAGGGCCAGACACCTGGGTCACGTGATGCTGGCTCAAGAGGTTGCTGTGCTGGAGTATGTTCGTCTGTGTGTTAGCCCAGAGATCCTGCCCAGACACTGTTAGACTTTTATGGTGACCAGAGTCCTTTCTATCACCCAGGAGACTTGGAGCGAAATGGGAGGAAATGGGGCCTGGAGAGATGAAGAATTTGGCCCAGTGCAATTTGATGAGGGTTTTGGGAGAAAAGTCCCTCCTGTTGGTACAGCTCACCCCTGCCCTGATCCCACCACCCTTCTTGGTCTCCATGAACTTTCCATCACCCCCTGCCCAAGATCCTGTGATCTGGTAAATAACTGCCCTGTCTGCCTGGAGACTCGTTTATGATTCTCCCCTGTGACTGATCTCCCCTTTCCCTCTGGTTGCAGAAACAGACTCAAGCCGAGAGGCAGAAGATAGTCTGGGAGTGGAAAGAGCTGCGAGATTTTCTGGAGGAGCAGAAGCAGCTCCTGCTGTCCCAGCTGGAAGAGCTAGAGAGATCCATTGTCCAGCGAGGGGATGAGGGCTTTTTCAAATGGTCCCAGGAGATTTCCGTGCTCAGTGGTGGAGAAGGAGAAAAGGGGCTGCAGCTACTGAGCCA
This sequence comes from Pelusios castaneus, assembly GCA_007922175.1. Lineage (NCBI taxonomy): Eukaryota > Metazoa > Chordata > Testudines > Pelomedusidae > Pelusios > Pelusios castaneus. The sequence continues at coordinate 5,579,882 of ML685811.1, forward strand.
GTCCCTGCAGGTCAGCCCAGGTCATTGCAATATTCAGAGCTGTATAGGAGCCTCTCAGCCCTGCGCCCCAAACACTTTACAAAGGGGGTCAGGGCAATCCCCTGTTTTACAAATGGGGAAAGTGAGGCACAGGGCGGGGCAGAACCCTCACTTACAGGGCATTTCCTGTGTGACTGTAAAGTCTAACTGCATTTGGGCTTGAAGGTGACATCCCCTCCCCGCCATGCCAAGATCCCGAGCCAGGCCTATGGCCCCACCTCACCTCAGGTTAATGGCTTTAAAGGGGCAGCAGACTTGGGGGGCTGTCAGCACGACTGGTAATTTACTCTTCAGGCAGATGAAGGTTTTTTTCTGCTAAAGAGCCTGGGAAGAAACTTTCCCATGGGGAGATGCCCCAGGAGTCCTTGCAGACATGGCAGCTGCTCTCTGAACATGGATTGGGAGTCCCTGAAATTCCCCAAACACCCAGGACTCCAATGGTTCCTGCCCGGCAGAGCAGAGGCCTCCTCAGGCTGGGACACCTGCTGACTGCCTCTTCTTTCTCTCCTCTCAGGGTGCTGGAAGCGCTACAAGCAGGTATGTCCTTGGCTCTGTTCCACTCTCCTCCGAGTTAGTTACACTTGGAAACGGCATAAAACATGGAGCTTCCCCCGCCCCTGCTGTGGGATCATGGCTCCCCTGGCGACTGCCTCCCCTGGGGGAAGAGCCTGTTCCTGTCTGATAGCTCATGAGGTCACCACCGAGGTGCCAACCATTGGGGCCGGACCTGGCCTGTCTGACATATTTTTGTGGCCCAACGCTCAGATCCAGGTTACCTGGTGGTAGGGGGCTGTTGGGACTGGGGATTGGGCCCATTTCTCACCCCTCCTCCTTTTCTTAGCAAGGCAGACGGGACATTTCTGGAGCCAGAGCCGGGGTTTGTGGAGCTGGAGAGGAGACTCAGCGATTTCTCTCTGAAAAGTGCCATCCTGCAGGAGCTGCTGCTGGGATTCAAAGGTGAGATGGGATCTGGGGACAGCGTCTGCGTTAGTTACATTGACCATCTCCCTGGGGAAGGGGTCTAGTGATGTCTCTGGTTCGCAGCTCAGCGAGTCGCCCTCCGCCGGGAGTAGCCTTGTGTGGCTGGCTCTGTCTGCAGCGACTGAGTTGTCTCCATCTCCTAGCTAAGAGCTGTGAGTGGGAGGGCTGAATTCTCACCTCTCCCCTCCTTTCCTTCCCCTAGAGACTCTGCGCCTGGAGCTGGCGAGCGACCCAGGTAAATGTCTGTGAGTGGTGGGCGATGGGGAGATTCCAGGTCAGTTACTGTTAGTGACAGGAGTGCGGCCTCTGATCCCCCTGTGCGCCTGGTTTCTGTTGCACAGTGTGAGGCGGGGTGGGCCCTGTGACTGCCCTGTTCCCTCTTGCTACGACATTGGACGGGGATTGAGAGTAAATCCGGATCTCGGGGTGTGGTTCCCTTTGGGGAGAGGAGCAGCGCTCTGAATGGTGTGAAATAGGGTGAAACAAGGATGAAAAATCCATCCATGGCTCTGCCAGCTTTAAGGAGTGACTGAAAATGGCCTCCTGGGGGAAGCAGAGTCTTGGGTGAGGAGGGGGTGAAGCCCAGCTGTACCCTGTATTGACTGACCTAGAATGAGAAATGAGGCCCGTATGCTTCGAACAGACTGGCTTTGGGAGGGAAGAGACTGTATTTGGGACCATTTGGAAGGAGGAGATAGCTGCTGTGAGAGAGCCAGGCCTGATGGCTACAGGAGGGTGGTCATATTTGGAAAACCAGGTAGGTGGTGGGTGGGCGTAAACCCGTCCACTGCTAAAACCCCTCCCCCAGCCTAAGGGGAGGAGGCACTAGGCCCAGTTCCAACTAATTTTGTGGGACAACTAATGGAAAACAGGGATGGCGTGGGGGTCCAAGGTTTAAAACAAGGGATTCGAGGGGGACACCGGGCAGAGAACCCCGGACAGCACCCACTGCTCCCGGAAAGTATGAGGGGAGCCAGTGGACGCTGCCCAGAGGAACTCTGCTCAGATTTGTGAACGGACAAGGGACTGGAAATAGGCCCCACAGTCGTAAACTCCCCCCTCAGCCAACCTCCTCTCCCTGGACTTATAGATGGCCACTTTAGCATAGGCCAGGAGGAGGTTGGCAAGGAGGTCCCGCGACTTTGTGGGGCCGTGGATGGGGAGTGCATACAAAAAGGTGTGGGGAGAAGTGCAGCCAGAACCTCAATAAGAGGTTCTGGAGGAGCCGGAAAAGGGGCTGCAACCTGGCGCATTCGAGGTAGACATGCGCCAGGGTCTCCCTCACACCGCAAAAGGGACAGGTGTCGGGATGGGGGGGCTGAACCACACCAGGTACACCCCCATGCTCATGGCTCCATGGAGGAGCCACCAATTAATATCCCCAGTGGGCTGTGGAATTTAGGTGGCATATAGACTGGGCCACCGGGGGTCCTCGCCCTCCACAGGTGGAATCAGGTCCCGCCACATCAGGGCGGGACACGAGGGCGAGGAAGTGGATGGTATGGAGCACGAGCGTGGACAGATATTTGCGGGGCGTGGTTCAGAATGAGGCCGGCTGCAAGTCTAGCAGCCGGCTTGGGGCGGGGTCGGCCGGGGGGGCTCGTGGGGCTGGGGTCTGATTAAAAGCTCCAGAGGGCCAGGACTGAGGGGAGGGCGGGGGACACCACTGGCGGTAGGTGCAGGTGGTGAGGTGGGCTCGGGGGGGGCAAGAACAGCTCCATCCGCGGCCTCTCTGGGAAAGGGGGTCTATGAGGGCCTCCGATGGGGGGGCAGCACTGCCCCCTGTGCAGCTGGGGCCGTTGCCTCGGCCGTGGCGTCCCACTGGATCTCATCGGGGAGCGCAATAGAAGGCCCAGCACCGATGTCAGTGTCCTCGGCCCTCTACTGACTTCTGGGGGGCCTCCTCCCCATCCGACGTGGTGGGGAGGGCCTGGACCTTCTTGCGCTTCTCCTTGATGAGGGTCCGGCCCTCCAAGATGGCATGGGAGGGCCGGCCAGTGGGGGTAGAGCCGGGCATCGAAGGCAAGGGCTCTTGGGGGGGAAGGGACAAGGGAGGGACGGCAGCAGGATGGGAACCCTTCCCCTGAGGTGCGCCTTCTCCCACATCTGGGGCCTCCCTGGCTGGCGCCCTCTCCTCTATGGGCCCCGTCCCAGACATGCCCACTGGGGTGGCGACGGGGCCTGGCTCAGGTGGTCGTGATGGAGGAGGAGGGGCAGCTCCGGTGGCCAGGGAGCTGGGGGCACTGGCGATGGCGTGGCCGGTGCCTGATGACCCCTCGGGGGGCCCGGTTGCCTCCTCTCCATGCTGGGCCAGGGGACAGACCCTCAGGACGTGCCCCGTGGCCCGGCAGAGGAAGCACTGAGCCTTCCCCAAGGAAAAGTGGATTTGATAGTGGGCCCCTTGGTGGGGCACCAGAAAGGACCCCTCGAGCGCCCCTCCGTCACGCGCCCCTGCCGGCAGCAGCTGGATCTGCACCTGCCGGTGGAAGGACAAGACGTGACAGAGGGCGGGGTCCTTGCAGCCCAGTGGGAGAGGGCTGATGGTGGAAAGAGGCCTCCCCAGGGTGGAGAAGGGGGGAAGCAGGGCAGAGTTGGGGAGGAAGGGCAGGACAGAGGTGAGGACCACCCATACGCCCAGGTCCTCCAGGGGCTCTATGGGGACATAGATGCCCGCCACCGCCTCCTGTGCAGCGGCCTCCGACGTTAGGTTAGGGAACACTTAATGAAATTGGATGTGCACAAGTCCATGGGGCCGGATGAACTGCATCCGAGGGTGCTGAGGGAGTTGGGGGAAGTGATTGCAGAGCCGCTGGCCATTATCTTTGAGAACTCGTGGCGAACGGGGGTGGTCCCGGAGGATTGGAAAAAGGCAAATATAGTACCTATCTGTAAGAAAGGGAAAAAGGAGGATCCGGGGAACTACAGACCGGTCAGCCTCACCTCAATCCCTGGGAAAATCATGGAGCAGGTCCTCAAGGAATCCATCCTGAAACACTTGGAGGAAAATAGAGTGATCAGGAACAGTCAACATGGATTCACCAAGGGCAAATTGTGCCTGATGAACCTGATTTCCTTCTATGATCAGATGACTAGATTTGTGGATGCGGGAAGAGCCGTTGACGTGATATACCTTGACTTTAGCAAGGCTTTTGATACGGTTTCCCACAGCATTCTTGTCGGCAAGTTAAGGAAGTATGGGTTGGACGAGTGGACCGTAAGGTGGATCGAAAACTGGTTAGATCAACGGGCTCAGTGGGTAGGAATCAATGGCTCGATGTCTGGTTGGCAACCGGTAACGAGTGGAGTGCCCCAGGGGTCGGTCCTGGGGCCGGTTCTATTCAACATCTTCATTAATGATCTTGATGATGGAATAGACTGCGTGCTTAGTAAGTTCGCGGATGACACCAAGTTGGGGGGAATGGTAGATACTCTGGAGGGCAGGGACAGGATCCAGAGAGACTTGGACAAATTGGAACACTGGGCTGAAAGAAACCTCATGAGGCTCAACAAAGACAAGTGCAAAGTCCTGCACTTAGGACGGAAAAATCCCATGCACTGCTACAGGCTGGGGACCGATCGGCTAAGTAGCAGCGCTGTAGAAAAGGACCTGGGAGTTATGGTGGACGGGAAGATGAATATGAGCCAACAGTGTGCCCTTGTTGCCAAAAAGGCCAATGGCATATTAGGCTGCATCAGTAGGAGTATTGCCAGCAGATCGAGGGATGTGATCATTCCCCTCTATTCGGCACTGGTCAGGCCGCATCTGGAGTACTGTGTCCAGTTTTGGGCTCCCCATTACAGAAAGGATGTGGACAAATTAGAAAGAGTCCAGCGGAGGGCAACAAAAATGATTAGGGGGCTGGGGCACATGACTTATGAGGAGAGACTGAAGGAACTAGGCTTATTTAGTCTACAGAAGAGAAGACTGAGGGGAGATTTGATAGCAACCTTCAACTACTTGAAGGGTTGCTCCAAAGAGGAGGGAGCTAGGCTGTTCTCGAGGGTAACAGAGGACAGAACAAGGAGCAATGGTTTCAAATTACAGCTGGGGAGGTCGAGGTTGGATATTAGGACAAACTTTCTCACTAGGAGGGTGGTGAAGCATTGGAATGGGCTATCTAGGGAGGCAGTAGAATCTCCATTTTTGGAGATTTTTAAGGCCCGGTTAGACAAAACTCTGGCTGGGATAATTTAGTGGGAGTTGTCCTGCTTTTAGCAGGGGGTTGGACTAGATGACCTCGTGAGGTCCCTTCCAACCCTATTATTCTATGGTTCTATGACAAGAAAAAGACGATCTTGCCATACATCTTGGAGGCCGCCACGATAGCCGAGGGCCCCACCACCCTCGCCATCGCCCGCACGTAGGTCTCCATGTGGGGCGAGGCGGCCACCAGAAGGCAACGGATGCTGTGCCTCTTGGTCAAGGTGGAGAAGGGGCCCTGGCTCCCCAAGGTGGTACCCGAGGAGGCGGTGCGGCCAGACGGTATGGCGGCGGTGGGTGGAGGGGTGGCAGCCGCCTGGGCGTACGATCTGGGGGCTGAGGGACCCCCAGAGCTGGTGGAGGGAATGGCAGGGAAAGAAGGGGCTGCGGCCGATGGCGGGGCCGCGGCCGAGCCCTTATTCGCCTTCTTCACCCGGCTTTCACAGCCGGCCGAGGGGGCTGCAGCAGCAGTGGGGGCCCCTCCCGTGCCCACCGCTGCAGGCGCCTTAGTGGGGGCGCCAGAGGTGGTTAAAGCAGCGGTGGTGGTTGGGGGGGGGGCACAGAGGTGGACGGGGGTGCAGGTTCGGGGGGGGGGGAGGGGGGGGGGGGGGCCGAGGAGGTCTCCATGTCCCCCATGACGGGGGACAGATGGGGTGGGAGACCTAGGGTAGGGGTGGAGGAAAGGGTACCGGGGGGAGGATAGGGGGTGGAACCACTCCTCCCCGCTAGACTGTGGCGGGGGAGGAGGATATATCCTGGGGTAGGGCTATAGGAATATATGGGTGGGAACCGTATTGGGGAGGGGGAAGGAAACCAGGCTGGCGAACCACTCCTCCCCGCTAGGCTGCAGGCTGGGGAGGAGAGTACCGAGGGGAAGGGACACGGGGGCTTGTATGGGATAGGAGGGGGTCCGGCTCCTCTGGCTGCACTGGGTGGGGCTGAATTTCTAATACATCAGGGGGTGCAGTGAGGGGGAAACAACAAAAAATAAAAACAGTTGGGCTCACTAGCGCCAGCACTGCATGGGCGTGGTGGGGTGGTGGAGCAGGTGGAACAGGTGGGGACAACTGAGCGAAGGGAGGAGGTGGGAATAGCGGGAGTCAAAAACAGGATGGGGCAGGGGAGCAATGGAGGCTGAAGAGTGGGGGTGGGGCAAGAAGAAATTAAACAAACAGTCTAAGTTTGGGGTGGGGCAGGGAAAATAACTAAAACTCTAAAAGGGCCAAGGGAGGGGGACAAGCCAGGAAGAAGGGCAGGTAAATAAGGGTACCTGGGGCGGGGCTGCTTTGAGCCAATTAAGGCACCTGACTCTAATTAAGGCATCTAGGTCAGTTGGCGCCCCTGACTCCAATTAAGGGTAGAAGATGTAAAGCCCTTGCAGAAGCTGGGCAGTGAGGGAATTTGGGTGTGGTGTTTGGAGGTGGAGGTAGGAGCAGAGTTTGGTGTGTGGAGAGCAGAGTGAAGAAGAGTGGAGGAGAGCTGTTACTGACAGCACCTAGGAGGTATGGGCAGTTAGGCGTCGGGCCCAGCGGCCTGTGGGGTGGAGATCCCAGCCCCAGGATAGGAGGGACTGAAGATCCATAGCACGGGCAGGTTTGGCGGTGGGAGAAATGTGCCTCAGCTGGTTGCCACTATATGGCGGGCAGGACCCACAGGGACTGAGAGTGCTCAGTTTGCCACACTGCTTTTGTGTGTTTGTGTTTCTCCCGCTTTTCACGTTGGTGATCCCCTTTTTTGTGGCCCCTTTACATTTACTGTGCGAGTAAAAATAAAATGTGTGTCAGGGTTGAGCCTGTGTAAGTTGGATGTGTGTATTTCCGGATGCTGACGGAATAGTTGTTCTTGAAGGATAAAAGTGCCAGGAAGTGGGAGCGTAAGACTCTCTGCTTTCAATTATAACAAACCCGATAATATCCCACGGCCCATCTTATTGCCTGTCATGAGTCACTTGGGGCTCCAAACGGCCACTTGAGAAAGGGCCGACTAGCACATTCGTTCTCTCATAGCCCTGTTGGCTGTGAATGGAAGAGGCTGTAAATGAGTATTCAGACCTACTGTGAATGGACAGTCAGCTGCCCTACCAGATACGGACTGAGCCAAGGAACACTTAATTCCCATAAAGCCCACAATTCAAAAATCTTTTCCTTACTTCAGATTCCCAGCTGGGAAATCAGGCAGCTGTTTGCATTGCAGCCAGACAGACTGAGACCCCACCAGTGGTTAGCAGAGGTAAAGATGAAGCACAAAGACTGGATCCAAAATGGCATCAACACTTCTAGGATAGCAAAGACCTCCAGGAATGGACGGGAACCAGGTCCCCCAGCCAGAGGGAGGGGAGAGAAACTGAGGAGAGAAGTCCTAAGTTCCAAGACTTGCTCAGATCCAATTTCTGCCTCAGCATTAAACGGTTTTTGTCCATTCCCTTCCTGTTCCTAAATCCCAACCTCGTGGGGCATGTGCTGTCCTGGGGGGTGGTGTCATGGAAGGATCTGAGAAGGGTTAGCCCTGGGGGAGAGGGTTAGGTCTGCTCTGCAGGGAAGTGAGTGTTTTGCTAGTCTGAGAATCTAGAACGTTTCCCTGCGGGGGAAGAGTCTGGGAAAGGTGCTGTGAATTGACTAAAGCTGGTTCTGAAATCTCTCCTGTCACCCGTCTCACCCTGACAGGCTGCAGAACAACGTCCCCGTTTCACTCCAGATGGTCCCAGCCGCCCAGAGGATGGGGAAGAAAAATGGCTGAGGTGGGTCTGGCTCAGGTAGTGACTACAAGCGAGTTTCTCGTGGGTTCCCACTGGAGGGAGGGGGCAGTAACCACAGAGGAGGTGGGAGTCTAATCTGGAGGTGGGAGTGGGCAGGAAACACCCAGGATGGAGAAAAGGAGGGGACAGGCCGTGACAAACCTGCTGGGACTGGTTGAACCTGGGCTTCAGATTCTAGAAAGAGACCCTTGGGGGTAGGAGGAGGAAATTGCCCTGTTTCTGGAACAGGAAACACCCCCTTGGACAAGGCTGGGGAAGTTACCAGATTGCCAGTGCTGGATCCTGGACCCAGTAACCAGAGGCTGCTCTGAGAGATGAAGGGAGCATCCAGCAGGGAGGTTGGGGAGATGCCCAATCCCCTCACATCCAGCTGGTGGCAGTGAGGAGGTTGGGAGGGGCTGACCCTGGACCCTGCGGGAGCGAGGGGGACACTCCATCTCCTGCATCAGTCTGTAACAAGTAGGGGTGTGAAGAATGAGACCCTCCTGCCTCCCCCCACCCCCATGTGCTGGCAGACCAGGGGCTCTCTTTCTCCCCTACCCCGGTGACGCGGGGGTCGGTGCAGAGGAGCTCTGCTGACATTGACTGAGAGAGCGTCCATTCAATTTGCCCTGCTCCCCCCTGACCAGTGGGCTGTGACAGGGCAGCAGGGGCTGACGTAGGACTCCTGCTCTTTCAGGAGCCGGTGACCTTCGAGGAGGTGGCTGTGTATTTCACCAGGGAAGAGTGGGCTCTGCTGGGCCCTGCTCAGAGAGGCCTCTACTGGGACATCATGCAGGAGAACTACGAGAGCGTGAGCTGGCTGGGTGAGGAGTCCTGCCCCTTGGTTACGGTTCAGGTCACCTCCACCGTGGAAGCGTACCTGGGCCGTGTTCCAGCAGCCGCCCGCCAGGCCGGTGACATACAGCGCTCTGCTCTGCCCTACTAGGGAACGCCCTGGGGACAGCACAAGCGCAGGGTAGCACAAAATTGCTGCTTAGCCACTCGGTCCCCCATCTGTAGCAGTGCGTGGGATTCTTCTGTCTTAAGCACAGGACTCTGCACTTGTCCTTGTTGAATCTCGTCCAGTTTTTTTTGGTCCAATCCTCCAATTTGTTTAGGTCACTCTGTAGCTTATTCCTGCTCTCCAGCGTATCTATCACTCCCCTCATCTTGGAATCATCTGAAAACTTGCTGAGGATGCGTCCCCCCCATCCTCCAGATCACTAATGAAGATGTTGAACAAAACCGGCACCAGCCCTGACCCCTGGGGCACTCCACTTGTTACCAGCTGCTAATTAGTCATCAAGTAATTGATCACTACCCACTGAGCCCAGTGATCTAGCCAGTTTTCTATCCATTTTATAGTCCATTCATCCAACCCATCCTTCTAACTTGCTGATATGAATAATGACCGTGTCAGAGCTTTGCCAAAATCGTGGTGTATCACATCCAGCACTTTCCCCACATGGACAGAGCCAGTCATCTCATCTTAGAAGGCAGTCAGGTTGGTCAGACACGACTTGTCCTTGGTGAATCCAGGCTGATTGATCCTGATCACCTTCCTCCAAATGCCTCAAACTGGATTTCTTGAGGACCTGCTCCATGACTTTCCGGGGACTGAGGTGTAGCTAATGGCCACAGCTGGTCCCCTAGAAGCAGCTAAGTACTGTGACAGCCGAGTGCAAGAAGCCCTCTGCTGTTAGCAGAGTCAAAGTCTACCTGCGCTCGTGCATTTCAGTCTCTTCGACTCATCAGTTTGGCTCCTGCTGACCTGAAAGTCCAACTTCTACAGTTAACACTTTCAGCACCACTTCCCCAGAGAGGCCGTGGCTGCGGTAAATGCCACGTGACTGAGACCAGTTGGGGCCAAGGGGAGAGTTTTATCCTAGGTGTGTTTAGGAGCGTGTAAAAGCATGGGGATGTTTTGAAAAGGCTCTTTTGGAGGACGGGGAAGAGCTGGAGGGATCTCAGGGGCTTCTTACTAAACAACCTCAAATTTAAACCATGAACCATAAACCCTGCCTGCCCATAGAGCAGTGGACCCCAAACTATGGGGTGGAAAATAACGTGTGGCTGGAGGGGTCTGTGGCACAACGTGAACCAACCCCTTCATGGGGCATGGAGGGAGCACCACCCCGTCCCACTGGCTCTGGGCTCTCCCCGGACTGCAACTCCAGCTCCTGCGGTATGGGGGGGATCAGACTGAGTAAGGAGGGCGTGGAGCAAAAAAGTGTGGGGACCACTGCCATAGAGAGCAGCAAATGTCAAGACAATCTGGGCGCCTGTGGATTTCAGACCAGATAGAATAGCCAGTTTTAAGCAGAAAGTATTGCTAAACCATAATGACAACAGAGCTGTGCTCTGCGATAATCACTTCCATTTCATTTTAATTGCAGATCACTTTCATTTCAGTTTTCTCTCTCCACTAGTGCCTGCCCCACCACACACCACCTTCTAGCAAACAGGGACCCTGGCTCCCGTGCCTGATTCTGTACGATCCTCCTGGTCCCTGGCACAAATGTGCACTTTCTTGGCGATCTCATAGGTTGCTAATGAAACCTCTGGGGGCTTGGTCCCATGCCCTATCAGCAGCAGTCACAATCTCTTCCCGGCACATGCCTTGGATCTTTGAGCCGTCCCTCCTGAGATCACAGGGTCTGAATTTCACTTTTCCTGGTCTCCTTTTATTGAAGACTTAGTGTATGTTACTGAGTTAGAATATCTAATTCCCCAACCTCGTTCTAAATATGTAAGTAAGTAGCTGAGGCAATTTCAGAACCATTAGCAATTATTTTTGAGGATTTCTGGAAGGAGGGGTGAAGTGCCTGAGCAGTGGTGAAGGACAGACATTGTTTCTCTTGTTAGAGTGCTAAGGTACTTGGTACTAAGGGGACCTGCGCAGGTATAGCCCAGCCAGCCTGACTCTGATACATGAAAAGACACAGGGCTTTATTATTAAACAATCAGTTTATAAGCATCTGGAGGATAATAGTGAATTAGGAATAGTCTGAATGGATTTGTCAAGAACAAATCACACCAAACCAACCTGGTTTCCTACTTTGACAGGGTTAGAGGCCTAGGGTATTACGGGGAAGCAGCAGATTTCCTATACGTACATCCTTTGACACAATCCCACATGTCATTCTCCTAAGGAAATTGTTATCCACACACTATGGCATCCCAATCTGTAGGGCTCAAGGCTTAACCCTCCTTTCCCAACCCATTTAGTTCTAGGGGAAAGGCACCTACCCTTCCCCAATTCACACTTTAGGGCCCAGGGTCACCCGTTCCCAGACCATAGGGCTCCGGGTGTAACCTGGTTAATTGAAATACTCACCCTATCCCAATGTATAGGGCTCCAGGTATAATAACCACAAGAGTAGTTGAGCTCTGGGGTAGGATGTCAAGGCAGGCAGTGCAATCCCCATCACTGGAGGTGTTTGAGAACAGCTTAGACAAGCGCCTGTCAGGGATGGTCTAGGACAGATTTACTTGTGCCTGCCACAGTCCATGGATGAAATGACCGCTTGAAGGCCCTTCCAGTCCCACCATTCTGTGATTCTCTCATTCTCTAACCTTCTCCATGCCCTGGGGTGTGGTGGTACAGCTTTCATTACACCTGAGGTGTTATATTCCCTAACGCCTCAGGGTGTGTTATCCTGATATCTAACTCCCCTGGCGTCCTGCACTCCATGATATCCCCCAACTCCTTCCTCGCCCAAACTGTGCTGATCCCCGCCAGCCCATGCTCGCTAGCCTCAGTCTCCCTGTGACTCTCACTATCGTTGGGGGTCTCTGTCAGTAAACAGGGTTTCCAAGGCTTCTCTTGCCTTTCTGTGACAAAGATACTTTCCCTGTGTTTTCGGAGCCCCTTCCATGAGGGGCGTCTGGCTGTGTGTGCGCGCCAGCAGAGCAGGGATAGTTAATCCCCCTGTAAACATTGTGTCTGGCACCTTTGAGCACCTGGAGAACTAGCCCCAGAATTTCAGTGCTTTCATATGAGCAAGGATTTAAAAAGGCCATGTTCTTTGTGAGGAATGTTCCATACATTCTCCTGGGCTCATTTCTTTCTTTCATCTGAGCAGGGTTTCCAGTTTGCAAACCAGAAGGGATCTCCCAGTTGGAACAAGGTCAAGAGCTGTGGTTCTCCCATCTCCAGGGCTCTGAGGAGAGAGAGATCCTGAGAGGAACCTGCACAGGTGAGGAGTCATTCGACCAACTCGGGTACTGTCTGTGTCTGAAGAAAATAGTTGGGATGTCCTACCAAGATCTTGAGAGCTCTTTGTGGTCAGGATTGTCCCTCAGGAGCTGTCCTAACCTCAGCGGAGATGTTGCGCATGGTTTCCTACCCATCCAGAGTGACACCTGACAATGTGTCACTTCCCAGCCTCCCTTCATCCTGAGGGTTGGGATGGGATGTGGAGACAGAATTGATCCCCTCTTCTACCCCCTTTGGGGAAGAGTTATGGGAGTTCATTCCAGGTATTCCCCCATCTCTCCAGAATTTACGCTGGCTTCCTCTCCCCTTCTCTGTCCCTGGTTCTGAGGTGTGTCTCTGTCTCAGGAGATGATGGGATGGTGAGTGAGGACAAAGAGCAGAATCCACAGCAAGAAGATGCTGAGCACATGGAACCACGTGAAGGATTATCACCAAGAACTGACGGGAACGTGTCCTGGAGTCATAAAGATAGGCAGCACGGAAGCCAACCAGGGGAAAGCACGGGTAAATCCATCAGTTGTGAGGAAAATCATCAGGGTTTCAAGGAAACCCCTACCCAGCAAAGAATCCTCTTGGAACAGAGAAAATACGTATGCTCTGCGTGTGGGAAAAGCTTCAAAAGTCGCTCACACCTTATTACCCATGAGCGAATCCACACTGGAGAGAGACTCTATAAATGCTGTGAGTGTGGGAAACACTTCACTCGGCGCTCAAACCTTATTAGACATGAGAAAATCCACACAGGAGAGAGCCTCTATGAATGTTGTAAGTGTGGAAAAAAATTCGTTTTGCGCACAGACCTTATTACCCATGAGCGAATCCATGCTGGAGAGAGACCCTATGAATGCTGTGAGTGTGGGAGAAACTTTACTCGGCACTCAAACCTTATTAGACACCAGAAAATCCACACTGGTGAGCGCTCCTATACATTTTATGAACGTGGGAAAAGGTTTCTTTACCACTCAGACCTTAGGAGATGTCAGAGCATCCACAGGAGGCAGAGACCCTATGAATGCTGTGAATGTGGGAAAAACTTCACTTTGCGCATAGACCTTATTACCCATGAGCGAATCCATGCTGGAGAGAGACCCTACGAATGCTGTGACTGCGGGAAACACTTCACTCGGCACTCAAACCTTAGTAGACATCAGAAAATCCACACAGGTGAGAGCCTCTATGAATGTTATGAGGTGTGGGAAAAGGTTTCTTTACCCCTCAGACCTTGGGAGATTTCAGAGGATCCACAGGAGACATTGCCCCTTATGAATGCTGTGAGTGTGCAAAAAACTTCCATCTGGGGTCAGCCCTTATTTATAATCTGAGAATGCACAAGGGAGATAAACACCATAAGAACCTTGTCTAGGGCTAACGCAACGTTCTTTTCTCCTTTAATATTCCTGGTAATTCCCACGTGTGGTTTAGGGCTGTTAGTGGTATTTTACTCCATGGTGATCTCTCAGCTTCCCTGCGTTTTGCAGCTTGCCCTTCTTTGGGGGGAATTGTCAAAGGCCCTGGCTACCAGCTGTTTGTTCTGTGAGTCATGGGCATGAGTTCCTCTGCCCAGCAATGTGCCTCAGCCCCAGGCAGGGAAAACAATGACCTCAGTTAGCTGGACTGGGGTTAAATCTATCTGCGCCATGTCTTTAGTAGCATTTATGTAGTTAGCTGTAACATCCCAGCTAAGTTTTCTATAGTGACGTGGCCCAAGTACAATAGTCTGGGTTACCTAGCCCGTTTTCCCTTGACCTGTGCTGATCTATGTCACATTTCCTAGTCTAGACAAACCGTTTTCACAGTGCTGAAACGTAGTGCTGAGTGAAGCCGGTTTCAATGGCTCAGAGGGCCTTGCATTGGGAAAATCTGTGGTCCTGCTTCTGAGTCCTCAGATGTGACCTACTCTAGAACAGGGGTTCTCAACCCCCTCCCCAGCCAAGGCTCCACTGGGATGAGCAGGGTGGGCTCTGGTGTACTGCCAAAACCCCTCTTTTGGCAGATTTTGTTACTTTGGTAGGATAGTAACAAACCCGGGGAGGCTCCCAGCCTCAGGACTGCCCACAGCCCAAGCAGCAGTGGGTCGCTCAGGCTCTGGACAGTCCCAAGAGCAGCTGCTGCCAGCTTCCCCCGGCCCTGCTGCAGTTTGGGAACAGGAGAACTGGGGGGAAACTGGCTGGCGGCAGTGAGCAGGGTGGCGTGATGCCAATTTTTGGCGACACACCTCCCTGTTCTTGTGTTGCGACACAGCGGTTGAGAACTGCTGCACTAGACAAACCCACTCCCGGCCAAATCCAGCCATCTCCCTGGCTTTCCGGGACACACTGACCACTGTGTGGCGACTAAGTAATGTGTCCCGACACAGTGGCTGAGAACCGCTGCTCTAGAATCTCAGTCCATCTAAAACGGAAAATCTCTTTCGCTCCTGTGAGATGAGATTTTTCTCTCTTTCCTGAAGGCTGTTTGATCATATTTGTTTTCTGGGGCAGAACATGTCAGATTTATTGGGAACTTTGAGACAAATGACCTATTGCTTCAGTAGCAATTTCTTCCTCTATTTTTACTTTTTCCCCATTCCTCCATGGTAACATGGGGGAAAGTTCTAACGCAGTTCAGTCAAGTGGAGAGACACGGTCCTTCTAGTTATGGGAGACACTACCAAGGAGACAGTGGGGGGTTAAATCACCAGTGTGAAATGGTGAACAGCAGCACACCCCAAATTGTGCAACCGAAGTAACGGGATATGATCACAGCGTTGTTCAGTTACTCAGGGCAGTGTTATCTCAGGTGACCAGGGAGAGTGCCACAGTAAGTGACTTGGGACTAGGCAAAATGCCTGTGGCTTTCATTCCCAAACAGTTGTGAGCCAGGCCCTGCCGGTGGTTGCTATGTACTAGCTCAGGTAAATGCCGAGGGACTGAGATGAGTTGAGGCCAATAAGAAGTTTTGGCTCAGATGTGTAAGAGCAGAGGGGTTTCGTAAAAGACCCTTTCTTGAGGGAGACCGGGGGGAAATCTAGGGAACTCCTTGCTCAGATAACCCAAACTGAAACCACTGACCATGCATTGAGAGCAGCAGCTGTCAAGACAATCTGAGCACGTTGATGGATTTCAGAAGGTAGAACAGTCCGTTTTTATCAGAAAGTAGTGCTGAAGTGTACAGATGGCAGGGCTGGTGCTGTGCGATACTCACGTCCTAAATGCATGGCGAGTGGCCATCAGCGGGGCTCATCCACTGGGAAAAGACAGTGTGGGATTGTTATTCCTATGGGAAGGGGCAGCAGTGGAGGGGTAAATTGATGGTTGCTGGTGACCCTGCAGCAGTATCCCAAAGCGGGGAGGGCTGGAAGTGGGTGTCCCAGTGAGTGACATGGCTAGCTATATCTCTCTCCCCCTCCCAGTATCTCTGAGTGCCCTCCTCCGCCCCCAAGATGTCAGCCTCAGGCTTTTCCGTTGCTTTGGGTGGCTTTCTGCAGTTCTCCTGCCCCTCAACCAGGCTCTGGGCACCTTTCCCCATGTATCAGCTGTTGGACAGTGAGTAATGTGCTTTGGTTTGAGGATGGCTATTTGTTTTCAGTAGGGTTAGAAGGATTTAAAATTGTCTTCACACATGCGTGTGTATCCCAGTGGTCAGCGAGGCAGATCTAAGTGTTTGACACTCTCATGTTGTCCTCTTCCTTCTGTCTCTGTCTCCAAACAATCATCTGAAGAGCTGTGCCCCTTCCTGAGAGGAAGTTCCTTTTTTAACTGCTCCAGTCTGATGTGCATCCATGCACCCCTGTGGTATGATCTCTGTAACTTTTCTGGTCACTTTTGCAATGTGATTGTGTGGTGTGATGCCAAACATGCTATGCAAGATTTCTTTATGAATGCTCATAATGTATTCTTCATAATTACCATGGTGCCATGTTTCCTGCAGCATCATATGTGTGTACAGATGAGATACACATCTCCAGCTATGTTACATGGCTCAGATATCAGGACTATCAGCACGAGGCTGGAGAGGTACATGACAAAGACAATGCAAATTGAGCTCCCTGGCTCAGGTGGAACAAAGTAAATTACCTTGTCTTAAGAAGAGGAGGGGCTGAGGGGGGGGATTGGAAACAAATACAGACACTTCGAATGGTGAGCGGCTTTTTGCCAGAGAATCTCCATCTTGAAACATTCTCAACTCCAAGCAAAGTGCCTACTAATAGACAGAGAATGACTGTAAAACAGCTGTCAGCTGAACATCTTGTGATTAACTGTGGACCATGAGGTTGTGTTAGGTTAGGCAGTGTTGTTGAAGTAGCTGCATTTTATATCTCTTATTTGCTTGTGGTTACTCCTGACTCCTTTATTAAATGATTGCGCATTGATTTGCTATATAAACTCTTAAAATCGTACTCTAATCAATAAACTAGAATTGGTTTTATCTAAAGCTGTGTGGACTTTAGAGGGTGTGAATGGGTGAGGTTGGGCACACCCATTTCATTTTCAAATGGGCAAAAAAATGTCTGTGTCTACCGAGATTGTGGAAGGGTCCCGATTCCTTTGGGATAGAGGTTCCCAGTGTGGTGGCTGGAGGTGCTCTCTGGGGGATTGTCCCGAGTGGCTGGAGGGCGCACACTCACTGCCTATCCTGAGTACATGCATGAGGCTGGTATGGACTAACTCAGGAGTGAGTGGTCATCTAGCTAAGCAGGGTGAATTGGGGTTCAGGAGTGGAGATGGGGGATCACAGCGGCACACCAGACCAGATCCTGGTAGGGGAATGTCACAGCATCCCAATGAGTGCCAGCAGAGGTGGATTACCGCACGGGGCCTGTGCCTAGGGGGGCCCCCACCCTGCTGGTAATGGTGGGGGAGAGCAGGGCTGCCTTGGCCCCGAGGCTGGGCCCGTGCTCCCTCCCTGCCCCATAGCTAGCTGGTCCATCTCCGGGGATGGGGTGGGGTGGGCCAGTGCGACTGATCGCTCTGTTCCAGAGGTGGGGCTGGCCGGTGTGCAGTATGGCCTATGATGCAGCCTTTGGGATGCACCGGAAGCCGCACCACGTACGCCAGTTGGCCCCGCCACCCCTGGGGTCAACCAGCTGGGCTGGGGCTGGCATCTGGCCCCAGCCCCCCAGTGCCAGTTTGCCCATAGGTGGGCTGGAGGGGGGACCACAGCCCTATGCAGCAGGGGGCAGGGCTCCAGGTGGGGGGTGGGGCGCAGCAGCATTGATGGGGCGATGGAGGAGGTCCCGAGGCCCCTAATCTGCTTCTGAACTGTGGCAGGGCTAGATAAATCTCTGTCCCCTTCCCAGAATCTCTGAGTGCCTCCCTCTGCCCCCAAGATGTCAGTCTCAGGCCTTGCCGTCGCCTGGGGTGGATTTCTGCAGTGCTCCCGCCCCTCAGCTGTGTTTCCTTGCAGGTCAGGCCGAGTGCAGGCACTTTTGGGTGCCTGGGATCAGCAGTGAACAGTGACTAACGTGCTTTGGTTTGAGGACGACTGTTTTGTTTTGCAATAGGGAAAAGGGATTTAAAAATAAGTTTTCACATGGTCAGTGAGGCAGATCTAAGTGTTTGACACCCCAGTGTGGTCCTCTTCCTTCTGTGTCTGCCCCCAAACAATCACCTGAACAGCTGTGCCCTTCCCGAGAGGGAGTCCCTTTTTTAACTGCTCCAGTATGTTTGATCTTGTATAAGAACTGCCGTACTGGGTCACTGACGGTCCATCTAGCCCTGTATCCTGTCTTCCAACAGTGAACAAAGCCAAGTGCTTCAAAAGGAATGCACAGAACAGGTCATCATTAAGTGATCTATCCTGCTCATCCCTTCCCAGGTTCTCGCTAACCAAGGCCAGAGACACCAGAGCATGGATTTGCATCCTTGTCCATCCTGGCTATTAGCCACTGATGGACCTATGTTGTATGAACATATCTGGTTCCTTTTGACTCCTGTTCCACTCTTGGCCTTCCCAGCCTCCTCTGGTGAAGAGTTCCACAGGTTGACTGTGCATTGTGTGAAGAAATTCTTCCCTTTTTTTTTTTTTATTTTAAACCTGCTGCTTTTTAATTTAGTGATCCCTAGTTCCTGTGTTATTAGGAGTAAATAACACTTCCTTGTTTACTTTCTCTACACCAGTCATGATTTTATGAATCTCTATCATATCCCTCCTTAATAATTGGTTTCCCAGCTGAAAACTTTCCTTTCTTATTAATCTCTCTTTATATGGTCACGGTTCCATATCCCTCGTCATTTTTATCGCCCTTTTCCAATTACAATATAGGTTTTTGAGATGGGGTGACCAGATTTCCAACAGTATTTAAAATGTGGGCATACCATGGATTTATATGCTGGCAATATGATATTCTCTGTTTTACTACTGCTTTTGTTCCTAATGATTCCCAGCATTTTGTTAGGTTATTTGATTGCTAGTGCATATTGAGTCAATGGTTGCAGTGGAAGATCCACTTTCTTGAGTGGTGACCATCAATTTAGACCCCACCATTTTATATGTATGGTTGGGATTGTGTTTTCTGACGTGCATCATTTTGCATTTATCAACATTCAGCTTTATCTGGCATTTAATGGTCCACTCATCTGTTTTGTGAGATCTCTTTGCAAGTCTTCACAGTCTCCTTGATTTAGGGATCCCTAGTTCTTGTGTTATGAGTAAATAGCACTCCTTGTTCACTTTCTCCACACCAGTGATGATCAGAGACCTCAATAATAGCCCTCCTTACTCATCTCATTTCCAAGATGAAAACTTTCCAATCTTATTAATCTCTCCTCATATGGACACTGTTCCATATCCCTAATCATTTTTATTGCCCCTTTCAGCACTTTTTACCGTTCTAATATCTTTTCTGAGATGGGGTGACCAGATCTGCATGCAGTATTCAAGATGTGGCATACCGTGGATTTATATACTGCCAATATGATATTTTCTGTCTCACTATCTATCCCTTTCCTAGTGATTTCCAACATTCTGTTAGCTTTTCGGATTGCCAGTGCACATTGAGTGAATGTTTTCAGAGAGAGCTCGACAGTGATCCAAGAGCTCTTTCTTGAGTGGTGACCGTCAATTTAGACCCCACCATTTTATGTGTATTTGGGATTATGTTTTCTAATGCACATCACTTTGCACATATCAACATTCAACTTTATCTGGCATTTAATGGCCCACTCCTCTGTTTTGTGAGATCTTTTTGTAAGTCTTCATGTTCTGCTTTGGACTCAATGATCTTGAGCAGTTTTGTATCAGCTGCACATTTTGCCACCTCACTGTTTACCCCTTTTCCAGATCATTTATAAGTATGTTGACCAGCACTGGTCCCCATATGGACCCCTGGGGGACACCACTACTTACCTCTCTCCATTCTGAAAAGTGACCATTTATTCCCACTCTTCGTTTCCCATCTTTTCACCAGTTACTAATCCCAGAGACCAGTAACCAACCCTGATCTTCTTATTTGAACAGAATTTTATTTAAATTGAATTTTAACCAATACTGATCTCCTGGTCCTGTTCTTCTACACCACGTCTGTACGTTGACTGGAGCTAGGAGGTAACTGTTCAAGGCTATCTGTTCAGGCATTGTCTCGTAACAATCCTTTAGGGTTTACCAAACATGGCTCCTCTAGGGCCAGTCTTCTTCCCTTTGTGCTGCTTTCCTTCCAGCCTCAACTGAAGGAAATTAGACTGTTCATACAGTCAGTATCCCAGGATCTAGGACAGCACACGACATTCGTTGTTATTACAGACCAGCTCCCTTTCCACCCTGGGGGTTGGAGAAATAGGACTAAGGGCTTCTCTTCTCTTAAGTCCACGCCAACTGTCCCTTATAATGCACGGCTGCAGCAGCATTTCAGCATAGATATTAACTAAGGAATGGAAAGGGTTCACCCATCATCGTAGTTAATCAACCTTTTCAAGAGAGGCTAGCCAGAGTGATGAAAGAATTCTGCCATTGACCCCAGCGCAGTCTGCACTGGCCGTTAGGTTGAGTATGGATCTTTCACCTCCCAGAGTGAGGGGTCAGCTGAACTTTGAATGGCCTAAGGGACACACAGGGTAAGTGGGGAGGAGGGTTAGTGGGAGGGAAAGAAGAGGTGGTTCGGAGAATCTAGGGCCTGTTATGAGAGGCTCCCTGCCCAGTTCCCACTGCGGCAGTCCATTCAAAGTCCAGTCACCTTTCACTTTATTTTACATATTTTCAAATATTAGGTTCTCACTCTTCTCCACTGTTCAGTGCTTGACCCCAATCTCCTCTTTCCAACACACAGTGACCAGCCTCTGTTCCTGATGCCTTAAATTCCTCCCAGTCAAAAGATGACACCCTCCCTGGCAGAAATGTGCATTTTCTTGGTGATGTCATAGGTTGGTAATGAAACTTCTGGGGATCTGGAGAGTCTCACTTCCCCTCCTTCTCTGCATCAGCCACTGTCTCTCTTCCCTGCACACTCCTTGGATCTTTGAGTCAGTCGCTCCTGGGATCACAGCGTCTTGGTCTCACTTTTCCTAGTCTCCTTTTCTGAAGGAGTTAGCCTCTGGCTAGTGAGTTATTTTATCTCATCCTCCAGCCTCATCCTAGGTATGTAAGTAACATGCTGAGGCAATCTCTGAACCATCAGTAATTATCTTGGGGAACTCATGGAGGGTGGGTGAGGTCCCAGAGGACTGTGGAAGGGCAAACATAGCACCTTCTTTAACAATGGGAACAAAATGGACCTGGGGAATTACAGACCAGTCAATACCTGAGGGGATACCGGATCGTATTGTTGGCCAATCAATCTGTAAGCATCTGGAGGGCAATAGCAATATAAGGGACAGTCAGCAGGGATTTGTCGAGAACAAATCATGCCAAACCAGCCTGATCTCCTACTTTGACAGGCTTTGAGGCCTAGAGTATTATGGGGAAGCAATTGATTTATTATATCTTCATTTAGTACATCCTCTGACCCAGTCCCACATAACATTCTCATAAAGAATCTAGGGACATGGGGGTGAGATAAAATTATCAAATGGGTGCAAAACTGATTGAAAGACCATACTCAGCCCTGATCTGCACCAGGGGAGATTCAAGTTCAATATTGGGGAAGAAATTGGAACTACAAGGGGAGTTAGGCTGTGGGGTGGGATTCCAAGGGAGGTTATGGAATCCCCCTCATTGGAATTTTTTTTAGAACACCTTAGGCAACTGCCTATCAGGGGTGGTCTAGATTTACTTGTTCCTGCCTCACTGCATGGCTGAATTAAATGCTCACTTAAAGTCCTTCCCCCCCCCTGTCTTTCTGTCATAATATAACCTCCATACCCTGGGGGATTTTCTTCCTCCTTTGCATTACACCTGACTCGCTATATTCCTTAACGCAGTGTTTCTTAAAGGCGACCACCAGGGGCTTCTCCTGCAGCCACCAGCCTTCTGTGCAGTAGTTCCCCCTGGGGCCACCATCAGGGGCTGGGCCCTGACCTCTCTGGAGACGCAGACATTGGAGGAGCAGGCAGCCAGACCAGTGTGTTCCCCACCTTACCAGGTGCGCTGAGGCTTGTGCTTTGCGCTGCAGGCCTGGGGCAGCAGGCTCCATCTCCCAGCCCCAGGGCTTAACCCCTTCCTTACTGTGCTGAGCCCTGCCAGCTCAGCCTCAGTTTCCCTGTGACAAACTCTCTACCTTTCAGTCTCATTGTCGGTAAGCAGCAATTCAAGGTGACTCCTCTTGACTTGTCTATGACACAGAGTAAGTTTCCCCATGTTTTTGGAGCCCCTTAGATGAGGAGTATCTGGCTGTGTGCGCCTACAGAGTGGGGGATAGTAAATCCTTGTAAACATTGCATCTGGCACCTTTGAGCACCTGGAGAACTAGCCCCAGGATTTCTGTGCTTTCTAATGAGCAGGGATTTTAAAAGGCCATGTTCTTTGTGACAAATGTTCCCTGAAGTCACCTGGGTTCATTTGTTTCTTTCATCTGAGCAGGGTTTCCAGTTTCCAGACCGGAAGGGATCTCTCAGCTGGACCCAGGGGAAGAGCTGTGGGTCTCCAATCTCCAGGGCTCTGAGGACAGACAGATCCAGAGAGGAACCTGCACAGGTGAGGAGTCATTTGACCAACTCAGGTACTGTCTGTGTCTGAAGATAACAGCTGGGATGTCCTATCAAGACCTTGAATTCAGGATTGGCCTCAGGAGCTGTCCTAACATCAGGGCAGATGTTGCTCATGGCTTCCTACCCATACTGAGCAACACATGGTAATGGGTCACTTCCCAGCCTCCCTTCCTTCCTGAGGGTTGGGGTGGGATGTGGAGACAAAACTGGGGAAGACTTTGGGGTAATAACTGGAATGAATTCCCTCATGTCTTTTGTGCACTTACTCTCTGTTCTCTCTCCTTCTCTTTCCCTGCTTCTGAGGTTTCTCTCTCTCTCTCTCGGGAGATGATGGGATGGTGAGTGAGATCAAGGAGCAGAATCCACAGCAGGAAGATTTTGAACACATGGAACCATACGGGGGATTTTCACAAAGAACTAGTGGGAACACATCCAGGAGTCATGAAGATAGGCAGCAGAAAAGCCAATCAGGGGAGAACGTGGGCAAATCCATCACTAGCGAGAAAAATCTCAAGGAGACCACTGCTCAACAGAGAATCCTCATGAGAGAGAGAAAAAACATATGCCCTGAGTGTGGGAAAAACTTCACTTCACCGTCACACCTTATTAGACATGAGAGAACTCACACAGGAGAGAGCCCGTATGAATGTTGTGAATGTGGGAAAAGATTCACTCAGCGCTCACACCTTAGTAGACATCAGAAAACCCACACAGGAGAGAGCCCCTATGAATGTTGTGAATGCGGGAAAAGCTTCCTTTACACCTCAAGCCTTCGGAGACATCAGAGGCTCCACACAGGACAGAGACCCTATGAATGCTGTGAGTGCGGGAAAACTTTCACTCAGCACTCACACCTCCTTAGACACCAGAGGATCCACAAGTTAGCTAAACATCTTAAAAATCTTATTTAGGGCTGATGCATCTTTTTTTCTTTTAATATTTTTGGTATTTCCCACATGTGGTTTTAGGGCTGTTAGTGCAATTTACTCCATTGTGATCTGTC
The DNA here is from genome assembly GCA_007922175.1 of Pelusios castaneus. Lineage (NCBI taxonomy): Eukaryota > Metazoa > Chordata > Testudines > Pelomedusidae > Pelusios > Pelusios castaneus. The sequence goes on from ML685811.1 coordinate 5,603,120, forward strand.
GGCTCCCACAGGTGAGTTGTTCAGGTGCCCTTTTTGGGGGTGAATTGCCAAAGACCCTTTCTGCCAGCTGCTTCTTTGTATACCCCTTTGGAATTTGTTGTGCAAGTTACAGGCGTGAGCCCCTTTGACTAGGAATGTGCATCAGCTCCTGGCAGGGGGAACAGCAATGACCTCAGTTAGCTGGATTGTGGTAAAATCTCCCAGGGCCATCTAGCATTTTTGTAGTTAGCTCGAGTGAGCTGTGCAGGTGTAAAATCCCAGCTGTTTTCTGTAGTGACATGGCCCACGTGCAATAATCTGGGCTAGCTAGCATGTTTTCCCTAACCCTGTCCTAATCTACGCCGCTTTTCTCATCCAGGCATCCCATTATCGTGATTCTAAAACTTCGTAAATACCACAACTCAGCAACTTTGCTTTTCTCTTTTGCTTCTGGGATGACCATGGGGAAAGTTGAAGTGTAGCTCTGTCAGCTGGAGAGAACTCTTCTGGGTCTGGGTTAGTCTACCACAGGAGCAATAGTGATTTTAAGTCTCCAGTCTGAAATCATGAATAACAGCACACCCCAAACTGTGCAACTAGGCTAAATACCGAGATATAACCACAGTGGTGTTCAGTTATTTAGGTCAATATTATCTCGGATAACCCAGGGAGAGTGCTCCACACCAACTGACTTGGAATGAGGCAAAATGCCCATGTATTGGGGTCCCAAAACAGCTGTGACCCAGGCCCTAGAGGAAATTACTCCTGAAAGTGTCTCTTCTCTAATCCTCAGAGTTGGGAAATTCTGTCTTGTGGAGGAAATAGAATTGGTGTTTGTTGAACGTGCCCTTTGTAATGCTTCAAATATGTATAAAATTAAATCTGTTTTGAATATGAGAGAGTTGCAGAAAAATAAATCTTTTTGAAACCCTCCTTTCGTACTAGTGAGAAAAATCACAAGGATCTCAAGGAGACCACTGCCCAGCAGAGAATTCTCATGGGGGAGAGAAAAAACATGCCCTGAGTGTGGGGTAAACTTCACTTCGTGATTATTCTCAGCTAGGCCTGGATCTGGTTTCTAAGTTAGACCTGTGCCATCGGATAAAAGAAATAAACTGGCCATGTTTGAGGAAGTCATTCCTCATTAGCACTGCTGAGGTTTGGGTTGGGTTGGTAAAGGATTCTTCTCTGGAGAAAGGTAAATTTTGCCTCCTCAAGGCCGAGAGTTTGGCAAGAATTCAGATGGAGGCAGCAGGCCCCCAGTTGTTGGTTTGCACCACAGAGATGAAAGCTGTCCAAGTAGGAATGTGTTTAGAACACATCTCCCTAGTTCAGGAGCATCGATTAGACTCCTGAAGGATGCCACTGTTAGACTGAAACGCTTGTCCTTTACCATTTGAATCCAAAGTTTCCTGAGACAGAGAAAGAAAGAGTTGATGCTTTCAGAGGACATTTCTTCCTGTCTGCCTTGTTGGACAATAAGAACTTCCCTTCTGTGCAAATATGGTAACCCACAAGGGAATGCGTGTGCGACGCTCCACGTACAGATTGCAGGATGTATGGATGTTTAGTCCTGACTCTTTGTCTCCTAGTTTTGGGTCTTGTGCTTTATCCCTTTCCATCAAGCCTCCATCTTCTGCTACTTTGAAAGATTAAAAGGTGTGACTAGAAAATAGAAATGATTTTTCACATGTTTCAAACCTTCCCACATGGGATGAAACCCCCTTCCACCAATGCTTATGGCAGAAGAGCCAGAGAGATATTAACTTCTAGAAATGGACACCCCTATACAGATGTAAACTACAACTTTACAGAAAGGTTAAAATGGGTATTAAATAGAATTAAAAGAAAGTAACATATAAGATTTTTATAATCTTTGACTGTTAGCAATAAGAATGGATTTAAACATGAAGTTAATTATTTGCTAATGAACAAGAGAGTAATTCTGGGATGACTTTTAGCTTTCCAATATATTCTGATTTGGTTGTTTCTCTTTTTATTATTAATGTAAGAAAGCGTGGCTAATCTTTAAAGCTTATTTGATGAGTTTTACCCCCTTCTGATTAAGAAATTCTGAAATAAAATTTTACTCCAAAGGGCAGGACTGTCTGAGAGAAATATTGTATATGCATATACTGATCAATATAGACTTTTTCTTTTTCAAACAGAATTTATCCTGACAAGCTTTTTTAGCATCAGTTTCTTCAAGAGGAAAACTACTCAAGAGACAAGTTGTATAACCATGTACCAGTCAGACTGTAAAGGTCACCTCGTTCCTCACTTCCCTTGGTCTAAAGGAGAGGCACAACTTGTGTGATGAGGTGTCTGTATTTATTTGTAAGAAAGATGTTGGATTGCTTTGTTTTGTTAAAAAACTTCTGCAGCCAGGGTTTTGTTTTTCTTTTTTTGTTCTTTGAGTACTCAATCCCCTTTTCCTTTTGAAAAGACCAGCTAGTAAAACTTAGCCATTAACCCCTTAGACAGGGCTATGGAGACCTTCTCCTCAATACTGCCTTGCTTTCCTTTCATTTTTATCTCTGGGATTTGCACATCCGTGCTGAATGTGGTTTTCTAGAATTGATATTGTAAGAAAGCTGCTGGATTAAGGGAGAACTTTCTATAATGCTGTTAGCCTCAAGTTTGCCTGGTTTCTGCACTAGGCCCATAACCTCTAGCCGAGTTACTGAACTCCTCAAGTTTTGATTTAAAATTTCAAGTTATAGAGAATCTACCATTTACAAACCAGCAAGTGATGCGTGCCACACACGTCAGCGGAAGATGAAAACTCCCAGGCTCTCTGGCAGTGTGATCTGGGGGAAAATTCCTTCTCGACTCTAAATATGATCATCAGTTCTACCCTCAACATATGGGTGAAACCCACCAGCCACACATCCGGGAAAGAATTCATTGTGGCAACTCAGAGCCCTCCCTGTGTAATGTCCTATCTCTGGCCATTGGAGGCATTTGCGACTAGCAGTCTCTGATTGGCTATAGGCCATTGTAGGCAATATCATTGTACCATCCCTTTCATAAATGTATCAAGGTCTTTTTTGAAACCAGCTAGGTTTTTTGCCTCTGCTGCTCCTCTTGGGAGGTTATTCCAGAGCCTTAATTTCAAGCCTGAACTTATTGAGAGCCAGTTTACATCCATTTGTTCTTGTGCTAATGGGATGGGTGCTGGAGGCCGTGGATAGGTGGGCAGGGGAGCAGGGCCAGGTGCCAAGAACCAACCCAGAGGACAGGTGATGTGGATGGGCCCCGGGGCCCAAGACCATGGCCAGGAACTAGGGCTGCAGTAGGGGGGCCAGAACAGAAGCCGAGTGGCTGTAGCCAGGCACCAGGGGCTGAGACTGGTTGGGAGCTGAGGCCAGGGGCCAAGGTTAGACCAGGTACTGGGGATGTGGCTGGGCACTGGGGCCAGGGGCTGGGAGCAAAGCAGAGCTTGGGGCAGAGCGAGGATGGGTCATTTCCTTCCAGCTAACCCCCCCATGATGGCTGGCCTGGGCCCTGCCATGTTCCCACCAAATGGTCCTCCACAGCCCCTCTCCCCCATCAGCTGAGCATGCCCTAGTTTGAGGGTCTCTGGTATAGGATATAGAGCACTAATAAGTCGTTGCTGTGAAATTTCAGTTTGTACAGATTTGTATGTAGTCTGTTTGTAAAACTAAACAACTATCTAGCTGAGGTGATATAGCCTCTAGAGGACCTCACTGTACCCCCAAGAGTACGTGTACCCCTGGTGGAGAACCACCGATCTAGGCCAATCTCCTGTAGTCATGGCAGGACCAAGCATTGTGTTCTAGACCGTCCATGACAGTTGTTTGTCTAAGCTGCTCTTAAAAATCTCTAGGGATGGAGATCGCGCAACCTCACTAGGCAATTTCTTCCCGTGCCTAACTCTTCAGTCAGCTTCTTCAATATTAGGATGTGTTTCATCAGGGCCTGGGAACTTGAAGAGGCCTGATTTGTCTAAGCAATTTTTAACTTGTTCTTTCCCTATTTTAGCCTCTGATCCTACCTCATTTTGACTGTTAGATGTCCAATTCCTATTAACCTTACGGGTGAAATGCAAATCAAAAAATTCAATTAGTCCTTCTGCCATTTCCATGTTTTCTGTCATCGTGTTTCTCCCTTCCCTGAGTAATGTGCCTGCTCTGTCCCTCGGTCTTCCTTTTGCTTCTAATGTACTTGTACAATGTTTTCTTGTTAATGCTTTTTTTTTTGAGTTTCAGATCATTGAAGCACTCCTGGTTAAGCCAAGGTGGTCTTCTGCCATTTAGAGGCATCACTGGGCCTGGGCACATGGGACGTAGATCCCAAATAACCCTGGGAGCTGGGGCCTTTTAAAATCTGCCATCCTGCTGTGCTCCCGGGCATATGGCCCAGGGTAGAGCAGGGTGGGAAATGGAAATGCCAGCTGCCGGGGGGGGGGGACAGGGGAAAGGGCTTGGGTGTGGGGAAGGACTGGGGGCTTGCCAGGAGCCAGCCAGGTGGGGCCGGGAGCTCCTCCAGAGCAGGGCCCAGTGCCCTGGAGAGCCCGGAGCAGTGCGGAGGGAGACAGGGCGCTGTACTGGAGAGGTTGGGGGCCTGTGCCCTGATTTTTTTTTTCCTCCCAGGAGAAATGCTCCTGGTGCCAGCCCACCAGCCTACGGCCTCACTTCACCCCAGGTTAATGGCTTTAATGGGGTAGGGACTTGGGGGGCTGTCAGCACGACTGGCAATTTACTCTCCGGGCAGACAAAGGTTTTCTTCTGCTAAAGAGCCTGGGAAGAGACTTTCCCACGGGGCGATGCCCCAGAAGTCCTTGCAGACACGGCAGCTGCTCTCTGAACATGGATTGGGAGTGCCTGAAATTCCCCAAACACCCAGGGGTCCAATGGTTCCTGCCTGGCAGAGCAGAGGCCTCCCCAGGCTGGGACACCCGCTGACTGCCTCTTCTTTCTCTCCTCTCAGGGTGCCGGAAGCGCTGCGAGCAGGTACGTCCTTGGTTCTGTTCCACTCTCCTCCGAGTTAGTTACACTTGGAAACGGCACAAAACATGGAGCTTCCCCCGCCCCTGCTGTGGGATCATGGCTCCCCTGGCGGCTGCCTCCCCTGGGGGAAGAGCCTGTTCCTGTCTGATAGCTTGTGAGGTCACAGCCGGGATGCCAACCTTTGGGGACCTGGCCTGTCTGAGGTATTTGTGGCCCATAAATCACATGTTCTCAGTATGTAGAGTCTCAGCTTTCGGTTTGATAGTGAGTTTCTAGGCCTTGGGGTTACAAAAAAACTCACCCAAATGATGACGGGGACACTCTTCTCTTTCTGAGTCTTCCACGGCTCAGAGAGGTGTGAACTACCCGGGGCTCCGTTCATCTTTTCAGGGCGTCAGCTGATACAATGGCGCTTGAATGTCAACGTCAGGTATTGCCTGGCAGATCGCTTGCGCAGGGGGAATGGGGCAGTGGAGATTGAAGTCCCTGAGGAGTGGGAATAGGGAGTTACAGTAGGGAGGGAAGGCAGAGGAAAGAGAGAGACAGACAGTGAAGAGAGAACGATCAAGAAGGAAAGTAGTTAAGGAAGGGGAAAGAACAGAAATAATAGGAGCCCTAGCAGGTGCAGGAGGGGGCTGTGATAGTGAAGGACTTGGTATTTATTATTTCCCAGAGACAGGGCAGACTTTCCCCTTGACCGTGGGGCATGGCTGTCCCACTGAGAGCAGTGTGTCCCCTGCTGTGGACGCAGTACTGTACCGAGTCCTGAACCGATGCGCTGGCCGTCCCAGAAAAGGGAATCCGGCCTCTCAGGAAATGAGTTGGAAGTGCCAGGGTCACTGCTTCAGCTGAGGCACTCGGGGCTTTTGGCATTAAAGGGTCCAGGCTCATTCCCCGTTGAAGACGGTGGCTCTGTCTGGAGCTACCGTGACCATGTGAGAGACGCCAGCTCTTTGTTCCATACCTCCTCCCATCCCCCAGAATGCCAGTGCCCCTTGTTACCAGCATAACCCAGCATGGGAGGTGGCTCAGCTGTGCCCCAGACAAGGAGCTTGGCCCCGAGAAAGCTCCCAGCCCTGTCTCTGTTCTGTCCCACCTCCGTGAGCCCGTGGAGCTGGGCTGAGGGCTGGTGACTCACCCTAACTGTGGTCCCGTTAGGCTGCAGGGCTCAGATCCAGGTAACCTGGTGGTAGGGGGCTGTTGGGACTGGGGATCTGGCCCATTTCTCACCCCTTCTCCTTTCCTTAGCAAGGCAGATGGGACGTTTCTGGAGCCAGAGCCGGGGTTTGTGGAGCTGGAGAGGAGACTCAGCGATTTCTCTCTGAAAAGTGCCATCCTGCAGGAGCTGCTGCTGGGATTCAAAGGTGAGATGGGATCTGGGGACAGCGTCTGCGCTAGTTACATTGACCATCTCCCTGGGGAAGGCGTCTAGTGATGTCTCTGGTTCGCAGCTCAGTGAGTCGCCCTCCGCCGGGAGTAGCCTTGTGTGGGTGGCTCGGTGCACAGCGACTGAGTTGTCCCCAACTCCTAGGTAAGAGCTGTGAGTGGGAGGGCTGAATTCTCTCCTCTCCCCTGTTCCCTACTGCTGCGTCATTGGATGGGGATTGAGAGTAAATCTGGATCTCGGGGTGTGATTCCCTTGGGGGAGAGGAAGAGCGCTCTGAATGGTGTGAAATAGAGTGAAACAAGGATGAAACATTCCAACACTGGACTGCTCAGATCTCATTTCTTTCTCAGCACTGAACAGATTTTGTCTAGTCCCTTCCTGGTGCTGGTGACCCTGCAGCAGTATCCCAAAGCGGGGAAGGCTGGGAGCAGTGGGAAGAAGGGAGTGGGTGTCCCAGCGAGGGACATGGCTAGCTATATCTCTCTCCCCCTCCCGGTATCTCTGAGTGCCCTCCTCCGCCCCCGAGATGTCAGCCTCAGGCTTTTCCGTCACCTGGGGTGGCTTTCTGCAGTTCTCCCGCCCCTCGACCGGGCTGTGGGCACCTTACCCCACGTATCAGCTGTGCTTCCCCGCAGGTCAGGCTAGGAGCCTGGGATCAGTGGTGGACAGTGACTAAGGTGCTTTAGTTTAAAGACAGCTGTTTGTTTTCAGTAGGGTTAGGAGGATTTAAAATTATGTCTTCGCATACACGTGTGTGTGTTCCAGTGGTCAACAAGGTAGATCTACGTTCTTCAGACATCTCTGTCTCTGCCTCCAAAGAGTCACCTGAAGAGCTGAGCTCTTCTCGAGCGGGAGTCCCTTTTTTAACTGCTTCAGTCCATTGACCTTAAATAAAACCGGCCAGATGGGGTCAGAGCCATGGTCCATCTAGCCCAGTACCCTGTCTTCCCACAGTGGACAAAGCCAAGTGCTTCAGAGAGAATGAATTGAACAGGTAATCAGTAAGTCCATCCTGTCACCCATTCCCAGCTTCTGTCTAACGGGCTACGGACACATCAGAGTATGGTTTTGCATCACTGTCCATCCTGGCTAATAGCCCTTAATAGACCTATCTTCTGCGAACATATCTGAGGTTTTTTGAAACCTTAGTCTTGGCCTTCCCAACATCCACTGGTGAAGAGTTCCACAGGTTGACTGAGCATTGTGTAAAGAAATTCTTCTGTTTTGTTTTAAACCTGTTGCCGATTAATTTAATGATCCCTAGTTCTTGTGTTATGAGAAGGAGTAAATAACAATTCCTTGTTTACTTTCTCCACAACAGTCATGATTTTATGGACCTCTATTGAATCCCACCTTAGTCATTTCATTTCCAAGCTGAAAAATTTCCAGACTTATTAATCTCTCCTCATATAGACACTGTTTCATACCCCCAGTCATTTTTGTTGCCCTTTTCAGTACTTTTTCCAGTTCCAATATATCTTTTTTGAGATGGGGTGACCAGATCTGCACGAGTATTCAAGATGTGGGCATATTGTGGATTTATATACTGCCAATATGATATTTTCTGTCTCACTATCTATCCCTTTCTTAGTGATTTCCACATTCTGTTAGCTTTTCGGATTGCCAGTGCACATTGAGTGAATGTTTTCAGAGAACTCCACAGTGACTTCAAGAGCTCTTTCTTGAGCGGTGACAGTCAATTTAGACCCCACCATTTTATGTGTAGTTGGGATTATGTTTTCTAATGCACATCACTTTGCATGTATCAACATTCAACTTTATCAGGCATTTAATGGCCCACTCCCCAACATCAACCAAAAACCCCCGAAGAATGTTGAAAGAATCTTACTTGTATTTCTAGTCCTTCTGGTCCAGTAAAGAATAGAGACAACTGTACCTTATTTTTATTATTGAGCCAACAAAAAACAAGCAAAAGACCTTACACAAATTACAATGATTTGGACGTGCTATTTGTTTTTCCTAAAGTTAATGAACTCTTTTAGGAAAAATTGTCACAGTGCCCATCAGCAAAGATTGGTGGCCACGCTCTGAGGATCAAAAATGAATGTGTTATTAAAAGTTCTGCCCTAAATCCTCAGAATGTGCTTTCCTGATATCTAAAAACCCTGGGATCCTACCCTGGGATCATATATCCCCCCACTCTTTTCTGTTCTCCACCAGCCAATGCTTACTAGCCTCAGTTTCTCTGTGACTCTCACGACTTTGGGTGTCTTTGTTGATAAGTGGCACTTCCAAGGGATTCCTCTTGGCTTTCTGTGACATGGAGTTACTTTCCCTGGGTTTTTGGACCCCCTTTGATAAGGAGTGTCTGGCTATGTATGCTCCTGAAGAGCGGGAATAGTTAATCTCTTTGTAAACATTGCATCTGGAACCTTTGAGCACCTGGAGAACTAGCCCCAGAATTTCAGTGCTTTCAGTTGAGCAGGGATATGAAAAGACCACTTTGTTTTGGAGAAATGTTCCATGAAATCACCTGGATTCATTTGTTTCTTTCATCTGAGCAGGATTTCCAGTTTCCAAACCAGAAGTGATCTCCCAGCTGGAACCAGGGGAAGAGCTGTGGGTCTCCGATCTCCAGGGCTCTGAGGAAAGAGAGATCCTGAGAGGAACCTGCACAGGTGAGAAGTCATTCGTCCAACTCCGGTACTGTCTGTGTCTGAAGGAAACAGCTGGGATGTTCTACCAAGACCTTGAGAGCTCTTAGAGTTCAGGATTGTCCCTCAGGAGCTGTCCTAACCTCATAGCAGATATTGCTCATGGCTTCCTACCCGTCCTGACCAACTCATTGCATTGGATCACTTCCCAGCCTTACTTCATCCTGTGGGTTGGGATGGAATGTGGAGACAGAATTGATCCCCTCCTCTCTCCCCTCTGGGGAAGAGTTTGGGGGAATTCATACCAGATATTCCCTCATCTCTCCAGAACTTACTCTGGCTTCCTCTCCCCTTCTCTGTCCCTGCTTCTGAGGTTTCTCTCTCTGTCTCAGGAGAAGATGGGATGGTGAGTGAGGATGAGGAGCAGAATGGCAGTTTCTGAACTCCTCAAGTCTTGATTTAAAGACATCAGGTTACAGAGAAGCCACCATTTACAAACCGGCAAGTGATCCATGCCTCACGCAAGAGAGGAAGGTGAAAATTCCCAGCCTCTCTGGCATTGTAACCTGGGGGAAAATTCCTTCCCAACCTGAAATATGATGATCAGTTCAACCCTAGTGTGTGGGTGAGACCCACCAGCTAGACACGTGGGAAATAATTCATTGTGGTAACTCAGAGCCCTCCCCATCTAGTGGTCACAGGACCATAAGCTGCTCTAGGCTGGGCCTTCCCTGCAGATTCAGTGGCCCAGAAATGGGGGCTGTCTATGCTCCAGGTTTGCCCTTCAAGGTCCTTATGGTCACTGACTCCAACCGCCCCTTGAATAGCACAGTGAAGTGACGGCAGGGGTCGGGGGGAGCGCTGTGTTCTGTGACAGGGAAGCTGCCCTGCATCTGCTGTTATTTTAGACCCAGCCCCTGTGGAAGTGTATCCCTGCGACTTCGTCATTTGGGGAATAGGCAGCCTCTGCTCTGAGTAATCTCAATTTTTAATTTATTCCAAGTATGACACCACTGGATCTTTGACATTCTGAGCCAGGGAGAGATGTCCTGACCAGGCCAGGCTAAAGAGAGGGATCCAGATGACATCAACGCCTCCATCCATTCTGGCCAAATGTTCACCACCACCTGAGCTGTGTTTCTTCCTCTCCCTGCCCCATCTCTATTGTCCTTCCTCACCGTATGTCTTCTTTTTTCCTATCCCTCTCCTTTTTCCTTCAATCTGATACAGCCTTGGCCAATCAAACCAGACTTACTTTGCAGCACTGCTGTGAACCTGTGCGAGGCACCTAAAAGTGATGTCCTAAATAACCTGCCCCTGGTATGAGTTTTCAAGGTCTCAGTGTGTTGCATAAGACCAGGTGCCAGGCCTGTGTTTTCACAGCAGGGCACGTCAGCGGCAAAGACAAATTGCAGTGCTGTTCTTGAATCTCCCCTCCTCTGGGTGTGTGTTTTGTTTTTGTGGCAATGGGAGCAGACTTGAACCACAGCGGCTCCAGCAAATGTCAGCGAGCTTGTACTCATTTCTCCAAAAAGGACGGTAGTCACAATCTGCGATGGGGCGGGTGCCCCACACTGGTGGTTAAAAGGTTAAAATGGGCTAGGAGCAGCAGGGAGCAATCAGGGGCTGGCAGTCCAGTATAGAAGGGAGCTGCAGGGACAGGCAGCCAGTTGCTTCCTGAGGCTGAGGGAGGAAGGTTGTCTCCCCAGCTGGCTGGAGGAGTCAGCACCCCGGACAGCTCAGTGGCATCACTGAGCCTGGTGTCCTGAAGGAATAAGTGGCCCTGAGAGGAGTGGGTCAGTGGGGAACAGATGGCAATGGAGGCTTTGGGGAAACACACCAGGAGCAGACGGCAGAGATGTGGTCCTGAGGTGGGGAAAGCGGCCTATGGAACAGTGACTGGTGAGGAGTGACTGAAAAGAGGGGGTGGCAGGATCATTGCACTCAAGGTCCCTGGCCTGGGACCCTCCTTGCTTCCCCAGACTAGCAGGAGTGCCATTGGACTCGGGGGCCATTGAGTAGTTGAAGAGTGGCTAGGAATAGCGAGCGAGACTTTCTCCCAGAATGTGGGGGGAGGGAGGGTGTTGTATAGACAGGTGCTTGGCCAGAGGGATGAGTACCCAAGAAAAGTGACAGAGCACAGGCCGCGGGCAAGTTGCCCACTTGAGCTAATCCCCAAAACAGCATTGCCAGGAGGAGGCACCCTTCCAGCAGGAAGCGCGCACCCCGTCACACCAGCCAACAGACTGTCAAATAAGGGTTTCCCCACTTGCCCCCCTTCTAAAGACCATACAGCGAAAGGGAAGCAGGGAGGTTGTTAACAAGAAAGGTAGTTCTTTACCTTTCAAATGCTTTACCTGTCTTTCCTTCATTTCTGTATCTTTAGTAAAAGACTTCCAAAAATGTGAGTGGGGCGTTTTCCGTGTTACTAAGCAGGCTGAGATCTCGGTATACTGAACCCCCAAATTCGGTTTAATGCTAGGCTGTGATAGGTCATGTAAACACTTTTGCCTTTTTGGGTCTCTCTAGTCTATCTAAATGAATAGAACAGAGGGAATGGCTGCGTTAGTCCTGGGAGAAAGCGCCTCTCACAGCTCCTTTCTGGGGCCAGTGCTGGTCATGACAGGTCTGTGAGCCTGCCATGTTTGTCCAGGGGTTTGGCACCAGAAGTAGCCACCTACATCTGGGGAATCTATGGTGATTGAAAGAAGGGGCAGGTGTCTCTAGTCGGTTAGGACTGGATTCCCCCTCTGGACCCTGCCGCCTTCCACAGGGCAGAAACTGCTGCTAACATGACATGCAGAGTCTTGCAGAATGCCTGTCCTGTGCGAACGCACCAGCCCCAAGCAGTAGCCCCTCATCCATCGGTGTTCAGACCAAGGCATGGCCCCAGCTGGAAGATACGGAAAGTGGGGTGCGCAGCACTGGAAATGCTAAGTGTGCCGATAAAGGTCCAGCAAGGACAGCCAGCCTCTCCAGCAATTCATCACAAACCAATTCCTAGAGTGGCTCTGGCTGGATGAGGCACTAAGAACTGAGGGCTGAACCCCAGCACCAAACCTGTGTAATAGCAGTGCCCGTCTGGACATGGCTACAAACACCTCTGCTCCGAGCATGCCCTGAGGTGGGCGTGGCTAGCACCGGAGCAGAGCCAGCCCCCCTTTTCTAGCCTGGTCTCTGACTCTGCAGGGTGGGCTAGCCTAGGGCAGCTTCCGCTCCTGTGAGCAGAAGCTGCCCGAGACGCTCCAGTTGCTATGTAAAATGGAACAAGTGGAGCCAGGGCACCAGCCCTCGGGCTCCACTTCTTATTACTTAGTAAATGGGGCTGAGGGAGGTGGAAAGGCGGCAATGAGCCCGTTGTCTGCAGCACCCAGTGGATGGGCCCCGGCCCATCTGGGCCCACCCCTGGGTATGCCCCTGGCATGTGTGGAACCGGGCCATGGGCACACGTCACAGCCCAGACACACCCTCAGGGATGCTCTAGTTACTCTGGCTGGACTAGAGGGGAATAAACAGATCTCAGGGATGTGACCCGAGCAAACAGCACAACAGGCTTGTTTGCGCATGAGGGGGAGAGGGAGGATTTTGTATCATGACTGAATATGAGGACGCAGTTGTTGCAAGACGCAAACGCTCTTCTGGTGTATGGGCCGGACTGGGGTAGGTCAGAGCGGGAGGTAATTGCTGTGTCCTACTCAGCGCAAGGCCGTTCCCGGAGTGCTGCAGCCAGATGCCCCCCTGCCTGCCCCGGGCCGAGCGGGGAGCAGCCAGTCCGGGGGCCGGGCCGGGCCGAGCGGGGAGCAGCCAGTCCGGGGGCCGAGCGGGGAGCAGCCAGTCCGGGGGCCGGGCCAGGCCGAGCGGGGAGCAGCCAGTCCGGGGGCCGGGCCGGGCCGAGCGGGGAGCAGTCACTGCGGGGGCCGGGCCGGGCCGGGCGGGGCAGATCACGGCGGGCGGGGCTGACGTTGCCGGGCCCGGCCCCCTCCAGCCCCCAGGGCCGGCGGCGCGATGGCGGCAGCGCGAGGTGAGCCGAGCCGAGCCGAGCCGAGCCTGGCGGGGCCCGCTGGGTCTCTCCCCCCGGCCCGGCGGATCCAGCCGCTCCCTGCGGGCAGTGACCGGAGCTAGCGCGGCGGGAGGCGCAGGGGCCGGGCGGCGTGCGGGGAATGGGAATGGTCCGGCTGCGCTGGGCGGTGCCCTGCCCGGGTTGCTGGCGGGAGACCGGCGGGGGTGGTCCCGGGTCCTTGCGGAGCTAGCGGCCGCCAGGCAGTAGCTGCCCCGCTCCCCAACTCTCTGCCGCAGGGAACTGAGGCTCGGCCCGGCCCTGGGAAGGTGCCCGCGGACGCGCCGTGTCGCTGGAGGCGAGATCGCAGCGGCTGGGGACAAAGGGGAGCTGGGCTGGGCGGGGAGTTAGGTTGGTTGCGGGCTGGGCAGAGCCGGGACAGGAAGGGGTAAGTCTGCCAAGCGCTGCGCTTTCCCCAGGGGGAGCAGGAGGGTGGCAGGAGAGGCCCAGAGGCCTGGGAAGCAGTTGGGCAGCTGTGTTGGGTGGATAGAAATGAGCGGTTGTGAGCAGTAGGGAAGGGGCGGGAGCAAAGTGGAAAGATAGGAAGAGTGGAGGATGGGGGAATGAATTGGAGAGACCCAGGGGGAAGGGATTTGGGGCTCTAATCCCAAAGCAGCGGGATTGGATTTGGGAGTCATGTGGAGAGGAGAATTGGAAGACGCAGGACTGGGAATCAGGCTGGAGCCCAGGGGTTTAAGATGCATGAATTGTAGAAGATGAGAGTTGGAAGGGACCCAGGAGGTGTCTAGTCCAGCCCTCTGCTCAAAGCAGGGCCAACCCCCGCTAAGCCATCCCAGCCAGGGCTTTGTCAAGCCAGGCCTTAATAACCTCTAAGGATGGAGATTCCACCACCTCCCTAGGAAACCATCCCAGTGCTTCACCACCCTCCTAGGGAAAAAAACCTTTCCTGATATCCAAGCCACCCCACCCTAAATGCTATTCCTTTAAGAAGTGGAAGGAAGAGTGTCTGCTCCTGGGGCCATAGATCAGCCCAGGGGTGCGCAACCAGCAAGTCCCAGGGAGTGTGGCGAGACAGACTGCCATTGACAGCATAGTGCAGATCTGAGTGAATGAATTCATTGGCTTGCAGAGCTGTGAACTGCTCAGGGAGAAGCAAGAATTTTGTTTGAAGTTCCTATTTTGTTGCTAAGAACAAAACTAATTAAACAGTTTTCAGTTGGCTGTGTCCCAGTGTGAAACCTGCCACAGGTAACCCACTGGCTGCTGACACGCATCTGCCAAGCATACACAGCCTGATTCATAGGGGAACATACAAAGAGACGCTGCCTAGGTAGAGTCTGCCTTTGACAATGAAATTCTTGGACTGTTTTGTTTGTGGCCGGAGGATAGAGACTAGTCTGGCCAGCTAGTGTCTCTCCTGAACTGTGTGTAACTAGTTTCAAAACAGCTGTAGTTAAAACATTGCTCAATAGCAGCATTATTGTCTAACTCTCCCTGTTGCTTCTCAGGGGATCATTTTTCCTAAGGATTTCCTGGTCTAATGTAAGATACAGTGAAGAGCTCTCATTTGTATCTTACAGATTCTGTCGTTAACTAAATGCTAGAGCTGGTAAAAACTAATATTTCATGAAAAACATTAAAACAAAGTTTGTGTGCGCACGTGTGGGGGTATATATGCAAAAAAAGGGGGGGTCAATGAAAAAAATTCATTTTGGTGGGAGAAAAATCCACTGTCCCTTTCTTTTTAAACTCTGCTACCCCACAATTTTTTTTCCAGTAGGAAAAAAAGGAGTAAGTATAAGTTATTAAACATTAGGAAAATCACTTTTTCACAGTGGAAAGAAAGTTTCATGGAATTTGTCTAGAAAGAACCATCGCCTGTATATCACAAGTCATTACATTTCACTAACCGCATTAAGACCAAAGATCTAAGCGTTTTGACACCCAGAAAAAGAACAGGCAAAGCCAAGGCCCCTGCATTGATAGGGAGTGATTAGGCGAGATGTGCTCACATAATCCTAGCAGATGATCCATGCTACAGAGGAAGGCAAAAAACTCATAGGGTCCCTCACCAGTCTGAGGGGAAAGAAAATTCCTTCTCAACCTCAAATCAGGTGGTCAATATGACGCTGAACATGTGATCAAGACACACTCCCCAGGCATCCAGAAAGTTAGCGTTACTAAGGCCACGTCTGCACTAGGGAAATTTGTTGGCAAAGGAGATGTTGACATCCACATTGCTGTGCTTGGGTCGGTGGGGTTGGGAGCTGAGAGAGCCATATCTCAGTTCCCTGCAGGGAGCCCACAGGCTCCCGAGCTCCCTGTAGGCTGCCCCTCCACCTTCTCATCCCAGCTAGGATGCAGGCTTAAAGTGCCCTGCAGCTTTCCTGGTCCCAGTGTGCAGTGGGAGACAGCTGCCCACACCCGGCTACCAGTGGGGCTGCAGCCACCCACGCTTGGACTCGCAGCTGGTAGCAGTCGCCCGCAGCTTGCCGGCATCCCGGGCTGCCTACGGTGCTGCAGCTGCCTGCATCTGGGCTTATAGCCAGGCAGCAACTCTCTGTGACTGGAAGCGTAGCGGCTTTCAGAGCTGGGCACCTGCCGGACCAATCCCTCCACTTGTCAATTTCACTGCTGCAGCAGAGCAGTGAAATTGACAAGTGTGACTGCTTCTCCACTGCTCTAAGGGGGCACAATGTCTACAACAACGCCCTGTCGTCCTAGCTCTGCCGACACAAGCCCTATGCCTCTCGTCCAGGTGGTTTTATTTTGTCGGCAAAACAAGGCAGTTGTGTCGGCAGGAAGGTGATTTGTAGTGTGTATAACAGGCTTATTTCGTCAACAATGCTTCCTAGTGTAGACAAGGCCTGTGCGTTCCTTTGTCACTTTCTCTGTTTGTCTCTCTCACACACACACAGATGCACAACCATTTTAACTTACATTCTCTCAAAAAGAACACCTTGCTTTTAAAAGAAAAAAGATTGTTATTTTTTAATTTCTTTTTTTTTCTGTGAAATTTTTCTAACGAGAAAAAAGGAGGAAGATGGTGATGGGAGTAAAAAATAAAGCGTGGGCATGGCCCCACAATTTTTAACCAAAATAAAACGTCCTCCCACTCAACTTTATTTGTTTCAAAAGTGCTTCTGAAAACTAAAATTTCATCAAACATTTCTCTGGAGGCAGAAAGAGAGGGAGTTGCTTTGAGAGCCTCATTTTATACCAAAAAAAGATTTTTTGTTAATGAAAATCTTTGACCAGGTCTATCAAATATGTGCCAAATAACTAGCTGGCAATGCTGATGGAAGGATTTATTACCATTAAAATGTTACACATTTAACCCCGTTGGAGAATTCTTGTCTGTGATCAGCTCCGGATGGTTGCTGCATCTTTTGGGAAAATGATTTTCATCTGTGTGGTTGTTCTCTTTAACTGATCGCTATGGTTATTTGCCTGGTGATGGGTCACCTGTCTTACATGTGCCACAAGACTCTGTTGTCTGTCTTACATGACTTTGCTTTGATCCTTGAGTCGATCATAGACAGGAAACAAACTGTGTATAACCCAATCTTTTGTGATGAATTTTCAAATGAAGATTCCTTAGTGCCTAAAAAGGAATGGGAGACTTTGGGATTTGGAAAGATTTGGTGAAGCCCTGAAAAATGACTGAATCCTTTAGAATAATCAATAACAAGAGGCAGCAAATCAAAGTGACTAGAACTTGACCCATGTATTTGTAAAAATATTCATAAATATTTCCTTTTAAATTCAAGCCTTTCTACTGGCTGATCACTTGGGGGATAACCAGACTGCTCATCCATCATAGCACTAAGGAGAACTAAGGCTATTCTAGGGCTCAAATATTGGCTGCACTTCCTTCTTAGTTACAGGAAGATCAGCCTAAGATGGAATCTAGTATACAAGAACAAGAACAAGCTGTCTCTGCATTCCTGAGCTGAGGTCACATTTTCCTTCATTTCACAGCTCCCAGTGCCGAGGACTGTCTGTCTGTGTCCACCGTCAGCCTTGAGGATGCAGCCATGAGTCTGGATCCAGAGCATGTTTCATTTCTCGTTTAAGGAGCAGGCTATGTTGGATGTTGCTGTCTCGTCCTCCTGAGGAGGAGTGGGAGGAGCTAGCAGGATGGAAGAAATTGTACAAGGCCTTGATGAGGGACAGCTACGAGACTGTGATCTTGCTGGGTAAAAACATATTCTTCGATTGTTTGTAGAATGCACGGGAGCTCTCAGGGATAATCAGATCATGGTTCTTCTCATGAGTCCCTTCAGCTTGGACAGTTTGTGCTTACTCTCCATTGTGAAAGAAACCTGCTGCAGTCAGTGGAGATTCAAAATGCAGCCTTAGCTCTAATCCCTCCGTTGACGGTATTTTCTGGTTTAGGATGGGGGTGTACTTCTCATCCACGTTTAGACCACGTGCAGAAATGAGCAGCTGGGTTGTTGCACGTGATGTGTTGGTGTAAATAAAGGATGTTCCATGTGGGAAAAGGGTCAGTGTTCTCATAGAAGCAATTTGAACTTTCGGCAACTCATCATCCGTACACTCAACCAGGAAACAGTGCCACAAGAGTCTTTGTTTTGCAGCACTAGACTGCCACGGCTACCCTTTGGAACCTCACTCCCACCTAACTTTTTAGTGGGCAAAGAACTGTGTAAAATGATGCGGTATTTGTCTTTTATGATTCTTCTGCAGAAATGCATTGAATCTCAATTCCAGTTCCTTGTAACTTCTTAGGACAGAAATCGAGGTGCTATTGTAGACGAATGATGTTTGCTCAGTGTGTAATGGCTATTGAGAAGCAATTAAGATTGTAGGTTGCACTGTGACAGACATAAACATGACAGTGTCATCATCTGTGGTGCTTTGTCACTTTAAATAATGCTGTATTCATTTTTGATGCCTTTATCTCCTAGACAATGGCCTATGTTTTATGCGGGAGGTCAGACTAGATGAATACGGTAGTCTCTTCTGGCTTTATAATCTAGGAATCATATGAAGGAAGAAACCCATTAAAAAGATTGGTATTTTAGTCAAGCATTTGATATAGTGTCCTGTAAAACTTTAATCCAAAAATTCGGTGGGATAGAGGAAGAATTTTTTGGATATAAAACAGTTCAAAGATTACACCTGAATTAACAAGTTACCGCGTTCTGGTTTTGGGTAACGTTTGGTCCAGCATTTAAAATCATCTTCATTCCTCTGGATGAAGAGGTAAGCACCATGCCGATGGATGTAGGAGGTGAGGCTGAGCTGGGAGGAATTTCAGACCCCAGTGGGAACAGGAAAACCATAGAGAATGTTGCAAAATTAGAAATATGGATGGCAAATAAACAATATGGCAGCGTAAATATGTGGGGACTGGTTGAAATGCTCCATTGGGAGGGACGGTCCTGGGATTCAGTAATGCTGAAAGAGACCTTTGCAAAATTCCAAATACTCTGTTCTAGCTGAGTAGCAGGAAATGTCCTGTGATTCTCTAACAGGTTTGCTATCACCAGACCTGATGAAACATCCCTGCTTGAACGGGGAGAAGAGCCACGTGTTCGGGCTCAGCCGCACCTGAGGGAAAGAGACATTTCTAAAGGGGCCTCCGTTGGTGAGTAATAGAAGGCTTCAGAAACATTGAATGAGGTCAAGAGCTGCAGAAGAAGCCCTCATTTCGTGAGCTTCTATTTAAACATCTTTTCTCCTAGCGCTTGTTACACCTTTATAGTAGGGAGCTATCATAGATTCCTACCTCTCCAGACTGGTTTGGACGGTAGCCTCTGCCTTCTGACATCTGAGTGCTCAGATGGGATAGCCTCCCTGTAGAGCTCTGAAACCTTAACTGAGCCAGGCGGCTCATCATAGAATCATAGAAATGTAGAGATGAAAGGGACCTTTTAGTTCATCGGCCTGCACTGAGGCAGGACCTAGGAAACCTGGACCAACCCTGACAAACATTTGACCTATTCTTCAGAACCTGCAACGATACCGATTTCACTAGCTCCTTGCTAATGTTCCAGGGCTTTAAGTATCCTTAGAATAAAAAACTTTTCCTAATAGCTAACTCAAATCTCCCTAGCAGCAGATTACACCTGTTACCTTTTGTCCTTCCTTCTGTGGACGCAGAAAACAATTGATTTACTATCCTCTTTCTTACAGTAACGCTACTCCCCAACTAATCTTCTTCTCTCAAGACTCAACATGGCACTTGTTTTGAACCTTTCCTCCTAAATGAGGTTTTCTAAACTTCTGAACCATCTCCAATCTATCCACATCTTTCCTAAAACAGCTGAGGCCTCACCAGCGCCAAGGAGAGGAGGACAGTTACACTCCTGTACCTACTGCACTCCTGAAGGGAGATGGAAGGAATATTTTCAGCTTTTTGTAGTCAGAATGATGTGTTGTATTTTACACTCACGTATCCAATATTCTTTGTGTGTTGAAGTAACATCTGGATTCTCCATTTATTCCAGCAGGTGATGAAATCAGGTGGAGGACTGAAGAGAGTTGTCAGCAGGGAAATTTGGCGAGTTTGGCAGAGCACAGGAATTTCTCACAGAGAGAGACAGCAAATAGTTATGATGAGGGAAATAGCTGGGAGATTGGACTCAGGCCAGCTGGCCAACATAGGAACACAGGAGGTGGGAGCGTGGAGAAATCGACTCCAAATGAAATACCAGTCAGCAAACACCAAATCATTCTTATTCACGCAGGAGAGAGACCCCACAAATGTAACGAGTGTGAGAAAGGCTTCACTCGCCGCTCTCATCTTCTTCAGCACCAGAGAATCCACACAGGCGAGAGACCCTATAAATGTACCGAGTGTGAGAAAAGCTTCAGACAGAGATCAGAGCTGATTGATCATCAGAGAACACACTCTCAAGAGAAACCCTACAAATGTGATAAGTGTGGGAAAAGGTTCATTCGGAGCACCCGGCTTATTCAGCACCAGAGTGTTCACACAGGAGTGAAACCCCACAAGTGTCCTCAGTGTGAGAAAACTTTCAGCTGGATCTCATCAGTTATTAAACACCAAAGAATCCATACAGGTGAGAAACCCTATAAATGCCCTGACTGCGAGAGAACCTTTAGCTGGAGCTCAACCCTTATAAAGCATCGGAGACTCCATACAGGAGAGAGACCCTATAAATGCCCTACCTGCGCAAAGTGCTTTGTACAGAGCGCAAATCTTATTAAACATCAGCGGGTCCACACAGAAAAGAAACCCTATACATGTGGGGACTGTGAGGAAACATTTTTGATCAGGTCTCATTTCATTCTGCACCAGAGAATGCATGCGGGAGAGGAACTCTTCAAATGTGATGGCTGCGAAGCGTGCTTCGGTCTTGTCTCAGATCTTCGTAAACATCAGATGAGACATGAGGGAAAGAAACCATATAAATGTGCTGACTGTGACAAAAACTTCAACAAGAGTTCAAATCTTATTAAACATCAGAGAATCCACACGGGTGAGCGGCCCTATAAATGTCTGGTGTGTGAGAAAAGCTTCATTCAGAGCTCACACCTGACGCTCCATCAGAGAGCGCACAAGGGAGAGAAACCCTACAGATGCCCCGAGTGCCCGAAAAGCTTCCACCAGAGCTCTCATCTCATTCAGCACCAGAGAGTCCACACGCAAGAAAAGCCCTTTAAATGTCCTGAGTGCGAGAAAAGCTACAGCCGAAGTTCGGTGCTAAAGAAACACAAGCGAACTCACACGGGAGACATGAGCTATAGGTGTGGCCAGTGTGAGGAAACCTTTACCAGCAGCTCCCATCTTCTTCAGCACAAGAGAACCCACCATGAGGAGAGACCCTATAGATGCCCCAGCTGCGAGAAGAGTTTCAGCCGCAGCTCGCAGCTTATGCTGCATCAGAAAAACCACACGGGAGACAGACCTTACAAATGCCCGGACTGTGACAAAGGCTTCATTTACAGCTCGCATCTCATTCAGCATCAGAGAACTCACACTAGAGAACGACCTTATAAATGTCTGGTGTGTGAGAAAAGCTTCATTCAGAGCTCACATCTCCTGCAGCATCAGAAAATCCACACGGGAGAGAGACCCTTTAGATGCAGTGATTGTGGGAAAACCTTCAATCGGAGCTCCAACCTTATTAAACACCAGAGAACCCACGCCCGAGAGAACCCGTAAGAGATGCTCCCATAGGAACTCCATGCTGTTAGCTATCGGAGTATTCACACAGAAGGGAATAACCCTAGAGATGTTCCAAGCAGGAGAGACGCATCAGTCAGAATTAGCATGTTGGTTTTCAGCTTTAATGCGCCAGACTGAATAAGTGTCTGATTTCCCTTCTGAAACTGTTTATACGGGCAAGAGTTTTTCTGGTATAAACTAGACCAGTTTCTCCAACCATATACTCTACCGGCACTTGGACTCAACTGTGTCTACACTAAAGTTTTTTCCAGCACGGTGTGATGAGGTGTGATTTGTGAATGAACGAACTAAAAGCCACTGGAGCGTGTTTTGTTTGTTGAGGGACAGGGAGGAACACTGTTATAGTAACTAGCAAAATTTTGTTTTACGGGTATCCCGCGTCCATGTTTAGCAGCGCTTTTCAGCTATCGTGTTGGTATAATACAGTAGGATAGCAATATTGGCCAAGCCTCACAAATGCGAGATTCCAGCACAATCAGTAACAAAGCATCAACTCCTGGAAGCACAGATAGCTCCTCTAAAAAATGGGAAAAGACTGCAGTTCGATGCCTGTCAATGTCCAGAGAAAGAACCGACTCCCTGGTCTCAAGAAATGATCCGAGGTGATTATTTATTTATTCAGGTCATGTATTCAGTCATCGGGGCTGTTCCACAGGAAGAAGGGAGGAAGTTATGTAATCATTCAATATTCAAAGGTGTGAAAATGAAAGAAGCCCCAAATGCTATATAGGAAAGAGAAAAATCAAAGGGACCCTGGGGTATTAGGTGCACCATACGGGTACAAAATCATAGAGTAGGTAGGAAAATGAAAACTGCTGCACCTGCACAAAAAAGATCTGAAATACAAATAATCAGTGGGAGAGGAAGCTAGTCCAAGCGATGATGTGGTAAAAGGCGACAATATAGAGATGTTTGCTTTTGTGGGTGTTACACAGACAACTTGTCTTTGTCTAGCTCTGAATATCACTCATGGATTACAGGTTAACAAATGTATTTATCGCATGAGCTTTTGTGGAAGAAAATCCTACTTCGTCAGACACTTTGCTGCGTCTGACGAAGCAGGATTTTCTCCCATGAAAGCGCATGCGATAAATACATTTGTTAGTCTTTAAAAGTGCCACAGGACTCCTTGGGTGTGTCTACACTTGCAATTTAGGTCGATTTAAGGACCCTTAAGTCAATCTAAATTACTCCCTGTCTATACCTGACTTCCATTAAATCGACTTAAGAATTTTTTAAGTCGACTTCATGAAAGCTTAAGTCGACCTAATGAGAACCGCCCATTAGGTCAACTTAAGCCTTAAGTCGACTTAAGGACGGTGTGGACGGGGAGTGACCCTTAAGTTGACTTTATTAAATTGACTTATGGCGGTTAGGTCGACTTAACAAAGTGGACTAAGTCAACTTAACAAAGTTGACCTAACTTTTTCTAGTGTAGACATAGCCCTTGTTAGCTTTGCTGAACTAGAGTGACACGGCTCCCCCTTTGGAATTAGAGGTTGTGACTTAGTCTAACACGGTTGAGTTCTAATCCCAGCTCAACCATCTGCTTTGTGATTCCGTAGAAGAGAAAAACTAACGTAATTTTGGGTCTCAACTGCGCAGCATCCAATTCCAGAGCAGCTGTGGACCAGTCTGCCATTTTCGTTGGGGCACATCCCTTTGTTGGTTGTCGGATTGTGTGTGCACATGTGGGAGGGCTAATTTTTGATCTGACAGTTCACCAGCAGGCTCTTTTATTTCTTCATGTTCTTTAGGATAAATTAAATTAATTCTTTGGAAATAAAATGTTTCTTTTTTAATCAAACTGACTCGTTGTCTGGACAACTTAATGAATCTTTTCTCCTAGGACACAAAACTTTTCAAATCTTTTTGTAAGTGGAAAGAGTGGACGGGGTGCCTCATTCCAAGGGCGCCGCTGTTTTTTAACCATCAATATTTGCCTGTGAGTCGAGCAGGAGAAGACAACCGCAGCAGGCTTTGAAGTGGCTCCTCTGGGCTGGTGGTGGATGTTCAACAATGGTGTAGCCAGCTGAAGGGTGCTGGTTTGGAACTGACATTGAATTTGGAGCCACTGGGCTTCCCATTGGCTGGAGGTGCAATGTCATCAGCAAACAGCTCAATGGCCCCGCCTATGTGGAGCTGTGTGTACAAAGCAAAAAGGTTCAACCTGAAAAGTCCCATGTGGTGTAAGCTGGTTGGGGAGAGGCCTTCTCTTGGGGGGGGGGAGCGAAGGGCTGCTGTCAGTGTGCAGCGTCCCCAAATGGGGCAGAACAGGAGCAGAGTTAAAGCAGGTAGGCCAGTTGGTGATGCTCCGTGGGGCCCAGCTGGTATCATGGTGGCGGCAAAGCGAGATGAGCCCAGTCTGTAAATAATAACACCACCTCAATCTTATCAGTCAATTTCAAAATGCTTTACAAAGATCAGTCTCATTATCCCCAGTTCACAGATTGGAAAACTGAGGCCCCAGGAGACTTGTCCAGAATCATCCAATACGCAAGTAGTGGAACCAGGACTAGAACCCAAATCAGTTGAATCCCACTCTAGTGTTCCACTCATTAGGCAGCACTGCCTGAGCCTTTGTCCTGTATTTGCTCTGTTCTTAGGAAGCTGGCGAGGTGATTCTCTGTTCAATGCAGCAGTGACAAATGCGTGCCACAGGACTCTGTTGTCTTTCTACAATAGACTAACACGGCTACCCCTTTGGAATTTGACTATTCAGACACAGTAAATGTTTTTCCCTTATGCTGTTGCCTCAAACCCACGCTGCAGCCTCTCTCTTGTTGCTGGGACCTGGAAGAGAGCCAGGATCGCGTCGTTAGCACAGAAGTTTGTGACCATATTGTCAGGTAATGCTAAGGCTTAAGCTGTCCAAAACCTAGGCCACAAGATCAGGAGTTTGAGAAGAGAGGGAAAAAAAAGTTAAAAGGCATAAAGATGGGAGAGACCACAAAACTGTTAAATTAGATAAAGCTGATTGACCGGAACAAAAGTGCAAACAGAAGGCGGGGTAAACTAGCCACAGAGAGAAGGGGGAGATTAACAGACCCCCAGCACGCTGGCTAGATAACCACAAAAAGAGGAGAAGGGTCAGAGAGGCCTCCTGGCAATCAAGAAAAAAACAGCTGGACCTTAGGAGTTGGAGAAAAACCCACGTCACTGCAGTTTTTGAACAATAAAAGGAGGCTTGTTGTGGGGATAAATTCAGAGTTATTTGTCTCAAGGCAAAGTCTCTGGAATTGATCGCCCCATGAGCACTCCCCATCCGGCTCTCCGTGGAACACGGACGGACCGGGTGCAAGCCCCGGAAGCCTGGCCAGCTATCGGGAATGTCAGACCAGCAAATCTGACATTAAAGTAAAGGGGTTCAGAGTAGCGCCTGGCTCCTAAACAAAAAGTAACACAAAAAGTTTTACGGTTTTTTCCCAGTTTTATGCTGAGATTCTTAGGTAAATGAACAATAGCAGCATCAGCCTTGGGTTTGGGGTTGATATAGGAATTGGGGTAGGTATAGGATTTGCTTTGGGTATAATTGTGCTAGCATTTCTGTGAATTGACCTCCCCCTCCTCTATGTGCTGTTCCCCAGTGTTTTCAATCCTAACACCTATTTTGATTTGCTGTTACAGCCTGACCTGATGCTATGTCATACACTCCCCTGCATTTAATTTCCTCCCACTCTGTAACTTTCCTATCTTCAAAGCGTCTGACGAAGTGGGATTTTCTCCCACGAAAGCTCATGCGATTAATAAATCTGTTAGTCTTTAAAAGTGCCACAAGACTCTGTTGTCTTTCTACAATAGACTAACACGGCTACCCCTTTGAAAGTTGTGTTAGTGTGTGTGAGGAAACTATAAGAGGTGACCAAGTTTGAGACTATATCCTGTGTACAGCTGCCCCAAAGCTCCCAAGGCTTTGAAAGCAAGGGTGCACAGGTGAACCTCATGATTCACTGGATCCCCTTCTTGTGTGAGTGCATAAATGGGCACCCTCTGTGCTTGGTGTTCGTGCTGCTATAACTCTGCTGCTGGGGGGAGGACAGTGTGAATGGGGGGGGGGGGGAAATAACCGTTGACGAGGTCTGGGACTAAATCCTGTGTGCAACAGTGCACAGGTGAACCTCGTGACCCAATGGGTGTGAATGAGATCTCTATACAATAGCACAAAGAGTCCTGTGTGACTGTATCTTACATATGGGCTTGTGTTCTTGATTGCTCTGGTTTATGTGTATTGGGCTCTGTTATACGCTCTATGTTATGTGTTCAAAGCCATAATTGATGCAAAACCCTGAATCTGCATTCATGCAATAAGCAGCATGGTAGTTTAGAGTGTTTGTGGATATTGGATGTTTATTGTACTACTAATCACTGCCTTAACCTGGGTAATTGTATCATAGTGCCTTAATAAATGTCACATGCATAATAAATAGACAAAAATCATTGTTAGTGGTGGTCTTTGCCTAGGGGCTTCGGGAGCTTCCCAACATCCGCATTTAAAAGGACAGGGTATTTGTTTAGGCACCTTTCCTCCTTGAGGGGCTAAAGCTTGCCACATAGGTAGGAAGTATTACCCTATGGAGCAAGGTGAGATTTCAGGGCCTTCTGGGAGACGAATGGATGGAGATTTGTGGGGATAAAGGTTGGGCGAAACCTGGGGCTGGGAGGAAGATCGCTGCAGGATCGCCAGTTTCCAGTCCAGTTGAAAAGGAAATGGGGCAGAATCTAGTCAGTGGAAGGCTGGTTACCTGCAGTGATGGCTTCTGCCACCAGGAGACGGGAAGAGTGGAGAGAGGTACCAGTGCCTCCTCTGCCCTGCCCCACTCACTTCCTTGCCCCCAGAGTCCAGAGAACTGGAGTAACTGGGATGAAGAGCCCAGGCGGGAGCTTGGGACAGGGAGTCAGTGACAATGGGAACTGCGGTGAGGCTCAGGGAGACACATATCAAATGACGACTGGGAATAGCTGGGCAAGGAGGTGGGGGCTGGGGAGGATGGGGAACAGGGACTTCCTGGGCAAGGAGACTGGGGCTGGGGTGAGATGCCGGAGGCAGGGAAAAGACTGGAATGGGGGCAGGGAAGAGGGGATGACACTTGGGGGGACAGGAGGGACAGACAAGTCTAGGCCCACTAGAGAACACTCCCATCCACACGCTGGAATGCAATCCAAGACTCTGCTGCTGGCCAATATTTGTGAAAAATCATTTGTGAAGTGTCCCTTACCCCACTGGTGCTGGTCCACATGGCGAATGGCAACCAGCTACTGCTCCCAAGTCTGTGCAGTGGATCAAAAAGGTCCCAACCCTGCAGATGATCCATGAGTGTCTCAGTAGGAGGTCCCGTGATGCATTTGTTTTTTGCAGTTTGCAGTTGCCTAGGTAATTTCACACACCCAGTGTGTTTCACAACATTATTAATGATGCAAAGTCACGCCTGCTGAGATGCCTGATCATGTGATCAAAGATAATGTATCACAAAATGGGGACAAACGAAGGCTGCACATTCTGGCATGAGGTTGCAGCCCTGCCTGTCTGAGCCAATAGCCACTACCTGCCGTTGCTGAACTGTTGCGTGCCTGCCTTCCCAAGCATCATGCTGGTCTCAGGGCATACGTTTTTGGGTGTGTAATATGTATTTGCAAAAATGTTGCCATGAAAACTTTTGAATTGGAAATATTTCTATTTAATCTTTATTTCAGTGTGGGTGAGGGCAACACTTTCTTCTCCCCTCTCCCGTCCCCCAGTACCAATGGGCTCCACTGGAGGGCACCCCATGGCAAGCAAAGGGCCAGTACCAATTATGTGGGAAAAAAAGGGCTAAACTAAAAATAAGAGAAAGTTGGAGCCAGGGAGGGGGCTATCTCTCTTCCCCACTCTCGGAAACGTGTGGAGGGGGGAAGGGGGGGGGGCGGCGGTGATTCCGCTTACTAAGGAAGAGAATAAGCTAAAAATCAGAGAGTGTTTTTTTTAAAAAAAGAATGTATTTCTTTTTCTGCAAATTTTATTTTTCAATTTTTTAAATCCCCCCCCCCCCAGTGTTGCTATTTAAATAGCTGAAGCTGGGGGAGGGAGGGACTGTGCATTTTTCTCACAATTTTGAAATAAGTTCCATAATAAATTATTTTCATCCTAGTTCAAGTTTTCGTTACTGAAAAAAATTCACAAAGCAATGGCTGGGGTGTGGGTTTTTTTTTTTTTTTTTTAAATGGATGTCCATGGGACCGGGGGGGGGGGGGGGGGAGAAAAAGCAAGAGCAGTTCTATTAAATATGTCCTGACAAACTGGCTGATAATGCTGGGCAAAAACATTCATTATAAGCCATGTTCATTATAGATTGAATCCCTTTCTTGAATTCATGACTTGGGCCTGAATCGCCTCATAAGTGTTTGGCTCATTTGGAAGGGTTAGTTTTATTTTTATTTTTTTTAAATCCAGGACGCACCCTTAGCAAAGGCCCACAAGCCAAGCACAGTATCCACTGGCGGGAATCCTATGGCAAGTGCTCCCCAGCTGTGTGCAGTACCAATTCTCTCCACCAGAGGGCACCCTATGGTGTGTGCACACAAGCGCATACACACACACACACACCCACCCCAGGCACAGCGTCAGTGGTCTCCAGCGGAAGGCACCCTATGGCAAGAACACACCAGGAGGGCTCAGGACCAGTGCTCTTCACTGGGGGGGCGGGGGGGAGGAGCTCAGAGTCCCAGCCTTTAGTTTTACCGCCCCCCCCACCCCTAGGGACAGATGGGCCAGCCCAGGGGGCTGGGGCAGCAAGAGCTCATACCCTGACTTCTGGGGCAGCCCGCCCCACTCTCCTCCCCAGTGCTGGTTTTTGGCACAGGGTTGTGGGCCCCCACACTGTGGTGGGCCCCTGGGCACAACCCGTTGGCCTGTGTGATAATCCACCACTGCCCTCCAGTATGGGGTCATGCCCCCCCCCCCCCTCGCTGCTGCCGCTGGAAGCCTGGAAGGCATTGCTGAAAGATGGAGTTGGGTTGCAGACCTCCATGATTTTTTCCCACTGGGTCCCGAAGAGAAGGAGTTTGAAAGCCAGTGTGGTAGAGGACAACGGTGGTTATAGGGATATAATTTTGTCCTGGTAAATTGGGCAAAAATCACAGGACAGGCATGAGCAATTTTTAAGTTCTCACCCCCACAGCTGGCAGACATGCCCCAGTTAGCCAGGTGTCAGCCCCTTCCTGGGCAGGTGGCCGTGCTGAAAGAGTTCCCCTTGCCTGTATGCCCCAAATACATGGAAGTGGGAAATCTTCCAGCATTAGACCCCAGGAGCGTTTTTCTCCCCTGCTGACACAGGTCTAACTTAGAAACCAGATCCAGGCCAAGCTGAGATCAAGTACAGTACAAGAAGGGAGGTTTTATTCAAAAAAGATTTATTTTTCTGTAACTCTCATATTCAAAACAGATTTCATTTTATACATATTTGAAGCATTACAAAGGCCAAGTTCAACAAACACCAGTTCTATTTCCTCCACAAGACAGAATTTCCCAACTCTGAGGATTAGAGAAGAGACACTTTGAGGAATAATTTCCTCTAGGGCCTGGGTCACAACTGCTTTGGGACCCCAATACATGGGCATTTTGCCTCGTTCCAAGTCAGTCGGTGTGGAGCACTCTCCCTGGGTTAGCCGTGATAATACTGACCTAAATAACTGAACACCACTGTGGTTGTATCTTGGTATTTAGCATAGTTGCACAGTTTGGGGTGGGCTGTGACTCACGCTTTCAGACTGGAGATTTAAAATCACTACTGCTCCCATGGTACAAAATCCCATAACAGGAAGTGTTCTCTCCAGGTGACAGAGCTACACTTCAACTTTCCCCATGTCATCAGAGAGGTGTGAGGGAAACGCAAAGTTGTTGAACTGTGTTATTTACAAACTTTTAGGATCATGGACTAGGAAAAGTGGAGTAGATGAGGACAGGGTTAGGGAAAACATGCTAGCTAACCCAGATTATTGTACTTGGGCCATGTCACTACAGAAAACTACAGGATTTTACGCCTGCACAGCTCACTCGAACCAACTAGATGAAGGATACTGAGACATGGCCCTGGGAGATTTCCCACAGTCCAGCTAACTGAGGTCAGTGCTGTTCCCGCTGCTGGGGGATGACACACATTCCTAGTCAGAGGGACTCATGCCCATGACTCACAGAACAAAGCCGTTGATAAAAAGGGTCTTTAGCGATTTACCCCAAAGAAGGGCAAAATGCAAATCGCAGAACTGGTCAACTCACCCAGGAAAAAGCATTGTGTCAGCCCTAGACAAGGTTTTTAAGCTGATTATCTAACTTGTGGATTCTCTGGTGTCTAACAACATGTGAGCGTCGAGTGAAGGTTTTCCCACACTCACAACATTCATAGGGTCTCTGTCCTGTGTGGACCCTCTGATGTCTCCTAAGGTCTGAGCGCCAAGCAAAGGTTTTCCCACATTGACATTCATAGGGCCTCTGTCCTGTGTGGGTTCTCTGATGGTTAATAAGGTCTGAGTGCCAAGTGAAGTTTTTCCCACACTGACAACATTCATAAGGCCTCTCACCCATGTGGGTTCTTTGATGGTTAAAAAGGTCTGAGCGCCAAGTGAAGATTTTCCCACATGCAGAGCATATGTTTTTTCTCTCTCCCATGAGGATTATCTGTTGGGCCGTGATATGCTTGTGACCCTTGTGATTCGCCTCACTCTTGATGGATTTACCCACATTCTCCCCTGGTTGGCTTCCCTGCTGCGCATCTTCATGACTCCCGGACGCGTTCCCCTCAGTTCTTTGTGAAAATCCACTGTACGGTGCCGTGTGCTCAGCATCTTCCTGCTGTGGATTATGCTCCTCGTCTTCACTCACCATCCCATCATCTCCTGAGACACAAACAGAGAAACCTCAGAAGTAGGAACAGAAGAGAGAGGAAGTCAGAGAAAGTTCTAGAGAGATGGGGGAATACCTGGAATGAATTCCCCCAAACTCTTCCCCAGAGGGGATAGAGGAGGGAATCAATTGTCTCCACACCCGATCCCAACCCTCAGGATGAAGGGAGGCTGGGAAGTGACCCATTGCTATGTGTCACTCAGAATGGGTAGGAAGCCCTGAGCAGCACCTGCCCTAACATTAGGACAGCTCCTGAGGGACAATCCTGACCTTCAAGAGCTCTCAAGGTGTTGGTAGAACATCTCAGCTGTTTCCTTCAGACACAGACAGTACCCAAGTTGGTCAAATGACTCCTCACCTGTGCAGGTTCCTCTCAGGATCTTTCTTTCCTCAGAGCCCTGGAGATGGGAGAACCACAGCTCTTCCCCTCGTTCCAGCTGGGAGATCGCTTCTGGTTTGCAAACTGGAAACCCTGCTCAGATGAAAGAAAGAAATGAGCCCAGGAGAATGTATGGAACATTCCTCACAGAGAACATGGCCTTTTTAAATCCCTGCTCATTAGAAAACACTGACATTCTGTGGCATATGAACATTGAAGGACTAAGTTTGCCTGATGCTGGTGCCATGTTGGGGCTGCATCAGCCAAGGCGCACAAGCGTGTGTTTTCGCCATGGACTGTTAGCACACGGCTGGCATACAAGCTATTCTCTGCAAGGCTCTGTGAAGAGGAAATGAAGGCAAAGACTCTGACGTAACCATGGGTGAGGGATGGAAACATTTTACAGGCTGAGATGGATTTTGGGAGAAGTAGGCTCAGTGTTTGAGTGTCAGACAGGAGCAGGGACTTTCTCTTCTTTATGACAAACCTAAATCCAAGTTTTGCCTTATCACATAGGACTATGAGGAGGTTTTGCACTATCCTGCGCTTGTGCTGTCCCCAGGGCGTTCCCTAGTAGGGCAGAGCAGAGCGCTGTATGTCACCGGCCTGGCGGGTGGCTGCTGGAACACGGCCCAGGTACGCTTCCACGGTGGAGGTGACCTGAACCGTAACCAAGGGGCAGGACTCCTCACCCAGCCAGCTCACGCTCTCGTAGTTCTCCTGCATGATGTCCCAGTAGAGGCCTCTCTGAGCAGGGCCCAGCAGAGCCCACTCTTCCCTGGTGAAATACACAGCCACCTCCTCGAAGGTCACCGGTTCCTGAAAGAGCAGGAGTCCTACGTCAGCCCCTGCTGCCCCGTCACAGCCCACTGGTCAGGGGGGAGCAGGGCAAATTGAATGGACGCTCTCTCAGGCAATGTCAGCAGAGCTCCACTGCACCGACCCCCGCGTAACTGGGGTAGTGGAGAAAGAGAGCCCCTGGTCTGCCAGCACATGGGGGTGGGGGAGGCAGGAGGGTCTCATTCTTCACACCCCTACTTGTTACAGACTGATGCAGGAGATGGAGTTTCCCCCTCGCTCCCGCAGGGTCCAGGGTCAGCCCCTCCCAACCTCCTCACTGCCACCAGCTGGATGTGAGGGGATGGGGCATCTCCCCAACCTCCCTGCTGGATGCCCCCTTCATCTCTCAGAGCAGCTTCTGGTTGCTGGGTCCAGGATCCAGCATTGGCAATCTGGTAACTTCCCCAGCCTTGTCCAAGGGGGTGTTTCCTGTTCTAGAAACAGGGCAATTTCCTCCTCCTACCCCCAAGGGTCTCTTTCTAGAATCTGAGGCCCAGGTTCAACCAGTCCCAGCAGGTTTGTCACGGCCTGTCCCCTCCTTTTCTCCATCCTGTGTGTCCCCTGCCCACTCCCACCTCCAGATTAGACTCCCACCTCCTCTGTGGTTACTGCCCCCTCCCTCCAGTGGGAACCCACGAGAAACTCACTTGTAGTCCCTACCTGAGCCAGCCCCACCGCAGCCATTTTTCTTCCCCGTCCTCTGGGCGGCTGGGACCATCTGGAGTGAAACGGGGACGTTGTTCTGCAGCCTGTCAGGGTGAGACATGTGACAGGAGAGATTTCAGAACCAGCTTTAGTCAATTCACAGCACCTTTCCCAGACTCTTCCCC
>ML685811.1:5635207-5681777 GCA_007922175.1 Pelusios castaneus
TCACAGGGCCCACCCCGCCTCACACTGTGCAACAGAAACCAGGCGCACAGTGGGACCAGAGGCCACACTCCTGTCACGAACAGTAACTGACCTGGAATCTCCCCGTCGCCCACCAGACACAGACATTTACCTGGGTCGCTCGCCAGCTCCAGGCGCAGAGTCTCTAGGGGAAGGAAAGGAGGGGAGAGGTGAGAATTCAGCCCTCCCACTCACGGCTCTTAGCTAGGAGATGGAGACAACTCAGTCGCTGCGGACAGAGCCAGCCACACAAGGCTACTCCCGGCGGAGGGCGACTCGCTGAGCTGCGAACCAGAGACATCACTAGACGCCTTCCCCAGGGAGATGGTCAATGTAACTAACGCAGACGCCGTCCCCAGATCCCATCTCACCTTTGAATCCTAGCAGCAGCTCCTGCAGGATGGCACTTTTCAGAGAGAAATCGCTGAGTCTCCTCTCCAGCTCCACAAACCCCGGCTCTGGCTCCGGAAACGTCCCGTCTGCTTTGCTAAGGAAAGGAGGAGGGGTGAGAAATGGGCCAGATCCCCAGTCCCAACAGCCCCCTACCACCAGGTAACCTGGATCAGAGCATTGGGCCACAAAAATATGTCAGACAGGCCAGGTCCAGCCCCAATGGTTGGCACCTCGGCGGTGACCTCATGAGCTATCAGACAGGAACAGGCTCTTCCCCCAGGGGAGGCAGCCGCCAGGGGAGCCATGATCCCACAGCAGGGGTGGGGGAAGCTCCATGTTTTATGCCGTTTCCAAGTGTAACTAACTCGGAGGAGAGCGGAACAGAACCAAGGATGTACCTGCTCGCAGTGTTTCCAGCACCCTGAGAGGAGAGAAAGAAGAGGCAGTCAGCGGGTGTCCCAGCCTGGGGAGGCCTCTGCTCTGCCGGGCAGGAACCATTGGAGTCCTGAGGGTTTGGGGAATTTCAGGCACTCCCAATCACGTTCAGAGAGCAGCTGCCGTCTCCCATGGGATGTCTCCTTAGGCCGGGGAAAGTTTCTTCCCAGGCTCTTTAGCAGAAGAAAACCTTCATCTGTCTGGAGAGTAAATTGCCAGTCGTGCTGAGAGCCCCCCAAGACCCTACCCCATTAAAGCCATTAACCTGGGGTGAAGTGAGGCCATAGGCCTGGCCCGGGGCGGATTTCACCCTCAAGCCCAAATGCAATTAGACATTTACAGGACATTTCCTGTGTGACTTTAGTCAGGGCTCTGCCCCGCCCTGTGCCTCACTTTCCCCATTTGTAAATCAGGGGATTGCCCTGAGCCCCTTTGTAAAGTGTTTGGGGCGCAGGGCTGAGAGGCTTCTATTGAAGCTCTGAATATTGCAATGACCTGGGCTGACCTGCAGGGACTGGCTCAGTGGCTGCTGCCCCCTTTCTCCTTCTCCGCCACTGAGCACGGAAATCTCCTGGGACCGTTTGAAAAGGCCCTCATCCCCTCTCTGGACGATGGATCTCTCTAGCTCTTCCAGCTGGGAGAGAAGGAGCTGCTTCTGCTCCTCCAGAAAATCTCGCAGCTCTTTCAACTCCCAGACTATCTTCTGTCTCTCGGCTTGAGTCTGTTTCTGCAACCAGAGGGAAAGGGGAGATCAGTCACAGGGGAGAATCATAAACGAGTCTCCAGGCAGACAGAGGAGTTATTCACCAGAACACAAGATCTCGTGATGGGCATGATGGGAAGTTAATGGAGACCAGGAAGGGTGGTGGGATCAGGGCAGGGGTGAGCTGTACATCACCAACAGGAGGGACTTTTCTCCCCAAAACCTCATCAAATTGCACTGGGCCAAATTCTTCATCTCTCCAGGCCCCATTTCCTCCCCAAGTCCCCTGGGTGATAGAAAGGACTCTGGTCACCATAATATCCCAGCAGCCTGTGGACAGGGTCTCTGGGCTAACACACAGGTGAACATACTCCAGCGCAGCAGCCTCTTGAACCAGCATCACGCGACCCAGTTGTCTGGCCCTGCACTCTCCCTGAGCTCCAATGTGGACGGTTTCCTGGCTGAGGCTGGCAGGATGGGCCCTGCCCTCCCTATGTCACTCAGGGTGCTCTGAACCCAGCCAAGGCTGGGGGCTTGGGGCACCTACCAGCAGCTCCTTCCTTTGCTGCTCCTCCTCGACTTTGGCTCCTTTGCTCTCTTCTCTCCGAGGGGCCAGATGCCCTTCCGGTGCCTCCTGGGAGAAGCAGAGGACGGGGTTACAAACAGCCACCAGAGTTCAAGGCCCTTCCTGCCCTGAGATACCCAAGGAGAGGCCCTGGGATCACCTTCCAGATCTCCTTCAACCCAGCAGGGAATATCCGAGTGGGGGATGAAAGGAGGACCAGGGTTTAGAGAGAAAATTCAGGATCCCTTGGGGAAGTGACGGGTGCAGCCAAACCCCTCCTCAAACATCCCCTGACCCCAACACATCTGTAACAGTTAACTTCACACACTCCCCGAGGGACCCACAGTGCTGGGTCTGAACATGGACCCCCCCCGACTTCAGCTCTTTGCCCCTTCGGGCACATCTCCACTACCCTCAACTCCCAGTTCTGCCCCCCAGATACACCCCAAATATCCCACCACAGACACACCCTAAAGATTCCCCACACCGACACCCCAATAACCCCAGCACCAGCCGATCCTGCCCCACCAGAGCCCGGCTCTGACCCCCTGATCCCGCACCCCCAGCCGCCATCGGGCCCCACCTGCAGCATCCGGCCCAGCCGCTCCCTGGCACCGATCCTGCAGCCGGGGACACACGCCCGCCCCCCGACAGCCCACCCGGAGCAGGGGCGGATCAGGCTGGCGGGCCCGGCCCCCCCGGCAGGAGCGTGTCCGCCCCACGTGTCCCCGCCCCACCCGGATCCACCGCGCTGCCCCGCCGCCCGCAGGGCTCGATCCCCGCCAGCGCCCGGCTCCCGGCCCCGGCCCCGGCTCGGCTGCGGACACACGGGCCGGGGACAGGAAGGGGCGGCTCCTACGGGCCTGGCCCTGCCCCTCGGGGACTCCGCGGCCGAGGCCCCCGGGCGTCCGCCTTCCCCGCCTGGGGGGAGCGGGGACCCCACACGACTCGGATCCTGCGCGGCTCTGCGAATACAGGAGCTGCTGCCTCCACGGGCTGGGTCCGGGATCTGAGCCGGGACAGGGCAGCTGCTCCCCCGCGGGTCCGTGCTGGAGGTGGGGAAAGAGATCCGGATTAACCCTCTGTGCCCAGGGACGGGGCGGGTTTCTCCAGGTGGAATTACCCGGGGCGCTGCTGGCACCCGCCCCTGGTCCAGGATGGGGGAAATGCTGGGTGGGGAGAGAGGCCAGTCGGTGGCATCCACGGTGGCGGATTTCCACTTCTGGCCCAAGAAACCAGCCCAGCTGGTGAGAGAACATGGCAGAGCAGGTCTGGGATGAGGAGCGGTGGCTGCAGAGCTTTTGGGTGGGCCAGGCCCCATTTCTGGCTCTGTGCTAAACTCCGCCCCTGCGCTCCAGTGCCGGGATGTGTCTGACGAAGTGGGATTTTCTCCCACGAAAGCTCATGCGAGAAATAAATCTTAGTCGTTAAAAGTGCCCCAGGACTCTGTTTGTCTGTCTGCAGTCCACTAACAGGGTGCCCCTTTGGAACAAAAAGAGAGCGGCTCTGCATGGGTGAAGTGAGTGTTGATCGCGCTGTGGAAACATGCAGTGCCAGCTTGGTACCCCTCAATCAGAGCGGCTCAGCTAAGTACAAGATGGAAGGGATTTGTTTCATATTGAAAGAGACCATTCCATGTTAAGTTCCAGAGGGGGAGCCGTGTTAGTCTATTGCAGAAAAACAGAGTCCTGTGGCACTTCTAAAGACTAACCAGTTTCTTTATTGCATGAGCTTTCGTGGGAGAAAATCCCACTTCCTCAGGCACTTGGAAGAAGCTTGTTAAGTGGCCTGTTAACGCCGCTGCAGTCAAAGGGGTGGGTAGGTTAGAGTCTCTTACAACTCAGGGTAAAGGGAAGGGGAGTGAGGACTCAGAGGTCCTTTTGCTATTCAGTCCCACCAGGGCAGCGCAGAAGAAGCCAGGAAATTTCCCCAGGATAGCAGGACCATTCCCCTGCTCACATAACCGGTGTCACAAATAAGATCCTAGCCATAGACTCCTCTCCCAGGGGCTGAGTTCTGGTAGCATGCTTCAGGTCTGGCTGAGAAACCTACCATGGCTGGGACTGAAGAACAATGGGCTCTGTTTGCGGAACTTCGGCGCAGATCATTGGCTGAGGCCGAATCTGAGCAGAAAGACATTTTATTGTTGGCCAAGGTGATTATAGACCAGCAGCTACCGCTGCAGATAAGAAACTCCACCCATTTACGTTCCAGGAGACTGGAAGCTAAATTCATTGGCTTCCCAATAAGGCTGGGGACACTTCCCTGTCAAGATTTGCCTCGTCTCCTTCACAGGCTCAAAGCTCTTGTTTACTTCTTATATGTAAATTGCTGAAAACACACATTCCTTTGTTTATGATAGATCCATTTAATTACTCCTGCCTAATCAGGGCAATGTGGGTTGGAGCACGTACTACTGACCTCATACAGGAGGGATTCAGAACGTTCCATACAAGGTTAAAACTTACATTTCACCACATTATTTGTCAATGAGTTATTAGTTTTCAAATGATACGCCTGCGATGTTGTATGATTGAAATATAACCAATAAAACATTGTTGCTACCACTGTTATATTATTGCAACTAAACTTATGCAAAGTATGTCATGGAGAGTGTCCATAGAAAAGTTATGATTTGCTAAGTATGACGATCCTGTTTATATGCGGATATCGTTTTGTAACTGAAATACAGTTCTTTGTGTCTGAAGTTATAGATATTACCTATATACCAGCATCCTTCATATATGCTCCATTTCTGACTAACACTCGCCAGGTAAAATCTACACTGAAGCCAGAGCATATTGTGAATACGAACAGCCCATTTCAGGACACTTTCCTTGCACAATAGATCAGAAGAAGCCTGTCCCCACCGGATAGGCCTCCCCCGAATGTTTCAGTGAGACCATGGACAATGACTGCTCCTATGTTGACTCCACAAAGCATGCAAGGACTTGTGACTTAACTCAGGACTACCAACCGCCTGCAAGTAAATTTACAGACAGTCGAAAAAAATGTGCAAATTTCCTGCTGTCTGAGAGTCCACAATGAAAAGGAAATGTCCATAAAAATCTCTCCCTCACAAGCAGCCTAGCTGATTCCAGCCTACCTGCTGTTCTGCTGCTGCTGACCGCCTCCTCCTGGGCTGTGGCTGGCTTACTTACCAGTCTTACTGGAGGCTGTGGGGTGGGTTGGGGGTGTTGACAGACAGCTGTCCCTTCTGAGGTGGGGAGGATTGGTGGCCTGACATGGGCCTCACCTGGTCCCCCCCTAGTTTTCTCTGCAGGGGAACATCCTTGCTCCATGTGAATCTTCTCTGGCCAATTCTTCAGTACCAGAGATAGCGATCGGTGTCAAGAGGAGGCAGAGGGTGCTGGAGGGGCATTGCACACTGAGGTTGCTGTGCTCGGTACTGAGTCTGATCTTCCAGGCTCCAACACTGGTCAAAGTGCTGACTCCATCAGGATGGCCTTGAGGCAAATATCTTGGTTTTTCATAGTCTGTGGGCAGAAACGTCTACAAATTTTGTACCTCTCACAGACATTTGCTTTCCCCCAGACACTTTAAACAACTTTGCTGTGGATCGCATGGTGGCACAGGCTTCTTACACGAAGCTCAGTGTTTAAATCCTGGAGAACGGGGATGTCCTGACACTGGGACTAACTGTAACCAACCGATCAACTATGTACACTAGGATAACAAATAAATCACTAGGGTTAGAAAGAGAATGTAGAAAGACAAGAGATATTCCAGCACCGTCACTGGTGGCTAGAAGGAACTGAGAGGGAGGGGGATCTATGTGTGGATGCAAGGCGCTAGAGCCGGCTTGTATGGGTCCCAGTAGGGGAGAAAGCTTTCCAGCACCAGTGAATGTGGTGCGCACACACCTAAACTGGGACCAGACATGAGCAAGCACACGAAGAAGAACCTGGGGTAAGTGTGTGCCTG
Source organism: Pelusios castaneus (assembly GCA_007922175.1). Classification (NCBI taxonomy): domain Eukaryota; kingdom Metazoa; phylum Chordata; order Testudines; family Pelomedusidae; genus Pelusios; species Pelusios castaneus. Next base: position 5,641,267 of record ML685811.1, read on the forward strand.
CGTTCTCCCTTGAAAAGTTTAAATGTGAGCAGCTGGTCCAATCGCAAGTTAGCAGAACACGGGTATCTGCTTCTCTTTATTTTACTCGTACGAGGAGAGTAGAGAAGAGGGAGTCCTGTACTCACAGCCATGGAACTAGGGGGCCAATATGGTTTTTTGTTTTACAAGACCCAACAATTCCCTCCTCCCCACCTTGCCGCTATTCACCATGGCAGCAGCTAGACAGGTGTGCTGTGAAGAGGTGCCCCAAAGCTGGAGTGTCAGTTAGCATGGCTGGGAAGGGTGCTCTGCAACATATCTTTTGCTTTCCTCTGTGCCGCTAAATGCGATGGTCCAGCTGGCTGTTTAGCCTGTGGCTGCTGCCCTGGAGGTCTTGGCTGACGCGATCACCCCCGCAGAATGCCTGACCGTGATGAGGCTGCTAAGGAAACGGACTAGCGAGGAAGTGTTCAGTGAGATCAGGAAAGCCTGTGCTGGGCTGGGCCTGCGTACAGAAGGCCCAGAGGGTGGATAGAGCAGACAGCCCGGAGAAGGAAAGAGTGGACAGTCAGTGGAGATGCCCTACACCCTCCAGCATCAGGGCTGGATTATCAAAGGGGCTTTAGGAGTTTAAACCCCCGGGCCCCAGCAAAAAGGGGGCCCCGGGCTCCAGCCCCTAAAACCCCTCCGATAATCCAGAGACCCCGCTCAGCACTGGCAGGGCAGGGGCGTTCTCAGCGCTGTGTCCCCGGAGGGAGAAGGGAGGGGTGGGCCAGAGCCAACTCGCTCCACCTGGGGGTGGGGCCAGCTGGCACGGCCTGTGGCTGCATTCCTCCAGCCTGGCGCGCAGCTTTCCGGGGTCACATTGGGGCTATCACTGCGCCGTGTGCCACTCTCCATCCACCCCTCTGGCAGACAGGCCAGAGCAGGGCCAGGGCGGGAGTGCCCTGGGGCCCCAGGCTCCTCCAGCAACCCCTGCAATGGGGCACCCAGGGTAAGGGCCCTGCGGAAATGGGCACAGATGTTTCCTAGCATTCGAATGTTAAAGTTCTGTTAATGTATTTGATACATTTGCAGCATGTCGGTTTTCACTGCACATTATTGTTTGCACGGGCTTTGTTACGCAACCCTGGTTTCTCAAAGAATTTCATCTCTCTTCACAGCACACACAGCAGCGTGCCTCACACTGCCAAACATGCATGTTAATTGTCATTGGACCAGCTCCCACAACTCACAGATGAGCGGAAAATGCACTGTCCTCATCGCACATGTCCAGGAACTGGCCCCTACTCTGCATCTGAGTCTTCCCATCCTAAGTACTCGCTGCCATTCATTCAGACAGCCTTTATGCAACTGACGAAGGCATCTGACAAAGTGGGTTGCAATCCATGAAGCTTCTGCCTGAAGAAATTTGTTAGTCTTTAAGGTGCCACAGGACTCTGGTTGTTTATCATACACGCCTCTCCCCTCCTTGTCAGCTGTAATTTCTGAGGAGGGAGGAAGGAATGAGGTCAGGGCAGAGTAAAATGAGGTATGGTTTTGCTGCTGATTTACTGGTATGATAATATGTGGTGTTGTGCTGCAGGGTGAAAACTGATGGGGGAATGTCATAATTAGCTTCTACTTACTGTTAGGGTGCCCAGACAATAGACAATTGTTTACAGCCCTCTTTGTTTGTATTATTGAATCCAAATAAATAAAAGCTATACTTGTTAGTGAAGCGCATGATCTGAGCACCCTTCCCAAATTGTAAAAGCAGAATGAGGAATGGTGTTTGCTTATAAAATCCTCAAAGCCCTTTTCTAAAAATCCCTTTCCGCCATCCCCTCTCCAGCCGCCTGCTTTTCACCCTCAGGCGTCTGGCACAGTCGCTCAGCTTCGAATCAGGGGCCCACTCACAAGCGTAAAGTGAAGCACGTGCATCAGCCTCGGCAGGATCAGGGCCATAGCTAATAACAATCCCATTTGCAGGTTGGATCAGATGACCTCCTGAGTTCCCTTTCAGCTGGGATGGTGCCGGCTGGCACCCAAGGTACATTTAAACATAAAAGCCAAGCAGAGAGCTTCAAAGGGGAGCTGTGTTAGTCTAGTTCAGCAAAACAAACAAGGAGTCCTGGGGCACTTTTAACGACTGCCAAGTGACTTGCTTAGATGGCTCTGAACACTTTTCAGTAGCTCCAGCAGGTGCCGATAGACCTCTGTGGCTCTGTCTGCAATCTGAGCTGGGAAGCAAAGGGTTACCGCCTGCTCATCTCAGCAGACATTTTGTGGAGCTTTGCAAAATTGCACCGTCTCCCGATGCCTGTGGTGATGGAGGCAGCGAGAGGCAGGTAAGCCCGGGTCCCTGCATGCCTGGCTCTTATTTGCAGGCCCTGACTCCAGAGCTGCTGCAGCCAGGTCGCAAAGCACCTTCGTGGGTGAGCTGGATGGGCCGGACGCAGAGCCCAGCGCCCCACCCATGACAGCTGCAGATGCTAGGTGTTGACTGTGCAGCACAGACTGCAGGGCATTAGTTAACAATGGATTAGGTTTGCTGGGCTAAGGAGGGGGTGCCCCTCCTGGACCCAGAGAGAGCCAGGAGATCAGGGGAGGTAATCCCCTGGAGCCAGGCCCCAGCAGAGTCAGTCCAGGTGCTCATGGGGCCCCAATAGCTGCTGTCTCCCTGCTCTCCTGGCCAGGGCTCACTAAGGAGCAATGCAGGGTGAGCCCAGGTCTCCTACAGGACCTGACCTACCTCACTGCACAGATCCTTGCTGAGCCAGCAGGGAGGGATGAGCGCAAGGAGCCAGGAGATGCAATCTTTGCTCTGCGTGACCTTGGACAAGTCCTCTCCTTTGTCCGCTCTTTTTCCGCAGCTGTTGACAACAGGGAGCCGATGGCCAATGGCCCCGTGGAAACACATTGTTTGAACCCTCGGTAGCTGCGGAAAGTGTCCTTAGTGGGGACTGAGCCCACCAGGCACTCCCACGGAGCAGTGCTCCAGTCCTGCAGGGCTGGGCCGACCCCGGGCTCCAGCCTCTTAGCTCTTGTGCACAGATTCAGAGAAGCCCATCACAGTGTCACCTGAGGGTGAGGGGCGAGTCTCCATGTAGAATGGAGCTCCCCCCCGCCCCGCCGCCTTCCTGGCCTGGGGCTCAGGATCTGCCCCTTCTTCAGTCCCCCCCAGTTCCCTTCAGGATTGTCTGGTGCTGGGCCCTTTGCTCTTTGGAGTGGTTAAAGCTGCTGCCATATCCACTCGCTCAGCTGCAGGGGTCAGCCGGTATTTCAGGGCCCATTTTATTCTCTTCCATTTTGGGCCTGTGAAATTCCTGATCCTTTCCTGTAAGTTAAGGTCGCTTACGCTCAAGACACTGACGTGGACAAACAGTCTGAGGGTTTGCTCCAGTGCCGCACAGAGATGCTTTTCTCTAACTTTCCTTTGTGTTTTCCTGCAAGGTAAGTGAGGGACAGCCATCCCAGCTCAACAGGAGGAGAGAAACTTGTCACAGGCAGGAAGAAACCTGGATTCCTTACTGGCTGGCAAGCTACAGCTGAGAAAGCACCGCAGGAAGGAAAATGACTACAGGGAGTTGTGCCCAGGTAGGGCTCCATGAATGCAGCTCACGGGCTCTTTGCTTGTGGGAAGAGATACAGTGAACGTTCCAGCACAGCCCTCAAATGCTGTGACATGATCCAGCTCAGCGATAATGGTAAAGATTATGAACAGTTGCACAGGAGCGCCTAGGAACCCAATCCCAGTCTATGGCGCTAGGCGCTGTACAGACTGATAACAAAGAAGACAGTCATGCCACAGAGAGCCTGCAATTTGAATGCGAGATAGGCCGCAACAGGTGGACCAGTCAGACAGGCAAGCTGGGAGGATGAGATACCTGTAAAGCTAGCAGAAATCACTGCTTGCCACTGGCCCAGCATGCCAGGCTACAGTGAACTGTTAGATCATGACAACATTTGCTTTTAAGGAGGGATTTTAGAGGAGCAGAAGTGGCGGCTTTATAAATTTTGACATTAATTAACATTATATTGAATGCAACACTTTTATCAGGCTTCAAGTCTAGACTCTTTGGGTGCATCTACACTAGTAAATTAAGTTGACTTAATTTACTCTGCGTCCACACTGGCATTTCCTTAAGTCGACTTAAGGAAATTCAAAGTCGACTTTATAACACCTCGTATAAAATTCACTTTGAAGCTTAAGTCAACTTTTTAACTCGATTTAAGCATTGTGGACGCCGTAAGTTGATTTAGTCGACCTAGGGCATGGGGGAAGGGAGCTTCCTTCGCGCTGGGACCACTCAGGTCCCGGCAAGAAGGGACCGCGGGGCTCCCTTCTCCCCGGGACCACTCAGGTCCCGGCAAGAAGGGACTGCGTGCTTCCTTCTTGCCGGGACCGCTCAGGTCCTGGGGAGAAGGAAGCCCTGTGGTCCCTTCTCCCGGGGATACCCGCTCCAGCTGCCGGCTGCTGAGCAGCTGGAGCGCGGGTCTCCAGCTCTTCCTCTTGGCCGGGACCACTCGGGTTCCGGGGAAGTTCTCCCCGGGACCTGAGCGATCCCGGCTAGAAGGGTTCCCTTCTGCCCGGGACCAGAGAAGTCCTGAGCAGAAGGGAGCCGAGTGGTCCAGGGCAGAAGGGAGCTCCCCGCTTCCTTCTCACCCGGACCGCTCAGGGGCTTGCTGCCCCGGGGAGAGCCAGCCCCGTGTGGGGCTGGCTCTCCCTGGACCGAACTAGTTGACTTAGAGAGTCTAGTATAGACTCTCTAAATCGAGTTAGTAAGGCCCACTTTAAGTTGACTTAGGAGTCCTGTGTGGACTCTCTAAGTCGACTTAATAAGGTCGACTTAAAGTCGACTTATTGAAGTTGACCTAAATTCCCCAGTGTAGACATAGCCTTTGTGTCTGATGAGATGTCCTGGTCCGATCAGAGTCAGAATAAAACCCTTGTTTCCCATGATTTCTATATAGTAGAAACCAAAGGCCTGGAGCCAGCATTGGCATTCACTGGTATGGACCCTTTTGTAGGCAGAAATAACGTGGGGCAAGGAGCCAATGCTGGAAACCATGAAAAGAACAATTGACTCTGCTATTTCCAAGTGGAGAGGGACAATCACATCTGCAATCCCAGAAATGCAGAGAAACAAAAACATCCAGAAAATCCCAAATCTTCCAAAACACCCAGAAAATCCCAAATCTTCCAAAATGGAAGGGGCATCTCTAGTGGTGTCTATGGTATCTTACGTGGCCCCCATTATCACGGTCTCTGGGCAACTTAGAATCATTAAGAAGTTCACCTGATCACTGAGGAGTTGGGAAGAAAGGGAAGGGGGGAGAGAAAATAAAGGCTAGGGCTCTGTCTACACTTAAAAAGCTACAGTGGCACCAGTGTAGAGCTAAAGTGTAGACACTCCCATCACTGTACTTGATCCACCTTCTCAAGAGGCGATAGCAGCTTGGCAGAGTAATTTCCTTTGGCCACCTAGTGCTCGGTACACCCGTGATTAGGCCTGGTCTACATTAAAAAGTTAGGAGAACCCAGCTATGTTGGGGAGGGTGTGAAAAATCCACATCCCTGAGGAATGGAGTTAAACCCACAAACCCCTGGTGTAGACAGCACTGGTCCAAGGCAACAATTCTTCCATCAACCTGGCTACCACCTTTCAGGAAGGTGGGTGGCCTGCGCGAGTGGGAGAACGCCTCCCATCAGACTAGGTTGTGTCTACGCTGAAGTGGGGCAGGTGCAGTGTTTGATGGTAGACAAGCCCTTAGATTGCCATAGCTTGGTTTCCCTGGAGCGCTGTAGCTATGCAGATGGATGTTTTCAGGTAGACCAGCCCTCCGTGTGCCTGAGGTCTCACACGGTCTGGCAGACAGGGAAGAAAACCCAGGCTCTTCAGTCCCAGCCAGTGCTCTGATCTCCTTTCTGCTGAGGCTCTAATTGTTCTGATTGGCCGGGGCTCTTCTATTCATTTCCCGCATCCTGGCGATGGGAACGTAAAAGCCATTCAAGGACCCCTTCTTCCATAGCTGTAAAGTGATTTCAGTTGGTGCTAGTATAAACAACGTCTTTGATTTAATCGCTTTAGGGAAGGCGTAAAGGCCGAATTCAAAACCTGGTACCAGAATTCAAAGTCATCTCCCTTGACAGCCTCTTTGCACAAACTGAGGCATTTGGGTCTCTTTTCCCCCTCTGAGAGGGCTGAACCTGTGTACATTTTATGTTCTTCCATTAGTATCTATTGGGTAAAACCGAGGCGCCTAACAAGCCCATCTGTCTAACCCAACCGCTACTATAGCAGAGCACCGACTGCGTTACAGTTACGGTTGAGCAATGCTTCCTGTTTACACGTGACCAGTTCTAAGTGTTCCAGACACCACATGCTGACTCCGCTGGTCCTGAAATTTGCTGTGATTCATGGGGCAGGGTTAATGAGGAGTCACTTGAGCAAGGGGATCTAGCTTCCATCAAATGAGCATTTTATAAAATTCTGTCTGTGCACGCACACAGCTGGGGCTCATATTACGGCTTTGATCCTCTCCAAACTGACCTGACTCAGTTTCCCCTGGTCCCAGCCGGGAGCTTGGAGCAGCTATGCGGGGTGTTCTTCTCTCCCCAATCTCAGCCAGTAGCTGCCTTGTCAGTCTCACAGCTCACCTGTGTAATTGACAAGGCTGCCCCAGCCAGAAGCCTGTGGAGAGCTGACTTTTTTCCAACAAAACACTCTAGTGTAGCCCAGGCCTAAGAGAGCGAACTGCACATGTGCAGCCCGACTCAGGATCTTGCTGATGCAAGAGGATTTCCAGGCGATCTGTTTGCACTGTCACTGGGTGGGTTGGTCAAGCTGAGCTGCGCCCACATGCTGAGAGTTTGCACCTCTCCCCTTGGCAGTTTTCAGAGGACGTGGCCCTACACTGGAAGTTAGGTTGACAAGCCCTGGGTCTGCTACATGTTCCTTGCTCGCGGCCGGCATTCTGGAGAGGCTCCTTCTGGGATTTTTTGCCCAGAGACCAAAAGTTCATGCTTCCTATTTACAGTCCCGTCTCTGAAGGCAGTGGCTCCTAACCTTTTTGGCTCGAGTCATTTTACAGCCCTGAAGGGCAAGCACAAGCTGGGCCACCCCCCAAAAAAGCAGTTTGCCTCCTTGCTCGCTGATCTCCCATCTCTCTGGCTGCAATAGGGAAACCGCACACATCTTGCAGTTCTGCGCACGCTATCTGGGTCCCAAGGCAGTGGCTCCCTTTTGCAGCCAGGGGGACAGAAGATCAGTGCTCCTCTCCCCTCCCTCTGGCTCCAGCAAGGACCCAGCACCTGTAGACCAAAATCACCACATCTGTGCCCTCCCCAGGTCCGTACTCCCTCGTAGAGGGTCACCATTAACTAGGGTGACCATATTTCCCAGTGGGAAAGTGGGATATCTCGTGGGGCTTACCCAAGCCCCTTCTCCCCAGATGGAGCTGGCCCAACCCTCTCACCTGAGTGCAGCCTGCCCCTCGTCCACGCCTTGCCTTATGCCTGCATGGGTGACCCCCAGCACATTCCTCTGCACCCCATTTTTGCCAAAAAAGTCAGGACAGCCAGGACGGAGCTTTAAAAAGAGCAAAACAAAACCAGACCTTCCCAGCCAAATCAACACAAATGGTCGTGCTACCGCTGACTCCATGCTGGTCCGGCATCCTCTCCCCAGCTCCCCCACCTGCAGGTTATAGGTTGACACCTGCCTCTCCAGCCAGAGGAGGGAGACCCAGGCTGTGTGGGACAGGCAGGTCGGAGACAAGCTGACGCAAGCACTGCAAAGGGGTGACTGTGTATTCTGTGGCCCAGGAGCCGGAAGCCATAGAGGATGAAAGCCAGGCTGTGGAACACAGGGGTGCTAAAAAGTTATTTAAGAACAGTGGCAATCAAATGCCCCCAAACTTGGTTAATGCAGAATTAAGGTTGTCCCTTATGCCCTTAATGTGGAGAGTGGCCAAATGTAAACCCTCTAGCGGGGGGTGGAGGGAAAATATCACCGGATAAAGGACCTGTCACCCCAACAATGTAACCTTAACTCTGCCCTCTTTGAGCAATGCTGCAGCACACCCCTAACACATGCTAGCTAGCCACAGACCAGAGCCCACCCCGAGCACTGCAGGACAGAGTTTTAGCCCTTCTCATAGGAGGTTTGCTGCTCTTTCTCCCTCTCTTGCCCCACAAAGGATGCTTGGAGACCTTTATGCTCGCAGTCACCTGTGGCTTATTTGCACCATGTCCTGGAATTTCCCCCCACCATAGAGCACCTTGCCTAGGCCAGTCATTGCCAGGGCTGCTCAGTGTCCAGGGAGAAGGAAGAGCCTCTGTGCTCCTTTCCCCTCTGGTCTCCCAAACCCGTTGGAGTCTGGCTTACAACCCTGCTAAAGCCAGGCCTCAAACGCCTGGGAGGGGGCCCATCCTGTGCTTACACAGCTCAGGCATTCAAACCCAGCCCAGCTGCCTGCTCTGCTGTCCTGAGCTAGCTATGCCAGCATGGCAGGGGGCTGGCCTGGGGTCCCCCCCCAGTACACTGTCACAGGAGGGTAAATGTTGGGTGTAGCAAACAGGCACTACCTGCACCTGCCCCACATTCAGCCCCGGTGCCTCCTCCATATAAACCTCCCCAGCTCTGCTGGGTGTTAACCCCCCCACCCCCCGGACATCGCCCACGCTGCCACGGCTGCCCCCAGTCTGCCAGCTGGCCCCAGGGCAGGAGGACTCTCTGGTGCACATTTAGGGTGCGTCTACACTTGTAAATTAAGTCAGCTTGAGCTTGCTTAAGTCGACTTAATTTAATCTGCATCTACACTACACTTTCCTTAAGTCGACTTTGTTAAACCTACTTTTAAGTCAACTTTCTGCTTAAGTCAACTTTCTAAAGGTGACTTAAGCCAGTGTAGACCTGGAGTAGCCCTAAGTCGACTCTAAGTCGACTTAGGGCTCTCCAGGACTTCCCCACTGCCCTCCCTGCCAGGGTGGCTGGCACAGGGAGATCCTGGCATGCCCCCCCACAGGGCAGGGCAGAGCCCTGCCCACCCTGCCCCTATGCCCTGCCAGGGTCCCTGTCCCCCTTTGCCCCCAGGTACTTGGCAAGGGGTTCCCCCCCGCCACCGTGGACCAGTCCCAGTGTGGACACTCTAGGTCAACTTTGTAGGGTCCCCTGAAAGTCGACTTAAAATTGAAGCGTGGAGATGCTAAATCGACGTAAATTAACAAGTGTAGACATAGCCTTAGAGCCACGCCTTACAGAATTCAGCCCCCAACAGCTCTCCTTGTATCCCAGAGATGGCTCTGCTGAGCGGCTCCAACGAACCGCCCCCAGCGCCCAGTGTGGCGACTCCCACCATAGCAGGTGCACGTGGCAGAGAAATGCTGGAACTGGGATCTGGGGAAGGCGCCACGCACAGCACTTTGTTCTCATATAGCGAGTTTGTGCTGGTTCAGACCCACGGCCAGAAGGGACCATCAGACCCTCTAGTCTGACCTCTGGCATGACAGGCGATAGAATTTCATCCAGTTGTGCCTGGAGTGAGCCCCAGACGCCCCACATCTGGCCTGAGTTAGCATCGCCAGCGTCAGTCCCACATTGCCCATCTACTGATCAGCACAGGGAGGGGGCAGCTGCTCTGACCGCCAGCCAGTCGTGGGCTGTGTGCAGTGCTGGGGCCTCACTCTTCAGGGTGGGGCTGGCCTGCTCCAGAGGAGAGAGCCAGCCTCCGCTCCAGTCCCTCTGGCATCCAAGGTTGAGGCGTTGTCATGACCCAGGGCATGGGCAGGTGGGTCAGCCACCAGGAGCAGTGCAGAAGTCAGAGCCAGCAACCGAGCAGGGCTGGAGTGACTGGGGCAGGAGCCAGACAGGGAGAGGCGCGATCACAGCCGGGCTGGATGTGTGCCTCCTTGAAGAACCAGAGATCAACTGTTGCTTTTAAGCTTCAGAGCAGACCACGGAAGCCAGCGAGCCTATCAGGCGGCCCTGCTGTTTCTCCTCTGAGCTCATTGCTGCCTGCAGAATGGACCGGTACTGGTGAAAGTCCTCATTCCTGGCAGGGATGGGGGCTCCAGGAGACTCCGGGCTCAGAGCGTTGCTGAACGTGGGGGACGCATTGACTCAGAGGTGTCATTGGGGGAACAGGCGTTGGCGAGGGAAGGCGGATGTGGCTTACAGGAGAAGACAGGTGTGTTTGGTGGGGAGCAGGGGGTGGATCTGACAATTAGGAAGATGCCAGGGGAGGGAGGTTTTTATAGCTCGGTGGTGGTGGGCCTGCAGCGGAGAAGCAGGAAAGGCGTCCTCCTGAGTGTGTTCAGTAAAATACGACTGCCTTCCTCGTGGCCATCATTTCAAGCCACGTTGTCCCTCATTTTGAGGGTCCCTTGTCCCTCATTGCAGAATTTGAGGGTTGTGAGGTGCGATGGCTTGTTTGGGGAAGGGGATCTCCACGGTGACACCGGCACCAACCCAGCATCTGTTTGGAAACTGATTTCTTTCCATCAGAGCCCTGTGGTGACAAGGGAGAGCTGTCCTGTGGGATCCACCGGCTGACCTGCCACGTTGTACACAGAAAAGGTTCCCCTGCCCTGCTGGGACCCAGGGCTGCCCCTGTCAGAATGTGACTGAAGCAGAGGTTGCTCATCATGGTTTATTTCTCGTTTCAGGCCCTGGTCACGTTTGACGACGTTGCTATCTATTTCTGCAAGGAGGAGTGGGAGGAGCTAGCGAAATGGCAGAAGGAGCTGTACAAGGTCGTGATGCGGGACAACTATGAGACTTTGATTTCATTGGGTAAAGATATTTTTTCTTTGCCAGCACCAGTGATTACTTCCACATGCCATTGATTTTTGGTGGTGCACAGTAGAGGGTTGCCAGTTTCAAATCAGTACGAAAGCCGTGTGGACCAAGTCCACAGGGGCCTCACATGCTCCCAAAATGAAGCAGTAGTCCAGTATCTCCCCTGACAGTATCTTCCATTGCAAATAATTATTTCTCTCTTTCTCCTTTCACATTTAACTATGCATAAAATAAAAGCTAATTCATACACTAAATATCTTTGAAAACCATTGCAGGATATATCCTGGAGTAATTCTATAGAGATGTCTCATGTTCCATTGTTCAGGGTAACTAACTACATGTGGTTTAGAATGCCTAGTACAAATATTCAAAATCCCCACAAGGAACTGGGAGAAGCAAACATTAATACCAACCCCAAGCTTTTCAGAATGTCTTACAAACCCTCCTTTCCCACATCTTGCTTCTTCCTGCATTTATTGGCCTTCTTATTATGTATTGATTGATTCAAGTCTCCAGCAGCAAGGCCAGGTTGCTGCTAAAATATACTTCCTAAGAGATAAGTGATCTCCTCCTCCCAGAGTTTTAGGAAAATGGACTCATGGGAGACCTGCCAGCTGTAAAAACAGAGGTCATTAGTAGCTTCCTTTTGAAGAAGCAAGTCTTAGACGCTTGCTCAACAAGCCAGCTCGGAATGGAGACTAGGACCGAGTGAGAGACTGGAATTTTTGTCCCACCGGAAACTGATATTTCAACATTTGTTTTCATCCCAAATCAGGGCTAAGAATTGCGATATCAACATTCTTCAGGGAATAAAAAGTTGAGAATAACTTCCATTTGAAACGGCAAAACATTTTGTTTCAAGTCTGTTCGACATTAACCCACATCTGCCTGTGACACTGCAGGGCAACCTGGGAATTATAGTTCAGATGCCGGTGGCCCCATTCTTTCCTATGGGCCAGTTTCTCTGACTGAACTACATCTACCATGATACACCTGCACTCATATCTGGCCCCCATGATGCACAACAGAATCAGAGGGGAGACCACATTGCATCTTGGGAGTTGTAGTCTGGCTGTATCTGTCTACCACTGAGTGTGGGATATTTATTTGACACATTTTATTCTCATGGGTAAGGGGTTAGCTTATAGCAATGTGACTTAAAACACAGAGGATGCGTCTACACTTGTAAATTAAGTCAACTTAAGCTTGCTTAAGTCGACTTAATTTACCCTGCGTCTACACTACAGTTTCCTTAAGTTGACTTAAGCAAGTTGCGTAAGTCGATTTAAGGAAAATAAAGTCGACAATGAAAATTAAGTTGACTTTATTAAACCTCATTTTAGTTTGACTTCAGGCTTAAGTCGACTTTTTCGAGTTGACTTAAGCCAGTGTAGACCTGGAGTAGCCCTAAGTCGACTTAGTGCTACTCCAGGACTCCACCACTGCCCTCCCTGCCGGGGGGGGAGGGGAGGGGAGGGAAGGGCACAGGGGGAGCCTGGCATGCCCCCCCACAGGGCAGGGCAGAGCCCTGCCCACCCTGCCCCTATGCCCTGCCAGGGTCCCTGGCCCCTTTGCCCCATTGTACCCATGTACAATGGGGAAAATGCTGAGCCCCCGGGCACTGGGCAAGGGGTGCCTCCCCTGCCACCGTGGACCTGCCCAAGGTCCACCTAGCCCCTAGAAGTTGACTTAGGTGTCCAGTGTGGACGCTCTAGGTCGACTTTGTAAGTTCCCCTCTAAGTCGACTTTAAATTTAAGTGTGACATGCTAAGTTGACTTAAAATTACAAGTGTAGACATAGCCAGAGAGCCCTGGCACTCTATACAGGCTCCCCAGAGACACCACACCAAGTCACCTACATACTACATAAGCTCCCTTCAGTGAACCCTGTGAAAATAAGAGTGTGTTCAGGTTTGTAAACTGGTGAGTGACTGAACTCATCGGCTTTGAAGGAATTTTTTATGCTGCTCTCGCCATCCCAACTGCTTCGCTCACCCATGTCTCCAGGAAACAGTAGTACGGAGTAAGGTGCACACCTCCTTTACATTAGGGTCCCGATTAGCATCAGTATTGGTCAGGGGCCCATGTCGCTGTCAAGGAAAAAATGAAACAAGGCGTCCTGGAGCACTTTTAAAGACTAACAAATTTCTTAATCGCATGAGCTTTCATGGGAGAAAATCAGAATTCATCAGACACTCGATCAGTGACTTGAAGACACTTCTTCATGCATCTGATGAAGTGGGATTTTCTCCCATGAAAGCTCATGCGATAAAGAAATTTGTTAGTCTTTAAAAGTGCCACAGGACTCCTTGTTTGTTTTGCTGAACTAGACTGACACAGCCATGCCCTTGGAAAGAATAAATTATGTTGGTTTCACGTCAGTTACCATTTGGTGTGAAATGAATTATTGGGATGTCATTGTCCTGTCTCCAGTGGCTCTGGGTCTATAGCACCAAAACCATCACAGCTGGCATTATGGCCCTGATCCAGCAAAGCGCTTTAAGCATAGGACAGCACTAATCCCACTGACATCAGTGGTACCGCTCCTTTGCTTTCAATTAAACATGTTCTTGAAATGCTTTATTGGATCAGAGCTCAGTTCCACAGGGCTGTGAGTAGCCCCATTACAAAGTCCAAGGACTAAGCAGATAGAAAAACCAAACCGCTCTTCCTCCAGATTGTGCAGGAAACCATGTCCTGCCTATAAACAGTCCATCTTGGCAACGTCTACACTACAAAAAGTTAGGTCGACTTAGGCGACTTTATTAGGTTGACTTAACAAAGTGCTTCCCCTGAATGGGGACTTAGTAAGTCAACGTAACTGCCCTTAGGTCAACCTAATAAAGTGGACTGAAGCATCAACACTGTGCTTAGGTTGACCTAAGGAGTTGACCTAAGCGTTAGCTCGACCTAACCGACGGTTCTTAGTAAGTCAACGTAACCTTTCATTAAGTCGACTTAAGGAATTTCTTAAGTTGACTTAACGAAAGCCTGGTGTGGACAGGGACTAAGTTAGGTTGACTTAAGCCTCCTTAAGTCGACCTAACTTGCAAGTGTAGACATAGCCCTTGAGAGCAATCTGAGGCCCTCAGTCTCATGGCTACAAAAATAATTTCTGCTGCTACCAAGTTCCCTTAAAACTTTTAAATTAGCTGATTGGAAAAAATGTCCTGGTCTTTTTTACCCACAGAAAAAATGAAAATGAGAAACAGCTTTTGTCAAAATATTCCATGGACAAGTTAGTTCTCTCCCCATAGAAAATCAAACCCAGGATATTTCTATTCGGAAATGAGGCCACAGTGCCTTGTGGGTTGTAGTTCATGTGCCTTACATTTTATTCCGGAGGCTGGGGTCCCTGATTGGACTGCATCTCTCATGATGTGCAAGGGGATCCAGGCACGGCGAGGGGAAGTGGTGCGTGATGGTGGGCACACGGCGATGCTGCGGTAGTGGGACACACATCCCGCTAGGGAACCTGGCCTGTAGAGGAGAATGGGAACATGGCAGCTCATTGGAACGGAAACATTTGTTGAAAACTGGAATGTCCAAAACATCCATAGTTTTTACAGAAAGCAGACACGTCTTTGTGAAAAGGGTTTAGTCAAAATCCAATTTCTCCCATCAAAAGTGGAAACTTTTGACCTGCTCTAGTTTGTTTATTTTGTCTCCCACAAATACCAAATTCCTTATGATTGAACATTAGAGAAACCTCACTTCATTCTGCTCCACTGCCAGATCACACAGCTAGCAAACCTGCCCTTATCTCGCTGCTAGAATGTGGGGAAGAGCCGTGTGCCCAGACTTGCCAGGATTCAGTGGAAGGAGACGTTCCTAGGTACTTTTTCTCAGGTGAGTAACAGTTTACACTTTAATAGTTATTTGCATCTGTCAAAAAGCTGCCTATTAAAAACTGGCTGATTCTGGCTTGTCTGCCTCATATTTGGTGTTTCCTCGGAAGCAGCTCTCATTGAGGGTGACGAGAGTTTTTCACCAGTAAGGACTGATTAATACTACTGGAAACCGAAAGATTTGGCCTCATGTTTTATCCTTTCATAAATTTGCATCCTCATAAAAAATGCATAATTTGCATCCTCATAAAAAATGTGCCTGTTAATTTTCACAGTAATAAAATTTGCAACATAGTTTCTATAGGTAATGAAAATTTGAATACTAATTTGCATACTAATTAACCGACTATTCTGATCTGCCTAGTAATAAAATATTTATACAAATGAATGCAAGTGAAAAGCCTTGGATCTGAATTCTCCCACGTCTTGGGGGGTGTTTGCAATCTGAAGTTGCACTGGCTTGCATGTGTTTTCTATTTTCAGAATGGGTTAAACCAAAACGCTGGATCCCAAAAGTCAAGGTGGCCCTATCTTTGTTAACTTGCATATCTAACCCCACGCTCAGCTCTGCCTGTGGAATTGTACCATTGGTCTTTTCCTCACTGGCTAAGTCATTCTCTTCCCATCCTCCTCGCTACTTCCATTAAACTTTTGACTGGTCTGGCATGTGACGTGCTGTTCTCGTGAGACTCTCTCAAACGATCCTGTGGCCTTAGGGGCACTAATAGACATAATGGGTGCGTCTATACTTGTAAATTAAGTCGACTTAAGCAAGCTTATGATTAATTTACTCTGCGTCTACACTACACTTTCCTTAAGTTGACAATGAAAATTAAGTCGACTTTATTAAAGCTCCTTTTAGGTCGACTTTAGGCTTAAGTCGACTTTCTAAAGTCGACTTAAGCCAGTGTAGACGCAGAGTAGCCCTAAGTCGACTTAGGGCTCTCCAGGACTCCCCCACTGCCCTCCCTGCCAGGGGGGGTGGCACAGGGAGAGCCTGGCATGCCCCCCCAAAGGGCAGGACAGAGCCCTGCCCACCCTGCCCCTATGCCCTGCCAGGGTCCTTGTCCCCCTTTGCCCCATTGTACCCAGGTACAATGGGGCAAAGGCTGAGCCCCCTGGCACCTAGCAAGGGCTGCCCCCCCTGCCACCGTGGACCTGCCCCAGGTCCACCTAGCCCCTACAAGTTGACCTAGGCGTTCAGCATGGACGCTCTATGTCGACTTTGTAAGGTCCCCCCTAAGTTGACTTAAAACTTAGGTGTAGACATGCTAAGTCGACTTAACAAAGTTGACTTAAAGTCAACTTAGTTAAGTTGACTTAGCTAAAGTCGACCTAAATTTACAAGTGTAGACACATAGCCAATGTGAGCGCCAGCTGCCTCCGGGTATCTGAATCTGGGCGAGAGACACTGGGAACATTAGCTTCATGCTGAACACCTCTGGGGGGGGCGGGCCTAGGGAATCAGTCATGTGTGTCTCCATTTGGAGAGCCATACATTCAGGGACCCCTGAGTGTGTAGGGCTGATGTGTACCTTCATCTCCTTGTTAGACAGAGGGCCTAACTCCAGGGATATGTCTCTCTAGTTATCTCTTCTCATGCCTATGGTTACTACAGATAACTGTCTTTCAGGAATGGGTATCTGACCAAAGACTAGGTGCTGCATGATGGGATTTCGGGTTGGGAGGGTCCCAGCACCAGTTCTGTAGTGGCTTGAATAGCCTTTCTCCAGCCAGGAGCAGAATCATGCCTGCTTCTACCTGAGAACAGCTGATCCTCTGGGCAAATGCAAATTCATTTGGATTGGAACCACCTCACAGATTCCAAGGTCAGAAGGGACCAGTACGATCATCTAGTCTGACCTCCTGCAAAATGCAGGCCTCAAAACCTCACCCATCCACTCCAGCAATAGGCCACTAACCTATGACTGAGTTATTTACCTCCTTAAATCATGGTTTAAGGTCTTTAAGATACAGAGAATTCACCTCCTTTATCTGCAGTCAACCCACTTGTGGAGGAAGGCTGGGAATAACCAGATGATGGGCACTTCAGAAATACCATAGCTAGCTCTCCATTTGGCATCAATAACAGTCCAGAAGAGATTGGGGCAGGGAGAACGTGGGACAACCATTGAATCAGTCGGATTGGTTAACTGGCTGATACCCAGATGACAAGTATTTCTAAAGCTTCCTCCTTTCACAGGATTGTATTTGCAATTTAATCTTCCTTAATCTGATAGTTATAATGTGGATTAGTTCAGGTATTTGATCTACTCGATATCAGGATTTTTATAAACAAAATTCTACAAAAGAAGAAACATGATGTCCATTAGCATATTTCATTTCACAGGGTGCCGAGCACACACACGAGAGGTTTCCTAGGATTAATCCAAGACTGTTATTCATTTTCAGCAAACAGCAACTAAATTCCACCCGGTGCTTGTGTTTGCAAAGCTGAGAGTTGTGAACAATCAGCCCATGTTTCAGAGGTGTCATCTGCTCGTACAGGACATGGAACGGAGAAAACAAGTGGTGCTTTCTAAATAGTTTTAGGATCATTGTGCATTTGTTAGCTGCTGGGTTGAACTCTCTGGAATTCCAGATTCAAGCTCATTAAATACACTGCTGAGATATTACATTGTAGACGATGGGCAACAGTTTTCCAAAGAGCCAACATCCCATTTTTAGAGGGATTTAGGACTAGATCCGCAAGAGAACTTTGGCACCTACCTCCAATGCTGAGTGCCGCAGAGATCCTCAGAACCCCTTCTTAGCTTCTGCCTGGCCTGGAGGTGCCTGGGTTTCTCCAGGGGGAGCCTTCTTCTGCTGATGGATGTGCACAAGGTCAGGGAACACCTGATGCCGCCAAGTTGTGCAGCATCCTAGCTCATGCCTGCACCCGTTAGGTGTTCCCTGCTGGTCTGACCTGTGCGGCCCAATCCATTGGGTGTTCTCATAGCATGCAGCACCTGAGCAAAGGGGGGGGGGCGGGCCCCCAATCCCCCTGCTGCTGACTTGCTCATTAGGGCACTCTTCTGAGTCCATGCCCCTGCTCCAAATCAGGCCAAGCAGGGTTTGAAATCAGTTCTCCCGTCTCGCAGGCGAGTGCCCCAACCACTGGGTTATTGGCTGTAACAGGGCAGGTTCTCGGTCTAGCTTTTTGTGAGAGAGGAGTTAGGCACCTACCTCCAGGAGAGGATTCATGGCTCTGAATCCCAGATACCTTTGAGGGGAAAGGCCTGAGCCTCAACATTTCCTACTGGATAGTTTAAGCAGCCACCAGGGCAGCTTGCTGGCTCCTGAGGCTGTGACTCCCCTCCTTAGGCACCCGCCTCTCCTTCTGCCCTGCCTAGGAGGTCTGGTCACCTAATCCGGGGCTGAGTCGTCCAGTGTGATCTTGTGTGGCTCTAGCTTAGATCTCCATCCCATTGACGTCAAGGTTCTTGAGCATCTAAATCACTCTGAAAACAGGCTTTAAATAAATGTGTGTAAGTGTGTATCAATCTGTTCCACGTGCCTGTTCTAACCCAGGTCTGGATTCTCCTTTATTCCAGCCAGCGGTGTCACCGCAAGAAATAATGAAGAAGAGTCTCCTCAGCAGGCATCTCCTGAGAGGGTGGGCAGGCGCGGGACATCCCCACCAGGCGCCAGAGCAAATGCTTCCCAGGGCTGTGGCAGGGGTGAGCGTGGGGGTGAGCCTGGCTCGGAAGGACAGCCGGGGAAGTCTAGAGCAAACCCAAGTGGTGAAGTGAATTGGGCTGGCAGAGGAGGTGGTGCAGTGGAAGATGCGGCTGCCTACCAGAGGAGCCCCCCAGTGCAGACACTGCATCCCTGCACCGAATGCAATGAAAGCTTTGCTCACAAGTCGCATTTAGCCTCCCACGCCAGAGCCCACACTGAGGAGCGACCCCATAAGTGCCCCCATTGCCAGAAAGGATTCAGCCGGCGTGCACACCTGATCCAGCATCAGGAGGTACACACAGGGGAGAGACCCTACAATTGCCCTGAGTGCGGGAGGAGTTTCAGCCGGAACTCAAAGCTCACGGAGCACCAGAGGCTCCACACGGGGGAGAAACCCTACAAATGCTCCGAGTGCCAGAAGAGTTTCAGCCAGAGCTCCAGGCTGATCAAACACCAGCGAATCCACACTGGCGAGAAGCCCTTCAAATGCACGTGGTGTGAGAAGAGTTTTGCAGAGAGCACAAGCATGCTGGAGCATTACAGAGTCCACACGGGGGAGAAGCCCTACACATGCAGCTTCTGCCAGCACAGCTTCAGCCGCGGCTCGCGGCTGGCAGAGCACCAGAGGGTCCACACTGGAAAGAAGCCCCATCGGTGTGGGGAGTGCGGGAAGACCTTTGGGAACCGCTCAACCCTCACCACCCACTACAGGACTCACACGAGCGAGAGGCCTTTCACATGTGGGGAGTGCGGGAAGAGCTTCAAGCAGGGCTCTGCGCTGATCGCACATCGGAGGAGTCACACCGGAGAGAGACCCTTCAAATGCGCTGAGTGCGGGAAAAGTTTCGCTCTGAGCTCGCACCTTATCAAGCACCAGAGAATCCACACAGGCGAGCGACCTTACCAATGTCCCGAGTGCGAGAAGAGCTTTGTTCGAAACTCACACCTCACCGAGCACCGGCGGATCCACACAGGAGAGCGTCCCTACCAGTGTCCTGAATGCAAGAGGAGTTTCCGCCGCAGCTCCCGGCTCATTGAGCACCAGAGGATCCACACGGGAGAACGACCCTACAAATGTCCCCAGTGCGAGAAGGGTTTCAGCCGCAGCTCTGCCCTCAGTGACCACCGCCTACGTGTCCACGCAGAGGAGGACAGTCCCTCTGCTGAACCGGACGCCCTCAAGAGTGACCCTGGAAGAGAAAGACGCTACCAGTGTGGCGAATGCGAGAAGAGCTTTATTCGGAGAGCCCGTTTTGTTGAACACCGCAGAGTCCACACAGGTGAGAGGCCCTTCAAATGTCCCGAGTGCAGGAGAGGCTTCCGCTCCAGCGCAACCCTTGCCAAACATTCGAGAACCCACTCAGGGGAAAAGCCTTACAAATGTTCTGAATGCGAGAAATTCTTTGTCCATTGCTCCAAGCTGATAGCACATCAGCGGAGCCACACCGCAGAGAAACCTTTTAAATGCAGCGAGTGCGAGAAAAGCTTCACTCAGAAGTCGGGCCTTATAGATCATCAAAGGATCCATACAGGAGAAAAACCCTATAGATGTCCCACCTGTGAGAAGAGTTTCAGTAGGAGCTCAACACTCATTCAACATCAAAAAATACACATGACAGACAAACCTTTTAAGTGTCCAGAGTGTGAGAGAGGTTTTAGACGACAGGCACATCTTAGAGAGCACCAAAAAACCCATGCATAGTAGGAACTGGACGCATTGAACCCAAAGAGCTAGCAATTGAAGGCAGATGTGTTACTGTCACCCCTGGAAAGGCAGTGTTCAGGGAGTGCCATCTACAGTATTTCTAGAGCGTGGAAGATTTCTTTCAGGAAATAAAAAGAATCATCCTCTTTTGGAACATTGGGAATGGACAAGGAAATTCCATGCAAAGAACCTAGTGCTAATGGGATGTTGAGGTTGAGAAAATAAGCAACTCAAAGCCAGGAAATGCAGCATTAAGGCTGAAAATGCTGCCCTCCTTTGTCCTCTTGTGCTTATGCCTTTAAAATAGGATCTCTCTCTTGGTTATAAAATGATTTGCCATTTAATGCAATAGATGATTCAAATGAGCATTTCTTTTGCAACCCTACAGACAATTTCCAGAGGGGGAAGCCACGTTAGCCTATTTCAGTGAAACAAACAAGGAATCATGTGGCACTTTTAAAGACTAACAAATTTATTTAATGCATAAGTTTCCTACAAAAGAGGGGTAGCCGTGATAGTCTGTTTCCAGCCAACAGCAAAGACCCATGGCACCTTAGAGACTGACAAAAAGTTTGGGGGGCATCAGCTTTCGTGGGCTGGGTCACACTTTGCTGATGAAATGGGTTCCAGCCCACGAAAGTGTATGCCCACCAAATTTTTTGTTAGTCTCTACGGTGCCATTGTTGGTCATTTGCTTATAACCTGATTCCAGCCATTGGGGATGTGGGATCAAATATACGGTTAACAGTTGGCAAAACTGATTTCTCGGGGAAGGCTGGTCAAAAATTTTCCAACAAGACTTCCCTCCCCGCCCCATGGTTGAAATCCCAAAGCATTTGCTTTCCTTGAGTATCTTTTTAAAAACTGAAATCAATTTCAGTTTTTGGAAGCTGTCAGCCAAGAAAACCCCCCAAATCCCGTAGTTTTGAGAAAGGCTAAATTTTCTGTGGCAAATTTCCACACGAGTGAAAAAGAAACTCATCAGTTTTTCACGGCCAAACCCTATGGAGACAGGTGCAGTGGCTGGCACACAGCCTCCGTTCCCTGCCCGTCAGCAGCCAGTGGCCGCCCCCTTCCTCCATTTAACCCTCCTGTCAGGTCACATTCACTGTTCGCCCTTTCAGGTACCGAATCCTACGGCCACACTGCAGTCGCAGTATCTTTGGGCCCCTGCTTGGCTCTAGGGCCCTCAAGCCTTCCCCTGGGATTCTGCAGACACAGCTCAACCTACAAACAGTCTGAACACCAATGTTGCTAGCCCCAGAAGACTCACTGCCTCAGTCCATCCCCGTCCCTCAGTGCCACAGTGAGTGTCTTCATCTCCTGCAGCCTCTCTTCACTCCCGTCCTAGCTTTCCTCCCCCCTGCGACCATCCTCAGCCTCTCGGGCCTCTTTCCAAGGGCTCATGCAACCTCTTCCATCCTGGCCTACGGCTGGCAGGCTGGTCAGTGACCTTCCTGGGTTCTCAATCCGTCTGTCAGCCCCAGAACTTCCTCCCAGCTTCCTCCCACCTGCTGTCCGCCTTCCATTTTTATAATTTGGCCCTACCAGACAAACGCCTTCCCCAGGTGCAGCAACAGCTGGCTAATTAAGGACTTGGCTGCATTGTTAACCCTTTCCCGGAGTCCATTCCCTTTCTAGTTCTCGGAAAAGGCACTCGATGCCATGTAACAGGCCATACGAGGTGTTCTAGCCACTAACTCTGGTGGTAAAAAGCTCCCCTCCGCCACCCCACTTGGCATAGTCCTACCCGTACAGAGCAGGTCTCACATTCTGGTCCCCCTGTCCTATTGAGCACTTCGTTTGTTGGCTGGCTCTGCATGGGGGTGAACTCTTTTTCCACGGAGACTCAGTCCCATCTGAACCGTGACTTTATAGCAAAAGATGTAGCGCCAGCTCTTCACAGAGCGTGGAAATAGCAGCGAACTGTATTTATTATCCGTCCCTCCTCCGGCATGTCAGCGTGATGGTTTTTTATTATTACGTGGTTTATTAAAGCATACAATGTAACGCCCTCTCTCGGTTGTTTCTCCTGTACAGCACCCAGTGCGTCTGACCCTTGGCATCCAGCATGGCACAGGCCCCCGCCCAGCCAGCATGGAGGAGGAAGGTGCTTTGAGCACAGCCCCGGATTGCAGGCAGCTATACAAGGGCATGCAGTGGGAAGTGGTCACTGCAGCTTTGGGGCTACAGGCCAAACCTGACAGCTCAAAACCTGACTGTGACCAGCATGCCTCTTCTCTACAGCTGCCGCAGCCTCCTGCTCTGAGTATTGCCCGGCCCAGGCCCATCCACATCCTTTTCTCGAGACCAACTTCTCTTCCTGGCCCCGTGCCCTTTTCCAGCATTTTCAGAATTGCTCAGTACAGCAGGTGCGTGCAGGGGCTGAGGTCTCAGCCGTGTTAGGACATCGGCAGCTTTCTGCACATGCACCGGTAGAAATCTAGGGCCTAGGGAACGTGGGCAGCGACAGGGATGGGCAGAAGCTGAGGAGGGGGTTTAAGGATCTCTGTTGTGCCTAAGTCGCTTTGTGGATCTAGTCCCGAGCCCATAATAGCACAGAAACCAGCCATCGGCTCTTTGGTAGGGTCTGAGCCAGTGGCGAGTTTAAGAGATGGTGACGTACTGCAGCTGGCTCCTCTGGGATCGAGTTTCCCTGTTCAGCTCCCACCGCCTGCCACTGATGAGTTCAGTTGCCTCCCTGTGATTCTGTGACTAGGAACTGATGCTTTTTGTGGGGGAGAAACTCTTTATTCTGGCAGGTGTCATGCAGTGCTGGGATTTGTGGGTCCCCTGGCTTTTATTTTCTTTCCCCCACTGTTACTCTGCTACTGCTTTTATCCTGGCTCCAAACACTGCCCTGGTGGGCCTGCTTGACACATTTCTCTTTAAACATACCCCAGCAGAGTTCCCCCCCAAATCACAGCTCTCTTCCCCCCCCTCGTATGTAAAACCGGGAGCTCTCAGCTTGCTGTGCTGTACTTATATAGAAATACAGGCAAAGTCTGTACAGCCAAGATTGCAATGCACTTTTCCACTGGACTGAATAGCAGTTGGCAGCACCGTGGATGTAATAACAGAGGTACCAGAGCCTTGATTGTGCTGCTCCAGTATCAGGGTTACCTGTGCTTTCCAGGGCCTAGACTGCTGGGCCCGTTAATCCTCAAGATGCTCCAAAACCCACAGCAGTGGATGTCATTAAAACGTAACGTTTGCCACGCTGCTGCTGTTAGCTTGTCTAAAGGCAAAATTCACCCCCTGCAGAGGGCCAGTGTACCACTGGGACCCCGCAAAATGGGGCTTCAACGGGATGTAACTGGGTGACTTTCACCCTGGTGCAGGAAGAGATGGGGGCGCTGCATGGTGCGAGTTCACTGTGCTCACGCCTGCTCGCAATGAGGTCGCTGGGGCTAAGCGTGCCCACGCTAGGAAGGGCAGGAAGTGCCATGAAGGCGTTTGCAGCTAG
Organism: Pelusios castaneus; assembly: GCA_007922175.1. Taxonomy (NCBI): domain Eukaryota; kingdom Metazoa; phylum Chordata; order Testudines; family Pelomedusidae; genus Pelusios; species Pelusios castaneus. The sequence continues at coordinate 5,664,730 of ML685811.1, forward strand.
TCCGTGCGGGGAGGGAAGGTTAGTCGCCCTGCAGAACAGGGTGAGGGCTGGTCCCACAAATCCCGTGGACCTGCACAGTGTGTATGGATCCTGAAAGGCCCTGCCTCTGCTCTGGGCCAGTGGCCCCTAGTGCTGGCCCTCCCTGTTCCCAGGACGTGTTGATGGCACCCCCCACAGGGAAACTCCCGGACTGCTGAGACTGGGGAGATCTTTGCAGAGTCAGTGCCCCCTACCCAGCTCCCGAGGTCTATCACAGTCTTTCCACAGGACCACCGATAGCAGCAGAGGGAGACTGTGCTCAACAGAACCCCCCCGGGAAGCTGGGGGACGCGAGCAGGCCCGTGCCAGGAGAACCACTCGAGGAAGCATAGCCCCAAAGCTCCCTCCTCACCCACAACGGGGCTCCCGGAATATAAACTCTGAGATGCAGTGAAAGATCTCAATAAAGCAAGGCCTGGCTTTGGGGAGTTGATCCCCCTCCTAAGCGTGCAGAGAAAAACAACATCTCAGTGCCAAGGGCAAGCATGCCTGAGAATCTGCCAGCCCTGCCTCACACAAATTACTTGCCACCAAAGATATTGGCCAGAGCATGGCTTTTCACACTGAAACACGAGGCTCTTTAAAGACCGTCTGACTTGAGCACCATTCACATTAGCACCCCAGCAGCATTCAAATACAACATGCCGACATGGGGACAGAAGCTAGAATATAACAGCACGTCTGCAAAGCCAGCTGGAGAAGCTTTTCTGGACCATTTCATAGTGCTGACACCTGGCGTTCACACTCAGCCCAGGGGGGAAGTCATGTCTAGCAGTGGGAGCAGGCATTTGTAGCCAAGAATAGGAGCCCAAGGTCAAAGCTGGAGTTAGAAATCAGAGTGGAGGTCAGCGCTGGATTACCTGGACAGAGGTGAGGAACAAGTGGGACCAGGAACGAGCAGGCCTGGCCAGGAGCAAACCACCAAACCCCTGGTTGCTGCGGGAATGAAGAGCTTGCCTGCTGACTCTGCCTGCAGCCAATCAGGCAGCCTGCGACAGGCCAGCTGCACTCATTAGGCATTTTGACAGCTGGCAAAGCGCGGCAAGGAGGAATTGCAAAGCTGGCTCTGCCGCTGCTTGGAGGCCTGGAAGACCCAAACCAAGCAAACAGCAATGAAATCAAGACTGACTCTTGAGTCATCCCCAGCGGCCACTGCGCCCAGATCGCTCGGCTGGCTCTTGTGAGGGATGTGCATGCGCTTCTGGAATAGCTCAGGGACCCTGGATTCTATGCCTGGCTCTGCCACTGGCACCCGTGGGCAGCAAACATCACTTTGCTGTGTCTCAGTTTCCCCATCTGTAAAATGGGGCTAATGACGCTGCCCTCCTTCCTAGAGCTTTGAGCGCTGCTGGGGAAAAGTGCTATATAAGAGCGAGGGATCATCATCGCGTGGTAAGTCCTGCAGATGGCTGAGTTAATATCATTGCTAGGCAGCTGCCAGGAACAGCTGCTTTATGCAAATGGGGAGGAAGGCACTGTCTCTGCCCCCAAAAGCTAAGCTTCAGGTATCTCCTGCTTGGAATAGGAGCCAGGATCGGGTATAAAGGATGTCCAGGCATCAATCACAAAGACCCGCTGCCGCAGGCCATGACAGTGGATGCTCTTTGCCCTGTAGCTATTGGAATCCCCCACTCTCAGCCCAGAGATGCAAGTTTCCCCCATGTTCCCTCTGCTGGCAGAAAAGACACCCCACCCAGGGCAACGAGACCCTCCACACCCTGCTCCCAGGGCTATGAGACCCCGTCCACCCCTTCTCCCACAGCCCTTCCAACCCCAGCACCAACCGCTTAAAGCATCAGTGGAGACCCTTTCACTTGGACTCTAGATTTGCTCTTTGGACAGGTCCCAGCTTAACGGCAGCCCAGGCTCCAGAGCGGACCAGTCCCTGCACAACTCCAGCATCATTCTGGATCACCTCTCTGACCGATCACTCCCTTCTGCAGCCATTGACGGGAATGGGTCTGCTGGAAAGGAACAATGACCTAGGCTTCACCAAGTGGAAAACAGAGGCTGGTACCAGCTGCCAAGTGATCGGGACAGGAAAGTTTCCACCCAAGAAGTTCAGTGGAGAGTGTCCTGGGCCTCTCAAGGTCTAGCAGGGCCATGGAATCGGCTTCGTTCCTGACTGCCATGAGCAGCAGGCGCAGCAACCATTGAAGCCTAGAGTGACTCCACCCATGCCACGGCCAGTCCTTCACCGCCTCTTTCTGTCCACAGCAGACTCTTCCATCTGCTCAGCTTCGCGGTCCCCAGCAGCACACACTCTACTTCCTCCAGGTCGCCCCATGGAACTGTGGGAAGGAGAGGGATGGCATCAAGCACTCGTGGACCTGGGAGAGGAGTAAAACTGGGCTCAGAACGATTTAACTCCTTTCCGCTAACACAGCTCGACACAGCTGGGTTGGGAGGTCTGGGTTGGGAGGGTTTCCAGCCTGGAGTAGGTGGGGGCTGTCAAGGCTTTTTCCCCACTCTGGCACTTCGAGTGTAGAAGGTGGGGCCCTGCAAAAGGCCTTAAAAATCACTGATCCTGAAGCCTTGTCTTAAAACTCTCCCTGCTTGGCCTTGGAGTGGTAGTGCTGCTACGACCCAAATGCAAAAAACCTCTTTGGAAACCCAGGAAGGCGCACTTGGGAATTCTTTCATTAAGAGAACAGCTAAGAAACACGGAAAGTTGTTTCTCTGGGATTTAATGGGCAGTTACAGGATCGGAGAGGGGGGTGAGGGAGTTTACATATGCTCAGCACAAAGGAATCCGAAGAAGTAACCTGAACGCCTCTAGATAAACATTCCCTGTTTGAACTCATGCATGGTCAGTTACAGATTTGACCCTTTCTTAGGCATGGATGTCGCTGGATCCTCCAGTCCTGTCTTCCTGGCCTCCTCCTGATCCTTCCAGAAGCGGAGCTCTGCTGCCCCCAAACAGGAAACAGGCAGGGCTGCTGCTCCAATTCAAAAACCTGCACTCTGTTTCTCTTGGCTCTCCTGGGACTTCTCTAGGACTCACTGTCTATGATGTTAACCCTTTCTCCCCCAAGGTTACTACAAGGGCAAGCAGCAGCTTTCAGAAGAAGGAGGGCAATTTGGTTGGGAGCATGGGAGATAATCAGGGAGTGGGTGGGGATGAGGACATTGAGGCAGGGGGAGGATTTGGGGAAAGCCCCAGTGACAGAGAAGGGGGAAGGGAAGTTGGAGATACTCAGTGTTCAGGCCCCTAAACGGCTTTCCAGGGGAGTAAGACATCGAAACAGCTTTGGGGACCTGGGCTGCTGATCCCAGCGCAGGAAGGTCATGGCTGGAGGAAGCCACGCCATGCAACAGGCACTTGCTGGGCAGTCCCAGCCTGCAGCTGGTGTATAGGCCAGGCGGTAATAAGCATGCTGGCTCCTCTGCCAGACTTGGTCCCATTACCTTATCTCTGCCCACTTGGCTTGGCTCTGTCCACAGGGTGGCGAGGTCCTCCAGGCTGCCCCTGCGGCAGATGGCGTTCTCTGCCCGCAGCTCCCTCACGCGGCCCCGCAGCTGGCGCAGGAGCTTCAGGGGCACAAAGCTGTGCTGCCCATGGGTGGGGGTGGTGCTCAGAGAGGAGGAGGAGGAGCGGGGCCAGAGATGGGGGGGTTCGCTCCAGTCCTGTGGGAAGAATTACGAGGAAGCCTTAGCTGGGCATCAAAACATGGCTGGAGATGCATGAGCCCAGCATGCCGGAGACACCCGGGCTGCTCCAGAACACGCTGCATCTGGCCACGGGGGAGGCAGCCTAGTCCGGGCACTAGAGCCTGGAACCATGAGATCAGGGTTCTGTTCCTGACTGCCACAGGCTTAGTGGGAGACCACAGAGAAGTCAGCGTAGTGAGCCTCAGGTTCCGTGCTGTGCTGGGCAAGACATGTGACAGCTGCGGGGTCAATGCAAAGCTGCAGCAGAGGATGGTCTGACAAGCCCATATTAGTTAAGCACCATAACACTCCCACATGGCAGGAAGGGTTTGGGAATTCTGAATGGCAGCCACTTCTGGGGTGGGATGGGGCACTGGTGTAACAGCACACAGGCACACCACCCAACCAGGGAAGAAGCAGAATGGATCCAAGTGCACAGGGGGCATCAGGGGAATTACTTGAATTCAGATAGGGCCAGGTCTCTAAGGGGAGAGGCCATGAACCCCTCATGGAGCATAAGAGGTCAGGATCTGGACTTTCCATCTCATCACCAGCTGACTCTGAGGGAGAAGTGCAGCTTCCTGATGCACCCAGACCATCTCCAAATTGGTGGTCTCTGCTTGGCAGGTGAGCTCTCCTTGGGGGCATGGAAGGCGCCTGCTCCAGACCCAGCCCAGCATATGAGTGGGAGCTTTTCTGCCCTGGCAAGTTGAGGAAGAGCTGTCATAGCCTGCCAGTGAGCTGGATCAGCTGGGGCCCTTTCACTGTTCTCCCTTTAATCTTTACCATAGAAAGCCGCCTGATCGCTGCATCCAGTCTCTTTGTGCTCCTGTGAAGGCCCATGGGTGGGTCCTTGGAAAGGCACCTGTGGGGGGAGATCACATAACCTCATGGGCAGACATTCAGGGAAGGAAAGGCAGACTTACCTCTGCTCGGAGCGAAGCTAACCTCGAGGGTGACCCTCTCTCCAGAGCAGGGGGGAGCAGGTCCAGGTGGGGAGCTGCAATACACATGATGGTGTAGGAAAGGGTGATCAGAGAGGGCCGTGAGACAGGAAGGAGAGCTGAGAGCTGTGGATGCTCTCACATGCCCTCCCCAGATACATGTATGCTGAGGACTTCAAATGGTCCAGCTGGTCCTTCCCCACCTGAAATGGCTCCTTCTAAGTGCTATTCCCACAGTAACAGCCACCCCTGAGGGTTCCACTTGGCCATCAGTTCACCAGTGAAGATCCGCATCCGCAGATGAAAAACTAAAGCCAATTCCAACTCCAGGCGGCTGGCTATCAGCAGACAGTGGGACTGGGGGGTGGGGGGGTGAGGGAATCCACAATGGGCTCTGGGAGGGCGTGGGACAGCATGGGACGGGAGTGGAATCACACCATCTCTCCTCAAGTCCCAGCTGTGACACCCCTTCCCCAGCCACCTCCCCGGGGCCTGGTCTATTGAATGCCTCCTTATATAGGCGTAAAGCTGGCCTAAGCAGAGGATGGCAGACCCCCATCCTCCAGAAACCTGCCAGGGTGTAAAAGATTAACCCTGGGATTCAATTGGTGAGTGCCCCAGAATGGGACAAACCCTCCCCTGGCTTTGATGCCCCCCAGCTTGTGCGCCATCCAACACACAGAGAGCCGACAGCCGTAAGATCCCATCCGTCGCCAGGCGGGTTTATCCTTTAGTGACTTTGTCACCAGGCTACTCTATGGGAATTGCTAGCACGGGCTCCCACGGGGTGCTCTGTGCGCAGCCCGCTCCCGAGCCACTGGGCCTGCCGACTTTCTTTGATAAACCCCACACTGCATCGGCAGGGACCCACGCAGCCCTTTCACTGACCAGACCTGAACGAGAAAGCTAGCGGCCCCGGCAGGTGGTCTCCAGCTCCAGGGGAGGGGTGTGATCTCAGGATCACAATGAGGGAACCTAGCTGGCTTGGGTGGCGGGTCTGCGGATACCTCACAGCAAAAACGGTCACCAGGCAGCCAACCCAGCACCTGTCCTAAGGGGTCCTGGAGCACAGTCTGGAGCTGGTCTCCCACAGAGGGCGGAGGGTGACCAGCTTGGTGCCCATTTGCACTGACTTGTGACTGCTCAGCTCAGGCCCCAGTGCTCTGCCAAGAGGTGACTTTACTCCCCCATGTTACAGAGGAGCTGGGCTCAGCACGGGTGAAGCACGGGTGCCATATGCCAGGCCCCACCCCACCTGGAAGCAGCACTTCCCCTGCAGTGCCTCACTCTGGGCGCCCACGTGTCCAAGGGGCATTGAGGATTCGTTTGGGAGCAGAGCTGGGAGCAGATCTCGGCTCTCCTGCCCCTGTAGCCCAGAGCAAGGGCCAGTGGGGACCCGCGGCTGCTCTCCTCTTCTCGAGGTGGCTGGAGATGCCAGCTAGGACCCTGCACTTTTTAAAGCCCCTGCGAGGAGCAATGGCCTGGCCCTAATTCTGCCTCTGGGCTCCCTTGTCCCTCCCTCCCCAGCTATTCACTCACGTCCCCAGGTCCTCCTGGATCTGGTGGGCCAGCTTCCCAGTGGTCCCGTCTTCCCAGTTCACCATGCTGCTCTGAACAGCCTGCAGCGCATTGTCCTTCTCCTTTGGCCTCTGCTGCCCCGGGCCCCCGGCCTCCTTCAGCTGGTGGCGTTGCAGGCTGGCGATTTCCTGGAGGTGTTCCTGAAGGATGAGGCTGGTCGGCACCACTGGCCCCCGGCCTCACACCCTGTCATGGCCCCCACCCCACTAGGAACCAGAGGAATCGGTGGGCGGGGGACTCATGGCGTCTTGGACTCATGAAAGAAGCTAGACATGGGCTGTGGCAGTGGCTGGGCCTGGATCTCAAGGTCTGGGGAGGATGGTTCAAATTCAGGTGCACCTCACACACATCAGGGACACCTTCAATCCAAGGGGGGGAGGCACGATGGGGCGGATGGAACTTGGCCTGAAGCTGGGATCCTCATAGTCCTTGAATGGGGGGTGTAAGCGACTCCCCCTCCACCCTGACCCAGCTCTCTGCAAACAGCCTCTGAGCAGGGAAACAGAGCCCGTCTCAGGCATAGGACCACTGGACTGACTGTGCTTATGGAGGGGGAGATGCAATCCAGTGGGCTGCAGCAGAGATCCTGCAAGTGGGAGGGAATGAGCGGGCTGGCTCGCCTTACCCACCCTGGTGGCAGGGGTGTGAGCCAGGGTCCACGCCCCTCGTCTCCCGTCAGGAAGCAGCAGACTGGGGAAGTGAGCTGTGGGCCAGGCAATGGCAGGCAGTTCTACCCCGCCGAGGCTCAGCATCTCTTCTGGTGGTGTGAAGCACCACGGACAAGCCCTGCTGAGTGTAGCTGGGGATGGGGGAGAGGAAGAAGCGCAGGGCAGGGCTGTCAGGATCAGAGAAAGACCTACTTGGATTAGTCGCTCCTTCAGGGCCTCCAGGGCTTCTGTGCTCTCCAGGTGAAGCTGTTCTCGCTGCTGCCTCAGTTCCCACTCCTGCAGAGAGAAGGGACTCGCTGCTGTGAGGGCGAAGTGACAGCGTCCTTGCTGGCTGCCCGCTGCCCAGACACTGATGCTACGGCTGCATTAATGCCCCACCCCTCCTGCAGGCAGTTGTCTGGTCAACACTGAAGACACCGGCCATCTAGATGATCAGCCTGCCTTAGGCAGTGGTCGCTTCCTGATGCTTCAGCAGAAGGTAAGGGAAAAGCCCACAATGCACCTGGCCAGTTGTGCTGCCCAGAGAGGGGAACAATCCTCCAGCCTCTGTGGCGAGCAGCTTCTGCCTGGAAGTGTGATGACCCTTCTTCTAGCCCATATAACCACCCAGCTCAGCACACTCCCAGCCCTTTGCAAGCCCCACCATGGCTGGGTGGGAAACAAAATGATCTCTCCCTCCACAGTTCTCCAGCCTCACCTTCTCCTCCTGGAGGCGAAGCACGGTGCGTTTCTGAGCCTCCATCTCTTGCTGCAAGGCTCTGAGGTAGCGCTGGGTTTCCTCACTCACTGCGTGCAGGAGCTGCAGTGCGTGGCTGGTGGAGAGGGGAGATGGGCCCCTGGAGGAAACAAGCAGCAGTTTGGGATAAGAAGCCAGAATGTCCGTGGACCCACACGGGCCTCCACAGATCAGCTGCGGGGGCCTGCACCTGGGCTCTCAGGATCTCAAGGCATGCACCTCTCCTGCCTGAGCTAAAGGACTCAGTCTGTGGCAGCCTCATTAATCTCTCTACCCGGACTAGATATTGGAGGGGACCAGAACCCAGCTATGCTCACGCTGGGGACAGCCCAACTGGGAATGGCTGTCAGAAAGACAAGGCCACTCTGTCTGTGAAGATCCACCTTCGAGTCCTGCGCTGCCACAGGGACGTGGCTGTGACCCCAGGTGTGCCACAGGGACGTGGCTGTGACCGTGTTCAGGTCCTGCTCTGTGCAATGAGGGTAACAGAGCCGCCTTCGCACACAAGTGGCGTGTGAGGGTAAATACATTACAGATGGTGAGGTGCTCAGATGCCAGGGTACACACCCAGGACAGAGAGCCGTCCAGTGTTGTCCTCCCAGCTCTCGGGCTAGATGTATCCATCTACCCTCTGCCCCAGTACAGCAGCCCCAGTGAGGGATGTGGGCCCAGCCCTGGGATCTGCGTTCCTATGGCCCTCGGGAAGCCCGGGAGAGAATCATGCTATCAGGAGACCTCTGGTGATTGTCGCAGCCGGGTCAGTCCCAGGATATCGGAGAGATGAGCCAGGTGAGGTAAGATCTTCTACTGGACCAACTTCCTGATGCTTCAGGAAAAGACAAAGAACTTGTCTCTCACCAGCCGAAGCTGGCCCGATAAACGATCTTATCTAACCCCCTGGTCCCTCCGGTGATTATTGTATTGTGACCACATCGACGAGGTTCAGCCATGGGGCTGGACCTCACTGTGCTGAGATTGACTGGAAACTCTTTGGGGCAGTGACCACCTCAGTATAAGGCAAGAGAGAAGATGGGGTGGGGGATCCAATGGCTACGAAGGAGCCAGACAGAGTGGGGGGATCCTAGGAAAGCATGAGATTAGAGTGCGACAATGGTAACCCCACTGGGGGGAGCAGACACCGCCAAGGAAAGGGGCAGCCAGTGGGTGGCGTGCACAGTGCTTACGGCAGGCTCTCCTTTGCTCCAGTTGGGGATGTTCCTACAGAAGCTCTGGTGGCAACTGAAGCTGGCATCGATCAAGGGGCAGTGGAAACACCAGCTGTTCTCAGCAGGGGCGTGGATCCAGCCCTACAATGGCCTTCAGGAGACAGTGGGTGAAATTCACCCAGGCAGTGGGCTACCATGGAGCTCTAGGCCTTCTGCCTATAGGGGAATTTCCCAAGAGGAGCAGAACAAATGCAGCGGTGTCTGCTTGCCACTGGTCAGCGCTGGGCAAGTTGGCAGGATTTTGGCACCCAAAGACATTAGAAGCGATGTGGCATCAAAGAGGTTAAAGGGCCTCACTCATGTGCCATCAGCTGCCTGGGAAGCAGGTTCTGGAGGCGCTGGCATTGCAAACCGATCTCCCTGGCCAGCGAGCGCTCAGCCCACTCCACGTGGGACTGCGCCTCCTGCTCCCTCGAGGACATTTCGTTCTGCTCCGTCTGCAAGAGGCTCTGCTCCTCCTCCAGCTGCCGCAGCCTGGTTCTCAGCCGGTCGCTCTCACAAGCCCTCTCCTGGGGGAGGGCACAAATACAGAGAGGGTTCAGCCGCCTTTGGCTGCGAAGGAAATTTCTGTTCTTCCCGGACTCCCTGCTCCGAGCGCTGCAGCACATCTGGGCTGCTACAGCCCCAAGGCTCTCAGCTGTGGGGCACATGTGGATGCAGCTTCCCTTTCCTGCAGTGCAGGTGATGTCGGTTTCTTCCTGCCAGCTGGGAGGGCCCATTACAGCTAGTGGCTGACGGGGGGATGAAACCCCATTCACAGCATTCCAGACACAGACTCATGGGCTAGGACAGACTGATCCATGGTCAAGCATGTCGGGTCCATTGGGGGCAGGCTTTTGGCCAGTGGCTTCTCTCCTGACCAGCAAAGGAGTCAGGTCTCTTTTGCTAACCTTCCTCCATGTCCCTGAGCGCCCTCCCCCCCCCCCCGCCTGTGACTGGGCCCTGACCTGGCAAACTGAAACACCCCAACCCCCTGAGATGGCTCCGCCATCCAACCCCCACCTGCTCCAGTTCCTCTCGCAGCCGCCTCAGTGCCTCCACCTTCTCCTCCTGCAGCAACACCCGCAGCTCGTCCAGTGCCTCCTGCTTCTCCCGTTGCAGCGAGCGGCTGTGGATCTTCAGCTCCTGAATTATCTGAAGCACATGTCAAGAGGAGCCTGCTGTAACTCTGGCCCATCCCCTCCCCTGCCCTCCCCAGCCTGACACGCACATTAAGGGCAGGATGCAAATGTTTGGTCCTGCGGGAAGCCCTGTTATGATGCACTGGCTCTGCCATGAGCTGGTTGCCACTCTTGGACTCCTCCACATCCCGTGCTGGAAGGACAGCTAAGGCTGACATGCAGCATGGTACATGGGAGACCGAGTGACTTCCAAGAAACCAGCTAATAGCCATTGCTCAGCGCAGATCCCGGAGCTGTTTGGTCTCATAAGCTGGTCCCTGGGTCCCCCTTTGCTATTGATGATTGTATGGTGGTGGGCAAGCATCTTCCCTGCTAAGGCCTCAGTTTATCACCTGTAAAATGGGGATGCTAATACTTCCCTATTGACCTCCACTGCAGGGTCTGCACAAGAGGGCTTGTTTCTGTTTATAAACTGGTTTACAAATATAACCAATAATTAGTAACCCTGCATTGTGATGGGCTGGACCCTGGTGTCCACACCCTACTCAATGTGCCAGGGACAATGTTCCCAGGGACTAAACTGATGAGCCATTAAGGACACAATGGTTGTATTCCTTATGTCCTTAATGGCTCATCAGTTTAGTCCCTGGCACATTCCTAAACATTAAGGACACAATGGTTTTACACACCCGCCTCTCTCAGGCATTTCAATAAAATAACATAAGTTAAAGTATAGATATAACACCAAATTCCTACCTTCTAATTGAAATAGAATTCCTAGACATAAACTATATAATCATTTCCAGCAAATTACTACCTTTCTATTGATACCAAACATGACATAGTTCCTACGGATTATAGCATTTATGAGATATCCATTGAAAATAATATCATAAATGCTTCCCTAAATCCAGACAGCATCACACACAGGGCTCTGCCCTGCCCCCAGGCTCCCCCTCCATCTAGGGAGTCGACTTAAGCCTTAGGTTGAGTAGAAAGGTGGTTTTATAAAGTCGACTTAATTTTCATTAAGTCGACTTTATTTTGCTTAAGTCGACTTTAGCAAACTGCTTAAGTCGACTTAAGCAAAGTGTAGTGTAGACGCAGGGCAAATTAAGTCGATTTAAGCCAAGCTTAAGTCGACTTAATTTACCAGTGTAGATGCAGCCCCACAGACTTCTTGTGTGACTTGGGTAAGTCGCTTCACCTCCCTCACCAGCTGTTTCCCCTTGTACAATGCGGAAGTAGCTCTGCTCCGTGGGGCTGTTTACACTGAAGATGGTGAAGTGCTTCAGTGGATGGGAGAATGCTAGAGAGCTCCAAAATCAAGCCAAGGCTGGTGCAGTGATGTGCCCCAGGTTGCACACTGGCTTGAGCAGGAGGAGAACCCAGGCTTCACTTCTACACCTAGCCTGTCTTTGCATTGGAGGATGGACGTTTAGGGAGACACCAACCTGCTGCAGCTCCAGGGTTTTATTCTGCAAAACTGACACCGCCCTCCTCTCTTTTTCCAGGGCCTCTGCATGCGCCCTCCGGCTCTGCTCTTCCAGTGTCCCATGCTGCATCTGGAGTGCTTCCCTCTTCTCAGCTTCCCACTTCCTCTGCTCTTCAAGCAGAACACTCTGAACCTGGGGGCACGAAGAGGAGGCAACTGATGAGCTCCCTGCAGAGAAGCAGAACAGAGCAAGCTGCTCCTGCCAGTGCCCAGCACGTCCTGACCGGGCTGAGACGTTCTGGCACCAAGAAGAGGCATAAGGGCACACCAGTGAGCCGTGGAGACGTGAAATGCCCACGCAGGGACAGCAAAGGATTCCATTTAGCGGTAGATCAGCTGTGGCAGAGGCAGCCGTGGATGTTCTCTCCCCATCGCTTAGGGCCGGGTACACCCAGGCTTAGGGGAACTTGGAAGTTAATTCAGATTGACGTAGGTGTGAATTTAAAGTGGATGTTCTTACGCCAGTGTGGTAAACTCAATCGAGACAAGGCATTCTGATTCTGGCATCCGAAGCTGGCGTTACTCCAGAATAACACCACATGTAGGCAAGCCCCAAGGCTGGCGCTCGGCCCTGACCTGGAGAGACTACCTCCAGGGCAGAAACGGGATTCAAACCCTCTGCGACGGGGCCAGCCGGCATGAGCAGTGAGGAGGGATTTCTAAGCAGCCTGCCTACATATGAGGGCAATTCCTGCAGCATGGACGCCCGACCCCAGCTCATTTCAGACAGTCCTTGTACTACAGCTGGGGGGCTGGCCAGACGTCTGTGCCCTAGAGCAGCGGTTCTCAACCACTGTGTCGGGACACATTACTGTGTCGCTACACAGTGGTCCGTGAGTCGCAGCGAGCTTGGGAAATGGCTGGATTCAGCCTGGGAGGGGTGGGCTGGTATGTCCTGTAGGATCGCAACACGCTGCCAAGTGCGCTGTGGTCCGCAAAAGATTGAGAACCACTGCTCTAGACTCAGAGGTCAAAGGCTCTGTATTGGTTCCTCAGTTTCCTGAGCCAGTCGGTCGCCTTTGCGAGATGCCATAACAGCCTGTGCCATCTCCTTGGCTTCCAGCTTCAGCTCTCTGACCAGCTGCTCCGTGGGCTCCTTCTGTAGCTGTCCACTGAATTCACTGCCCGAGGGATCCACCGCTCCAGGCTCTGCTCAACGTGGGCTGAAGGGCTGGGAGAGCCATGAGCCATGGTGCCTGCCCCCTGCACTCCCCGCACCAGAGATTTTGGGCACAGCTCCAGGCCTTGAACTCCCCGGGGCCAGGACCAAAGAGAGGGGCTGGGAGGACACAGGACCATTGTCCCACCTCTCTCCATGGTGCTCAGCAGTGGCTTCAGGGAGAGAAGAGAGCATTGAGGACACTCCAGGCACGGTGCCTGCTTGTGTTACACAGTCACAAAATCACCTGGAGCTTCCCCTGGGCCAGTTTCGCCCTCCCACAGCTCAGGGCTGTGCCACCCTGACTCCGCCAGGCCCCCTGACTCTCCACATCCCTGGCTGCAGCCACGTCCAGGGGGCTTCCTAGAAAAGCCCAGGTGCAGATGGCCCGGGCCTGCACAACACAAGAGCGCTACCTGGCCCGTGAGGAGTTGTGGGTCTAAAATTGCAGAGTCCTGGGAGCCACGGGAGCAGCACTGACCCATTCCTCGAGGGCTGGACATCGCACAACGTCCCGCCCAAAGCGGCCAGAGCGACAGAACACTGGGGCCACCTGACTGGGCCACACCATTTCCACCAGGAAGTTGGCCCAGGGAGCTGGCTGGGAGGCAGTGGAGACTCTGGCTTTCTGCCGCTGCAGGCTTGCCTTTCACCCCATCTTGCTCCTGCCTTCGACCCTGGCCCGGCTTGTCCGGGATACCGTCTCCAGCTCAGTAACTACTCCTGACTTTGCCTTGAGCCCCGCAGACACTATTGGTCCGGCCTCCTGCACCCGGGCCATTATACAGATCTGGGGGCCTTGGAAAGGGAAGGGCTGTTTATTGAAAATGCAGCTGATTTGGCAGCACACTGATTCCATCGCTACAAACATCTGGCTGGGAATTAGGGACCCCTGTGTCCACCTGCCTGGGCAGCCAACTGCCAACCCCCGCCATGGGGAAAACATTGTTTGCTCAGGGCACAGGACAGAGATTCGGGAGATGTAGGTTCTAGTCCTGGCTCTGCTGTGGACTCAGGCGTGTCTCTTTCCCTTCCTCCTGCCTCAGTTTCCCTCTCTGTAGTTGGGGGGTGGTAGCACTTGGCATCTCATGGGTAGAACCTTTGTTTGCCCAGGCTGGTACAGAGCATTGGGGGTATCAGGGTGGCAGGCATGAAAGATGGGGAGCTCAGACTCCTGCATGTGGTGCCCCACAGCCTGCGGTCATGGGAATGGCTACCACAAGTGTGTGTGTGTGTGTGTGTGTGTCTGTGGGGGGGGCAGCCTTGGCTGCTGGTTCCCTGACCCTCTCGCTCTGCCCCCTCCTGCACAGAGGAAGCAGACAGGCTGGGTTGACGGGTCAAGTCAGGAGGGGGCTCTCTCTGGCAGGGGCCAGTACACATGGGGTGCATTCTTCTCTCTCCTCCTGAGCCTGGCCCTTCAGAGTGGCCCTGTCTACTTCCCCTGTGGAAAACACCCAAGTTCCAGAAAAGCCAAAAATGTGGGCGAAAAGTCAGTAAAAGCTGGATACAGGCTTGTTCAAAAACCGAGATGTTTTTGGAGAAAAATCAGTAATGCCAAAATTAGAGGGTCTTGGTGCCATAGGAACTCAGGCCAGCTGACCACAACAGTCCCTTGTGGCTCTATTCCACACATCCAGCTGGTTCGACTTTGCCCTCCTTCAAACCTTGCCCCACCCACCCCCTCTGCCCTGACCCCAGGAAAGTGGTTACCTTGATCACCCTGGTGAGATTCTTCACTTCCTTCTGGAAGGAGGCGGCTTGATCCTGGAGGGCCGTGGCCTTCACTTGCTCCAAACTCTCTGCGAACTGAGCAGACAGGCAGAGAATCAGGAGCTGCTGCATTTACACATGAAACTAGTAATCCTTGAGGCTCCGGAAAGACCCTTTGGTCTTGGGCAGTGACCCTAGGTGGACAACTGGCTTTCTTGACATAATACAAGACATTTAATACACCGACGATACCACTGCATCATCCGCACAGAGCTCTCCTCATCCCTGCAGCACAGAATGCATCAGCAGTTCCACTTCACGGGTGGGGAAACCGAGGCACAGAGCCAGGTGGGGACCTGACTAAGGGCACAAATAGGGGCGCTGCCAACTCAGCTGGGGTCCTGGGTCCTATCCTTCCCTCTGCTTTGCAGCTACACCGTATGGAGGATACGCCGAGAACAGCCACCATGTCAGCTCCACCCACACCTGAGGGGATGAGGCCGATGAGGCTGTGTGATACAAACCTCCTGGAGCTTTTGCTGTTTCAGATGTTGCAGCTCCTCCTTCTGCCGAGCCAGCTCCAGCTCCTACAGACACAGAAGACAGCACTTAGTCACGCTACATGCCCTGCAACCCAGCCCCTGGGTGCCATCATACTGATGCACAGCATCCCATAACGGCCCAGCCACGGAGCCCACATGGCTGCCTGTACCGCTGGGAGGAATCCACAGCCTCAGTGTCCTGGCTAAATGCCACCTGGGGTCATTATATTCCTCTCACCCAAGCCACAGCGTCTCATGATGCCTCTTTTCGCCATTTCCCGAGCTGTCCAGTAAAACGACAGTCTCTGCTCACTTCCCATCTTCCTTAAATGTACGTATAACCGTCCATTCTACCCAGATCCCCTTCCTCATTCTTAATGTTTCAAGCTTGACAAAAATGCTGGTCCGTGAGTGAGTGAAAGGTGCCGTGTGAGGCAATCAACATGTTTTTTTTCCTCAGAGGTATTGAACGCTGACTGGACCAATCTAACCAGAGATGTAACTCCTTTATCCAGGCATAACAGCCAACAGACTGGAAAGGCCAAGCTACTCCCAACGGACTATTCAGAAGTCATGAGAGTTGGTTTTTTCCCTGGGCTTGATAGGGCTTGCCCGGACACGGAGGTATTCCAGAACAGCTCCTGTGCTTTAAATTCACCTCCTTACTCTGACTTAGCTTTCGGGTGGAGACAAGCCCTTCATTTTTAAGCCCTTTAAAATGTTGGTTGCAAAAGAATGCCCTTTTAGAATATGCGACCCTACAGGGGAGTTTTCTGATGCGGCTGCTGAGAGCGTACACAGCAACACGCACTCAGAATCCTTCTTTAGGAGACTATCAAGATTTATTGTCCCCTCCTGGTAAACACGGACTGACAGGAAGGCAAGTTTTCATTTACTGGGGATGGGTGTGCTGTGCGCTTGTGATCTGTGCAGGGGCCAGGAATTCTGGGGCTATCCCCATTCTGCTGGGTCAATGGCCACGGAGCTGTCCCAAAACCACATAGAGTACCCCGGAGGAGCTGGGCCACACACATGGTGCAAAGACCCTTGGGGCTCCCTTAAATCCTGAACAGAGAAGCTCCACTCTGTGATATGGGGCAGCTTTTTGAATAAACACTGTTCAGCTTGGTGGATGGAGAAGAAGAACGAATGAGAAGAGCAAGGCTTGAGGGACCCCCTGTTCACACATGGAATGTCCCCCCGCCTGGCCCGCTTAGGGCTGGTACCTTCTCCTGCTGCATCTTCCCCAGCTGCTGGCTGTATTCATCTCCGAGGTTCTCCGTAGTGTGCTGCTGCTCCTTTGTCTCAGCCGTCAGGGCACAGACGGCCTCTCGCAGCCTCACGAGCTCTAGCTCCTTCTTTGACAGGAGCTTCTCCAGAGCACAGAGTCTTAGCTCCTGCTCCGTCTCCCGTGCTTGGAGGTCTCGGATCTGTCCGCTCAGAGCCGCCGTCTGCTTCTGGAACAGAGAGCCCTGCGTATGCACCACAAACCAGGCTGGGCACGGTCCCAATGCCTGATAGGGCCACTGGTGTCTGTAGAAGCCTGAGGCTCCGGGGGAAATTGGGAGTCAGAGCATCTTTCAAACAAGGGCTGGAAGAGGCCAAGCACAGCTGAGTTCCGCAGGTGCCAGGACCCGACTGTCCCCTCCAGCACATCCCACAGGGCAGCAGCTCCCCTCCTCCTCCAGCACGGCCCCCTGGGGCATTTGCTGGAGCGGGTGTTGGAGATATGCCTGGCTGCACAGTTGCTGATTCCCCCCTCTCCTCCAGTTCATTCCTTAGGTACCCAGGAGCCCTTTGCCAAGAGGAAGAGCCAACCCCGCTGCCTCTTCCAAGGGCCACAGCTGGGGCCTGGGTGCCAATGGTCACACTCAGGAGAGGAAAGGCCGGGGAGCAGGAACACGGCACCCATGCAACGTGGCCTGGGGCAGAAGGGGAGAGGGAGGCACAGAGCGGAGTGGCAGGAGGGGAGGGGAAGACACGACACAGAGCAAAAGGAGACAATGCGAGCGGCGGTTTCCATAGAGGATTACAGACAGCGAGGGCGTCACCAGCACCTGCCTGTCACGGCCCCACTGCACATTGGCTGCGGCTACGGTGACCAATGGCAGAGGACTCGGGAGGTGGGGTCCGGGCAGTGACCAGTGGGAGGGAGGTGGGGTCCGGGCAGTGACCAATG
>ML685811.1:5681787-5693281 GCA_007922175.1 Pelusios castaneus
AGGGAGGTGGGGTCCGGGCAGTGACCAATGGGAGGGAGGTGGGGTCCAGGCAGTGACCAATGGAGGGAGGTGGGGTCCAGGAGACACTCGTCTATCAAGGTGTGACCATGGCTGCAGGGCTTTGTTGTGCTCTAGAACGGCGTTCTCCTCTCTCCCCTTGGGGGCTCACTATAACTCACTACTGGCAGAGGTCTCCTGGCAGTCAGCCTTCACCCTGTTATTCCTCCTGCCCCACCAGTCTCACACCCACCAGGCTGGCACTGGGACCAGGGGGCAGCCCCGGGCACCTGTGCGTGTGGTTTCTGTTGCATTCAAAGGGGCACAGTTTCTTATGCCTAGCGAGCAAAGCTGCCCACTTCCATGGCTCCAGATCCTGCTCTCCTTCCTTCCCTTGTAGAAGCTACTTGGCTTGAACCTGGGCTTCCCTCACCCTCTCCAGCTCCCTGAGCTGCAGTCTCAGCTGCGTGATCTCCTCCTGCAGCGCCGTCCCCTCGGCCGTCCTCTCCTCCAGCTTGTTCTCAGCTTCCTCCACGCACTGCAGTCAAAAGGAGCACAATTCACACCACGCGAGCTATCCGCAGCTGCTGTTCAGACAGGGTGCTCCCCTCGGCTCACGGCAATGACTGTGTCTGGTTCATTCTCACCAGAAGGTCTTGGAGTAGGGAAAGATACGGGCTCTGCCTTGGGTTATATCTCAGCCATGAGCCACTGCCTCCAAGGGAAGTCTCTCCTGCGTGGCTCGGAGAGATCTATTTGGAGTGTGAACTCTTGGGGCAGGGACCGTCTCTGTGCTGTGTTTGTGCAGCACCTAGCACCCAGGGTCCTGAGCCGTGACTGGGGCTGCTAGGTGTGACTGCAACACAAATAATATGGCTGGAGAGGCCCTCCCAGCTGCTGAGGGAACAGACGGATCCTGGGGAAGTACAGGCACATCCCCGATCTCCTTCACAGCAGATGGACAGGGAAAGGACCCAGCCTGACATGGGGGTCCTTTGCTCTGCAGACACCTGGGAGGGAGCACCTGGAGCCTCCCCACCAGACGGCAGCAGTTTGGGAGTGCTGGGGGACTTGCCTACCTCCTGCAGCTCCTCGATCCTGGCTCTGGCCACTCGCTGTGCGGAGAACAGCTCTGCCTTGCAGCAGCTGAGTTGGCGTTCCAGCTCCTGGCGCTCCAGGAAGGACAAGCTACCCTCCAGGTGATGCATGCGGGCCTTCAGTTCCCCCCGCTCGGCTGCCAGCAAGGAGCACTGGGAAATGAGCAGGATGGGAATACCTGGCCACTCTGTCCTGCAGTGCAGCCTCATGACCGAGCAAAGACAGAGACCCCCTGAGCCTCGCAAGGGACTACACAGTGTCCCTCTCCCCTCCCTGCTCCTGCTGTCTCATCTCTCTGCCCTTCTCCCCTTCACCTCCTGTTCCCCCTCCCATTGCAATATGGATGCTGCTCCTGGAATCCCCCACAGGAGCTGCCTGCCCCCCAGCCACCCTTGGACCCTCACCTTGGCCTGGACGGCCCCCAGGTGGCTGCTGTGCATGGTGGAGGGCTGCCGTCCCAGTGCGCTCAGCTCCATCTCCAACGCCGGCGGCTCCCGCAGGTGCGAGTCCTGCCTGTGCTCCAGCAGGTCCACCCTGCAGGAAGGAGGGGCCGACACACTCACAGGGGCAGCATGCTGCACCACTGAGGGGCTGGGGGGTGCAGCCTGCAGAGGCAGCGGGTCCCAGCATGCATTGCTCTATCTGGGTCTAGGCAAGGGCTGCTGGGAGCTTAGCCTATAGGGCCACCTTGTCTTTGTGTGCTACAGGGGAGCTGCCCTCTGCTCCAGTGAATGCCAGGCAGATTGCCAGCATGGCCCTCCACTGGGCAGGGCGCCCTGCGTCATTAGCTGGCTGGGAGCGACCGGTTCTTGACCTGCTCCTGCTCCCATTGGCTGCAATGAGAACAGGCCGTGTTTGGAAGGCGACTCCCCCATTCCCCATCCAGTGTTGGCCTGTCGGGCCTGTGTGCCCAACCTCCCCAATGGGTACCTGGCTTCATCTGCTTTGCTCCAACTCTCCTTCACGTGGGACTCCAGCATCTCTGCCTCCTTCTGGCTCCTCTCCAGGGCCCCATGCAGCAACTCCAGCTCCTGAACCACACACTGGGAGCAGAGGGGAGGAAAGGCGTCGGGAGCAGGCCCGTGTCCATCTCCCTGTGCCGCTACCCAGGCCCCTTTGCCATCTACACTGGGCCAGGGGCAGGAGGGAGCAGAGTCCAGGAGGGAGGGGTCAACCCCAGACGGAGACACACCCGCTGCTGCTCATGAGTGACGTGAGCTGGATCGGACCTCTCCTATTCTGGCAACCCCAGAGCCGTGCTCAGACGAGACGTGTGCGGACAGACCCAAACGCTTGGGATGGACCTTTGACTCCATAGCGTCCTGCCTTGGTTCAGATCTACATGTGTCGCTGTTCCCAGACGGATCTTCCCTGCAGGCCCATGTGGGTGCCGTGGGGAGAGGCCCGTGCAGTCTCCTTCATGCACATCACCCTGACTGGAGCCCATCAGCCCCCTCCACTAACAAGCAAGAACACCCCATGTCCTCAACCAAGGCTCAGGGAGAGGCCAGACTGCCCCTGCCACCCAGGGAGCTCCCCATAGTGTTGACTACATTATACAGGAAAAGAGATTTCCCTGTCTGGGGCCTGTTGCCATGGTAGGTGGGCGCAACTGAAAGGCTGGGTCTATGCTTCAGAGGTTTTCTGGCACTTAGGGTGAGGCTTGTTTTAAGTCATTGCTGTGACAAATGCCCTGGCTTCAGCATGACTCCACCAGCAAAATGTGCCAGTATAGTTGGTACCTGTATAACCAGTGTGGCCAGTACCAGTAGTACCAGTATAACTAGACTGACAAAACTCTAAATCCCTGCCAAGTCCTGGCCAGCTGCTTTCTCCAAACCCCACATCTCCTACGGCAGGGCTCGACAAAACTGGCTCCCAGCTAGGTGCCAGCAATTTTATTTTTGGTCACCAGAGGGCGCTCCTCTGCTGCATTTCCACAGCAGAGCTAGGAGCCAGGCTACAAATCCCAGTTGCCATGGCGACCTGGCTCCTGGGTTTTGTCACGCCCTGTCCTAAAAGGCCTCTCTTCCAGATGCAGACACAGCAGGAGTCGAGACGCACGTGGTCTTGGGCTGAACTTAACAGGAGACCAGCAAAGACCCCAGATCCATCCAGAATTCAGGCTGGTCTGGTCCCTACTGGGAGCCAGTTCTCCCCTCCAGACTCCAAACCTTCCTTCTCCCTCCATGGCTGGAGCCAGGGGGTGCTGATTCAATCCCCTTGCCCGCCTCTGCTCCCATCAGTAGCTCAAACCTCAAAAGAGATGCCCTGCCTGGCCCCAGCAACAACCACCATCTCCAGACACAAAGTGCTTGTGAACAAGGGGATGGCCCACTAGCTCTAGGGCTTCCTGCAGGCAGCTGGTTCGCAGGTCAAGCGCGGTGTCTCTGCCCAGCTCCTCGCCGCTGGATGGTGTTGATGACACAAGGTTGCCGGGAAAGTAACCTTTTTTCGACCCAGGACATCATTCAGGGACATCCTAGCCTGGCACATCTGGGACTTCCTCTGCAACAGCCTCTCCACCTCAGCGTCCAGGTCCTGCACACGTGGGTGCCCATGCGCGCTGTGCACCCGAGTCCAGAAACAAGCAACCAATACACATGCAGCAGTTTGCCTTGGGCTCTAGACCCCGAGGGCATAAGAGGCAATGTGGGCCAAGCCCCCTCCAGTTCCTCTTCTTGCCACGGATCCAGGAGGATCTGAAGCTGAGGGGAGGGTGGGTGGGTGGTGGAATATAGAGTGGGACCCCACATCTCAAAGACCTGCCAGTTCCAGGTCAGTCACTTCCCTTTCTTCTTTGAGTGCTGGTCCCTGCGTGTATTCCACTGACAAGCAGGATTCAGGCTGGAGGGGTGGGCAAGGCTGCCAGGAGGAGAGATGCTGAAAATACTACAGCTCCCACAGTGGAGTCCTGAGCTAGCATGTAATGTTTTGTGAATACGTGGATGGAAGTCCATGCTCTGCAGGTGTCTGGTGATGGTGCTCTCTGTGTAGATGATGCAGCCGCAGCTTGCGTTTTCATGGCGCATGCTCTGACCCCGTTGGGTGGATGGATATGTGCTCACCGGTAGCACCCGGACATCCATTTGGAGATTCTTGGAGTGGATATAGCTTGTCTTGCAGCCTTTCAGCTATGGCAAGAGACAGCGTAGTGATTTTCTGATAGCATTCTATGCACAGAGGATCAAATCTAAGACACATCTGAGTCATGGGTACAAAATTTCCTCTTCTCAGCAGAGGGATGGGGTTTCGGGAAGAAACCAGGTAATGGGACAGTGTGGTTGACATGACAATCAGAAATAACCTTGAGGAGGAAGCTAGGAGGTAGATGTAGAGAGACCGTTGCCTTGCGGTCCCACTGAGGTGTAGGTTTGAAGATTGGCAGAAAGCAGTATATGGTAGGACTTCCAGGAGTACTTTCATCTCGCTCAGCCTTCTGGACGAGGTAATAGCCACTAAGAATGCAACTTTCATGGAAAGGTAGGACTTGGAGCATGTTGTGAAGGATGCAAATGGTGGCCTGATGAGTGCTGTGAGGATGAGGGTGAGGTCTCACTGAGGTGTAGGTTTGACGAATGGCAGAAAGACCTTAACTAGGCTTTTCATGAAGGTCACTGCTAGTGGGCGAGTAAGGATGGACGATCCACCTACCAGAGGAAGGAAGGCACCAATCATTGGAAGATGGACCTGCAGTAAGCCAATGGAAAGACCGGAGCTCTTCAACAGCAGGTGCTGATCTAAAATGACTGGATACTTGCAGAATTTGGATCAGCAGCTTATGCTGAGCCCTGGAAGAAAATGGTTTCCATTTAGCTAGGAAGCAGGTCCTCGCTGAGTCTTTTCTACTTGGAAAAGAATAGCTTGGACCAGTGTTGAGCAAGTGTGTTCTAGTTCTGATCGCCATCCAGACATCAGCGAGTCTCGATTGGGTGTCTCATTGTGCACGCTTGCTGAGTAAGGCGACCCGGGAAGGGGCAGCTCCTGATAGGAGGATGGACTGACATCCTCAGGAGCTCTGGAACCCAAAACTGTTTGGGCCAGCTGGGTGCTAGGAGAATGTCTCTGGCCTTGTCCTGACGGATCTCTCTCAAGACCTGCGGGGAGCAGGAGGAAAGGCACATGTGTTATTATGACAAGCTGAGAGCATCACCTTGGGAGCCATGGCCCTGGCTCCTCTGGAGCAGTCCTGTGGAAGCCTGTTCATTTGGGATGTGAAGAGATCCCACCGACGCTTTCCCCACTGAACGAATGTCTCACTCAGGCAAGAGCTGTGCATCTCTCGCTCATGACCTGTGGAGAAGTCCATGCCCTGGTTGTCTGCTAGGGAGTTTTGGGGTCCTGGAAGGTACATAGCTTAGATAGTGATGCAGTTTCTGATGCACCATTTCCAAAGCCCAATTGCTTCTGGGCAAAGGGGGAGAAATCTTGCTCCACCCTGTCTGTTTACATAAAAGACTGTGGTGATATCATCTGCTATCACATGGGCATCAAGAAAACGAAATAGCAGGAGAAAATCCCTTCATGCCAGGTGAACTGCCCTCTGGTCCAGTGGATCAATGTGCAGCTTGGCCTTCCAAGGGTCCAGATATCCCGCGTGATGCTGTCCAGATTTAGGGAACCATTTATGATACTATTTCATATTAATATTTCATAACTGCAATAATCCATAGGAGCTATGCCATGTTTGGTATCAATAGAAAGGTTGTAATTTGCTGGGAATGATTATATAATTTGTGTGTAGGAATTGCATCTGCATTAGAAGTTAGGAATATGTTTGTTATATCTGTATTTCAACCTGTGTGATTCTGGGAAACTCCCCAGACTGGATGTCTACAGCAATTGTCTTAATGGCCCATTAAAGAAGTTCCCAGGTATAGTGGGCTCAGGGATGAGCCTGCTCTGCAAGTCACTGGAACTGACCACGTGATTCAACTCCATTTTGATTTGCAAAAACTCCACACAGCATGGGGAAAGCCAGAGGTGATAAAAGGCAGCCGCCCCAACTCCATCTTGTCTTTACTCCCGAGTCTACAGCCAACATCCATCTCTGGATCTAGTCTTCTGTGACTGAACAAAGGACTGAGATGTACCCAGGAACTGGGTGTCTACCAGAGGAACAAGCCTGCAAACTGCCTTCCATGGACTCTAAATCATTTGTATGTACGCGATTCACTTTGACCCTTTAATGTCTCTCATATTTTGTTTCTTTTCTTCTTATATTAAACCTTTAGTTGTAGTTGCTAAAGGATTGGCTATCAGTGTGGTATTTTGGGTAAGATCCAAACCTATATTGTTCTGTGTGCTGTGGCTGGCCCTTTGGGATCAGGAGGACCTATTTCTTTAAGAGACTGTGTGGCTAGGTGGGAGCCGGAGGAACTGGAGTGCAATAAAGGGGGCTGTTTCTATTTTGGCAGGCTTTGTGGGAACCGGAAGCCTGGTTGTGACTGATAGGGAGCCTGGTTTAAGTACCACCCATCAGTGTTTGGGGAGTTTCGCTCCCACTTTTGCAGCTTGCCCTGGTTTTTGCACATTCAGGAGGCCCCGGTCACATCCCGTATATTGTGGCAATTCTGGTGACCTCCCCAACCCATGAAGGATACATTGGTTACAGGGTGGTACTGGGGGCTGAGTGATGTATACGGCACCAACTCTAAGTCAATCCAGGTTTCACCACAAGATAAGAGAGCCAATACCCTGCCAGGAACAGATGAACCTTGTCTGGGGAATAGAGAGACGGGAGCCAGCCTTGTAGGCAGCCTGGACAAAGCCTGGTGAACAGTGTCATGTAAGTGCATAAGGCCATGTGGCCTGGAAGACCAGCCAGATTGTCCTTAGTTGAAAATCTTTCCCTGAGAAGCACTCTTGGTGCAGAGAGTCCAGAGCTGCCTCCATCCTTGGATCCTCTGTCTGCATGTCAAAATGGACTTTTCTTTGTTCACCCCTGCACCCAGCACGGCTGGCAGATGTGGTGGGAACAAAGTCTGGGCTGGACCAACATCCTAGGAGCCAATTGTCAAGATATAAGAAACCTGTGTAAGCCAGTTGTCTCAACAGAGAATCCCTTTGTGAATACTCCGGGTGCTGTCACCCATCCAAGGGGGAAGACTGTGAACTGGAATGTTCCTGACCTGACCCACTGGAAACCGAAGGAACCGTCTGTGGGATGGGTGAATAGCTACGTGGAAATGTGTCCTTCACGGAAAGAGCCGAGAGTTGCAGGGAGGGGCTTATTGATGCTAGCGTAACCATCCTGCACTTTGACTTTCAAAGAAAGACGTTCAGTTCTCTACAGTCCAGAACAAATCCCCAGAACCCCCTTTGGGAAACAGATACTGATCCCCGATACTACGGTGGCACTTGCTTTGTTGCTCCGTGTAGGAGGAGGGAGTCCATCTCCAGGCGAAGCATCGTCTTGTGAGAATGATCCCTGAAGGGGAATTGGGAAGGGAGCGAGTGTGGTGGGAAGCTCTATGGGGTATCCCTTGATGGATATTTTCTAAGACCTGACTGTCTGCCACAATGCAGTCCCTATTGCTGGTGAAGTGTGAGGTAGCCCCCAACGATAAGCGAGGCAGAGATGGATGCATCACTAGCAAGTGGTGAATCTTGAGCGTGCCATCAGAAGTAGCCCTTAGAGAGTGGCTGGGAATGGGCAGAGGCTGAGGTGGCTTAAAACCAAGGCCTATGAATCCTGTTACTTATGCAGGATGGATGGTAGAAGCTTTGTGGAGGGGGCACCTGGGCCTATTTTCCTGCCTGTGGTGCTTTCTCCTCAGGCCTGGGTGTCAATCCCCAGGGAGCAAAGAGGCTTTTAAGGAGCACAGGAACTTGAGCGTTTTCTCATTGCACATGTGCGACTCATCGAAAGACAGGTCGATCTGGTGTGCAAAGGCAAGATACACTCCTCATCCTTACGCCAGGGCTAAGCCTGTCAGGGACGCGTCTGCTGCTTCCGCCACAGCTTGAAGGCACGTCTTAGCCACTAGCTTGCCCTCTTCAAAGAGAGGCTGAAGCTGGGCTCTGTTGTGAGGGGGAAGCTTGTCCTTAAAATGGGCCAGTCTGGCTCTATACGAAGAAATGATTGACCTGCCGGAACAGCTGATCCATCCGAGTCTGAGAACTGCCCTCCCTCCAGCAGCGGTGCTGACGGTACATGGACTTGCCTGGAAGCTGGCGAGGGGACGGTTCCAGTGACAGATGCAGAGTCGTCTCGGGCGTAGCAATGCCTCTCTGGAGGACCAGGTTGGTATGAGAGGAAGCTGAGGGTAAGGGAAGAAAATACCCTCTGGCGTGCGTAGGTGTCCGTACAACTGATGGTCAAGCCCAACAATCCTGGGAAATCATAGCCAGGCAGGGGCCGTAGGACGGGACAGCATGGGGGAAGAAGGCCCAATACTTTCGGATGGAGCCGGAGGGAGTCAGTGTTTTGGAGCCAGAGCTACCAGTAGTACCAAAGATCTTTCTTGCATGGTTTTCCCTCCAGTCTGGAGTATTTTGCTGCCCTGAATCATAGGAGATGAGGGTTGGAAGGGACCTCAGGAGGTTTCTACTCCAACAGCCTGCTCAAAGCAGGGCCAACCGCAACTGGACCTATCAGATCTGAATGTGAAGGCTCGCCCAGTTTGGGCGGGCTCAAAGAGGGATCCCCTCTTTTACAGGCAGATGGGGGGGGTATCTACCCATGAGAGAGTCATGACTGCCCCTTACTCTCATGGGAAACCCAGGTGGACGAGGTCACAGCTCATCCAGTAGGGCTGAGTGTGGCCTCACAGCTTTGTCCACACAGTGTTTCTTTAATGTAAGCTCATGAGCTTCGCGTGGTCTCAGTGGACAAGAGGGACAGATGCTGCACTTTGCAGCAGTATGCATCTGACCCAAACAGCAGAGACAGCTCTGTGCATGTGGCTCACGGAGAAGGAGCAAGGGCAGGAGACACGATTCTTGAACGCTGGGAGTCTGGACTTAGCCTCAGGCTGCGGGGAGGAAACACGACCTATATGAACCCTAAAACTGCTACTCTACCAGTATAAAAACTAGAAACTATTTACTGAGCATTCAGCGTGAAGGCTGGGGACCTCTGTGGACACAGGGATTCCGACTCAGGCCACGTGGCAGTAAGAAGGAACTCTACAATGTTGGCCCACATTGTGCTACGGACACAGCTTAGAGTTTCCAGACTCAGGCTCTTGGGGCGCCTACAGACCAGCTCTCAAAGAAGAATCTTGGCGCCAGCTTTTCCCCTCTCTGCAGTGCTGGATTCCGCAGCCTTGACCGCGTTTTCTCCAGGCAGTTACTTTGGGTGGAATAAACTTTAGCTGTTCTATAACCCAAAGGGCCGCGAGTGCCGTACAAAGGTGGGAGTGTTATCCCCACGGTAAACTAAGGGTCAGAGGGTTAAAAAACTCACCCAAGGCACTGTGGTGAGGGAGTGTTAGATTAGCAGGCAGTCACCATTCCCCACACCCTGATCTTACAGCTACAGCCATGTTACAGGAGACCGGATTGCTATCCTCGGGTTCTAGATATCGCTGGTAGGTCACCGTCCTTCCCTAAATGGCCAGGATAGTGTGTAGCTCCCAGCACTACTTGGGTCTCATGCAAGAGCTGCTGTGTAACGAGTCTCTGCACTTACTGGTGTCATTTTCTGGCAACTCGGCTGCCTGCCCTGAATCCCCCAGTCCCCGTGGTGCAGCTTCCATCTGCTTCTCAACCTCCCTCACGCTCACGCCCTGAGTCAGGCGCCAGCACACCTGCCGCAGCCTGGCGATGGATTCCTCCAGGATCCTGCTATCGGCAGGGAGGTCCTGCGTACCAACCCTGCCTCACTAGCATGACCAGTGGATCCCAACCACAGGTGCACAGCCCAGCCGTGGTGCCTGCAATGGGTGAGGGGGATGCATGGTCCTACTCGCCGTCCTTCAGGGCTTGTGCCTGCAGCAGGAGAAGCCACGGGGAGTCTCATCACTGAACTCAAGGGCAGCTGACCAGGCCCATTTCTCTGCCTGGGTTCTGGTGCATCCTTGGAGTGGGGAGGCCTGGCTGTCAGCCCCTTCTGGACCAATCTAAGAAGCCCCAAAATACAACTTCTCCCTGCCGGCTCCACCCTTCTCCAGCTGGAAAACCAGGTTTCCCCTTGCCCATGCTGGAACTGATGGGCATCATTAGCCAGCCACGCACAGCGGTGCCCAGAGCTTCCCCATTTGCATTGCACCCATCACCCCGATCCCCTCTGCCACAGGACAGCACCTGCTGCTCCATGCAGATGTCTTTCCTGGTTCCCTCACAGCTCGACTCTGCCCTGCTCGGCA
The DNA here is from genome assembly GCA_007922175.1 of Pelusios castaneus. NCBI lineage: Eukaryota > Metazoa > Chordata > Testudines > Pelomedusidae > Pelusios > Pelusios castaneus. The sequence continues at coordinate 5,692,194 of ML685811.1, forward strand.
CTGAGCTCCACCTCCTAGGACTGCGGCTCTTCCAGTCGATGCTGCCACAGGACCGTAGGAACTCTTCCTCCTCCTCGTCAGTGACTGCACGGCTGGAGCCCAGGTCCCTGTAGGAGAAGCAGCAGCTAATACAGGACAGAGGTGTTTCTAGGCCACCCTTTTTTTGTGCCTGGGGTTTGCAGGCTCTGCACTCCGGGGCTGAGAGGAAAGGTCATAGGTGGTCTTAGTGGGTGGGCAGAGTGGGCAGCTGCCCAGGGCCCTGCAAAGAAGGAGGGGGAAGGGCCCCAACGCTGCTCTGGCAGGTGACCCAGTGGTGGGTCAGCTGGTGGAGGCCCACAGTATGGGGGGTGAGGGGCTGGCAGGGGCCTGCAAAAGGGCCAGTAGGAGGGGATGGGGGGGCTGCCGGTGGAACCGGGGAGCTGGGGAGTCTGGCAGCAGGTCTGATGGGGGGCCCCGTGAGGCTGGCGGGGAGTCCAGTGGGAGCCAGGAGGACTGGCCAGGGCCTGAGGGGGGCCAGGGAGCCCGGCAGCAGGTCCAGCGAGGGGGGGGGCCACGAGGCCAGCGGGGGTCTGATGGTAGGGTGCCAGTGAGGCAGGGAGGGGGGCGGAAATCAAGGGAGGGCCACATTCTTGACTTTTGCCCTGGAATCGCTAAGACTGCCCCTGGGAAAAGTCCGAGGCCAAGGGAGGTAACAATGTCCTGGGCCTTCACTAAGGAGCCACTCAAGGGTGAGTCCCGCCCGGAGTACCGTAGCCCAGGTGGACTGTCGACAGGTGCTGGGGCAGGACTGGAGGGGACCATGTCTAGGACTGAAGCTGCATTACTCAGTGGGATGAGACGGTATGAGCTGGGGGCCAGCACGTAGTCCCATCCTGTCCGCGTCAGCAGCTCTTGACCACTGGAGAATTTACATCTCAAACACTGGCTCATCCCAGCTGATCAGATCTGGTTGTGGCTTTTCTTTAAAAACCCCCCAAAATGCAAGAGACTTGGTGCAGGGTGATTAGGGGCTGGAACAGATTCCACATGAGTGACGATTAAACAGCCTGGGACTATTCAGCTTAGAAAAGAACTGACCGAGGGGGGGG
>ML685811.1:5693291-5731407 GCA_007922175.1 Pelusios castaneus
CCCCCCCCTTGCCAGCAGACACCGCAGCCCCCCAATTGCCACCGTCTTTATTACCGAGCGCTTACAGCTGGTGTACCACGCTGGGACAGTCAGGCCAGCTCCCCTGGGCAACAGCACTGGAGTAAGAGAGAAGCTGCTTCCTCCCAGCCTTCCTCTGCTGCAGACAGCCTCCCAAGGCTGCGAAGTGCAGTGGCGGCCATTTTGGAACATGGAGCAGGCTGGGAAATGGGCGGAGTTTGGGCTCCTGTATAAATGGAACCTCAGCCTGCCTGCAGACCAGACTACGAGGGGCCGTGAGCAGCGCTCGCCGTGCCTGAGGGGTCGGCTGGTGGCCGCCTCCATCCCTTGCACAGCAGCTGGAGTGGGGCTGGGTTAGGAGCTGCTGCTCTGTGGTGTGGGGCAGTACAATAAAGGCTTTTCGTTCAATCCATCTCAGGACCATACGATTCTCTATTTGAGGGAGGAAGGGCTCTAAGCCAGCCATAGTGTGAGTTACTCCCCCTGGATGGTGGGCGAAGGTGGGCTGTCTTCACTGTCCCTCCTCTGGCTCCATCACTGGCCCGTCCTTGGAGACTCTGATCTGATTAACCGGCGGCCAAGCGTCCCAAAGAGACCGTGTCTCTTGCTTCCAATCCCTTCTGCACTTATCATGGTTCCCTCCCTTCGGGTTGCCTGGCTCAGCCCGGCCCAGCCGAGCCTCTGCAGTGATCCCAGGGGGGCCTGCTGCACCGTGGTGTTTCTCAGGCCAGCTCTGTGGATGTGAACATCCTTTGGGGGGGGGAGCGGGAGACAAATGGACATTTCCGCAGCATGCATTGCTTGGCGGTGGGGAAGTGAAATCCTTGCACATGTCTCCATGGGCCACTTGCTTCTGAGATAATGAAGCACGTGGCTGCTTGTCACTCCGTGCCCAGTGCCCTGGGGGAAACACCCAGGATGCTGGAGCAGTGGAGCAGGACATGAAAGGGAGGACAGGCAGTGCCCAGTCCCTGTGGCTCTTGCAAAGCAGGGAGAGGGCACAAAACATCTCCAGCTTGTGCCCTAGATGGGAACCAGTCCCAAAGGAAGGCCATGGTCATCCTCAGGCCACTAATTCCCTGTTCCCCTCCGTCACATGCAGTCATTGCCTCCAGGACGGAGCGAGTGGGCAGTCCTGCCCCGTGCTGCGCACAGGTCCAAGGTGCACCTGGTGCTGGGGAGGAGATTCCGGCTCAGGAAACGTCCGGCCAAACCTCGCTGGCGCTGCTGCTTTGCTGAGCAGCTGTTTCCCGCAGGAGCTATGGGAGCTGCTGACTCTGTCCCGAGCTCTCAGGGCGGGAACCTCGGACATTGAAAGCTCTGTGGCCTCCAGCCCAGACCCTCCAAGGTATGTAGGCTCCTAACTGCCAAGGCAGTCCCTGGGAGTTGGGAGTCTAAATAATCCTGAGGACCTGGGCCTCCGTTACAGAGCAAGAACGTGTCCTCCCAGCTGGTAAACCTCTCTCATTCCTAATGACGCTGCTGGGCGCATGGATCAGGGTTGGGGGCCTGGTGATGGGATATGGAGCCATTCACCTCTCTCTGGTTCAAACCCCGCCCCATTGGGACTGATTTAAAGTGGCTTCCCCACCCCCCAATGGCTGCTTTTTGCCCCACACGCAGGGGGTCGGCAGCTCTCAATCTAGTTTCCAGGGGGCAGAGGTCCACCCTGCAAACAGCACCAGCCAGCTCCAGTGCAGAGGCGAGCGCAACTGCCCTTGTCCCCAGCGGAGCCTGTCCCTCCAGCGCAGGGAGGAGGTGCCCTGGGGGCTCGGAGTGAGGGCGCTCTGCCCAGCCAGGGATCTGAGCCCAGCTTCCAGGCCCGTTGGTCAGTACCCTTTGCCATCCATCATTGCTAATGTTCCTCCCAGCCAGGCAGGCTGTGGGATGCGAAGAGAGCTGCCAAATCAGCCTGGCTGGCTGCCCGCCCGCCCAGCAGCCTCTCCTGCGGGGGGTGCTGCCTCGAGTCACGAGTGAGCAGCCAGAGCAATTAACACCCCTCACTCCTGTTCATGCTCTGTGCTTGCTCCACATCGGGGGGGGGGGGGGGGGGCTTCCTACCTGTGGTGTTTGGGGTCTGCGGTTACTGTGATAAAAGCTGGTGCATCCTCCATGGCATCAAAATACTCCGTCTCCTCATCTTCGTCACTGGCTTCCCCTTTTGCAGGCTGCACACTCCCTGTGGGCACAAAGAGAACATTTGTTTATTTAAAATAAAAAGATCTGAGCCAATAAGAGGGGAACGTGACTGCCCAGCAACTCCAAATCCCGCTGCCCTTTGTTCCCCAGGAGTTATGATCCGACCCTTCTTCCGTTCAGAAACCAAAGCCTTCCACGCTGATCACCGAAACTCCCTCCTGACTGGCTCTGAGGTGTCACCTCTCTCTAGTCTATACAGCTACTCAGAGTCACCTCACCTGTCCCTCTGACCACTTCACCTACATGAAGATTGAGCTTCTTCAGATCATGTCCACGGCCCCTGGAACTCTGCCCCTCCCTCCGTTCTGTCCCTGAACCTGGCCTTGTCTGACACCTTCTCCAACAAACATCTCCACACTGCCCTTCCCTATGCATGGAACCTCTTCTTCGAGAGCTGAGCCATAAGGCTACCACACTCGCCTCCTTCCAGTCCTCCTCTAGGCCCACCTCCTACAAGAAATCAGCCAACCAACGATGGCGGGGCCTGGGGCACTTGGGAAGAGCTGATAAAAGCCGAAGGATCTGGGTCTGTTGGGGGCGGAATGATGCTTGTGGTGCCCATATGCCTTTACCTTCAGCCTCCCTCCTCACTGTCCCCGCCCTTGGCTGAAGACATTCACTTGCTGGCCCTTGTTTCTGACCTCGTGAGCTCTTTGGGGAAGGGACAGCTCAAGTGGTGCTGATTCTACTGGGAGCCACTGGTGCTCTTTCAAAGCAAACTGCAGAGACCTGGCAGGCACTCTGGAGCCCAAATGGTTCAAGTCTCACAAAGTGACAAGCAACTGAAAAATGGACCAAAAGCTAACTGGAGGCATCATGACCAGTTCTGCTGGCTGCCTGGGATTTCCAGTTAGCAGCTAAATATCTGGAAGCCTTGGAGCAGTAGGGTAATACATCAGACTGGCCTAGTGCGGGACAGAACCATGCCTGGAAGAAATATAATCTCGTGTCGGAGCACGGGGTCCCAGGGTCAAGACTCCTGCAGCCAATTTCCTGGATGGGGAAGGAGTATGGTCTAGTGGTCAGAGCAGGGGACTGACAAACCGAGTCTTTAAGTTAGACCCTTACCTCTGGGAATCAGGGTAGGGGACTGGGAGTCAGGATGTCTGGATTCAGATCCCAGAGCTTGAAGGTAGTGTGATCTAGTGGTCAGAGCATTGCTTGTGGTGGTGGTAGGGGGAACAAGTCAAAATCCCTGAGATAGATTCCCTGAGATTCAACTGCCTTGCTACATGATTCTGGAAGGTGATTTCGCCTCTTTGCCTCAGTTTCCCCCCCTGTAGAAATGGGAACGATAAACCGTTCCCAGGGATACTTGGGGTCAAAGGCGCCAGGGATCCCAGTATACTCACACTCGTGTCCCATGTTCCCAGCTGGCAGGAGGCCACCTCGCTGTTCCATTGCATCACAAATCCATGCTGTGATGGTGGTGCTGCCAGCGGGGAGAGCCCACAGCCGTGGAGTGTCACAGGGAAAGGTGCCTTGACGCGGGAGGGCTCTGGTGAAGGGTGGGCCTGAACGGTACATGTTTATCAGGGTGGATCCATTCCCCTGAGCACCCGAGGTAAAGTGACAATGATCCTCGAGCAGTACAAGGGAAATACCTTGGCCTGGCATTAGAGACATCCCAGGAATCAGTTACGGCTCTGTGCGTGGGTTACAGTTATTAAGGAACAAAACCAAATCCTGCTGCTGGTACTAAGGCCGGATTAAGGGGCCCCCGGCTGCCCACTTTTGTGGGTCCCCCCATCTGACCACTGTGCTCCGGGGGTGGGGTGGGCCAGGGCCGCAGACCCTAAAGCCCCTGCGTTAACCCTGACCTGGCTGGTGCAGATGACGATTTGGCACCAATATTCACTGCAATCTGGCTTTGTTCTCCACCAGAAAACAAAAGACAGACTCGACACCAGCTACCGGCCGTGGGCAAAGGGCTCCTGGTCTCCTCCTCAAGCCCGTGGGCCACAATGATCTGAGGACAAACCGCAACCGTGCACCACTGGGATACGGAGATGCAAATGTCCTAACACCGGACTGTAGCATCACGTTGGGATTATTCTGTCCAGCAGAGGCAGCTGTGGGAAGAAAGGATTGCCCTGGGGAAACGGCTGGATTGCTGTCTCCTCACAGAACACACCTGTCATGTTACTCCTCAACCAGCTTTTCCCTGGGGGAAAAAAATCCATGGGCTTCCCTGCCCACCCTTCCCGTCTCTGCTGTTGCCCTACCAGTGACTGACTGGGAAAGAGTGAGGGGGCAGTCCCCCCCTCTCGGTGCTCCTGCTTTCACTCAGACTGGTGGTCCCCATGGCTCCCTGCCGACATTGTGACGTCACGGCGGGGTGGTGCTCTGCAGAGCTGGCCCGACCCAGGCTGTTGGCACCCCAGGCGCCGTGAGGAAGAAAGCTGCTCCGCTCACCTTTGGCAGTGTTGGTGACTCCTGTGGTGCTTGAGGACAGGCTGGGGGCTCCCCGGCACGCCCGCTCCAAGCTGTTGTGCTGTTTGGCTAGCTGTTCAAGGGTCTCCTCCAGGCGGATCCTCTGCTCCCGCTCATGCTGCAGTGCCCGCTGCCATTTGCGGCTGTGGCTCTCGGCTAACTCCAGGAAATCACGGCAAGCCTGGGGGAAGCAAGAAACACACAGGTCAGGCTTCCAGGGGGACAGATCCCTGCACCCAGTGCACCGTGGCCCAGGATCTCGCAGCACAGGAGCCAAGGTCAAGGTGCTTTTCAGTTCAGAACCCTTTGCTCCTCCCACCACTCGGGGACCCCATCACCAGAAGCAGTACTCCAGCCTTCAACATTCAGATCTGCAGCGCCAGGCCTCGCCCCCCCTTTGCAAGCAGGGCCTGGGTAGGGAGCTGGGCGAAGAACTGATTTTTCAGATTGCTGGCGGTTCAAAAACCATCGGTTTGGGTCACACTCAATTTGATACATTTGTACAAATCAAAAAAGTCTGGTTTGGGTCGAGCAAAGCCAGAAACATTTTGTTTGCAGCCACTTTCAGAAGGGTAAACAGGGAAGGGGTGTTCCCTCTGTATCTAACGGGTGCCACGCTCACTGGAGATGATATGGATTTAGATGCTACAAGGTAGGGATTTGAACCCATGTCTTGCCTACCCCTGGTCAGGGGTGGGTCTAATCACTAGCCTGCAGGCTACCCTGAGGACGAGACTTGCTCAGCCTGCTCTAGTGTCACTTTGTATAAAATACTTGAACAATCACTAGGCCAAAAAAGGGGAGGGGGGGCAAAAGGAGACGACTCTACAGCTTGATAGCTGTGTCCCTTGGATAGAAACTTCAAGATCAAGTCTCTGTACCAGTGATGTATACACCTTGGAATAGCTCCATCAGCAGACTTGGAAGAAACCCCACCCCAAAACAGCTAAGAGGCTGGTGGAGGGGAAACTCCCATGGCAGAGATAAAGGTTCAAATTCCTGCTTCTGAGTAAGGATTCAAACTTGGGTTTCCCACATCCCAGAGGAGAGTCTGACCACAGAACGAAAAGCTAGCTTTGAACTAGATGGCATTACGAGAAGATGGTTTCACAACAGGTTGAAACTCTGTACCCAAACACTAGTTCTCTATGGTTTCCTATCAAACCAGCACTATGTATCTAGTGAGGTCACACAAGAGTCAGTTTTGGGTCCAATACTATTCAATATTGTCGTTGACTTGGATAATGGAATGGAGAATATGTTTATAATGTTTGAAGAGGACACCAAGCACTTTGGAGGCAAGGTTTAGAATTCAAGACGACCTTGACAAATTGGAGAATTGAAATCAACAAGATGAAATTCAGTAAAGACAAGTGTGAAGTCCTACACTGAAGGAGGAGAAAATACATGCACAATGATGAAATGGGGAATAACTGGCTAGGTGGTCATGCTGCAGAAAAGGATCTGGGAGTTAGCGTGGATCACAAGTTGAAAATATGAGTCAACAATGTCATGCACCTGCAAAAAACGGCTAACATCATTCTGAGCTGTTTTAACAGGAGTGTCGTGTGGAAGATGCAGGAGGTCATTGTCCTGCTCTTCTCGGCAATGGTGAGGCCCCAGCTGGGGTGCTGTGTCCATTTCTGGGTGCCACACTGCCTCCACCCAGAGAAGAGCATCAAAAAATGGCAAGAAATTGAGAAAACCTGAGCTAGGAGGAAAGGTTAAAACCACTGGGCGTATTTGGTCTTCAGACATGACAGCAGCCTTCAAATGTGTTCAGGGCTGTGATACAGGCCAGTGATCAATTGTTCTCCACGTCCACTGAAGGCAGGAGAAGAAGCAATGGGAGATCTAGTAAGATGTTAGGAAAAGCTCTCTAACTATGGGGAATTCAGCTCTGGAATTCCCGTCACTGGAGGTTTATGAGAACATGCTGGCTTGGGGAGCGCTATGTCACTAGGAGAAGCTCCCGTCGCTTGCCGGGGCAGGAGGAAGAAAGCCGCTGGGAGACCTCTTAGGGTTAGGGTCTGAATCTGCCATTCGTTTGGTGTGACGTGGCGAGTCGCTTTGCAAGGCGCCTCGGTGTGGTCCCAGAAAGATGCGCTGGGACATGGAATGTACCAAAGCTATTGACGTCTGCCGGATTTCTCTAGCAGCTCCCTGGCACATACCTGCACAGCTCAAATGGGTCAGAAGGATCCAGTCGTGGGCTCCCTGTATTTGCAGGCTCCCTGTCCTGCCCACGAGGAGCGGCACAGCACGCGCACTGGAACTTAAGCTGCGAGGGTCGCAGGCAAATGCTACTGGCAGCCCTCTTAACGGCATCGTAATTAGCAACTTGCTGCATTAGCCTTCCGCAGAGTCAATGATTGATTATGGCGAATTCTTCTAGACCTGGCTAACCGGCCAATTCATCGGAGTAAATGACATCTGAACGAGGGGATCAGGGACACTGTCTGGCAGAGAGGATCCACAACGGGATGCTGAGATTTCCCAAGCCAGCGTGTTCAACGCAAATCCAAGCTGCTGCTCACCAGAAGTTATTTTCCCTTTAACGACAGGCCTGAGGCCTGTGTGAAATGTCTCTGTCCAGTCCCAAGGGTGGGGTGTCCATACTCAAACCACCACCACAATTGGCCACGTTGCTGGCACTCTCTGCCATGGGCCCAGGACAGAATGAGCCATGGCAAATGAATCTTCAAGGTGAGGATTACAGCCCATGGACAGGGCACAGCGAGGGAAGGAAGCATGGCTGCTGTGCAGGTGAACTGATAGTGCGACACCTTTCACCGGCCCCAGAGACACAAGGTGGGTGAGGAAATACCACCAGGATTGGACCCACAAGAGATCTTACCTCGCTAGGCACGGATGGGGCGGCTCTTCTGACCATGTGGCTCCACGGATACACCAATGCTGCACGCCGGCCGTGGAGCCACATGGTCAGAAGAGCCGCCCCAGAGCCAGGCGGTGGCCCAGGGAATGGTACAGCTCCCCCAAGGCTTTGTTGGGCGATTAGCTTTGCTTCCTTTACAGGAACGTGTGCTGGAACCCCAGGCCCGGTCCACTCCGCGGAGCCAGGGCGATGGCAGGCAGCGTGCTTCAACTGAACTCTGTCAGCGTCTCCCCGACCTCCTAACGCCTAACGAGACGCTCATGTCAGCGTAGCGAGGGTGAACTCATGTAGACCCCGTGTTCCTCACATCGCCTGTTGGGGCTGAGGGCCCGGAGCCCTGCTGCTACGTCTTGGTGAGGGAATCGGGGCTTGGGTGTTCATCTCCCCACACCGTGCCAGCCTCCAGCTCTCCTCCTTTCTCTCTTTTGAGTTTGTTTACTTGTGCCTTTGACTGCTCAGTTCCCTGCTTCCCTTGGGACCACTCCCATGTTTGAAGTTAAACTGCCCCGTATGGCCGACGTTGGCCTGAGTCAATCCCCCGTTATTGGGTGGCTCTCTCACAGCAGCACAGGAGAGAAAAGCTGTCTAAAAATAGGGAAATGTAACATTAAGTGCCCAGAAACTGGTATGGGAACTCGGGATCATGTCAGTATTTGCAATTACCTTTAATTCCTCTTTGAGAGTGAGGAGATGTCTAGCTGGTAGTGAGCAGTACCATTAAATTACCACAGCACGAAAGGGAAAGGGACACCGGCAAGACGAAAATTGTTCTGAAAAACCCACAGCTGCGTCACTAGTAACAATTCAGATCATTGAAAGGGAGAGAATTTTAGACGACTAATATATTTATCATCATTAATGGGGCTCATTTGGTTTTTGTGCTTCCGTCTACTTGGATGTCACAAAGACTTCACCCAGCTTTTTGCACTTCACTTATATGAACCAGGACTGGTTAGTTTCATTTCAATTTTTAGTTAACGCCACTTTCTGGGTCTCGTGTTCTAGCACCATGCTGCTGTGTCTGGGTTTTCCCATAAGAATGCTGATTCCACAAGAGGTTTTTTTTTAAAAGAACCATTTGCATTAGTTAGATTTTTCTAACCTATTTGTCTATAATATAAGCAAAATTTTTGGCCTAAACAAGATCGACAGAGCTCCTTTGAAAGCCCTGGAAGAAGAACAACCATGGTGTGCCAGGCTGCTCCCCAGATCCGATCTGGTGTGCTGCTATGACCCCTCAAACCCCATTTCTGAGCCTCAATTCAGCCCACTCTGCTGGGTGACTACTCACTCCTGAACCCCAATTCACGCCATTCTGCTGGGTGACCACTCACTCCTGAGTCAATCCATACCTGCCTGCCACCCAGGCAGTGGGTGTAAATCCATTAGCCACACAGGCGTTGGTCCCCAAGCGAGCACACCCAGCCCCAGACACTACCCTGGGAGCCACTGCCTTAGAGGGATTGGGACTCACTCCCAATCACCTTAGTCTCAAATCTGATCTCTTAACAAAGAAGTGGATTGTGCCCAGCATCCCACATCCACACCCTCTAAAGATCACACAGTTTTAGATGAAACAAATACTAGTTTATTGATCAGAGTCCGATTTCAAGTGAGAAGATGGCCAAACTAGGCAGAATCATACTTTAAATGAGTGAGGCGTGACCACTACCAAATAAAAGGTATAAACCACATACTAATCTAACATCTCTACCTGAACTGACCTCGTAGTCCAAGATTATGCGCTTGGTGTTCGGCTGGTCGATGTTTTACAGCCATTCTTTGCCTATTCCAAGGCAGGGCCCAGATCTTGCGTGAAGTTGGTTGCATGATGGTGTCTTCCAGGCGAAAGCCTGCAGCTTCTGCCCCCCAACAGCGCCTGTGTCTTTGTTTTTACAAACTGCCGACAGCCCCCCTGCCCTGCTGTGAGATTTTCTTTATTTCTACCTGAGCCAGGAAGGGCATTAGCATCCCCTTTGACGTGTAAATCTCCAGCCACTGTGCTAGAGATTGTCCTGAGTCTGAACCCTGCAACATGCTTCACGTCCGCACATACATGTTGCTGTAGGAAACACGGCACCGTGGTAACCATGTGGAATATGGTGTGAGCATTCACAAAGGAACCTGGTATAGCTCATTTGGCATCAAATCACACAAGTACTTTGCAAAACTGAACAGAAAAGTTGCCCAGATCATACCCTAGGGCTGCACGGATGTGCATCGCGTCACACATGGAAATAAAGCAAAGATGAAGGTTATCTGGTGAATTAGGTGATGAAATGCGGCGTGAAGTAAATAAAACGCTAATACACATTACACACAGTTGTGAGGGAGTGTGTGCGCGTGAGAGCACATGGAAGTGTGTGTGCAAACACGTCCACACACCTTTATCTGTTCACGTGTGTTAGGACCTCTATGGATCTGCTAGGGACTTGGCAATTGTTGAGTTTGCATGGAAGGTGCCTAGGTACTACAGTGAAGGTTAACAGGATAAAGCCCTTAGACCAGGGGTCGGCAACCCTAAAGATAAGATGAGCCATTAAAAAAATTCCTTCAATAACCGAGTGTTTTGAGAGCCGCAGTGGAAGTAGCCTCCTGGTGTTGTAGGGAGCTGGGTGCTGGGCCAAGGCACCTGCCACAGGATTTCTCAGTGGCGAGAGACGGAGGGAAAGGGAGGAGGTCCTGAGCCCAGAGCTGCAAGGGGGAAGCCAAAGAGCTGTATGCAGCAGATCCCTGCCTTAGACCGATTATGGAGGAACACAGTGAAGGCTCCATCCGCCCTACACATCAAGCTATTATATACTCTGTGATAAACTGTCCTTTGCCAAAAACAATGCATCTCGCGTTCATACAGCATGCTTTGCTTTTTAGTAATAGCTGTGCGGGTCACTGGCTCATATTTCTATTAAGAAAGGATTAGTAGCAATAGATCTGATCTGGCAAAAACATACACACGCGTGCACCTTTACGCACACGTGTGCAGTCCCATTGACAGCTCCAGTGTGCGGAGTTCAGCGCGTGTGTAAGATTTGGCGGATCGGGGTCTAAGACACACAGCCTATCCTCAGTACAGGTACAGCTGATTTCCCCCTGTATGCTCCCAGGGCCACATGCTGACTGGCATCTGTAAGCAGCGCTGTGGGCTATCTGTGACATGAAGCACTATTCATCCTAGTAAATGAGATGCAGGTACGTGAAGGTTTGCTAGGGAGCAATGAAAATTCACTTGAAAAATGCCTGCAAGCGAGAGCAGCAGAGTTGAGTAGGAGTTTGTCCTGCAGTCAGCAGCTCTCTGCCTCAATATGCTTTCAGGTTTTGTCTAGACCAGCACACCCCCGAGCAGACAAACGTGTCCGTGGGAGACGCTTTCCTGCTGAAATAGCTACTGCCACTTGTTGGTGCGGTTTAGTTATGCTGGTGGGAGAGCTCTCTCCTCTCAGCTTGGGGCACCTACACGAGAGACCTTAATGCAGTGCAGTGTCGCGGTACAGCCGAGCGACTGTAGGGTCTGTACGTAGACATACCTGTGGGAAAACGGTGGGACGCACCCCAGAAGCCCTGCAGAGAAGTGACAAAGGGATATTTCCAGCCTGCAGTTCAATAACCGTTCACCCATTAACAGTACATTAAACGGACATCAAGGCTGCTACATGCAGCTGCAAAGGGAAGGAAATTCTCCATGCTGAGATCCTTTGCTGCAGCCATGGCCCTAGTCTGGGGCGTGCTGGGAGGAAGGAAAGGAGCGTCGCACGTTTCCCGCTTAGGCTTTGTCTTCTCAGACCGCCCTACGGCAGCACTGATGGGACTACTGTGAAGATGTGACTATCCGGGGCATAGCCATGGGTGGGCCTGGGTGGGGCATGGCCCACCCACTTTTCAAGCAGGCCCACCCGATTGGTTACATCTGCTGCCAATGCTCCACTTAACTTAATAGCAACTGGAGCATTGGACAACTTCATTTCTTGGCCCGTCACTTTCCCGAACTTCTGGCTTCTGGTCATGGGGCCAGAAGCGCTTGATTTTCCACCAGGCCCACCCTAGTCAACAGCAGGTCCTGCCAAAAAATAAGTTCTGGCTATGCCCCTGGTTACAATGCTAACTACCCAGGTCTAGAGCCCTTCAACGGCTCCAGCTAATCCTCCTCCCTGAGAAACAACAGCAAAGTCTCCTATCAGCAAAGCGCTGTCTTCACGGGCGTTGAGGCCAGCGTAACTCCATTGCTCAGGGTGAGAATTTTTCATAACCCAGGAATGTCAATACAGGCCTGAACTGCAGAACCAGCCTTAGAGCTCAGTACCTGTGTAATGGGGGGGGGGCGGTGTCAGAACCCGGACAGTCTGTCCGAGCGCTCGCTGCTCCTGAATGTCCCAGGCAGGCCATGATGGTGACTGGCAGCGAGAGAGCCTGGCAGAGGAAGGGGAGAGGAACCAGCAGAAGTTGGGGGTGACAGAGCACGTCAGCACAGTACGTGAAGCGGGAGGCTGGCAGTGAATGAGCAGCTGATGCGAAGGGAGCAGAAGGCAAATGGCCACCCAGCATATTTCGTACTTCGTTTATTAAAAGCACCGAAGTGGCCCTTCTGGGCCCAGCTGCAGGAAGCTGCTGGGGCCAAGTTACAGGGCCCTGGTTCTGATCTGGATTAAAGAGGCGTAAATCAGAAGTTATTGGAGTTACACCGGCAGGACATCAGCAAAACACAATGGAGAACCGGGCCCATGAACTCCTTAGACATGAGGATTTCTCATTTGCAATTTGTCATCAATCACCTGCTCCAGGAGGTGCCAGAGATGCTCTTCCAGGACACTGAGTTGGTTTCCTAAGTGGGAGAGGTTTCTCCTTGTCCACTGTTCTCACTCCTCTCATCCATTCTTTCATGGGTCCTATTTCTCTATTTATTGAGAATGGCCCCTCTTAAAGGGTCTGATCCTGCCCTCCTTGAGGTCCAGGAGTGTTTCAATGAGAGCAGGCTCAGGCCCAGGTATGGAATCGTGCCAGCAACCAACAGAGGTGTTAGCGAGGTATGCAGACCCAGCGACTTTCAGAGTGGGCTCCCCTGGTGCTGTGGGACCAGTCAGCCAGCCCAGGAATGCTGCTGCCGGCAACGGGGCAGAGAGACGTGAGCAGTGCATCCCAGTAAAGCCTGCTGGGGGCATTTCAGTAGCCCCGGCCGGAAGACATAGCCACCCGTCTGCTTGTAAACGAACTAGATCCATGGCCAGGTCTCCAGAACACAGCTTGCCTGTTGGGCTTGGGTGACGGGGAGCTCTTGGGCTATGTCTACACTGGGAGTTTAACTCGACTTAAGGAATTCCTTAAGATGACTTAATGAAAGCTTACGTCGACTTAAGCCTGCTTAGCTTGACCTAACCCTTCTTTAGGTCGACCTAAGCTCAGTGTGGACGTTTAAATCCACTTTATTAAGTCGACCTAAAGGCAGTTAGGTCCCTAAAGGCAGTTAGGTCGACTTAACAAAGTGGATTTAGTCCATGTCCATGGACAGCACTTTGTTAAGTCGACTTAATAAGGTCGATTTTAAGTCGACTTAAAGTCGACCTTATTAAGTTGACTGAACAAAGTCGACCTACTGGGCGAGCCTTTGTGGTACCTGCAGGTGGGGATGGGGAGATGGTGGGTGGACCTCCCCTTCCCCCACTCTGCTGGTTCCCACCCTGGCTGCGTGGCTGTGTGAAGGGAACTGAGGTCCAGAGTGATTTTTTTGGGGGTGGGCAGATTCCTGGATTGGCTCCCCAAATCCTGTTCCCCCGCCCTTGGTCAATGGAACTGCACCCAGTGCTCTGCGGCTGCCCTCAGACCCGATGCAGAAGGGCGCAGGAGTCATCCCCGAATTATCCCATAAGCCTCTCCCCACATCCATCACCTGCCCCGCACTCCACGGACCATCTCCCTCTGCAGCTCAATAGCAAATGCCCAAATGATGGGACTCTTCCATTTCCCTGGGCAGGGAACCCAGAACCTCTGTTGAAGGGAGAGCCAGAGCCCTTTCAAGGTAGAGCTCCCTTCCCATGTCCCCTCACACCCTCCCTTCTTCCCCCCTCAGTGAGAGAGCAGTAGCTGAGAGCGCTGCCCAGACAGCTCCACAACGTGCCATGCCCCAGCTCCCTTGACAAAGGCTACGATCCCACCCCAGCTGGACCCTGGGGGAAGAGCAAAACAGCTTTGCATCTGCCATGATCCCCGCTCCATTAGTTACATCTCCCAACCAAGGCAGTCATCCACAGGGCAGGCAGTAGACACGTGGGTGGATGCTGCATCTCCCTGGCTTTGACGTTTCTCTCTCCAAATCAAAGCTTTTTTCATCCAGGCATTGTCTTGAAAATGGCCAGCACTGGTGACATTCTAATGAATCATACGCACCAGCCGGCATGCCAGCCATCTTCTCTATGCTGCAGGCTGTGATAAAAGGATGGTGTCACAACAGCAGCTAATCGCCGAATGGCACTGACCTCCCCATTCGGGAAAAGCTCATTAGCTGCGTTAGAGGCTCATCTCTGCAGTCATCACACATGACAGGCACAGCGGTACCCATCCCAAAACAGCCCAGCAAAGCGTAATATGGAAATTACCAGCTGTCTCTGGCTCAGGGGGATGAATGTTTTTAAATAATACATTTCGAGACCTCCACCTGTAATTACCATGCTGCAATTAAATTTGGTCTTTAAGATTATTACAGGAAATTGAATACCACGGGTAAATTTCAGAGAGGGAGGAAACAGCTACAAACAGGACTGTGCCGAGGCACTCAGAGCTATGGGAAAAAGAAAGGGCCAAGAGAGTCTCATGAGGAGAACGTCAAGGTCACCGAGTTAAAGTCTGTGTCTTAGATGATGGACAAACCTGATCCAAATAACTCCTAGGGTTTCCCGGCTGTACATCTCAAAGCACTGCACCAAGGAAGGGTCATGTCATTATCCCCATTTTATTGATGGGGAAACTGAGTTAAGGAGGCTTCGATAGCTTACTCTATTCAGTTTCTCAGAACGATTGATTGGCTTGATTACAGTGTATCAATGCCTTCATGGGGAGAAATATCAGGTACTGAAGGACTCATTAATGTATCAGTGCTCTGCGGAACAAGAACGAACTGCTGGCAGCTGAAAGCAGACAACTTTAGATTAGAAATATGGTGTTGACCAGTAAGAGTGATTGCCACTGGAACAAATTAGTAAGGGAAGTGGTGCATCCTCCCTCCACCTCTTGATGTCATCAGGTCCTGACTGGAGGCCTTTCTGGACGACACAACAAAAGTTACTGGACTCCTTATTGGGTAACTGGGTAAACTTTAACAACCTGTGATCTACAGGAAATCAAACTCCCGTCTGATCTGAAGCTCTATGAACCTACGAAAAGGTCACTCAGCAGCTCTGTGGCAAAGATTGGAAAAGAATCCCAGGCTCCCACCTCCTGCTCCTGTGTCCTAGCTGCTGAAGGATGCTGCATCCTTCCCTTCTTCGTTACAATAAGGTCGGGGTGTGTGTGTGCCTACGCAGTCTTAGTGGGTGGGCAGTGCAGGCAATTGCCCATGGCTCTAGGGGAAGGGACCCCGCGATGCGCCTGGCAGTCACAAGTCCCACCAGCTATGGTGGTAGAGCTGGGGGGCGGTGGGGGATGACAGTGGGGCCAGGGCCCTGGTGGGGGGGTTGAAGGGGAGAGAAACATTGGATCCATACCATATCCCCACCAAATCTATCTTAGGTACTTATCTGCTCCATTACCATAGCTTCTCACATCTCACATTCTGGAGGAATGTCTTAGACGGGAGGGTGTGCCTTAGACGGGAGGGTGTGAACAACCATTGTCTCCTTAATGTTTAGGAATTTTCCAGGTAGAATGGTCCCAGGGAGTATCCTGATGAGTCATTAAGGACATAAAGAATACTACCATTGTGTCCTTAATGGCTCATCAGTTTACTCCCTGGGACCATATCACCTGGCAGATTCCTTAAGATTAAGGAGACAATGGTTGTTCACACCCTCCTGTCTAAGACATTCCTCCAGAATGACACAAGTTAAAGTATGGATATAACATCAAATTCCTAACTTCTAATCGAAATAGAATTCCTAGACATAAACTATATAATCATTCCCAGCAAATTACTACATTTCTATTGATACCAAACATGACACAGTTCCTATGGATTATAGCATTTATGAGATATCCATTGAAAATAATATCATAAATGCTTCCCTAAATCCAGACAGTGTCACACCCTGCCCACATGCCCTGCCCTTTAGGGGGCATGCCAGGCTCCCCCTGTGCCCTCCCCCCCGGCAGGGAGGGCATTGGTGTAGTCCTGGGGTAGCCATAAGTCGACTTAGGGCCACCCCAGGGCTACACTGGCTTAATTCGACTTTAAAAAGTCAAATTAAGCCTTAGGTCGATTAGAAAGGTGGTTTAATAAAGTCGACTTAATTTTCATTAAGTCGACTTTATTTTGCTTAAGTCGACTTAAACAAGCTGCTTAAGTCGACTTAAGCAAAGTGTAGTGTAGACGCAGGGCAAATGAAGTCGACTTAAGCCTCTGTGTCTGAAAACAGCAGCTCAGAACTCTGTATTCACCACTATCCTGTAATTATGAAATGTTCTATACAAAGTATGATTTTTGTGGTATTTTTTTAAAAGCCATGATCTGCTGAACACCAATATCTTGCTGGGTTGTATGTGTGACCAGAGGGTGTGAAGTTATAAAATGTTGTATGTGCTACTACAGCGTATTGCCAGGTGCAAAGCACCCACAAACCATCTTTTAAGGTACAACAAGGAAGCCAGATGGGCTAATGGCCCACCAAGGGGAATCCACTCTCCCAATCCCTATCCCTGGAGACTTCACAGAGGAAGTACACACACCATGGGTGTTGCTTGACCAATGGGGAACATGTCCCCCAACCCCCCCCCCATGTCACATGACTAAAGCTCTCCCAAGATGGAAGGAGCTATAAAAAGAGACATCATCACATGCCTTCATTCCCTCACAGCTCAACACCTGAAGAAATGCCTGAAGGACAAAGGACTTTTGACCGGGAAGGAGGTGTCCAGCTACAAGGCGGACATAATCTGTATAACAAGGAACTGTAAGCCTGTTCATATATCAGACAGGGAGAGATATTGCTAACACAAATCCTGTTCAGTATTATAGAATGCAGACTACTGAGTTATTCTGATTTCTTTGGTAACTATTTCTGGCCTCTTTGTGCTTACCACTTATAATCATTTACAATCTATTTCTCTGTAGTTAATAAATCTGTTCTATGATTTTACCTAAACCAGCCTGTCTCGGTTGAAGTGTTTAGAATACCTTCGCTCAGTGACAAAGGTATGTTTATGCCTTCCTCATATCAAGGAGGGAGAGAAGTAATTAATGAGCTTGCTCTGTACAAGACGGAACACCCAAGAGGATAAGGCGTGGAGAGCTGGGTAAACTGGCTGGTACTTGGATCCATGCTTGGCTCTGGAACGGCTAGGACAGCATTCCCCATAGAAGAGATGCGTCCCAGCTCTCAAACCGAGGAGATAAGGGCCTGTCCATGAGATGGGCATACTTACTCACATCTCTTTAACCCCAAATATCAGCTCGAAGGCAAGATCCAGAGCCTGGCCAGTCCTGGGAGTGAAGCCCTAGACTGTCGCGGAGAGTGCCGTATTTACTATGAGTTCTGGACCTAATGAGTTACTGCAGCACAGGCTCTGCAGGTTCCAGCTCAATTTATCGCGCTGGCTGCGAAGCCACTGAACAGAAGAATTCTGTCAGCTCAAGCAGTGATGCTACTGTGCGACCAACATCTTGTAACCCAAAGACCTTATTCTAGGGTCTCCGATCACATCCAGGTTTGGGGTGGAGACCTCCTATATTTGAAGTCAGAAACAAACACCACAACTACAGCTGTGATCAAAGCCAGGTTCGGAAGCAGACCCAGAAGAGTCAGTAGGTCAGGAAGTTACTTGTTGCTGTTTGTTTGCATTGTCGTGTTTATTTCTCCCTCCTTCATTGGCCTCGGGGGGGGGGGGGGGGCGCGGGGGGACGTGCTTGGCAAATGAGATAAATTGATTTCTCTCTTCGAAGTGGGAAGAGAGAAAAGGTGACCTCCTTGTGCAAATACGATGAAGAGTGCTCTCGAGCATCTGCAGACGTTAATAAATGTCACAGCTCTTCCAAATTAGTTCCTTGGTGAGCTCTTCCTGGCTGGGCCTCTGTAGTTGGTGAGATGTGAAATCCATTCTCATTACTGCGGTGACAGCTCCCTCGTTTACTTGCAGTTCTTAGTCATCACTAAAAAAATTTCCAGCCCTTTGCCAAGCCATTCCTTTGACAACCTCATCTTCACCACTGGTTTGGATTCTCTTGAACTGGGGAAGATAACAAGCTACTGTGTGGGTGGATTAATCTAACAAGGCCTTTCCTTGGACTAGAGCAGCGGTTCTCAACCACTGTGTCGGGACACAAAAGTGTGTCACAGAAAAGTGGCAGCTCAGCCTGGAGCCAGCTTGGGGCTTCTGCCGCCCACTGCTCTCTGCTGCCCTCAACAGCCCCCTCCTGCTGCACAGCACAGGCAGGATCCAGGGCCAGATGAGTAAAGGGACTTAGGGGCTGCAACCCAGAGATCCTGGGCTGGGGGGGGCACCACCTGCCCCACAAAAATAAACTTGGCCCCATCAACCCAGACCACCAGGCGCCAGTCTGCACTGGTTGACTTTGCCCCCACCCAAGTCCCAGAGGGCTGCAGCCCCCCAAGCACTCCCAGCCCAAGCGCCACCACCACCGGCAGATTGTAGTTGTCACACAGAGGAACATCATCTGTCAGGTGTGTCGCGATGGAAAAAAGGTTGAGAGCCACTGGACTAGAGGACACAGCATTCACCCACAAAACACGGGGCCCTTGGCTCTCTTTAGCTCTGACTTGGGCAGAAGCCTGTGAGATGGACATCTGAGAACAGACCTCTGCTGCCTTTGAGGACACCTAGGACCATTTTGTTCTCGGTGAGAGGAGGCTATTAGTAATCGCTTCCATGCTTTTAATTAACCTCCTGCCGTGTGTATGAAGCCAGCTCTTTGCCACGTTGCCAGAACAGCCCATTACCACTGGTGGCTTTTGGGTCCTACTGGACCGAGTGTGCTGGTAACAACTCAGGATAAGTACGTTCAATTCACTGTGAAGATCAACCCGGTCTGGGCTGCATTCTGAGTGGTTCTCATCAGCTAAATACAGCCAGGCCTAGCAAGTAACAGGATGGTTGCTAAAATCCTGGTTAAATCCTAGCTGTCTGCCACCCAGTGTAACCTCATGGACGTCAACTGAAGTGTTCCCAATTTACACCAAGTGAGAGGAGACTCAGGACCTAAATGTTCAAAGCAGAATGTGAGAGTGGGCACTAATGAGATAAACCAGTCAGTCCAACCCTCTGCTGCAAGTATCTGATTCTCTAGTGGTTCCAGGTATTTTGACACTGCTTTGCCCCTTCTCAGTGGAATATGGACCCTATAGTGCATGAAACAGGGACCTCTTGTATTCCTTGAACAGGGCCCATTGCACAGAGAACCGACAAATCACCTGCTTCACAGACCCACCTAAGAGATGCTGCTCATGAACAGAATTTCCAGAAAGACTCTGGGAGATAAAAACATTTTGGAGGGATGGCAAACGGAAAGAGGTGATCAGGTGCCCTCCCGTGTCTTCTCTTCTCAAGACTAAACATCCCCAGTTTTTTTAAACCTTTCCTTACAGGTCAGGATTTCTAAACTTTCTAAACTATCATTTTTGTTGCTCTCCTCCGGACTTTCTCCAGTTTGCTGACATCTTCCCTGAAGTGTGGTGCCCAGAATTGGACCTAGAATTCAAGCTGAGGCCGGCAGAGTGGGACAATTATTGGTCATGTCTTTCATACGAGACACCTGTTAATACACCAGAATGACAGCAGCCTTCTTTGCAGCTTCATTACACAGTTAACTCGTATCCAATTTGTCATCCACTCTAACCGCAGATTCTTTTCAGCAGCACTACCCCCTAGCCAGTTACTCCCCATTTTGTAGTTATGGGTTTGATCTTTCCTTCCTAAACGTAGCACTTTGCACTTGTCTTTACTGAATTGCATCTTGTTGATTTCAGACCAGTTCTTCAATTTGCCAAGGTCATTTTGAATTCTGATCTGGCCCTCCAGAGTGCTGGCAACTCCTCCTAGTCTAGTGTCATCCACAAATGTTATCAGCATATGCTCTACTCCATTATCCAAGTCATTAATGAACATATTGACTAGTGTTGGACCCTCAACTGGCCTCTCTGGAACCCACTAGGTATGCCGTCCCCCCCAGTTTGACAGTGGACCACGGATCTTTCAACCAGATGTGTCCGGACAGTAATTTCATCAAGACCACATTCCCCTAGTTTGCTCACAAGAATGTCGAGTGGGGTTACATCAACAGCCTTATTAACAGCCAGATACATCACCAGTGGAACACTATTAGCTTTAGTGAAGCTACTCCAGATTTTCACCGATGCACAGGAGATCAGGATCAATCCGGGGTCTGTCCGTTACAAAGGCTGAGCATGAGCAGAGGACATGGATTTAGCTCTTTTGTTTCCTCCCTGGGTAAGGCGTTTCCTAATGAGGTGCCCTCTAACCCTTTTCATCTACATGACATAGAGGTTGGGAGGCCAGGACAATCTCTTCTGCAGCAACCAGTCCTGTGGCACTTTTAAAAACGAACAGATTTATTTGTCGCATGAGCTTTCGTGGGAGAAAATCCCACTTCGTCAGACGCTTTGGAGATCCCAAGCGCCTAATGAAGTGGGATTTTCTCCCACGAAAGCTCATGCGATAAATAAATCTGTTCGTCTTTAAAAGTGCCACAGGACTGTTTGTTTTTCCTGCATTCGCTAACACGGCTACCCCTCTGGAACTCTTTTGCAGCAGTGTCTCTGTGACAAGAAGAAGCCAGGATCTGAAATTAAATTCTGCTTTCCATTTCTTTTAGTAGTCCTCCGCCTGCTCTTAAAAAGCAACACAGAGCAGATCACTCCAGCTGAACTCAGAATTACTCAGAAAGAAGAATGTTTGCTCTGGACGAGAATCAGCCGATATCACGAGCAGCAGCAAGGTAAGAGCTTGCTATTATATCATTCCAATCCAGCCCACCTTGACCCAGCCCTGCAGTTACCTCAGCCAGGTTGTTCATTTTTCTAACCTGACAGGATTAGGTCAGTTTAACCCCACATGGGGCATGTCCTCCTGGGCCATTTTTAAGGTGGCTGTTTGGTTCCGATCTGATCTGATTGCAAAACAGCGATGCCTTGTTAATCCCGTTCTAAGAGACGGCAACATGCATATTAAACAATGCTGTGCTATTTGATTGCCTTGCTGGCTCACGCCCTCCCATCTGTCAGAAGCGATAATTAAAATCCGGCTCATTGTTGTTTTCTGCTGAAATACGTGACATTCCTGCACCTCACAGCAGTCGCTGTGTGGGGCTCCTCTTACCTGCCCCTATTCAGGGCAGGATGATAGACCTCATTGATTATGGGAGCCCAGACATTCAGTCTTTAAGCAGCAGATCAATTTTCCATTTGTGAAGTCTCCGCACACAGATCGTCTCCAGCACAACTCAAATCTGCACCTTCCATCTCAGAGGGCTCCTTCAGAGAGGTATTTATAGGCAGGTTTAATGAAAAGTTCAGCAGAGTAAGTGGGTTACTAATATTTTCCACAGCACGCACTGAAAATTGCAGAACTACAGAGAAACAAATGGCACTCTTTCCCAGGCAGTGACCCCGTCTATTAATGTAACTGTTTGCTGGTGTTTCTGAGGGACAGCGACAGGATCACTGAGGGCGGCAGATTTGCCTCCAGCAGATCGATCTTCCCGCTAGACTGCGGGCGTCTGTGAAGACCTGCTCTGTCGATTGGGAAGTTGATCTCTGAAGAGCACCCCAACAAATAGCGTCGTGCTGAGTCGATGGGAGGGCATTTTCTGTCGACTCAGTGCACTGAAGACACCACAGGAAGTGGGCGTTAGGCAGTCAAAGGGAGATACATGAGTTATTTTAAATAACTTGCGTATCATCCTTTGACTGCCGCTGAAATCCCTCTCAGCATAGACCAGGGCAATGTGTCCTGTATGTGGAGTTATAAGAACAGCAGCTGGAGACCGGCACGCAAGAGAGACACGCTGTTATTAAGGTCAATGGCAGGACATGAGAATATTAATACCCCATTGTTTCACCAATAAATCAACAAGGTACCCTATTGGGGGTACAGACGGCTCTAACTCTCCCCTGGATTCCTGAGTGCACGTGCAAGCCAATCAGGAAGCCTTGTACACCCAGAGTCAATGTGCAAATACAAATATTTTAGCCTATGGATACTCTTCATTATTTTTGTTTCAATTAGCCACTCCTCCATTTACATATCTATGCAGATGCCTTTTGCAGGCTGCTTAGCAATTGCTCTAGTGCTTTTGACAATTCCCAAGGCTGTTCTTTGCTCTTATCAAAATGCACACACACAGAGCCACCAATTGTCGCCCAGATCTAGGCTGCAAAGAATGCCCTGCCCAAAGAGCTAAATGGACACGACAAAGATCAGCTGTGGAGCAATACTGCAGGTGGGGGTAACCTGGGAGAAGGGGGCCTGGCAGAGGTGGACTTTAGAGAGACAGGGAAGGCAGAGCACGAAGCTGAGAGTGGGAGGACGGAAAGAAGCAGCGAGGGAGCTGGGGCGAGGGCTGGGGGGATATTCAAGCCTCCAAGGTGGTGATGAGGCACTCAGGTATGGTGCAGTGAGATACAGGAAGCCAGGGAAGGATTTAGGGAGGGGAGGAGTTTTACTGGAACAATACAGGAAGATGAGGTGATGGGGATATTCTGGATTGAAAGGAGAGAGGAGAAAGGAGAGGGGATGGGCAGATGGTTACCAGAGCCGCAGTGAGAGAGGGCCAAGATGGGCCAGGCAGGGATTTGTGATATTAAAGAGACGAGATGGGGCTTCCTGAGAGACACTGCATCTGGGAGGAGAAAGGTGGGGCACCCAGTGCCGAGAGGGAGCCTAGGAACCAGGTAGGTGCTGAGGGTGGGTGGGCCTAATGTTCACCTGAGCCAGATCCAAACGGGTGAGCAGCTAGCAGGGGGCTCTGCTAGCTAATGGCAGGCGCGGGGGGCTGTAGGCAGACTGCACACAGACACAGCTGAGTCAAATGGCTGCCGGCCGGCAGTGTGTGGCAAACGGGACTTCAACGGACGGGGAAGCGAGGCTTATTCACTGCATGTTATTCGCTCGCGGCTTCTGCCTCAAGGAAGCTCTGCGTCTTGGCTGCACCACGTGTACCTTGGGCTGCTCTGGGTGGGCCAGGACTGCAAGGAGATGCACAGACGTCCTCAGATGCCTCCCGTGTGCTCAGAATCCGGGGGAAAATTCCCCTGGGGCACAGGAGCTGGCTGCTGCATCTGGCTGGACACCTGGATTCAGCCCTTACTGGCAGGCCACAGCCTCTCTCACGGCAGCTGGGGAGCACTGTGACCCCTGAAAGCCCCGGAGAGATCTGGACAGGACAGGGAACCTCCCTGCTCCCTCCTGATGTCCCAGCACAGCACTGGGCAGGAGTCAACCCTTTGGGCATTTTAATTCTCTCAGTGTAACTATAGCTCAAGATGAATCCCTCTTGCTCTCTCTCTTCCAGCCTCCCCTTCCCCTCTCTCCCAGCAGCCTCCAGAGGCTGGCTCTTTCCCCTGTGGATCTGCTGACAACTTTGTCTAAAGTCTCTGGCACTGGTCAGGCGGCTGGGAGCAGAGGAGGCACTTCCAGAGGCCAGCTAATAACAGGAGCACATGTCCTGCTGCACATGAAATAAACCCTCCGGCCTTTCACCCAGGTCTGCTGACAGGGGCTTCTGCTGTACTTTGTCAGTTTACTGAGCATTAGATGCCCCTGGGGTTTGAAGAGATGCCCCTGTACGAGGTGTGCAGACATTAACTCACATTCATGGAGTGCTGTGGTGACGTGGTAAGTCCATTTGGTATTAATATCATTCCAGTTTCCAGCCAAAGGAAAAGTACATGAAGAGTAAAATATTTTACCCTGGCCTTCTAGTCATCAAGTGCATCGATTTAGCTGGCCATTTATCATGGGAATGGATGCTTGATCGCCAAGCAATGAGACGCAGGCCTGGAGTCAGCTTAACGTATTCCCTCGTTCCGTATTTCCCCTTGACGCACACACATCCAGCTGAGGAATCTAAAAGCTATTACACTCCCTCTGGCAAACACAGCAAAAAGCTGCTCTGTTGCCGTGGCTGTTGGGGAGCCCAGGTGTCTTGCTGGCCACACGGCTGCATGCCAAGCTGGGAGCCGCAGTTTGAGGTAGGCTCTCGGCAATGTGCAGTGACAAACGCCCTCTCTCAGTTGCGAGGAGGGTTGGGAACGCTGGCACTCTTGCTGAGTAGGGGCCAGGAGAGATGGTTACACACCTGTCAGCCCAGGCACTGGCAGACGGGACAGCTGGATGATGGAAGATTTTTGAGCTGGCTTTTGTTTGGCATAAGGTTACCACCGCACAATCCGAGGAGAGAAAACCAGTGGAATTAAAGGACGGCACAAAAAAGAAATAATTTCTGTTCACAAAACCGGTCTTTTCCAGCTAGAACTGATTCGCCAAAGGTCCCCTGGATTTCATCCTTCATGCTCCCTAAAGCTCTTTGAAAAGCAGTTGCCTGAAGAAACCTGACACTTCACAGGGAATGGAGATGGGCTGTTCTGAAAGAACATGGCAATGATCAAACCAAACTGGGACATACAGAGGGACAAGAGGCTCTCGGGGTGAGCCTGCTTTTCAGTCCACATCCTCAAAGAGCTTCTGCCTCTGCTCCCGCTGCTGTGTGAAGATTTGCCTCTCATCTCAGTTCTTAGATGGAGATACGCTATTCCACACTGAGGGCGTTCTAGTCCCAGACGGTGAGGGCCAGCTGGTTACTGATCCTCAGCAATTTCTTTCCCCCTGGGGCAGGAGCACAGAATTGATCTAACTTTGCAGAAAGTCAGCACTGATGTGGGGTGAGTTCAATACACTCAGACTTCCTTCCTTCACACAGTAAACAGCAGCACTGCAGCAGAAAGAGAAACCAGAGGGGTGAAATCTGCTCCCTAACACAGGCACAACTCCCAGGGAAGTTAGCAGGCTCTGAGCCTGGGGAGGAATTTGTCTGAGAGGCTATGTCTCCACTTGAAAAGTTAAGTCGACTTTGTTAGTTCGACTTAATAAGGTCAACTTAAAGTCGATCTTATTAAGTCGACTTAACAAAGTTGACATAACTTTTCTAGTGTAGACATAGCTCCTTGTCGACCGTATTAAGTCGACTTAACGCTTTAAGTCGACTTAATAAGGTCAATTTAGGTGCCAATCCCCGTCCACACTGGCTTTAAATTGACTTAAGGAGTCGACTTAAGGCTTAAGTCGACCAAAATCCAGGTGTTAAGTCAATTTAATAAAAGCCCAGTGTGGACGCGGCTTTGTTTAGGTGACTTAAGCCTCCGTAAATTGACCTAAGTTGCCAGTGTAGACGCACCCAGAGAGAGGCAGCGGGAGAGAGCGATGTGATTGATTCCTTAGACTAGATTTTGGTGACATCTGTTCCCTTGGATCCAGTTTAAAGGCCAAGGTTCACGGCTAGTGAGGGGAAGGCTGTATATGTAGATCCAAGGCCTGCTCCGCAGTGCTTAGTTCACATCAAGCAAAGGTCCCACGGTCTGCCTCTCTCCTTCCAATTCCAACCACTGTCCAGCTGCAATTCCCTGTGCTCCCCTTAAAAGAAAGGAATGGTTCAAGCACAACCAATTGCCACTGGCTAGCTGGAAGTGCAGCCCCCTGATTGAGGAACAGGGGCTTGATATGCAAGACAGAAGGCAGGAGACAAAGAAAGATTCTGGTCTCAGAGACCATGAAATGAGTGTGCCTGAGCTTTCTAGATGAGGCTATTGGAGCACGCCTCCATGTGCCCACACACCCCCTGGATTTCTTGAGCTCACAGCCTGATTTGCCCAGTGTCCAGGAAGTGCAGGATCATAAGCCAGCTCAAAGGAGTCTGTGCGAACAGCTGCAATGTGGCATGCTAGCCTAGAACATGTTCCCAATGATCACCTTTTGTTTTGGACTCTCTGAAAAGCACTTTGGCACAGTGCAAGGAGGTGTGTAAGGGACAGTGGCGCTGTCTAGTTCCTGGGGAACAAGGGGTTAACAACTCCATTTTTCTCCCCCCCACCATTGCCAAGGGCCGACTACAAGAAGCAGAAGGACAGATTTCTAGAACGAGGAGGGAGCCTCATCTAGTCTGATCCCCCGTGTCATGCAGGCCAGAGACCTGCCCCCCAATAATTCCTAGAGAAAATCTTTTAGTAAAACATCCCATCTTGATTTAAAAATTAGCAGGGATGGAAAAATCCATCACGACTCTTGGGAAGTTGTCCCACTGCTTAACTACTCTCACCATTACAAATGTCTGACTTATTTCCCGTCTGAATTCGTCTAGCTTCAGTTTCCAGCCACATTGGATTGGATAACACCTTTTTTTGCCAGATTGAAGATCCTGTTATTAAGTATTTGCTCCCCACATTGGTACGTACAGACTGGGATCAAGTTGCCTCTTATCTTCCTCTTTGTTAAGGGAAATAGATTGATCTCACATCTATCACTTTAATCATTCACACTGCTTTTCTGTGAACCCGCTTCAATTTATCAACCACCTGGAACTGTGGGCACGGAACCGGACACAGGACGTCAGTGGAGGCCGCACCAGCGCCAAAAACCTCTTTAACTCCTATCTCAAGATTTCCCTATTTATGCATCTGAGGACTGGCTCAGCCATTGGGGAGCCACAGCACGGAGCTGAGCCTCTACTCTGTTTCCTTCTCGGCTTGTGTTCACTTTCACTCTTGTTATAGAAACTAATCCTCGCGGGAAAAGATCTTTCTGACCATAATTGCTGTGTTCTGCTGAGTAGCTCCCTGACGGACAGGCGGGCTGAACTCATCGCAGAGTCTGTGCGGCTGGTTTCTGATTAGAGTTTGTTGAACATTTTCCCAGAAGGACCTTTTTGGCTTCAGGGGAAACCAGCGAGGCTGGAAGTCTTAGAACTGTCCTGCCTCAGTGGGATCACACTGCATCCCTGTATTTTATCTTTCCCAAGCAGGCCAAGTGGGCAAGAGACAGGAGGAAGACAAAATTCGCTCCATCTGCATCACTGCTTGAACATACCACCTGGCTTCCTGGGTTTCAGCATCTGTCAGGATCAGGGGTACGGTCAGCCCCCGTTTTCTGGCCGGGCCCTAAATCTGCAGGGTGGGCCCATATGAGCAAGCGCTGCCTGAGACACTCCAGTTGCTAGATAGTCGGTGGAGCTGTGGGAGGAGGAGGGAGGGGGGATGTGGCGCGAGGAGACCTGCCCACCACAGTGCTGGCGATGGCTGGCCGGCCCCACAGCTGCTGGGGCGAACTTCGCGCCGCTGATGGGCACTGCGGTGGGCGGGCCTCATCTCCAAGTGGGTGGGTCCCAGCCCACCCCAGCCCACCCGTGGTGATGCCCCTTGTCAGCATGTGACATAATTGACATAAATGTGACATAATTTCTTCCCAAGAAGTGGGGGAGTTCGAAAAGCATCCAGTATGATGTGGTCTAATCCAGGTAAGAGCTACAGAGTAGGGTTGTTGTTGAGACAGGTCAATTTTTAGACCTCTCAACTTCTCCAGTGGTCCTCATGTATCTACTTGTTATGGTTCTGCTCCGCTTTAGAGACGACAATGCGGCTGGCCCAGCTTGCTCATTTCAAACTTTTCTACTGCTGCCCTTGTTTCTTATTCGCCTCTATTTACTACTGAAAGGTTGTACGGGCATTTCAAAGGCGAAAGAAGACAGCTCTATAGATGCTACTGGTTATTATGCGAATAGCCGGCTTACAATATCCAGCTTACAATAAGCTTGCAACCTGAGTGATCTTCGGCTGTTGATGAAACCGACCGAAGTCGTAATCCAAGCTCAGTGTTCCCACTATACAATGAAGAGGATGATAAGGACCCAGCTTTACAAAGGGCTTCAAGATCCATGGATGAATAATGCTTATTGTTATTTATCTTCCAAGGCCAGTGCATCACTATAAAGAATTCGGCACGCCTGGTGTTCAGAGGGTTTAAAGCAAGCTGATGGCAATTCCCAGATAAAATGATGCTGAACCGGAATTAAGATTGATACGCATCAGGCGACAGACATCACAGGCATGTTGCGATTATCCTGAAAAGCACCGAATGCCTGCACCCAACCAGCTGCCCTCACGCTAGCCCAGCGTGGAACGACTGTCGCCGAGTTTCTTTGCACTGGAGAGGTCAGCCCACGTCATTATCCTGCTACATGTGCCGAAGCATTTGGAATGCTTGGATCAGCCACTGCAGCTCGTGGACACAGGCGGTTAATATTTTAGTGGTCTCCCACGTCCTGGGTCCAGTGGCTGGGCAATGGCTTTCACTTGCTGCGCTGCAGAAAGGAATTGTAGTGCTGTCCAGGGGAGTCACATGCGGGGGACACTTTGCGCTGGCCTCGCTGTGTAGGGGTACAATCCCCCGCAGTAAACTAACCCAGGCAGGTGTAGCAGAATGCATTGGGGTATTCGGAGAGCCACTGTCCAGTGACCAAAGCCAGTATCTGCCTACAAGGCAAAGGGCAACTGCCACATTATATATAATAGAAAGGAAAGGGTTTTTTCCCACTCCTTATCACCCCCTTCTCCCACCCACTCCCTAAGGGTCACTAGGAAACCCCCTTAACCACACAGTTCTTCCACCCTCGGAGATCTCTCGCCATTTCACTGTTTCATAGAGAAAGGAGGGCAGGCGGTACTTGACCCCAGGGCCTCTAGTCTTGAGGGTCTTAGATTGACATAGAGATGCAGGAAAGGCTGAACTCCCTGCCACTCAGTTGCAGGGCCTTAACTCAGCCCTCTGCACGGCAGAATGCTGTGCTGTCTCTAGGACACTCTTGACTGGCTTCAGCTTTCTCCTCTTTTCCCATCAGCTGAATCTCTCCCCTGCACCAAGCAGCACCCCTTGCACAGAAGCAGCTCGCCCCACAGGGTGTGAGCTGGTCCCTTTCTGGACCCCCTGCTGCAGTTACTGCCAGAGGTGAGTTGTCTGCCTCAGGAAAGCACACTGAACATGATTGTTTTGTGTCTACAGCAGAAACGCAGAGCATCTGACTTGGCTCCTTTTTAACAACCATGGCACCATCTTACACACCTGTTCCTGCTCAGCCATCTGTGCCTGGCGTGCTTTGCAAAGGCGTCCTTAGCTGGTATGCCAGTGACCGCAGCATCAGAAAGCAACCGCACTTGCATGACAGAAATAGATGCTTGGAAGTCCTTAAGCATAGCTGGGATTTCTTTTGGCCATTAAAGGTGCAGTGCTCTCTTTTCACTGGGCGTGGGTGATGAGCTGAATGGTGAGAGAGATGTGCAGGAAAGAGAAAACCTTCCACCAGCCCCAGCCTGGCTGTGGGACAACTCCATGCTGTAGTAGCCAATTCTGCCTCCTGTCCTCCACCAAACAGAGAGCTCCTCCTGTGTTGAGCTCCATCCTTTTCCCAAAGTGTGTGTGTGTGTGTGTGTGTCACTCTGAAGAGCAGAATCCAGAGGAAGGATGTTTCCCCATAATAATAGCAATACTTAGTTCTTATCTAGTGATTTTCATCCATAGATCTCAAACGGCTTCATAAAAGATATTATCTCTAACACCATTTTATAGATGAGAAAACTGAAGCACAGCAAAGTGACCTGCTCAAATTAGCAACTGTAGAAAGTCGATAAGGGAAGCAAAGGGTCACAAAAAAGTCCTCTATAGCCAATAGAGTTTATGGACAAGAAGGAGCTTTTAAAAATCTACTAATAATAGAAAAAATCCTGACAATTGTAGTGGTCTGTGATTAGACTGAAATATAATAATTATAAAAAAAAACCAAAAACCAAAAATGGCAGAATGTTCAATAAACATTTTTGTTCTGTATTTAGGGAAAAATAGAGACTATAGTCTCATCATATGGGAATCACACTCTTTCCATTTCACTAATATCTCTGGCAGATATTAAACTGAATTTACTCAAATGAGACATTTTTAAATCAACAAGTCCAGATACTTTGCATTCAAGAGTTTTAAAAGGTCTGGCTGAGACGCTCACTGGACCATTAACAGGGATTTTCATTAAGTCTTAGAGTACTGGGGAAGTTCCAGAAAACGGGAAGAAAGTTAATATTGTGCCAATTTTTAAAAAGAGTAAATGGGATGACCTGGATAGTTATACGTCTGTCAGCCTGCCACTAATCCCAGGCAAGATAACGGAGCAGCTGATCTGGGACCCAATTAATAAATAATGAAAGGAAAATACTGTAATTAATGCAAATTCTTATGGGTATATGGAAAATAGATCTTGTCAGATTAACTATTTTTTTTATGATGAATTTACAGGTTTGGAGGATAAAGGGAATAGTGTTGATGTTGTTTATATTTAGCTTTCTGTAAGGAAGTTGACTTGGTACCACATAGCATTTTGATTAAAAAACTTAGAGAATATACAATTAACAAGGCATACTTCAGATGGATTAAAAACTGGATAACTGATGGGTCTCAAAATGTAATTGTAAACGGGGAAGTGTCAACAGGCAGGTGTGTGTCCGCTGGATCAGGCAGGGAGCAGGTGTTAGCCTGTTGCTACTTAATATTTTTATCAATAATCTGGAAGAACACAAAATCATTATTGGTAAAATTTACAGATGACATAAAACTTGGGGCAGTGGAAAATAACAAAAAAGACAGATCAGTGAGTACTCCAGATCGCTTGGTAAATGGGCAGGAACAAACAGTATGCATTTTAATACGGCTAAATGTATACATCTGAAATATATACATCTGGAAACAAAGAACGCAGACTGAATTTACAGGATAGGGGTCTATCCTGGGAAGCAGGGACTCTCACACAGATCTGGGGGCATGGTAGATAATCAGCTAACCATTAGCTCCCAAGTGCCGCTGTGGCCAAAAGAGGTAACGTCACCCTGGGATCCATAAACAGGAACATTTCAAGCAGGAGTCGAGAGAGTTTTTAGCCGCCTTATTTGACACTGATACAATTGTTGCTGCAGCACCGTGGCTGGTTCTGATGCTGACAGTTCAAGAAGGATGTTGATAAAACTGGAGAGGGTTCTGAGATGAGCCACCAGACGGTGAAAAGGATTAGAAAGCATGCCTTATTCGAGGACTTTGATCTATTTAGCTTAACAAAGAGAAGCTAAGGGGTGACTTGATCCCAGTCTGTAAGAAATGTTTAATAATGAGCTTCTCAATCTAGCAGAGAAAGGTCTAACACGGTCCAGTGAATGGAAGCTGAAGCTAGAAAATTCAGATGCAAATCAGATGTAAAGTGTTAGCAATGAGAGTAACTAACCATTGGAACAATTTACTGAGTCTCATGGTGGACTCTCCATCACTGGCAGTTTTTAACTCAAGATCAGATGTTTCTAAAAGCTCTACTCTGGGAAGGATTTGGCGGGCAGCTCTCTAGACTGTGCAGCGCAAGGTCAGACCAGATCATCATAGTGGTCCCTGACCAATGTTCCCTCTAAGGTTTGGCGGCTTGTGTGCAAAATTTTCAAGCCGTGTGCAAAACTTTTTCTGAATAAAATTTTTGTGCAAACTCATATGACAGAAATTATAGGCATTAATTGAAGTTAAAATGATTGTAAATAGAATTAATTAATTGTGTTTAATTAATTGAATTTGAATTGAAATTTAATTTTTAAAGGTTTTTATTTAAAATTAATTGTTAAAAAGCTTTTTAAAAAAGAAGGAAGAGAAAGAAAAAAGAAAAGAAAGGAGGAGAAAAAGAAAAAAGAAGTAAGAGAAAGAAAGGAAGGAAGCAAAGAAAGAAAGAGCAGGAAAGAAGAGAAAAAGAAAGAAGAAAGGAAGGGAGGAAGACAAAGAAGAGAAAAAGAAAAAAGGAAGAAAGAAGGAAGAGAAAGAAGGAAAGAAAAAGGAGGCAAACAAGAAAAAGAAGGGAAGAGAAAGGAAGGAAAGAAAAAGGAAGATAAACAAGAAAAAGAAGGACAACAGAGTCCTGTGGCACTTTTAAAGACTAACAGATTTATTTATCGCATGAGCTTTCGTGGGACAAAATCCCACTTCGTCAGACGCTTTCCCCATCTTCAGATGAATCTTCAAAGTGTCTGATGAAGTGGGATTTTCTCCCACGAAAGCTCATGCGATAAGAAACGGTTACTTACCTGTAACTGGTGTTCTTCGAGATGTGTTGCTCATGTACATTCCAACTCAGGTGTGCGCGCGCCGCGTGCACGGATCACCGGAAAGTTTTCCCCTAGCACATCCGCAGGGCCGGCTCCCGCCACCAGGGGGCGCCCAACCGCCCCTGCATATATATCCCTGCCGGCCCTGCTTCCCTCCAGTTCCTTCTAGCGGAATTCCCCTGAGGGGAGGAGGGTGGGTGTTGGAATGTACATGAGCAACACATCTCGAAGAACACCAGTTACAGGTAAGTAACCGTTTCTTCTTCTTCGAGTGATTGCTCATGTCAATTCCAACTCAGGTGATTCCCAAGCCTTACCTTGGAGGAGGGAGGAATTCTATAACTTGGCCGACTGCAGAACCGCTCTGCCGACCGCCGCGTCCTCCCTTGCTTGCTGGGTGAGCGCATAATGGGCAGAAAAGGTGTGTACAGAGGACCACGTTGCTGCCCTGCAAATGTCCAGGATAGGTACTTGCGCTAGGAAGGCTGCCGAGGACGCCTGCGCACGCGTGGAGTGGGCCGTCAGCCTTGGGGGCAGCACCTCCGCTATCTGGTAGCATTGTCTAATACACGCCGTGATCCAGGACGAGAGGCACTGGGCGGATATCGGTTCCCCCTTCATTCTCTCTGCCACCGATACAAAGAGCTGAGATGACTTCCTGAACGGCTTTGTTCTCTCTATATAGAAGGCAAGTGCCCTCCTAACGTCCAGGGTATGCAAGCGCCTCTCTCTCTCTGACGCGTGTGGCTTAGGGTAGAACACCGGAAGAAAAATGTCCTGTGAGGTATGGAAGGGGGACACTACTTTTGGCAAAAAGGCCGGGTGCGGCCGCAGCTGCACTTTGTCCTTAAAGAAGAGCGTGTAAGGAGGCTCCGACGTTAAGGCACGCAACTCGGACACTCTTCTAGCCGACGTGATTGCCACTAGGAAAGCCGTCTTCCAGGAGAGACAGAGGAGGGAGCAGGACGCCATGGGCTCGAACGGGGCTCCCGACAATCTGGAAAGGACCAGGTTCAAGTCCCACTGGGCCATAGGGGGCCTGGTGCACGGGAAGGCTCTATCCAGGCCCTTCAGAAACCGCTTCACCATTGGGTCCGAAAAGAGTGGCTCCTTGGGATCTCTTTCCTGGAAGGCCGAGATGGCGGCTAAGTGCACTCTAATCGTGGAGCTAGCGAGGCCCGATCGCCTCAGGATCAGGAGGTAATCCAGCACCGTTGGGATGGAGGCCGAGGCTGCCTGTATCTCGTTAGCTTTAGCCCATTCTGTGAATCTCTTCCACTTAGCCTGATACGTGAGTCGTGTTGAGGGCTTTCTGCTACTTAGTAAAATCTCTTGCACCTGCTCTGAGCATTGGCGCTCATCCTTACTCAGCCATTGAGCAGCCACGCCTTGAGATGCAGCACCTTGGGGTTGGGGTGTCTCAAGGCTCCCTGGTTCTGCGATAACAAGTCCGGGAAGAGGGGCAGGGGAATGGGGGACACCAGCGACATGTCCCTCATCATCGAGAACCAGTGTTGGCGGGGCCATTCTGGTGCTATAAGAATGACCTTCGCCTTGTCCCGTTTCACCTTGAGCAGCACCTTGTGAATGAGGGGCGTTGGCGGGAAGGCGTAGTGTAGGTGGTACGACCAACTGATTGCAAACGCATCTGCTCGCGATCCGGGGTCGTGGTTCCTGAAGGAGCAGAAAGTCTCGCACTTCCTGTTGGCTGCTGTCGCAAAGAGGTCTATTTGGGGAACTCCCCACCTGCGGAAGATGTCCGCTGCCACATCTTCCCGCAGCGACCACTCGTGCGTCGCAAAGCGCCGGCTGAGGCCGTCCGCAATTGAGTTCTGGCGGCCAGGTAAGTATGCTGCCATCAAGTGGATTGAATTCATTATGCAGAAGTTCCACAAGTCGAGGGCTTCCTCGCATAGAGGTGAGGAGCGGGCCCCGCCCTGCCTGTTCACATAATACATGGCGGTAGTGTTGTCCGTTTGAACCATCACCGTTCTGCCTTTTAGCTCGTTCTGGAATGCCAGGCAGGCCAGGCGTACCGCTCTCAACTCCTTCAAGTTGATGTGCAATTGAACCTCTGACTGGCCCCACATCCCTTGGGTCTCGAGCGTGCCCAGGTGAGCTCCCCACCCCAAGTCCGAGGCATCTGTCACCAGGGTCACCGATGGGGTAGGTTCCTGGAAAGGGAGACCTTCGCAAGCGTTGCCCCGATTGCACCACCAGGGCAGAGTATCCTGAACATGTCGGGGAACACACACTATGGCATCTAGGGAGTCCCTGGCCGGGCGGTATACTTGAGCCAGCCACGCTTGGAATGGCCTCATCCGGAGGCGGGCATACCTCACCACATAAGTGCACGAGGCCATGTGGCCTAGAAGCCTCAAGCAAGCCCTGACCGGGGTCAGGGGCTGGTCGAATAAGTCCCGGACTAGCTCCCGTATCTTTAGGAATCGAGACTGTGGCAAGAAGGCCCTCGCCTTCTCCGAGTCCAGTAGCGCCCCTATGAATTCTATGCGCTGGGACGGAATCAGGGTGGACTTTTCCTCGTTGATCATGAGGCCCAGGCTGCCGAATGTTGCTTGGACCACCTCGAGGTGCGACTTGGTTTCTTGCGGGGAGCGGCCCCTCAAGAGCCAGTCGTCCAGGTACGGGAACACCCGGATGCCGTGTCTCCTCAGGTGGGCTGCTACCACCGCTAGGCATTTTGTAAAGACCCGGGGCGCTGCGGCTAGCCCGAAGGGTAGGACCGCAAATTGGAAATGGCGGTGGCCCACCTGAAAACGGAGGAACCGTCTGTGCCGAGGCAGGATCGCAATATGGAAGTACGCATCCTGTAAATCGAGGGCGGCGTACCAATCTCCCGGATCCAGGGATGGGATGATGGAGGCTAGCGAGGTCATTCGAAATTTCCTCTTCTGGAGGAACTTGTTTAGGCCTCGGAGATCTAGGATAGGGCGCATCCCTCCTTTTGGTTTGGGGATTAGGAAATAACGGGAGTAAAACCCCTTCCTCCTCCTGTCTCTTGGAACCTCCTCTATCGCGCCCAGTGCCAGAAGGCGCTCCACCTCTGTGTTGAGGAGGTGTTCGTGAGAGGGGTCCCCGAAGGGGGGCCGGGAAGGGAGGGGAGGGCGGGATGGCGGCATAGCCGAAAACTGGAGCGAGTAACCATGTTTGACCGTGCGCAACACCCATTGGTCCGATGTGATGCGGGACCATGCACGGTAAAACCGGGCTAATCTGTCGCCAAACGGTTGTGAAAGGGGGTGGATCCGTCTTTTTATTGTTACGCCGTCCTCTGGCGTACCCTCAAAAGTTCTTCCTAGGACCCTGCTGACTCCGCGAGCGGTTCCTAGAATTGTCCTGTCTCTGACCAGAGCGTCGGTTGCTGCGGTTCCCGCGCCTGGTCATATCGCCCCTGGGCTGAAAGGGTCTCTGCGGGGGTTGAGGGCGGAACGGCCGTCTCTGCGGAGCCGGGGTATGCAGGCCCAAGGATTTTAACATGGCTCGTGAATCCTTTAGGGTCTGTAACTTGGCGTCGGTTTGGGATGAAAATAAGTCCTGCCCTTCGAAGGGAAGGTCCTGAATCGTCATCTGTACCTCCTGTGGCAGACCCGATGCCTGGAGCCATGCGCTCCGACGCATAGCGACCCCTGACGCCATGGCCCTGGTAGCGGCGTCCGCCGCGTCTAAAGCTGACTGCAGGAGGGCTTTGGAGACCACCTTGCCCTCCTTCGTCATTGCTGACAGGGCATCCCTCGACTCCTGAGGGACTGACGCTGAGAGCTTCTCTAGGGCAGCCCACGAGTTAAAGGTGTACCGGCTAAGGATAGCCTGCTGGTTTGCTATCCTTAGCTGCAGGCCCCCAGTCGAGTAGACCTTTCTCCCAAACAAGTCTAACTTTTTGGTGTCCCTTGATTTTGGGGAGGGCCCCTGGTGCCCCTGCCGTTCCCTTTCGTTAGCTGCCGCTACCACCAACGAGCCCGGTGGCGGGTGAGTGTAGAAGTGCTCATGACCCTTAGCCGGCACAAAGTACTTCCGTTCAACTCTCTTAGCGGTGGGTGGGATCGAGGCGGGGGTTTGCCAAAGGGTCTTTGTGGTATCCCTTATAGTTTTTATTAGGGGTAAGGCCACTCTAGCGGGCCCGTCGGGAGTAAGAATGTCCACCATCGGGTCTTCCTCCTCGGTTATCTCCTCAGCTTGCAGGCCCATATTTCTTGCCACTCTTCTGAGTAGCTCCTGGTGGATCCTGCTATCATCGGGACGCGACGCCGGAGCGGCGCCCGCAACTGCCTCGTCTGGTGGGGAGGAGGAGGATTCCCCTTGAGCCTCTCCGGGGGACTGGTGCGCTGCTGCTACCGAGCCCGTGGCCCCTTCTGTTACTTGGCTCCGCGCCCCTACTGACTCTACATCAGAGCCTAGATCCCGGGGAGCACTCATCGACTGCGGGGGTCGTGCCCGGGTACCCCTCGAGGATGAGCGGCCTGCCCATGAACCTTGGGACTGGTGGTATGCCCATGGGGTCCAAAAGGGCCATTGAGGGGGCATTTGCCACTGGGGCCACTGCTGGGCGGAGCCCCGCCCTTCCCTCTTGCTGGCCTGGAAAGTCTCCGAGCCTTCCTCCGATCCCGAGGAAAAGTGGCTCTGCGGGGACCATGGTGGAGCGGAGCCTGGCGGTGCCGGAGAGCGGTGCCTTGGCTTGTCCGGCACGGTGCGCTTCCCGCTCACTCCTGACAGCTTGCGGTGCCGTGGGGAGCGGTATGGCGGAGCCCCTGCTGCTGCCACAACCATAGGCGGTACCGGGGTGCGGCGCGGCGGTGAGCTGCCCGGTCGCGCGCGGATGTCCCCCGGCGATCGGGCGTCTTGCTTTGCCGGTGCCGGTGCCGAGGTTGGCGGTGCCGGTGCCGGTGCCGCCGGTGCCGCCGGTGCCGGAGAGCGGCGCCGGCCCGGGGAGCGGTGCCATGCAGGGGAGCGGTGCCGGGACGGGGGGATCAGCGGCGTCGGTTTCCCCCTCGAGGAGACGGAGGATCGTGGAGACGGCAACGGTGCCCGGACCTCACTGTGGGTCGGCGGTACCGTGTCCTCAATGAGCTCCCTGGCCGCCTCAAATGTCTCTGGCGTGGAGGGAAGCTGAAGGTCCTCCTCCAGTATATCCCGCGTCGGGGATGGCTCAGACACCGGACTCGACGGCCCTTGCACCGGTGCCGGAGTCGACGGTGCCGCCGTGCGGGCCGCCTGGGTCGAGTGCCCCGCCTCGGGCCGCACTTTAGACCCTGCCTTGGGCTGCTTGCGGGGCGGTGAGGCGTCCCCTTCCCCCTTCTTCCTCTTTCCCGGTACCGGGGAGCGCGAGCGGTGCCGGCGGTGCCCCGCCGTCGGGGCCGGCGGTGCCGCTGGGTGGCGGTGCCGTGGCTCTTTCTCAGAGTCCTTACGTTCCGCCCTACCGGAGCTGGGTTCCCCGGTCTCCGCCGGACGGAGGGCTTCCTCCATCATCAGGAGCTTAAGTCTTTGCTCCCTCTCCTTCTGCGTGCGGGACTTGAAGCTCTTACAAATCCTGCACTTGTCCCTCAAATGGGACTCGCCCAGACACCTCAAGCACGAGGAGTGCGGGTCGTCCTTGGGCATAAACTTACTGCATGCAAGGCAGGCTTTAAAGCCAGGCATGCCCCGGTTCGGGCCCCTTGGCCCGTGCTATTTACCTAACTCTCTACACTAAGAACTAAACTACACTAACTAGCTAAGGGAAACAAATGCTGGCTACGCGAGCGAGCGAGCTGTTCCAGTGACCGTCAGGGCGGTAAGAAGGAACTGGAGGGAAGCAGGGCCGGCAGGGATATATATGCAGGGGCGGTTGGGCGCCCCCTGGTGGCGGGAGCCGGCCCTGCGGATGTGCTAGGGGAAAACTTTCCGGTGATCCGTGCACGCGGCGCGCGCACACCTGAGTTGGAATTGACATGAGCAATCACTCGAAGAAGAAATAAATCTGTCAGTCTTTAAAAGTGCCACAGGACACTGTCTTTCTACAAAAGACTAAGACGGCTACCCCTTTGGAAGAAAAAGAAGGGAAGAGAAAGGAAGAAAAGAGAGACGGTAGGAAAAGAAAGGTGGAGAGAAAGAAAGAAGGAAGAGAAAGAAGGGAAAGAAAAAGGAAGGGAAAGAATGGAAAGAAAAAGGAAGGCAAAGAAGAGAAGGAAGGAAAGAAGAAGGAAGGCAAAGAAGGGAAGGAAGGGAAGAGAAAGGAAGGCAAATA
>ML685811.1:5731417-5761339 GCA_007922175.1 Pelusios castaneus
AGGAAGGCAAAGAAGGGAAGGAAGGGAAGAGAAAGGAAGGCAAATAAGAGAAAAAGAAGAAAGAAAGAAAAAAGAAGGAAGAGAAAGAAGGAAAGAAAAAGGAAGGCAAACAAGAAAAAGAAGGGAAGAGAAAGGAAGAAAAGAGAGAAGGTAGGAAAAGAAAGGCAGAGAGAAGGAAAGAAGGAAGAGAAAGAAGGAGGCAGGAAGGAAGAGAAAGAAGGAAAGAAGAGAAAGAAAAAGGAAGGTAAAGAAGAGAAGGAAGGAAAGAGAAAGGAAGGCAAAGAAGAGAAAGGAGGGAAGAGAAAGGAAGGCAAAGAAGAGAAAAAAGGAAAGAAAGAAGCTGAGAAAAGAAAGAAGAAAAAAAAAAAAGAAAAAGCAGCCGAGGCCGCTGGTGGCGGGGACCTGAACATGGTCCCGGGAGGGCAGAGCAGACCTCGGCACCGGAGACCGATCCTGGCCCCCTGCTGGGAGGCCGAGGCTGTCAGCAGAGCGGAGCCGACCCCGGCCCTGGGCCGGGAAGTCAAGGCGGCCGGGAGCCCAGGAGCCTGCCCCGGCCGCGGCCACCCCGCTGCTCCGGCTGCACGGGGCAGGCAGGCAGGCGCGCGCACATGCCCCGGCCGTGAGCCTGCCTGCTCCGCCCTGGGGGCGGGGAGGGCCAGCCCAGAGGCTGGGCTCAGGTTGGGTCTCCGCAGCTAAGCCGCAGCCCCGAGGGCTGGTGGGGGCTGCTGGCCTGCGCGGGGGTCCCTCAGTGCTGCGCAGGGGTTGCAACGGCCACTGCACGGCCGCGCACCCGCGCAGCTTAGAGGGAACACTGTCCCTGACCCTGCTGGCCTGGGCATCTATGAAACGCTCACCCAGCAGGCCAGCGGCAGAGCCCAGAATGGAAGCCAGGTCTCCTAAGGCTCGGGCCAGTCTATCCACTAGGCCACACTGCCATTGCAGGAACTTTCCTTAGCATTTTCTCAGATTCAAGGCCATGGTCAAGCATTAAGTAACCCAAAGCCCCGCTTCAGTAACCTCCCCATCTCTACGTGGGAACACGAAGGTACGGAGACCGCAGGTACAGGGAGAATCTATCGCATCCTAAGTGCAAATGCAGAGCGCCCCCTCCCTCTGTAAAAAGTGATGACGTTTATGTGTGCCTCGAGGCAGAAGACTCCCCAAAGGGTGGAAGAACCTAAGATATAGGGAGCCATTCAAACTTGTAGAACAGCAACAGGTTGCAGTCTCCAGAAGGAGGCAGGTCACTTCAAAGAGGACACGGAAGTAGTAAAGTAACTAATGCCACTCGGAGCCCAAAGGTACCAGCTATTCACTGCAGTACACGTTGCCCTTTCATGCCCCATTTCCTGGGCAGGTGAGGGTAGAGGAAAGCGAAGGGGCTGGACATCTGGTCCTCCAGTGAATGTTTCTAGCTCCCACTGGTTGCCAGAGATTGGCATTAACGGGAGTCAATGTCAAGGGGAGAAGGGGCCCGGATGCTGCTGCAAATTCTCATGGCAACAGACGCTGATGGAGACCAGAAGCTAGCTAGGAGCAGGCAAAGAGGCTGGGCTGCAGACATGGCATCAATAGCAAAATTTCATGGGTTGGCCATGGCCACAATATCAGATTTCACGGCTTGTCAGGGTCTAAGAGATTTAGACCTCTGGAAATTATATCGCTGACAATGATTGTCCAACGTCACTCGGGCCCTGCAGAGAACAGATCCTGCTACAAACCGAAGACTTCACCAGCTCAGGGGCTCTGAGAAGCTCAAACCCAGAGGCTTTTCCTTCTCGCAGGTGGGACGGGAGCCCAAGAATTAAATGCAGTCATTACAGAGGAAGTTTCCCATGTCTGAGACAGCAAGTCAGGCTCTGGAGGGGTGTTGCTGGGACAACACAGTGCAGGTCTGCACGGCCACACCTTTGGGGCTTTAGAGAAAAGAGGGTCTCAGCGTTCAGCCTTAATGAATGGCTGCCACGTGCCTCATCTCACTTCCATTTTCTCCAAACGAAAACCCACACCTCTAAATTTCCCAGGAAGGGAATCAAGCCCTATAGTGGGCGTGATTAGACGCAACACTCGGTTCTGTGATACCCTGAATTACGTGGGCTTTAGACCACGGGCCAAGGAGCTACAGTGGGTGTTTGCTCCGCCGTGGCCTATGGAACGGGAATGAGGGGTCTGAGTCCGGTCTCCAGTGGGCCACGTAGCCTGTCACTGTAACTGGCCCCTTTGTTAGTCAATATTGTGGTCAGGCCAAGGACGGAAGGGGCCCTGTTCACCCCTGGACAGACCTCGCGCAGAATGGGGTGAGGCCACAAGTGGTAGGACATCTCCCTCCTGTTGCTGCCATCCCCTCTGTGGCTGTTCACGCCAAATTCAAGGCTTGTCTGTGCAGATTTCGTACTAATTTAACTGTCAGTTAGAAATCAGGGGATGCCGCTCTACCAGCATTAAGACTACAGCTGGGCCGGTCAAGTACTCGCCAACCATGAGCCGCATTCTGCCTTCTTTATTCGTGGCCGTGCATACGATCCGAGTCTGTCCACGGAAGACAGGCCGTGTACCGTCCTTTGCGCTCTAATACCTGACTGCCGGCTTTGCTGCAGGCCGCTCCTTTGGGAATATCAGACTTTCAGGTTACGCCTGTGTTAATACAACCACCGATCCCCTGCGATTTGCCAGCTACCGCATCGCACACCGAGTCCCTACGGTCTCTTCCTTTTCTCTCCTCCGCTTGGCGACCAGAGTCTGATTGTTATTTTTGTCGCTGCTCCTCACCAAACACAAACGCCTACAGCTGCCAGCACCGAACGCCATTGGCTAAGCAGCCGTCCCCTTCCCTGCCTTGTCCACGTCCTCTCACGTGTTGCCTGTGGTCCTCCATGACATCAGACAGCTATGTCCTCCTCAGCTAGACACCAGGGCACGCTCCCATCTTCTGCGTCCCTTCTAAGGGTGCTGAGCAGGGCTGCTCCGAGTGCTGAGCCCAGGCTGGGGAGGCAGCTATATCTCTGGTAACTCCACAGACCTTTAAAGAGTGAAGTTCCTCCCTACAACCAAGGAAGCGTCTCCTTCCAAACTCCTCTCCAAGCTCTGCAGCCTCTGGGGTTAGCCGAGCAGGCTCCTTCCACCTGAAGGTCAGGAACGGGTGTCAGGGGCTGGCAACCACTTTGAACCTGGGAGTAGAGGTCCCAGGCGGGAAAAAGTTGAGAACTGCTCAAATAAAGAACTGGACTGTGGTGTCCTGAAGTGTCCTCCCCACTGTCTCTAGATAGCCCAGGGACCACTCGCAGGAAGCCAGTTGGGCTGGATGGAGCTAAGACAAGAGGTCGGTGCAGAATGAGAGATCACAGCTGCAGACGGCTGGGGACAACGCATTGGTTCCTGAGCTCAGGCAACGGAGACTGACACAGGGACAGCAAGACACAGGCAGCAGGAGTCTGCGTTTCATGTGGCAGATGACTCAAACACGCTTTCTCCACTAGACCCACATCGCCCACTCCCTCTCTCGGCTCAGCTCGCTGCTGGCAGGGTGGTGTCCGCGTCACATTTTCAATTCCAAGCGTTGGAAGTCAGGCGCGCATGCTGGTGCGAGTTCCCCTCTGGATGCCGTCTCAGCTCCTGCAGCGAGCTGATTCTGCAGACCTCGTCAGCCCTGCCCGTGAAGAACCACAGACTCGGTTTGGTGGCGAAGGTGCTCAGCTCGTAAGGGAAGCAGGGTGCTAGCGTCCCCTCGGAGCTACGGGTGCACTAGGATATGTTACAATGGACCAGCTGAGATACCAGTGGAAGTTTCCGTTATCCCCGAG
Source organism: Pelusios castaneus (assembly GCA_007922175.1). NCBI lineage: Eukaryota > Metazoa > Chordata > Testudines > Pelomedusidae > Pelusios > Pelusios castaneus. The sequence goes on from ML685811.1 coordinate 5,735,218, forward strand.
GCTGGACAAAGCTGCCCCGGCTGGGAATCCTTTCTTATATACCCTGATACAAACAAGTCTCCCATTGCATCTCTGACGCTGGCTACTGTTCCAGCCCTCACCTCCAAAGCCAGCAAAACATCACCATCCATCTTTCTGTCTCCACTGTCCTCTGTGCCGACTCTCCTGACTGTGTTTGTGCATCACAGCGTCTGGGGAGAGCTTGTGCTGCCAGAGATATTGTAAACCAAACAAGGAGTCTGGTGGCACTTTTAAAGGCTAACAACTGTATTTACTGCATGAGCTTGAAGTGGGATTTTCTCCAACGAAAGCTCATGCGATAAATAAAGGTGTTAGCCTTTCGAAGTGCCCAGGACTCATTGTTTTTTGCTGAACTAGATGAACACGGCTGCCCCATTGGAACTTGTCACAGCATATTGTATTTCTGTTCCTGGAGCACTCCTATGGTCTCCCAGGGTTACGTTTCTGCAGCTACCATGTATCGGGGGAGTTATGGAAGGTTATTGCTTTAATTCTGTGTTTCTACTACTGCTCCTCAATGCATTAACAATGCTGCGTTTCTGCCAAGTCCCAGCACCCAGTCAACGATCCTGCAAGAAGGCAAACAGCTGCAGTTTCCAAGAGCCAAACGTTGGTTCAGGCCTCGGATCTTGCAGGCCTAAGGTTTCAAGGGCTTTCTCCCATTACTGCCAGAAAAACAGTCGTGAACCTCAGTGCTCCTGCGATGCAGCCTGCCAGATGAGCCATCTGTTGTGTATCATCCCCGTGGGAAATGCATTGCCGTTCCCATTTACCACACTACCTGAATGAAGCACGATGGAGGGCCCATCAGAGCGGGAATGGCAATTTCTCTACAGCAAAGACGACCAGTGCTGTCCACATTTCTAACCGGAGTCCGAACTGAAATGGAGGGACAACGCGGCACAGTGCAAATGCTCCATTGTGAGCATGCATGCATAGCAGAGATGTCTCCAAGGGACTGGGCCTCTCTGGCGGTTCCATCCATACTCATGACTGGACGGCTTTAGGGTGATGACCCATCTAGGCCTTGATCCTGCCATCTGAGGCACATGAATGCCTTTTTCTGCAACGTGGGGCACGGCTCACTTGCCGGTGGATTCTCTGTACCTTAAAGTCATTAAACCATGATTTGAGGACCTCAGTAACTCAGTTATTGGTTTGAGATTTATTGCAGCAGTGGGTGGGTGAGGTTCTGTGGCCTGCATTGTGCAGGAGGTCAGACTAGAGGATCATATTGGTCCCTTCTGACCTTAGAGTCTATGAATGGATCTTCAGGTCCACAGTCCCACTGGGACTCTAGCTGGGTCTAAAGAAGCACCCAGGCGAATATCAGCTCAGGGGCTGGACAAGAAAAATTCCATTAAGGAGACACAGCCTGCTTCTGGAAGAGCCGATTTCTCAACCCCCATCTGGCATCTGCTTTTGGTTGGAAGACACTGCTTCATTCCCCCAGGAGCACCACAACAGACAGGAATTGCCAGCTGTGCTGCTTTATCCTCCTTTTCTTTCCTGGCATGAATTATTTAAAGAGAGAAGCAACTTCACACGTGACACAAAGAACCGTTTGCAACCACACGTGTCAGGTGTGTAAGGCACAAGGGTCTGTTTGCTTTCTGGATGGAGGAGTCATGCAAGCCAGCCATTTACACGATGGAAACATCTGCTCTTTTCTCTGCCCGAGAAATGAAAAACAGTCCCTCTAACACTGAAGGGGAGATTTCCGACTCTCTTTTAATTAGGTCCTCTATCACTTGGAAAATGTTCACAGGCACACTGGCTGAATTAGAAATTAACATCATCTTATATTTAGACCAGTGAGACAGGCGAAGCGTTTGCATTGAGAGAGGGTTAATTTTTAATTCATACCAAGTGAGAGCTTCCATGCAAGAAACCAGAAAGGAAAATAAGAAGAGGGCGGCGAAGAGAGACGAGAAAAGAGTCTCGATCCCGAAGTCACCTTAGCACGAAAAATTAAAGTGCAGTACAGCATTGGAAGCCTGTCTTGCTGCAGACGTCTAACACCACACAGCAGCTGCCAGTGGTGCAAAAGGATTGTCCCACGAGGACAGCAAGAGGGATGATGGGAAGGATCGGTGTGGGGAACAGACCTCCATAAACTCAGGAGGCTCAGGACACTCAAAGTTACAAAACTGGCATTTAAAAGATATCTGCACCAAGCACCTGTGACGCACCGCAGCACAGGATAGTCGGGTTCAGGAACGCCTAACGCCTCGTTCCCCTCAGCACGAGGACAAAGACGTACAGGAAAACAGATGCTCCGTTTTAAGGGTGGTGGCAGGAGCTGGGACTGGAGAGAATTTCTGCAGAAGGGACATCTTTGACCCGGGCTGAGGAGATATACGCACGCTAGCTCCGATTGCAGCACTACCAGGGGACGAGGGCTAGCTCTCCCAAGTACGTGCTTGTGCAAGACACTGGGCACCTACTCAGGGCAGCTCACGTCGCCGCAGCGGCTCTCTATTTCCAGTGCGCGAGCTCGATCAGAGCTAGCGTGGGTATGTCTCCGGGAACTGCGAATCACTCCTCCAGCTGTACGTGTAGCAACACGCTTAGTGCTGTTCCCACGTCCATTCAACAGGAGCGCAGCCGAGCGGATCTGAACAACGATGGGCTGGCGTGTTCTGCCGCCGTGTCCCTCAGCTAGTCTAGAGCGGGGCGTGGGAAAGGAGAAACCAGCCCCTGGAGATCCACCAGTGGTCGGAGCTGGACATGGCCAGGATAAATCCAGCACATGGCTGCACAGGGGGAGGGAGCGAAAGAGACGCAAGAGAAAGTGAGAACCAGATCGAAAGTTTCAATTTCGATTCCAAAACTCTAGCTCTCTGGGGCTGTTCTTCCTGCCCTTAAATATTAAACCTCAAGGCAGAGCTAAGCACTGTCAATTAGATCCCATGGTCATTAGATCCCTCAGAAAGAACATCAATGACCTGACATAAGTCAATCAGTGCCCCCGAAGGAGCACTATAAAGAAATAGCACAGCAAAGCTCTCTGCCAGCTGCCAATCTGCTCTGAAGCCTGTCTGAGGTAGTGATCTCTAGTGGTTAGCACAGGAAACAGGTAGGCAATACGCCTGGTTCTCTTCCCGGCTGTCCCATGGGCTCCCTGTGTGACTTTGAGCAAGTCAGCTAACCTCAGGTAACCCACTGTAAGTGGCTGCTGCAGCCCCTCTGCTCTGGTCACAAATGACTGGACGACCCTCTGGTTCAGCAGTCCGGTGTAGTTTATTTACAGCACGCAGTCCCACCGCCTTTTTACAACATACAGTTCGCCTGTGTACCTCAGAGCTTCTGCAGCCAGGCAAAGCCTCTACGCCCTGGCCTCTCCTCCCTTCCTCCTACTTCCTTCACCTGGGCTGGTATCTAACCTCTGGACAAATGGAGATATCCTTGGCCAGTTCCAATTTACCACACTCAGTTGGGCTGGCGTGGCAGTGGGCTGACCAAAGGGGTTGCTGCAAAGCATTGTCACACCCACCAATTTTCCCATCTATAAAATGGGTATAAAACTATCTTGCCAACCTCACCGAGGTGTAGGGAGGGTTAGTTAATGTTTGCGAAGCAATCCTCTGGTGAATGATACAACTTAGTTGCAAACATTATTCTATTATATTTTTTCTTGCAATAAATAAAAATGAATAATGAGCCCTCCCCAGCTAAATGGACGAAGAGCCTGCACAATTTCACTGTAAACGCCATTTTAAAATCAGAGGGTCACAACCAAATGCGGAAACTACGAGCTGTTACTTTTCTAGTTGTGCGAGTAATGCTAAGAGAACACGAATTTGGCAACTAACGTACTGAAAAAACGTCACCCTGCAGCTTAGCCCTGGAGAGAGAAATTTGTTCCTGGTGCAAATCCACTCAAGTCAATTAAACTGTGCCCGAGACAGCTTTGACTACATGGCGAGAATCCGCCCACTGCAAATTTTGTTATGGATTTATAACTCGCCCCCTCAATACAGAAATGGAGGATTTATTGAGGAAACAATGGGAAATCCTTCAACAGGGCTGTGCTAACAGAGGCTGCTCTTATCTGCTACCCACCCAACATTTATGTAGGCTGCAGAATCCATGAACATAACACAGTAGGGCCAATAAAGGGACGTATTCATTACCGCTCTGGAAACAAAGCGGCAGTAGGAGACAAACGCCTAATATAAGTGATGTGCAGAGCGCTGAAGACGCAGGGCTGCTCGGCTTATCCCCTCAAGGAGCGCCGGGGCTGCCTGGGGATCTTATTTATTAACAACGCTACAGGCTCATCCCCACTCCAGTGTAATTACGGTGTTGGGGGGAGGCTGATGGAACTGGCAGATCAATATGTGGAATAAACTCACTGGCTCCCCTAGGAACACACAACTAATGGCATTTCCCGCTGCGGGGTGGGGAACGTCCGGCACAGGATAGCACCATTGTGCTGGGAAACCCTCCTTGAGCATCACCCCACCGGATCAGGGGAACTACAACAGAGAGCTGCACCGTAGCGAAACGAACCACCAACCGCTCTTCTTACTGACGCGCTCCAGTATGTGGCCAGCAGGGAAGCGTTTGCCTCATGTCTCCGCACCACAGCAGCACTGAAAACATTCACGTCCAGCCCCCCTCGGGGGAGCGGAGGAGGAGAACTTAGCGCTAATGCCAGGGTTACAACCTGGCGTCGGCCCCGGCCTGAAGATACCTCGGCAGCATGTAGTGTCTGGTCAGATGCATGGGGATCGCATCCCTGTGTAGCATTTGATAGCGAACCCACTGCAGAGCCAGAGTGTGTCTGGGGTCGCACGCTCCCAGGGACCCTCGGCAAGCGGGACAATCCCGGCTAATGAGTAGCTGTGTCACGCCCGCCCTCCAACCTGGGGTGGCCTCGCACTGCTTCCCTGCTGTAGCCTCCAGCCTACACCAGGGTTCCCGGGGCATTTTAAAGTGGCCTGCACTCCCTGCCACGGGCTGTGGCCGTCCGTCTCCCGCCCAGTCCTGGCACACAGCTGGGAGGTCAAGGCGAAGGCACCAGCCGAGCCCAGCAGCTTGCTGTTTTGCTAAGAAGCACCTTCCGTGTAGATCCCCCAACCTCCAAGGCCCAGTGACCCCTTCACACCGGCCCCCTCCACACTGGCTAGAAGATCTGGCCGTAAATATCCGTGGGCTGGACTCTGGCTCTGCGCTGACAATTCAGCTGACTCACTTTATGGGAGACAACGAGGCTGCTGCGGTCGGGTCACCGCAGGGCAGGAAAAGAAGCAACCTGCTGGCTGCCGAGAGCTAGATCGACGTTCTGGGATAGCCGGGTCCAGCGCCGGATTCCACAGCAAATGCCGCAGCTGGGGAAGGGTGTGGGGCAGCCCCAGCTGTTGCTCTTCCATCTGGGTCAGGCTTTGCGGGAGGCATCTTTATAAATGGCACAGATGAAGGAATTGCAGAGGACGCTATATATTCATGTAGATAGCAGATGTCCCCAGCACCCGTTCACGCACAGTCGCCCCGAGACGTGGCCAGCATCATGAGGCAGAAGAAGCCTGGCATTCGCAGGATTTTAGCAGGATTTGACGCAGAGTGGGGGTGTCTAGTCGGGAGTCGCTGGCGGCCTCCAGTGCGATGGTGCTGGGAACTGTTGCCTTTGTTGGTGAGCTGGACTGGGGTCTCTGAGCTGCGCCCTGGGAGTCCTGAACGGTGATGTCTGACTGGACCTGGCCACTGGGGATGCAAAAGGCGCAGCCCTTCCTCAGCGGCCTCTGCAGCAGGGGTGGGAACCAAGGGGGCCCCAATCAATTGCTGCTATGGCTCAGCAGCTCTCCTGGTGGACGCCGGCTGCACCACACAGAGAGAGGAAAATCCCGGCTGCTCCCTGCTCCGCTGCCTGTGTCGCCTGCTGGGAGCAGCCTCAGGGAGAGCAGGTTAGGGGCCTGATGAGCAATGAGCAAAGAAGGGCTCCCCACCCTCACCACAGCCCCTGCTTGTCAGCCCTAGCCCTGGTGCAGGGTGCTCAGCCAGGCTCCTGCAGGCTTGGTCTGCAAATTAATTACTGACCTGCCCTGTGAACCAGCCACTCCCACATCCCACCCATTACAGCCCCGCCCATGGGGCTGCAGGGAGGTAAGTTAGGGAGCTCTCTACAGAGGGAGGGGTCAGGATTCCCCAGGGCAGGAGAAGCCCCCAGCAGGGGACCAGCAGGGCCAGCTGGCTGGAAATTTTCAGACTCCACATTTTTTTGTTGGAAAATGCCGATTCACTGAGATCAAAGGTCCTGCGGGACTGTGTCAATCTCAATGCAGCTGACAATGGAAACGAGGCAGCCAGCCGTGGGTTTTTCTTTGCTGTGGAGACACGCCCAAATAGAGCAGAGGTGTTGGCTGTGGGCCCTTGTTCTTCTTTGAAATAATGTGTTCATCCTTCAGGCTGAAAAGGTTGGTTGTCACTGGGACAGATAGGGCCAGTAATGTGCTCTAGTACGCTTCCCAGAGAAACAAGAGCGAAGAAACATCTGTGTCTGATTGTGCTGCGCGGATGCCATGCACATACCTTATGTCCCAGGCCTATAGCCATGGAGTGCCCCACAAAGAGAAGAAGTCAGAAGAAGAGAGAGAGCAACTTGGCACCGCAGTTTAGGAAATGTCTGATGAACGCACCATCTTTCTGCCCCCAGGAGGACTGAGATTCCTGAGCAGAAATGATCTGAAGTCAGCTGCTTGACACTTGCTCGGTTTGCCATTGACGTCAAAATCTCAGCGCCCTGCAGGCAGCAATCAGTCACTATCTGGACGGCAAACTGAAGCTTCTACCTCGCCCTTGGTCCGTGTCTGCAAGGCCCATGATGGCCAGCGTCAGGTCAGCCCTTGGAGACAGACAATACTTCCAGCTGAAGGTTTCCTCTCATTTCCCTGCTTTCAGGAGCCAAGGGAACCTTGCAAGAACCCATGGACACAGGGACTCAGGGCAAGCGGCCATGTGGGACATCAGTGTCAAGAGAGCAAATGAAAACAAGGCCTCTGGTTCCCCCGAAGCAGCCCCCTGGCTACCTGACCACGTGAAAGGGGGGTCGGTGTTTGAAAGGGAATTGCTGACGCGGCCAGCACTGCTCTAGCACAGATGGGGTCGGCTGCTTATTTCTGTTATTGGGAAGGGGGCAGTCAGCAGCTTGGAATGAGATGAAGGATATGTCGAAACTGCAGCGGCTCCCATGGCGCAGGGAGGACAGAGCAGACATGTAGCTCTCGCACTGTAGCGTGGATACTTCCTGCACGGTTGGAAGGTTTCTTCCATCGATGGAGGAAATCCACCCCACCACAGGCGGTGTCAGGTCAAAGGAAGAATTCTCCTATCGATCTAACTATACTGCATGGGGTGGGACATTTTTCACAACCCTGAGCAACCACTTAGGTTGATCCAATTTTTAGGTGTAGATTCCCCCTAAGAACTACTCCTGATAGACTCGTAGACTCTGCAGTCAGAAGGGACCAATACGACCATCTAGTCTGACCTCCCGCACAATGCCGGCCACAGAACCTCACCCATCCACTCCTGCAATAAACTCTAACTTATGATTGAGTTATTCCAGTCCTTGAATCACGGTTTAAAGTCTTTAAGGTACAGAGAATCCACTAGTAAGTGAGCCGTGCCCCGTGCTACAGAGGAAGGTGTAAAAACTCCACAGCCATAGCCAACCTGCCCTGGGGAAATTCCTTCCTGACCCCAAATATGGCGACCAGTTAAACCTTGAGCAAATGGGTAAGACTCACCAGCCAGTCACTTGGAAAGAGTTCTCTGTAGTAGCTCAGAACTCACCCCTTCTAACATCCCATCTCAGGCCACTGGCATATCCATCACCAAGTTCCAGAGGGGTAGCCGTTAGTCTATTGCAGAAAAACAACAGAGTCCTGGGGCACTTTTAAAGACTAACAGATTTATTTATTGCATGAGCTTTCGTGGGAGAAAATCCCACTTCATCAGACGCTTTGAAGATTTGTCTGAAGATGGGGAAAGCGTCTGACGAAGTGGGATTTTCTCCCACAAAAGCTCATGCGATAAACAAATCTGTTAGTCTTTAAAAGTGCCACAGAACTCTGTTGTTTTTATATCCATCACCAGTAGCCAAAGTTCAGTTAATTGTCAAAGGAGGCCGTCCCATCGTACCATCCCCTCCACACATTTATCAAGCTCAGTTTTGAAGGCAGTTATGTTTTTTGCCCCCACTGCTCCCCTTGGAAGGCTATTCCAGATCTTCACTCTGATGGCTAGAAACCTGCATCTAATTTCAAGTCTAAACTTCCTGATGGCCTGTTTGTAACCACTGGTTCTTGTGTCCACATGGGGGCTGAACTGAAATAATTCCTCCCCCTCCCCTGGTATTTATCCCTCTGATGTATGGGTGAGGAAGCGCTGGCAATCAGAGTTACAGATCGTTATAAACGGCATTGCATAGTGCTAGAGTCTAGCTGATCACGCTCGGCTGCCTTATTCACTGGAAGTGGCATTTAAATTAAACATACAGACATGTCCAGCGGTTTGTGTGTCACTAAAATGAGGCATTAACCATTAATCACTGGGCTAGAATGGGATCTCAGCTACACCCGCGTCAATCCAGAGTAACTCTGCTCGCCTCAGAGCCCTTACTCCAGATTGACCGAGATCAGATTCCGGTTCACTATTTCCATGGGTTTAATATTACAGATTAATGCCTTTGAGCTACAGTCCTGTCATCCGGGGAATGCAGGAGGGAGGGTTAGTGTCTGATTAAAGTAACAATGAATTTACCCAGCCCTTCATAACCATAAAAGGGGGCCCACCCCTGCAGAACCCACCAGACTGTGAGGGGGCAGGAGGACAGGGGATGCAACCACCTCCATCTTGCAAACTGAAGGCGTTCGGGAAATGCTTCATGCCCTTCCCACCCCCTGATCCCATCTCAGCTGCTGCAGTGGGGAGGGGAGTTGAATTCGCAGGGGCCTGTGAAAGGAAGTTCTCAATTCCACTGGATTAAGTAAAAATTGGGAAAAACCAACCATCTGTAGCTTGCTGGCTCCCCCCACCACGCTCATCCCTGTGCCCTCATTCATGTTCTCTGACACTGCTAGATCCTGGGCCATGAACCTCGCTCCACCAATGGAAAACACAGGAGAGCTGCCCGCAGGGAGCAGTGGAGGATTTCCCCGATGTGAAGCCAGCACAGCTGACTCCTGAGCCCTACTGTAGGGAGAGTGTTGGGGGCAGGCAAGGGTGCCCCAATTCGAGGCCAGCGGTCCACCCCCAAAGACACCAAAGCAGAGAAGCCCTAGGTTGGCCCGAGTGCCCGGGGAAGGCGCATAGATCCATCTCTCTGTCCCCTCCTCTGGCTCTGACAAGCACAGCTCAGCCAGATACACTCTGCCAAGGCCCAGCATGAGCCCTTCACTCAGGATGGATGGAACTGGCTGTTCCCTGCTGGGCGGCACTCGGAGGAGCGAGAGCTGGGGAAAGCTACTAGAGAGGAGCCTTCACCCTGAACACTCCTGCGTCCTGCTGAGCGGCGCCTTGCGGAAGACAAGCTGCTGCAGTTACAATGCCCTGTGTTGACAGCTACGTGCAGGTAAGAGCAGAGGCCCCACCGTGCTTTGCCTGTGTCTGCTCACAGTCCCTCCATCCTCCAGAACGGCCATCCCCTCCCTTTGCTGGAATGCTGCACCCAACGCTCCCACGCTCCAGTCGATCCCTTCCTAGCACAAGGGCTGTCTGGGCGGTCGCTGTCCACTGCAGAGCCAGCAAGCACTAACCCATTGGGCCGGGCCATAAAGGAGGGGAAATTAAGGACGGCCGTGGGCACCCCGGAAAGCATTTGTTTACGATTTTCTAACTGTTCAGGCGGGGGCGGTACCTAAATAAAAGCGTCCTGCTTGTCAGCTTTGCTGAGCACCTGCGGCTCCAGAGACTTCAGTGCTCAGCTGCGCTGGAAATCAGTTTGCTAACTTTAGGCACCCGAATCTGAAAATTGTGGCCAGAAAGGCAACGGTGCTAGCTGTACTCACAGGCTGACGCTCAGGCTCAGCATGCCGGGGAAGACTTGGCTTTTAGTCCCAGCCAAGCCCTCTTGCTCCCAGGACTCATAGGATCCAGGTATGTCTAGACTGAACCAGGTCGGGCTCCATGGACCGACACAATGGGATCAACTGAGCGCTCAGAGGAGACCTGCTCAATCGATCCCAGAAGTGCTCTCTATGGGATGCAGCAATGTCTCCTTATCCTCCAGGCAGGGTGAATGCCACTGAATAACACTGAGTTCTGGGAAATGAAGACACTCCTTTTGACAGGGAAGAAGTTATTTTAGGAGACAGGTTGATAACCATCAAGTTTCTATTTGACTAATTGGCTCTGGCATACTGCTGCACACCTCCCCAGAAGTGGCTGCCTTCCAGCAGGTGATGTGGTTCCTTTCTCTACAGTTTGCAAAGACTGCTAAATGCCCTGGGATCCGTTGGGCACAAGATAATCCATAAATAGATTAGTCACCATCCCAGAGCATCTCTATTGAGCATTATCTTCTATTAGGGGTAATTCTGGCACCATAGGAGTTTCTCTGACCGGGAGACTGCTGAACTCTTCTTCGGCCCTCACGTCAACCCTACATTGTCTAATCATTGTCTACTTGTGCAGTTTGGAAGCACACATCAGTGACCCCTGCTGTGCTCCCGGGCCTCTATGTTGTCCTGCATGATTTGCCCCACAATATCTCACCCTGGCCCACGCTCACCACACGTCCCGGATTTCTATGGAAACTCTGACTCTTGTGACACAAATTAGGGCTATTGTGTTTTCCCCAAGGGCGAATGCCACGGATGGATAAACCTGGGATATATTCCCTGCCCATCCCTCCTCTCCTTTCAGACTGGCCGTTTGTTTGTTTCCATCTCTAGCACAGTGGTTCCCAACTTGTGGATCTTCCAAAGCGGCCTGCCTCCCCTCTTACTGGCTGCAGAAAGGGGCTCCTGCCTAAGGACCCAGCAGAAGCGTGTTGCCGCAGGGCTATCAGACCAGTGCTGGCTCCAGGCTGCAGCAAAGGGAATAGGAGATCCGTGCTCCCCTCCCGCTGGAGCACGACAGAACTCTCTGCCTGGGTCCCTCGGTGCTGGGTCCCTGCTGGAGCCAGAGGGAGGGGAGCACTGATCTCCTGTGCCGCCAGCTGCAGAAGAGAGCCACTGCCTAGGGACCCAGACGGAGCACACGGGGCTAGATGGCGTTTGCTGTTTCCCTGCTGCAGCCAGAAGGCTGGGAGATCAGAGAGGAGGCAGCCTCCTCGCTGTACTCCTTCTGAACCAAAAAGGTTGGGAACCACTGCTCAAGTAGAACAGAGTTTTGGTCTCTGTCTCATACATCATTTGTTCTTTCACCCCCAGGGCCATTTCCCCAGCCCCGTGCAAACATGGAAGAGCTCCCCTGAGTTCAATGGGATCGTTCCCCCTTGACTTCAAGGGCAGGAGACGGCCTCTGTGTCTACCCCATTTACCCGTGGGACAGCTCATTTCACTGTAAGCTTCGAGGGCGTGAAACAAGAAAAGCTCCCAACACACAGAAGAAAAGCAAACACCTGAAGCTGTGCTCCAAGCCGTCTTCTCCAATCACAGTCAGCTCAGCCTCTTTCTCAACAAGAGCAGCTCCTAACATCAGGAACTGGCTCCCCACCGCTGGGAACCCCAGGATCTCTCCACTCCGGTGACAAATAACAAATGACTCTTCCAAGGTGAAACCTGACCAGTGCCTGACAGGAACAGCACAGCTCCTTTCGCTTCGTCTCCACTCCCTCCGCTGACGCAGCACAAATAACCCCTTCGCCTTTCTCACCGGAGCCATAAATATGGCATCTTGGCATTACGGTCTTTTGTAGGACATGTGTGAATCCCAGATCGCCTGCACCTGTGTGCACTGCCATTATGGAGCCTCGCCCCCCCCCACGTACTAATTTACACCGCTCTATAGTAAAGCATGGTGTCCGTTTATTGGCTCAATCATTGCAAAATCTGACACCGAACCGACTGCCTTGTTCCTCGGTCCCAGTTTGGAACCGACGGCAGTATTTACATTTCACAGCAGAGGGCCCATGCCCACCTGAGACCCTATGTCACCTACAGAAGTGACTGGCTGTAACTGCCAGCCCAGCTCTCTTTCCCATCAGTGACTCCTCTCCACAACGAGGCATCCCTGAATTTTTTACCTTCTCAGTAAGGGCCTCTGAACCTCTCTCCATGCAGAAAATTCACATGGTGTCCTGATTTTCCCCAGTGTCCACTAACAGACGGAGTTCTGCTAGACAGAGTCAGTGCGAGATTCAACCATGGAATCGAAAACCATCCTTTTCCTAAGGGCTTGGGCAAGTTTTGGGAAGAGGAGAGTGTCTTGGGAAAAGCTAGGCGCCCTCCTCTCCCAGCGCAGCCAATGGGAACTGGGCTCAGCATGCCCTGAGAAGTGCAGGAGAAGAGCATTTGTGAGGGCAGGGACCACGCATGGTCACAGGCAATGATGAACTGACTCTTAGTAAGGATGGTTACTGGGCCTAGACCAAACCGCCTAGGAATACGTCCAACATGGCTCTTAAAAATACCTTCCTCCCCTACTTGGGCCCTTTCTCATAGGCTATGTCTACACTTGGCCAAATAAGTCGACTCAGCATGTCCACACTCAAAAATTAAGTCGACTTAGAGGGGACCCTGCCAAATCGACTTAGAGCGTCCACACTGGATGCCTAAGTCGACTTTTAGGGGCTAGGTGGACCTGGTAGTGGTCCACGGTGGCAGGGGGGCACCCCTTGCCAAGTGCCAGGGGGCTCAGCCTTTGCCCCATTGTACCTGGGTACAATGGGCGCTGAGCAGGACAGGGACACTGGCAGGGTACAGGAGCGGGGTGGACAGTGCTCTGTCCTGCCCTGTGGGGGGGCACGCCAGGCTCTGGCTGTGCCAGCCACCCTGGCAGGGAGGGCAGTGGGGGAGCCCTGGAGCCCCTTAAGTCAACTTTAAGTCGATTTAGGGCTAATTTGCGTCCACACTGGCTAAGTCGACTTTATAAAGTCGACTTAGCCAGTAAAGTCGACTTTAAACGAGGTTTTATAAAGTCGATTTTAAATTTCCTTAAGTCAACTTAAGCAGTTGCTTAAGTCAACTTAAGGAAAATGTAGTGTGGACGCAGATGAAATTAAGTCGACTTAAGCAAGCCTCTGGCCCTAGCGAGCTCGGGTGAGTGCTTTCGAACCAAGCTGCTGTTTTGCTAGTTCCTCTGGCATTGACTAACCCCAGGCTGGCTGGTCAGTGTCCCATGAGCACATGGGCCGACAGCTGGTCCTTTAACTCCCATCACTGGAGGTGGGCCCTATTTCATGCCCATATCCCATGGGGTGTCAGAGGAATGGGGCAAGGAGGATGTGGGCTAGCTGGTGCATACTGGGGAGGTCACCAGGAAGCTATCTGGTGGATGTGCTCACATTGAGTAGAGACACATGCCCTGAACAGCATCAGGAGCCACTCTCAGGAGCCTGGAGCCTTTATTTCTCTCTCCTCCCCTCCCGTTTTGTACTCGAGCATGGAAGCAGGAACCCAGGGGCTAGATGTTAACCTCCTTCCCCAGATAATGGCCTGAGGAGGAGACGGGAGGCAGGAGCTCCATGGCCGCCAGGAGGCTGTGAGCTCTTTCTCTCCAGCAGGGTGCTGGGGGAGTGGAGCGCAGCGAGGAAACCATGGCTGAGGTTCTCGTCAGCAAAGGCTGTTGGGCCCTGAGCCCGGTCCAGGGGACACGATTCTCCGTTGGAGACAGGCATGCCTCACCTCAGTACCTCAGTGGATCTGCCCACTCTAGCTCCCTCTCTTGAGCTCTGCTGTCCGTTGTGTGTTCTCCTGCCCCCAGCCTGAGTACATGACCCTGTGCGACAGGGAACATATTTCGAGTTCAGCCCTTCAATTTCCACTCGAACATTTGCTTAGATTGGTTCTTGACTAAAAAAAACCCATAGACATCACCCAGATGGAGAGCTTAGCTGCCCCTCAACTTCACAGTGGTACAATCCATTCCCATTAAAAACCTATTTCTAGCCCTACTCAAAGCTTTTTAAACTCTTCCTGCTCCCAGAATGGTTTCCCTTTGACATGTGAGTCTCTCTTACCCTCTTCCCTACTTGCAAAATTACGACTGCTCACTGGAAAAGCCTTCGCAGCACAGCCTGCTGCTTTTCATCTCTGCTTCTCTAGTTAGTCTCCTAATTGGTTTCGTTTTATTTTTATGCACCTCCCACTCCTCCTCCAGAGCAGTCTGTCTTTCTGGGCCTCCTGCTTGTTGCTCTTCATAGCCCCACTTCCTGACATAAGCCTATTCCTCGCTTGGGCTCAGATGGGCTCAAATGCAGGTGCACTCTCTCACCAACATGGCCATTATGTAATTATTATTAGTGGAGAGGACAGAAAGGAAGGATTGATTGCTCACCAGTTAGATCAATAGTCCAGGACTTGGGAGACCTGGGCTCAAGTCCCTGCTATGCTACAGATTTCCTGTGTGATCTTGGGTAAGTCTCTATGTGCCTCAGTTCCCCACCTGTAAAAATCCCCATGCGAACAGCAATCCTTCCATATAGCACAGAGGGCCATTACTGACTGTGAGCGCCAGTGCCGTGGGAATGGGGACCTGATAAGTACGTACGGCAGATGGATAGCTCCGTAGTATTCCAGATAAAATCCCAGGGTTGGATGGCCCCTGTCCCTGGCAAAGGACTTCCCTTCTGGGGCATTCCACCCTCTTCCTGAGAAAGGGGAAGGGGATTCTCGATGGAGTCCGTCGGGAAGCCAGCCAGGACACAGGACTTACCAACTCTGCACCTCACATTTACATCCAACCACTCCTAGAAGTATAACTGGCTGGCAGGTGCTGCTGCGTCTTTCCGCTCTTAAACCCCCTTCCATCCTACCCTGCACTAAAATGAGGACAAAGAGAGCCCAATTCTGCTCTCCTGTTCTCCAGCGTAAACCCAAAGAAACTCCACTGAAGTCAGGAGTCAATCCCAGTTTACCTGGGGAAGGGCCAGCTGTGTGAAGCCCAGCACGCCGGGAACATGCTTGGTTCAGCCCACTTCTCCTCGGTGCATACCACATGCTTGCCGATAGGGAGCAGCTGCACTATTTTATTTACCGATGTATCTGTTGTGTTTCTGCGTTTGACATGGCTCTCGGGACACATGCACAATCAGATGGATAGGAGAAAGTAAAAGGTTAAAATAGAAAGACAAGTTGAAGCGCCTACGTGCTGGCCGAGGGCCTAAGAAAGTAATCCAAAGCAATGTACCATAGCGTACCTTCCAAAGAATGTCCTGCAGCCCTGAACTGAAGGTACTGACAAGAGACGGGTTGTGAAAGTCTGACTTCACTGAAATTGGCAAGAAACAAGCTGAAATTGCAATAATAGGTGCAAGGATCAGGTGTACCTCGAGAAAGGTGCTGTTGGGTCGGTCTCACACCAAGGAGATAAGAAAAGATGTTTGGCCCGTGCAAAGGTGAGGTGACCATGACACCTTGATGGATGGAGATGCCCAGTAACGCGTGGACCAATCAACGTGTGAATCAAGTAGAATATGGAAGGTCAGATGAGGGTATAAAAGTAGGAACCCTGGAGCTCAGACCCCGGGCAGCCAAAAGGGGTGATGCAGAGTCCTACCATCAACTGAGCTGTTCCATTGCATTGAGAGTTTGTATGCTGCCAGCAGATCTGTTGATACGGATCGCTTGCCCTTCTGCTACGTTGCAATAAAGCCTAGCCTGGCACCTTTGTTTCTACGAAGATCCGTGGTTGTGTTGGTTTCTTCGATTGTGAGTGCCGACTCAGTTTACCTCTTGCATACTGGGTACGCCTGGGCTCCAAATCACTGAGCTAACTGAGTTCTCACTAAAGATTTGAGCCAAAGGTAACCCAGAGCGTTCACCAAAGGAGCACCTCGGCTTAGGATCATCAGGATAACTCAGTCCCTGCTCCAGATCCAAGCTAGGCTCTAGATCACTGGGCTAACGGAGTCCCCACTTACAGATCTGAGCCAGGGGTAATCCTGAGGGAGCACGCCTTCAGAGCTTCATGCACGCATTCACGCACGCAGCCAAGCTGATGTCGGCGCTGGAGACAGAACAACACTGATAAGAACTAATAAGAACATCTCTCGCCTGACGGGCCTGAACCACACAGTCCATAACGTGCCGTGACCACAAGATGAAAGCCCCAAAGACGTGATGCACAATGTAGTTGATTATAGCTCAGACTGGCCATGCCCAGCCTAAAAGCACGGATCAAACCCAGGGTCCCCACGAAAACATCCTCATCCCTTCCAACCTGACACTCGAGGACGAGGGCCCCACAGCACGCTTTACGAATAACAATGGAGCCAAGTGGGGAGCAAGTTTCAGAGCTCAGAACTTCCCTATAAACCAGGGTCTCCACAGATCACAAGGCCTGCAGTAAAGAGGCATCTCTCCGCTGATCTGAGCTCTAATTATTCATTTGAAAGCCAAAACAAACCTCTTAAACTCCACCTGGAAGCCAGCTGGCAGCCAATGCTGATTCTGGAGCCGCTAGTATAATGTGCTCCTGGTAGGATCTTTTGCCTAGTAAAGGCAGCCACCAAATTTGGCATAAGCTTCAGCATCCAGACAGCCCAGACTACAGCCCCGTGTGCAGCACGTTGCAGCGGTTTAATCTCAGGTGGACAAAGGCCATGACCAGACCCACAGAGGAAAAAGCACTCTCAGCCACAGACACAACCGTCACATCTCGGAGCTGTCCTGGATCTGAGAACGTCCTTACACTGTGAATTGGGGGAAAAACGGCAGATGTCCCCCCCAGTCACAGCAGTGGATACACATCTGCCAACGGCTCATTGCATCTTCCAATCTATAAACATTAATTCAGTCATTACTGGCCGGAGACTCAGCCAGCTACTTCCAAAACCACCCCCCTGGGACAGCCACTGTGCAACGGAGAAGGGTGTCCTCGGCATATTGAAATCACCACAGCCTGCACCTACTCACTGAGCCTCCTCGTGGCTTCAAACGTCCTCTGAACGGGGCACGAAACCCTGAAGAAACCCGCAGGCCAGAACAGCTGCGCATAACTCACACCTGGGACCTCGTCCAGAGAAAGGGGCGGACTTATTTACATCAGCCAGGGTTCACAAGCCTGTCAAAAACACCTTGCCGTTGGTGGTCTCCATGGCAGCCGATGGACCCCAAAAAATCAGCACGGTCGTACAGAAACGTTAACTTCATTGGTTACTACGAGATGTTTTGGTTCCATACTTTTCTTTGGTAATGATGAATACTTATCTAGGGCCGGATCCTGACACCCTGACTCTGTGCGGGGCCTTATGCCAGGCAGCGTTAGGGATGGTGGTAGACGCTGGCCCCTGGTGCTTTCCATGTGCAGATTTCTTGAGAGGTCAGTGTCATTACTCCCATGGTCCAGATGGGGAAACTGAGGCACAGAGCAGCCATGTGATCTACCCAAGATCATACTGTGAGTCAATACCAGAGCAGGATATAACATTCAGATCTCCTGATTTCAACACTTCTGTCCTTCCAAGTGGAGCACACTCCCCCTCTGATAGGATTAAATCAATGGGTCTCAGCCTGGGGTGTGGGTCCCCTGGGAGGCGTGCCAAAGATTACAGTGGGCCTGTGAGGCTTCTGTAAGATTGGGGCCAGTTAGCCCCCCCACCACTTGCCAGCCGGAGTGGAAGAGCAGCCCACCCAGCTCCAAACCAGCCAGGATCCCAACCAGAGTGGAGTAACCCTGTGCCGGTGGGCCTGGAGCACCTCCAGTTGGCCAGTCCTTGAGGGATGGGAAGAGGTGGGGCCATACACAGTGGAATAGGAATAATTGATTATTATGATGTAATTGAGTGGTATTGTTATTATATGCATTTATGGTTGGGTCGGGGGGGACAGGGGAGGGCTGCGTTAGGTAGTTGGACTTTCACTCCAAAAGGCTGGGCACCGCTGGATTAAATCAGAGGCTAGGCAGGATAGCACCGTAAATGACTATTCACCCTCAAGGTACATCTGGAGGTGCAAGGGGAAGTTGAAGGTAGCACCCAGCAAAGCTGAAGAGGTGCAGTGCGCCCCTGCTGGGAAGAAGAGGAAGGACACTGCAGAGCGTATTTGCCCACCCTTTCCCTGGGGCCGCAGGTTGAGTGGGTTGGGGAGCAGGTGGGTAGCCCTTGACTTTGGAGGCTGGTGAACACATTAATTCACTGGATCGGGTGCAATTCTGTTGCCCTCACTGCCTAGGAGAGCGTTGTCGAGGCTCCGCAATGTCCCGTTAACTCAGTCCCAAAATCAGCATCTCCACGAGGCTGCATTAATTCCTTATCGACGATTCACTTTTTATCCTTTAGCGTTTTCCTTCCTTCCTAGAATTTCTGCCCCTTCCCGCCTGCAGGAGAAATCAACCACGCCCCTCCCACACAGTGTCCTGGCACGCTCCACTGTCAAGGCAGCCGATCGGGATTTCCCAACAGGCAGGTCGACCGCGTCCACACAATAAGAGAGTCCTGCCATGTCAGGCAGGTGGGGTGAGGCATGTGAGTAGTAACTGGCTGGGAGGTCATAACCTGCCACAGCCAAACAAGGAGAAGCCACAGCTGTGCATCTGGCACTTGTGATCCAGGTCGCTGTCCTGGCATTTGAACGCTGACGGCTAGATTCACAGCTGCTGCGTCCTACGGCAGCGCCGCTGAAATCAATGCTCATTTATGTCAGCTGGGGCCCTGAAGCTGCAGCGGGAGTGAATCCATGGTACATCGGCCTCGGACCCATTGTGCGAGCCAGGTCAGAAGCACCTGCCCCCCAGAAAAGGCTGTAGAGCCAGGTGTAATTCAAGCCCATGATTTACCACTGGGACATTCTAGAGAAACCTTTCCCCTAAGTTGCGTGTGCAGCCGTAGCTGATCTAGTATCTGTCCCAGCAGCTCTGAATGGCTCCATGAACATGTCACACCATTAAGTGGCCAGGTTCCTCGCCTCTCTTTTGTGCCTTGCCAAGTTTGATGCCTCCTTGGCTCGTTAGCTGCAGCGCAGCTGGAATAAACTACACCCGAGTCTTAACTAAGCGCCAAACCGCCTCTCGATTGAATCCTGAGATTCATTTGACACAGAAGTCCTGCGTGAACGGCATGGAAAGGAAACGGGTCAAGGGAGGCGGAAAGACACTTCGTATCCTGGGGGAGGATGGGAACAAAGACAAAGGGAAGGAGAGCAGAGGCCGTGGGGGAGCAATGCCTCGTCTCACCCAAACGCTGGAGCAAACATGCACAAAGTTTACCCGGCGCCCAGTTATTCACTGCAGGCAGGGACCAGCGAAGAACACACCCGCGCGGGCAAGCCCAGCCCCTGGCCGCCCCCTGCGACTGCCAGAACGCAAGCCCGCCGAAGCACTTACATTGATCATAGCATTGGAGGTGATTCGGAAGAGGGTGGCTCGCTCATTTACGGCTTTGATCTTCTCCCCACTCTCCGCGGGCAGCCTCAGGGTCTCCAGCTCACTCAGCGACCTCTGGAGAGCCGCCCCATGCTTGGCAATAAGATCATTGCACGTGCTTAGATCCTCCAGCTTACTCGCCAGGCTCTTCAGACTGCTCTGGAGCTCACCCTTGTCAGACTGCGAGGTCGGCTCCTCATCACCAGAGTCATCTGTAAAGGGCGGTTTGGGGGGTGGAGAGAAAAAAGGGTTGCCATGGTTACCACCGGACTGTACTACACCGCGAAGTCAGGCTGTGCAGTGAAAGTGACTCGAGATCGCCTGCTCTGTGCTGAGCGCCGGCTCCCGCAGAGACGTGCCGACACGCTGCCCTTTGGGGACATCATTTAAGGGGAGTCCCTCGCTCTCCATCTCTGCTACATGCACCTGGCGCACGGTCCCCCCTCTTGCTTTCTAGCTGGTTGGAAGCCTGATGTCGCTCAAGCACTTACCGTACATCAGTGCGGGGCAGACCGTAAGCGAACGGCACGTTTCGGCCCAGGAAAAGAGCAGCCAGGCAGAGCCCCGATCGGCATTGCCTTTCTGGGAGCTCTTTCCTTACATTCCCAGCGCCCACCTGAGACGCTGCGCGGCGGGAATGACACAGAGTTACGAGGCCGGGGGGCTGCCCTTGTGAACGGCTAAATCCTGGGGTGCGTTTAGGCCAGGATCGACCGGTCACCTCCATCCAAAAAGAACAATGTTGTGACGGTGTTTTGGGCCTGATCCAAAGCCCAGAGAAGTCAGTTGGACTCCCCCTGACTTCAGTAGGATACGGTCCCGCCCTGAGTGCAGGGGACTGGACAAGGTGACCTCTTCCAATCCTATGATCCCATGGATCTGCCCCCAGGTAGCGCTCATGAGGCTGGATGTGCAGGTGCCACCCAATACTGTGCCAAAGAGGACATTGGCATTGTCCAGGTGCCACCCAATACTGTGCCAAAGAGGACATTCACACAGGATCAAGTACCACAACAGCCAGGGTGGGGAGTTACTCCCCCACCCCCAGGCCCTCTGCTCCCCCACCCCCAGGCTCTCTGCTCCCCCACCCCCAGGCTCTCTGCTGCCCCACCCCCAGGCCCTCTGCTCCCTCACCCCCAGGCTCTCTGCTCCCCCACCCCCAGGCCCTCTGCCCCAAAATAGGGTTACAACATCCTGGATTCTGTCCAGCCAAACCACATGGGTAATTAATGCCACCACTCAGTCCGGACTGGGATTTGTGTCTCCACCTCTCTGACACTGAGACAGAAGGAACCACTGAGGGTGTGTCTGCACAGCATTTTGAAGCCAGCTTCCCACGGGTTCTCAGGCTAACAGGGCTTGTCTTGGCCCTCTAAAAATGCCTTGGGAGGCAGCGACTTCAAGCACTGACTATCCAACTATTTTTCGATTTTGAGTGTGAACCCACTAGCCTGAGTCTAACAATCTGGCCTGGGAAGCTTCCTCCAAAATGCTGTGTGGACACACTCTAAGGGAGCTTCCTTTTGTTCCGCTTGGCTTCAAAGCTCACCCACACAGAAAGGTCCTAGAGAACAGCCTTTCTACAGAACTTGGAAACCAACCCACATAATCCCGTAGATGAGGGAGTATAGGATGTTCTAAAATGAATGAAGAGCACTCTCTACTGAATACTGTAGGCTTCAGATTTCTCTGTAAAGCCCTAGTGAATTTCATAAGGCTGAGCTTTTCCGTAAGGGTTAAGTCTCAGAAAACTTCCATAAGATGGAAGAATGACCACAATGAGTGACCAATGGTCCATCTAGGCTTGTCCACATGTTTGCTGACAATCTCAGAGAATTCTAATAGAATGGAGAGGCACGATTTCCCTTTATAGAAACTGTATTGACTCTTCCCCAACACATCGTGTTCATCCATGTGTCTGATAATCCTGTCCTCTACCACAGTTTTAATCGAGCTGTCCGGTACTGAAGTTAGTCTTACCAGCCAGTAATTGCCAGGATTGCTTCTGCACCCTTTTTGGAAAAATCAGCATCACATTAGCCAGTCATCTGCTGCAGAGATTGATTTAAGTGAAAGGTTACATGCCCCAGTTAATAGCTGTGCAATTTCATGTCTGAGTCCCTTCACAACTCTTGGGCAGATGCCACCTGCTTTTGGTGACCTATTACTGTTTAATTTACCAATTTGCTCCCCTCTACTGACACTTCCATCTGGGGAAGTTTTTGTTACCTAAAAAGAGTGGCTTGGGAGTGAGAATCTCTCACATCATCTGTGAAGACCAATGCAAAGAATTTGTTTTAGCTGCTCCACCACAGCTTTGTCTTCCTTACGTGATTCTTTAGCACCTTTATCATCCAGTGGCCCTGCTTCTGATGTACTTGAATTCTGCTGTTAATTTTTGTGTCTCATGTTAGATGCTCTTCAAATTCTCTTTTTCTCCTGCTTAATTATCCTTTTACACATGTGTTCAATCCACATTTTTAAATCTGTTTTTATAACCAACTCTTGACTTCACTGTCCTGGTCTCAGTCAGTGCCACATAAGCAGGAAAGAAGTTGTCCACTGTACTGAGCTGCTGCAGGGCTTGCAGATTTTGCCCAGCAGGCGACAGGCAGGTGATGTTCTGGGAGGAAAGGATGTCTCCCATGAATGTAACTATGTAAGGAATTAGGCATGTTAATATTTATCACAACAACCAAATCAGCAGTTCACTGCAGATGGGGGCCATGTTCAAGGACTTCAATGACTCGGTCATATTCCAAAGGGGTAGCCGTGTTAGTCTATTGTAGAAAGACAACAGAGTCTTGTGGCACTTTTAAAGACTAACAGATTTATTGATCATATTGTTCCCTTCTGACCTCAAACCCTATGAGAAGCTTGCGGGAGAATATCCCTGAAATAGAGGGAAAACGGGGAAAAACACTGTGTGATTTAAAAGAAACGAGTTGTGAGTGTAATGCAGTGAATTTCCTTAAAATCTGCCGTTCTTGCTCCTCAAGAGGCAGGTGAAGGAAAGCACAAGATCAAGAGGTTCCCAGAAGGGATCAGAGACATCAGCAAAAAATCCACCACGAAGTCTAATTAATAAACAGAGCGCCACTGTGACACTGCAGCGGTTTCCAGGGTGGTTGCACAGCGTGTGTGGTGCTGATCTGGTAGAGAACTGGCACATGCACTTCAGCTACACACACCCCCATGGGCGCACCCTGTGTCACTGAATATGGCTCCCGTTAAAGACAGCTTGGAGGACAGTCCCAGCGCCCTGAGCTGCAGACAACAGTGTGTCACTTCCCCCAACCCACTCCCACCCGGTGCAAGGCCAAGTCCATGAGGCATCACTTGGCTGCACCAGGGAAGGCCCCCACTGCAAAGCAGGAGACACAATCTCATCGGGTGCTGATGCACCCCAGTGAGACTGAATGCTGACATCTGCCAGCTGTGCTGCATACAAACAGATGTTGGCCCTGTCCCCCAGTGTGTTCCATCTCCATCATCCCTTGCGTGCAACTGTACTCATCCTCACCCCTGCTCCCAGTGTAAGTCCGCCTTGGGGGGCAGCTGCATTCTGACTTCATCTCTTGCCCCCTGGCGCAGGTGCCCTCCCCCCCCATCTCTCCCCCCCACACATTGGGAGCAGGTGTGCCTCGGGCCTGTGAGTGCATGTTCTTCTCCCTGTCCCCCAGGAGCAGAGACACTGTGTCCACTTCCTAACTTTCCCCTTCCCCAGGGATGCTCCGTCCGTCTCCTGTCACACCCCACCCCTTGGGACGCTCTGTCTCCCCTTGCACCCCACCCCTTGGGACACTCCATCCATCTCCTGTCACACCCCCACCCCTTGGGCTGCTCCATTGGTCTCCTGTTGCACCCCACCCCTTAGGACGCTCAACCCATTCCCCATCACACCACCACCCCCAGGACCAGGGACACTCCCATTCCCTGTCTCACCCCCAGATTGGGACGTTCCATGCCTGGGAATAAACGTCACAGCTCCATCCCAGGTACAGTGGTACTCCATCCATTCCCTCATTCCTATCCCCAGGACTAGGGACACTCCATTCATTCCCCCATCACACCATCATTGCCAGGGACACTCCATCCCTTCCCATCACACCCCCGGAAGCATGGACACCCCATCCATCACTGTCATGTCCCAGCTCCTAGGAACACCCTGTCCATCCCCTGTCACACCCTATCCCCGGACACTCAGGCCATTGATTTTCAAGAAATTCTTTTTTTTTTTTTTTTTTAAAGAAAAGTAATGTTACAAAGGACGGCCCTTCAAAGAATGACAGCAATCCTGCTTTATTCAGAGTGAGCCCAAATGGCCATGCCCTGAGAAGGGTGGAGTGATGGCGAAGACTCTCTGCCCACTGGTTTGTTTCCTTACAGTGATCCAGGGATCTGTGACCCAGATGTCGTGAACTACATGGCTTCAGGGTTGTGTGGGGAGATGGTTCCACTGGCTGTCAGGCTTTCTGGGCTGGAACAATACGCACAGTTTCCACATGCCTCCCTATCTGATAAATGGGTGGGATTTTTTTTAACCTTTAGCTTGCTTATCAGACTTTCAAGATGTCACTCTTCAGGGCATTCTGGATTTTTTTGCTGTCCTCTGCAGTATGGGACCCTTGCAGGTTTAAAGGAGAGTAAAGGTGGGTTCTCTGTAACTTGAAGTCTTTAAACCATGACTGGAGGACGCCAGTAAATCAGCCAGAGGTGAGGGTCTGTTACAGGGGTGGCGGGTGAGGTTCAGACCATGATGGGCCCTTCGGACCGTAAAGTCTCTGAGTCTACTGAGCCTGCTGTTCAGCCATCATTCAAGCGTAGCCTACTGAACAGCTTGTGGGTCCGCTAAAGACACAATCCTTGATCTAATAACACCCATGTGGTGTTTATTTGTAACACAGGAATCCGGGCAACATAGATAGCACAGAAGGACAATTAGCCCCAAGTGCAGCAAACGGAAGTGGGTGGCAATCCAGAGCATGTTACACGCCCATGTGGAGAAAATGGCCAACGCACACTGTAATCACACCAAATTAGAATAATTTCACGGGTAGGCACATTCCCTCCCCAAGTGCTTCTCCCTTGAAATGCAGTCTCCTCTTGGGAGACTTCAACAAGGACATGCACCCCAATATTACCCCCACAGCACCCCACAAAGGCAGGTGACTATTGCGCTGGCCGCAATAAGACATGGACTGTTTGAACCAGTCTAGGGCCCTGGAGTGAGCCAAATTCCTGGTGTCCTCACACAAGAGAGCTTCAATTGGCTGACGAGCACTCGGAGAGCCAGCCGGAGTAACGAGGCTCTGGGCAGGTCTAGGGAGTGCTTTGATTTCAGCTTGACTTGGTTCAGCTGAGTTCTCCCTGGGAGACTAATGGGGGTTTAATATCTCCCAGAATGCACTGCGGGACAGGGTGCCTGGAGAGCGCTGTGATTGGAACAAATGAGAGCGGTGCTAGTGTGGATGTGGGGCAAAGCAGCATGCATTGAGCTGTTTGTGCTCAGACCAGATCAATGAGAGTCACTCCAGTTCCCTGGACTAGACTCAGCCGGAGCTCCTGGCAGAGTTACGTGGGAAAGGCTGCCCTGGGGCTGGCTCCATCCACATCCACCAGCTCCCCCATGGCAGGGTTACTAATTCACTCACAGATTGTTTTAAAATAAGGATGGTGGAAAATGGCAGCAGCTGGGAAAGCCGAATCTGTTGCTGTTAAATGGTCAGACTCTGAGCAAGAGTGCCATAGGGACGGTGGAGTAATTGGGGTCGTAGCTGAGGCATCCTACATTATAGATTTCCTCCAGGCCTCAGCCAGACAAGGGAATGGAACCAAGACCTTACACTGGGATGCACGGAAAGCGGCAAGTCTCGTGACAGAAAGCACCATTTCAGTCTTTCAGGCCAGTCAATGTCTGCAACACAGACCCGGGCCCTCAAGGCCCAGAGGCAGACGACAAACTCCGGAGGCAGTTAACACAGGAGAAGTAAGGTGAATCACGGCTGCTGCTGAGGGCAAAAGATCAGTGCGAGTGCCTGGAGCCACTAAGCAAAAAAAAGCCCTTGAAAAATGCAGGAGGCGGGTAAACAGTCAGGTTGAGATGCAAGGAGCAGGGCAGAAGAAAGGCGGGCACACCAGCTGTGAAGCTGTGGTGAAGTCACCAGGACCACAGCTCATGATGTGAGGGCACGCAGGGGACCAGGGGAGGTATCAGATGGCCAGAAACTGCGGGGGTGGATTATAGAAACAGTTCAGGGAATGATCAAACGACTGGGAAGATGAGACTATACGGAGTTTTACAGGCCACACCCAGTACCCAGCACACGGATGTACCAGTGGTGACAGGCCACGCCCCGTACCCAGCACACAGATGTACCAGTGGCGAAGGCCACGCCCAGCACACGGATGTTCCGGTGGTGAAGGCCACGCCCCGTACCCAGCACACGGATGTACCAGTGGCGAAGGCCACGCCCAGCACACGGATGTACCAGTGGTGACAGGCCACGCCCCATACCCAGCACACAGATGTTCCGGTGGTGAAGGCCACGCCCCGTGCCCAGCACACGGATGTACCGGTGGCAAAGGCCGTGCCCAGCACACGGATGTTCCGGTGGCGAAGGCCGTGCCC
>ML685811.1:5761349-5814329 GCA_007922175.1 Pelusios castaneus
ATGTTCCGGTGGCGAAGGCCGTGCCCAGCACACGGATGTTCCGGTGGAAAGCGTGCTTACCCCGAGGGCAGCATACGCATTCTCATCTCAGAATTCACTCGGCCAGGTTACACGGCGAGGCCTTTCCGACACAAAGCGGAAACCCACCAAATCGCATCTGGCCCACAGGATTCCCCGTCTGCCTCAAGCCACTGCTACCCACGCAGCCGCCTTTCCCTTGGTGGGATCTGAACCCTTCAGCCAAGGTCTGACGATCGGTCTCGTGCACTAATGCTAACCCGGCTCTCCTGGGCAGAGCGCTAACACCGCGCTAACCCCCCGTCTCTGTGCGCCCCGAGGGCTGAACACCGCTGGACAGACAATGCCCTCCGACCCCTTAGTGTCACCCGCGGCGATGTGGTCTGTGATCTGGAGCCCCTCCAAACACGACCGAGACCCCCCCGGCTCAGCTGCCTCCCATAACACTCTGGCGGGAGCAGCTTTCAGTCACTACCAGCTGGGACCTAGAAACGGAAGATTCTCTGTCTCCTTCCAGAAAACGAAACAGAGTCCTGTGGCACGTTTAAAGACTAACAGATTTATTTATCGCATGAGCTTTCGTGGGAGAAAATCCCACTTCGTCAGACTTGTGCAACAGACTAACACGGCTCCCCCTTTGGAACTTGTCTCCTTCCAAACTAGCAGTCCTCGATTCTGCCAGGAAAGGGTTAAGTGGGTTCCCCCAACTAAGAAGGGAGATGAGAGTGGCTCTGGGACAGCCCTGTGCCCAAAGGAGCAGCCAAGCCTGGGGAACCCTAACTCCACGGGGTATTCAGAAACCAGACACTTGGGATGGAGGGCTGGCAGGGTGACTGGACAGCAACGTGAAAAACCAGGATGGGGTAGAGGGAATAGGATCCTATCTAAGACAGAGCCCTGAATGATGGGCCTGTCCCTATAAAGTCAGGACATCTGGTCACCTTAGGTGCGGTGCGGTGGGAGGCTGGGTTGCCGGCTTCTGCAGGGACGGGGAGTTTAGTCTGAGAGCAGGCTGGGAAAGGCACCTTGTTTCCAACCCTGTCTCAATGTGAACGTCCCTCTTTAAAGGACAAAGCTAAAAATGTGGCATCGCTGCAGGGGACGATCAGGCAGCAGCAGGCGGTGAGGCAGCCACTGGCCGTGAACATCCAAGCGGCCAGATGGGGACCAGGTGGAAACAAACAGCCACGAAGCAGCAGCTGGAAACCCTTCATCTCGGCGGAGAGGGCCGGGAAAGGCGGCTGGTGGAGCCAACGACAGAACAGCCGAGTTCTGTCTCCTGCCCAGTGCCCACCCGCCAAGGTGGACAGGAAAAGAGGGTGCATCGGGGCTGAATGACTCTCGACAGATGGTCTCACACCCTGTAAAAGAGGCTGCAGGGCTGACCTCCACAATGATCTTGTGGAGTGCGCAGCAAAGCTCCCGGCTGGACCGCAGAAACAGGCCTCCTCTCGGCTGCTCTGAGTTGGGCAAAGGCCCTGCAGACTGTTTCCGAGTGAGTCTGCGCACGGCGGTGATCTATGGAGCAGGCAATTCAAAAAGCCCTGGGATGACCCAGAAAACACTGCCACATTCTCAGAGTGCAAAACTGAGCAGTGCTGAGGAAAGACCAGCCGAAGGGAGTCTGTCCTCCGGGGGGGACAAACACTGCGGCCATCAACACCGAAGCACCAGCCCTTGCCACGCAAGCTAAAAATCTCAAGCTCTGTGGTGTGGGGCTGAGCCCCAAATTAGTTCTTATTAATCACACACTGAGCTTGCTGCAGGCAGCTACAGCACATCCTGTCTAAGAATCGGCCCCTGAATTGAGCGTGGAGAGCTGGCTAATTCAGGACAGAAGTGAGACTCTGATTTCATCTCTTTGTTCCCAGATACCCCAGGACAACAGGAACAAGGACTGGGACAAGCACAGAAATAGATGGTGATGGTGGCAAAGATAGGGGCTGGAGGGCTCAGAGATCGCTCCTTGCCTTGGGGCTCCTCTCCACTCAGGAAAGCCATGACTGGGCAGCAGTGGCTGAGTGTGAAATCAGCTCAAGAAAATAGTTAGATCCAGATTCTTCTCTGAATTAGACCAGCACAACTCTGGAGAGGCTGCGCTGGAGTCCTGGGGAGCAGAGAGACAAGAATCCAACTCCTCTGAAAGCAGGTGAAGTTTTCTGGGCTCCGTTATGCTCTCTAATGAGCTCCAGCCACAAAACCACGAAGATTAAACCGAAGTGCTGCTGTATGTGTACGTCTTTTATGGCTTTCAAAATCCATGTCTGGAAGGACAAAGGATGATTCAACAGCAGGAGGGACTCGCCTTCGTTAGATGCTTTAGGAGGGGGAGGCGAGGAAGAGAAGAACGCTTCGGTTTGGAAAAAATCCCAATTAGAGGAATCAGCTTCTGAGAGGGGCCCGCGTTGCCTTCCAGCATCAGCGCTCCGGTACAAACCGCAGCACCAATCGCAGGCGGTGCTCACAGACAGTTAACAAGAATGCTGCTTCGTACCCGAGATGCAATCGACTCATCAGAAAGGACCATTTTTTAACGCGTAT
The DNA here is from genome assembly GCA_007922175.1 of Pelusios castaneus. Classification (NCBI taxonomy): domain Eukaryota; kingdom Metazoa; phylum Chordata; order Testudines; family Pelomedusidae; genus Pelusios; species Pelusios castaneus. The sequence goes on from ML685811.1 coordinate 5,763,909, forward strand.
CAAAGCAAAACATGTGCCACATTCACTGTGCATTGATCACCTCCCTCCTGCAGAGCATGATGCTGGAAAGGGAGTGGGGAGTCAGGAAAGCAAGGAGCAAGTGGGAATAAAGCGCTGTCCAGCTCTGACAGAGATCCTAGCTTCAGGAGGTAACGCTCACCCCACCTACAGCTATGTAAGCAGCCAACGACAATGAGAAGTAATGCGGAACACAGGGTCTCTGTGGACAGAGAACAAATAACTCTTGAGCACAGATGTTTTTCGGAATAGTCATGGTCCTGTTCAGAACAGGCTACAGGGAACATTCACCAGCTTGATGGGGAGGAATGCAAAGTGCCCTAGCGCTAGATCCACATAAGCATTTATTCAGCATTTCTCAACGCAGCACGTGGGTGCCTGACCAAAAATTAACACTGCGAAAAACCAAGGTCTTGCCTTCCCCCAGTAGCCTGCCTCTCTCTCTCTCTCTCTCTCTCTCTCTCTCTCTCTCTCACACACACTCCCATGATTTGCATAACACAAAATGCAAACCGCCTGAGAAAGCTTGTCGTATTATCAACCCTAGGAGAGCTCAGCTGGATGAATCCATTTTTGGGGAGATTGTGCCTCTCATTCATTTTGTGGCACACTGGTTCAGGGACCCAACCTGCTTCTCCATGCGCTTGGTCCTGGCTCTGACCACTAGACAATCTTGTTGTCTGTCCGCCGTGCGGCGTGGCACCTGCCTAGCTTTCGCTCATCTGGGCCACTGTGATGCTCATGGGATCCAGTAGCACTTTTCATGGACTGTCCCTTCACATTCATGGAACGTCTGGGTGCTACAGCCCGCCACGGGGCCGGGCAATGCCCTGCCTTGGCATCATTCAATCCATTTCCTACTGTCAGTGGCTAATCGACATTTCTAAATGAACAGGAAAAAGCTTACTCATGAATCGCCATTGACAGCTAAGGGAGCAACCCTGGCTCCGCTTTCTTTGACCATCCCTTTTACTGGCCACGCAACCGTCACCATGACTGGATCGGGGCGAGCCGACTGGAAATGTGCAGACATAACGAAGCCACCCCCTTGCCTGGAGATACAGCTATCCAGGAACACGAGGAAGGGCGAAGCAGGACGAGTGGTGGGAGTGACATATTTTCAGTGTCTTAGCAACAAAAAAAAAGACTTGCCCTTCACTTGTCAGTCTGTGAGGCATCACGCCAGCCGGCGGTCTCCTTCCGAGAGCAAAGGACTGTGAGAGTTACTGTTCCCACCCTTCCCCAGAGACCTGGCTAGGAGTGCTGTCTGGGCCAGTCACATTTGTGGCAACGTTTACTGCCGTGGTTTTCAGACTTAGAGCCGGGACCCAGTCGCAGACCCTCATGTACCGGGTCGCTGCTGTCAAAAGACTGGAATGTATCGCTGAAAGATGTAATTATTGGGTCGCGGGCATAATGGTTTTTTCAACTGGGTCCCGAGAAAAAAAGTTTCTGTAAGGAGGAGATAACACACTTGTACCTCCCAAGGGGACTTCATGGCTAAAGCGCTCCTGTTTCTAAAGCGCTTTGAGATCCTTGGGTGGAAGGCGCTCTACAAAGAGAAAATGCTATTTTTAAGCACCTAGATGATGATAATAAGGTGATGAGTAATAGCCAATAACAAACCATGTCAAATCACCTCAAATCTTTCTTGGACAGGGCAACAAGCCATGAGGATGGGGGAAGCGGTCGATTTTAGCAAGGCTTTTTGATACTGTCTCACATGACCTTCTCATAAACAAACTAGGGAATACAGCCCAGACAACCGACTACAGGGTGCAGGCACAATGGCTCAGTCAAGCTGGAAGGGCTTATTGAGTGCGATCCCACAGAGATCTGTCCTGGGTGTGGTTCTGTTAAATATCTTCATAAACGCTTTGGAAAATGGCACAGAGAATCCACTGCTACAGTTTGCAGATAATGCCACGCTGGGAGGGATTGCAAGCGCTTTGAGGAAAGGATTAGAATCCAAAAGGATCCTGGCAAACTGGAGAAAAGAGCTGAAATACACAGGGCAAATGCACAGTACAACAGGTAAGAGGAAATAATCAACGGCATAAATACAAATTGGGAAGAGACTGCCTTGGAAGGAGGACTGCAGACAAGGATCTGAGAGTTAGAATGGATCACAAACTAAATATGAGTCAACAATGGAATAGGGTTGCAAAAAAGCAGACCCCATTCTGGAACATATTAACAGGGGTATTGTAAGGAAGACATGAGGAGAAATTCTTCCACCCTACTCCATGCTGATTAGGCCTCTGCTGGAGTAGTGTGTCCAGTTCTAGGCACCACGCTTCAGGAAAGATGTGCACAAACTGGAGAGAGTTTAGGAGAGAGCAGTAAAAATGATTAAAGGCCTAGAGAAGATGACCAACAAGGAAAGATTGAAAAAACTGGGTTAGCTTCGTCTGGAGAAGACTGGGAAAGGGGGGGACATGAGGACCGTCTTTAAGTACCTATAGACTGTTGTAACAAGGAGGGTGATGAAATGTTCTCCTGAACCACTGAGGACAGACAAAAAGTAATGGGCTTAACTTGCAGCAAAGGTGGTTTAGGCTGGACATTAGGAAACACTTCCTTGTCAGGGTAGGTAAAGACTGGAACAAATTTCCTAGGTAGGTCGTGGGATCTCCATCACTGGAGGTTTTAAGAGCAGGTTAGACAAGCACCTGTCGGGGACGCTTGATGATGCTTAGCCCTGCCTCAGTCCAGGGACTGCACTAGCTGACCAGCCCAGCTCCTTTCCAGGCTTCTATTTCTACAATTCTAGTTATTATTTTAGGGCTGAGTCCCAGGGTTCATGCTCAGTTTATACTAACACTCAGGCAAAGCTTCCAATGGCTTCCAAGGGTGTTTGCCTAAGGACTGAGTAATAGCTGAGGGAGGGTTTGGGGGCTTGATCCCCCGATTCAGAGCCTGTGCAGAGAGGGCTGGATTGAAACCAGTACTGAGCACTCCAGACTGTCCATGCCAGAGGGGCTGGAATGTGACCGTGCTCTGCTGTTCCCCACCTTGTAACACTTTCCCATGTCTGGTAGATCAGTTTATCAAGGATTCTTCGCTTCCGTCTCTCGCTCTCTCTGGCGCCCAGCTCAGTCCAGTATTTGTGGGGTCTCTTGCTGCTACGCAAAATTACATAAGCAGCACCAAGCCTAGAAACAAGACATCCCTTCCTGCCACAAGGACGCACCAGGGCCGAGTGGTGACAGTCGCGCTCTTCTTCTGTTCAGGATGGCTTAGGTCAGACGAGGACTGTCCCCTTTCTTCTCTTACATAACGGCTGCAGCGCAGAACAAACTTACAGACTCACAGGCTGCTCACCACCAGCCTAACACAGGAGCAGAAAAGGAGCCCTGACAGGGGAACAAAGCAGCTTTGCAAAATGCCAGAAAGCCCACAGGAGATGTCCACGGGAAGGGCCAGTTATAAAATAGATCTGTCTGCTTAAAGAGCTGCGGCGATTAGCGGTACCATGTCCTGGGGATCCGTGTTTATTCTCTCTCAGTGACTTCCAGAGAGAATTTGCTCAAATCACAAAATGGGTTTCCCAACTATCATACAGAGGCTGCAACTCAGGGTCTTAAATTCAAGCTGGGTAACAATCCAGTCTCTTGTATCTGACGAAGTGGGTTGGAGCCCACAAAAGCTTATGCCCGAAGAAATTTGTTAGTTTTTAAGGTGCCACAGGACTCTCATTGTTTTTGCTGTACACAGACTAACACGGCTCCCCTCTGGGACTAATCTAGCCTCCACGGTGCCTCTGGAACTGGAAGCAGAATGGCAAAGAAAGTCTTTACTGGCCTCCTATTCCTAAGAGGCAGAAACCCACAGATGTAAAATTAACGTGGTCAGATATCTATCTATCTATCTATCAATCAATCAATCAAATTATAGCATCCCTGTAACGGAAGATAAAATGTTTTTACCTTGAAATTACTAATATGTGTAATTTAATGGTAAAAGCATGCAGGGATGCTGTAATTATCCCCAAAGCAAGCATTATAGTCCTAGAAAATTCTGTGTTAACGTTGTGTTAAGAAAAAATGCAAATGTCAGAAATGCGCAGTTAAAGCATCCAAAGAACGTTAACTCTGCCTTACAGTGACGCCACGAGGGAGAACAAATCAAATGCGTCTTTAAAGATCGGTTTAATCAACTGTGGGTCCACAAACACTTTAATCAGAATCATACGATGGTGGCATGGCTCAGTGAAAGTTGGGTGGATGTCTGTAAGTCGCTGATTCCCAACCTAAAACTCTACCCTAAGGCTGTTTTTTGTCAGGCAACCAAGAGAGAGAAATCATGGTCCAGATGAGGTCACCAGTGCTATGTCTACACTAGCAATTTAGGTCGACTTAAGTACCCTTAAGTGGACCTAAATTACTCCATGTCTACACCTGACTTTCATTAAGTCGAATTAAGGACAGTGTGGATGGGGAGCAGCCCTTAAGCCGACTTTATTAAGTCAGCTTAAGGCTGTTAGGTTGACTTATCGAAGTGGACTAAGTCGACTTAACTTTTTCTAGTGTAGACATAGCTTAGGAGTCTTGCCATTGACTTCAACCAGGACAGTGTTTCACCCACAAACTCCATAAAGCCTGTGCAGATAGTGCCCGGGGTCGCGGGCAGCAGGGGCGTTGATTGAACTGGATACAGCTATTGCAATATGCTCTTTAATGCAGTGGTTCCCAACCTTTTACAATGTGGACAGGCCACCAGTCTCTGCCAGGAGGCACCTGCCTACTGCAGCCAGGTGGAAGGAGCTCAGCAAGGAGACAGCTTGTCCAGTGATCTCCCATTGCCTGGGCTGCACGCATCCTGCAGCCCTGTGCGCTCCACTTGGGTCCCTAGGAAGCAACTCCTTTCTGCAGCCAGTGGGAGGGGAGCTGCAGGCCACTTTGAAGCCCCCACAGGCCACTTTGAAGCCCCCACAAGCCACTTTGAAGCCCCCCTAGGCCACAGGTTGGGAACCACTGTTCTAGACAGCTCTGCATTGACAAAGAGGCACCAATGTGCTTTAATGCAGGGGTTCTCAACCCACGGGCCGTGGGGCTTTTTGAAGTGGCCCGTGCCCCACTGGTTGGGAGTCGGGCAGCTGCCACCTACTCCCGGCTTGGAGCCGGACTGCGGCCCGGAGGCGGGGGAGGTTCCGGGTGTTTATGGGCATCCAGCCCTTTAAAAAACAAAACAAAAACATAATTTTTTACAACCTTGAAGGGCCACCAGTCTGTTTAATTAATTTATTATTGTTGTTATTTATTTTTTTTAATTATACTTAAAACTTAATTTGAATTTAATTAATTAAATTGTATTTCATTAGACTGCTGGCCCTTCAGGGTTGTAAAAATTATATTTGTGGCCCTTGAGCCAAAAAGGGTGGGAACCACTGCTTCAATGTAACTAGAGATTTGACCCAGAGCCCTCTTGTGACCCCACAGAATCACCGAGAGATGGAAGATGAGGGGTGGAAGGACCTCAGGAGATATCTAGCTCACAGCAGGGCCAACCCCAATTAAACCCCACTCTCCTACGCACATAGTTGCCACCACAGGGGAGAAGGTGCCCTGGTACCAGCCCCTTCCCTCTTCCGGGGAAAGCAGATCTTTACCCCAACTCCTGGGCCCTTTCCAATTGCCAAAATCTTGTTCTACGCCCTGGTCACTCTGGCTTCGAGAAACACAACACCCTCCGCGACAGCCTCCCTTGTTCGCACAGCGCACCCTTCACGCCTGTGCAGCGCATCGCAGAGAGAACCATCCGTGGTGCCCGGGAGCCAGCTAACCGGCGTATGGCCCCTAACAACGTAAGGGGCTCTGCAAAGACACGCCACTTATGCCTCAGTAGCCAAGAAGCATTAATTATGCTGCTCATTTGCTTGGTGTTGATAAGAATCAAAGGAGAGCTGCTAAGTGCGTTTGTCTGTGTACCTGTGTCCTGTCTGACATTCACCAACGTAACCAAACACATTTTTAGAGGTGAATCCTTTTCTTGGCTTAATTGCCTCACATTACGCATGTGCCTGTGTTCAACCACAGGAAATTAACAATATTACTTATACTGTCTTCAGCTGATCTATCCGTTACAATGAAAAATCGGCTCATTTCCTTATGTAATTGAGTGTAGCTAGTTTACCTGTGGCTGCACAAGAAATAGATGATTAACTTCAAAGCAAAGGTCCACAAATGATCTGCAGAGCTTGTTCTTCCTTGGAGGAAAGCCCCGCTGCCACAATTTCTGTGAGGAGGCTGGGCAGCCTGCTAGGGAGCTATAAATACCAGACCTTTGGCACCATCCTGTGACTCTAGTCTGCTGAACTTTGAACAGGGAAAGTTTCAGCCCTAAGATTGAGATCTTCCAGGCAGTGACTTGGAATACCCTGGAAAACGCATGGAAAGGCTCTACATCATAGCTTTGGAGTCTAACCCTTTGGGATGATCCCAAGAGACTTTTGTAAGCCAGCAGATTCAGCACTGCTATGATCCTGCTCTATGAAAATCACGTATATGCGTACAATTCCTTAACCATTTAATAATTTCTTCTTTTCTTGTATTAATACATCTTTAGCTAGGATTCGCTGACCATGTGATATTTGGGCGAGATTGGAAATATATGACCTGGGGCAAGTGTCTGATCTTTGGGGATGGGTAGAAATGTAAGTCTGGTGAAGAGGGTTTTCAGTGAACTCTCACGATATTAGACCAGTCTGCCTGTCTGGACAACAAGGGCTGGGATGCCAAAGAGATGAGTGTTGGGCTTCTTGCTAGAGACGCTCTTTTGTCATTGGTTTGCGGAATCTCATTATAGAATAAACCACCACTTTGGGGGACTGTCTGTCCTGTTTCTTGCAGTCTGGTCTGACTGTGGCATTCTCACTGAGGCCTGTTCCAGTCACAGCATCTTCCCCAGCTGGTCCAGCCATGTCACCATACCCTTTGAGAGCCTGCCTTTGCCTCAGTTCCTTTCCTCATCGGAGACATGGCACCTGGAAAGCCCAGCACAGTTCTGTTGCTCCCACCGACTTGGCTGGGCACAGCCCAGGGACCTCTGCATCCTCCTCCCCCAGGGGACACCCACCCAGACCTTGTGCAACAGGCAGGTTTCTCTCCTCCCCACTGGCCTCTGCCCTCCTACTGCCCTTTGCTCCAGGCACCGATCCCACTGGGGAACCTATCCTGGCATCAGCAAAACCAATAGCCAAACTCCCATTGACTTCAGTCCCGCAGGGAAACTAACGAGATGCAGCTGTACAAATCTCCTGGTACCGCTTGTCCCTTCTCCTCGAGATCTAGGGATGAAGACCGCCATAAGGATGCTATACAGCAGTTACTTACCAGTTGTCTTCATTATGGATTATCAGTTACTGTTTTCCTGAGGTCACCTGCTGGGGACCCTTACACACCCAAGTAACTTTACGCAAAAGAGGGGTCCCACTGGAGTTTGTGCGCATTTTTCTAGGATTAAGCCCCTGCTGTCTTCAGCCTGAATGTGGAACCATGCGCACTTCGGGTCAAATCCTGGCTACAATGAAGTCAATGGGAGTTTTGCCATGGATTTGACGGCAGCCCCTCAAAAACATTATCTCAGAGTGAAGGACAACCTCAGCCGCTCAGCGCTGCTTCCTGCCTGTTGACAGAGCCAATCAGTGAAGATTAATTTACATGGATTCTACAAATCAGCAAAAGTAGGGAACTCTGATTTGCAATGCAGTTTCTCTTTGCACAGTAACTCGCTGGATTGTGGCAGTGCGCAAAGTAACATCACAACTGAGAAGCAAACTGAAATGACATCTGATGTGAAGATCACCTTACTAAGGTCCTGAATCCTTTGATAACATTCACATGAAGGCACTGGAAATGTATTTGGGCCTTTTCCTTATTAATCACAACTCAATCAAGGAAACTGGATTTGGTTCTCTGTGGCAGAAACGAGGTCATGCCTGGTTAAAAGGACTTTGATCAGCAAAGACAAATAAAAATTGGGATTATGCCCTTTTCTGCTTCTTTGTGACATATCAAGAGCAGGGTGTTTTAGGTTTGTTGTAGTAAATTGTGGGATTTGCCCACTTTTTTTTACATTAGAAATTCAGGTTTTGTTTGCCATGTTTTTCCAAGGAGACTCTACAGCCAACTGAAAAATTGGCAGGATTCTGACACCCACGGAACTGAAACCTGCGTAATTGAAAGTGCAGAGTTTTCAGTCAGACTATTTGCTTTTGATTTGTTTTCTAACATCACCTACTTAATTCATTCACCTGGCAAATGACGGGGAGACAGCATCCCTTCAAAGGTTTAACGTTCCATTTATGCTATCTAGCGGTGAGAAAGTGCCCGTTCCAGAATTTTTTTTTAAATCCAATTTTAAATCTAATTTAAAAACCTAATTTACTTTTCAATATTTATTGCCTTTCTTTACTTCCTGTGCCTAATGCAGCCTGTAGAATGAAACAAGTCTGGCCAGCTTCCCTAGACTGTAAATTCTTCGGGAGAGGACATGCCTTTTTGGCTCTGTGTGTGTGTGTTGTGCCCAGCCAATGGGGTCTCTCAGTAGTATCAGAATGCCAGCAACACATACTCATCCTCGCTCTAGTCAGGTTCACTTTCTCTTTTTTGCATATAGCTGAGAAATGCTGACATCAAGATGATGTTTTCATTGCATAGAAAATACCATTGTAAACTGTTCTTTGCGATATGTTTGTACAGCACCTGGCACACCAGGGCCTTGAACATTAGGCACTACCATATTACAAATAATAATAAATAAAGATATTTCTGTATTACTTTTTTTTTCTTCCCCTAAACTACTTGCTGACATCTTTAAATGCAGCAGAAACCACTTGGAAAGTCAATAGCCGTAACTGTGCTTGCGTTGTTTTACTCTGATTATTATCCATTGTACAGAGTGGTGTCTACAGGACTCAGCATTGCTCTAAGTCATGAATACAACCCTGACAGAGAAAGTCCCCAACCCTGAGTCAAGAAGCACGTAAGTCCCATTTTCATCAGTGGGTGCTTGTGGCCTCAAAGAGATTACTACCCAAACAGATAGGATAGAAAACGGGTAGGAGGGGAACCAGAGGCACAAAAAGAGAAAGTGACTTGCCCATGGGCACTCAGAAGATCAGTGGCAGAGTTGGTTTTCTAATGCTCCATATAATGTCCTACCCACAGACTTAGTTGGTATTTGCTTACTTATCCATTTAACTTTTTACAAAGTTGTTTCCTATTGATTAATTGTAATGGATCTCCTTACTGCAAGGGCAGGTTTTATTTGGATGTGGGCACTTAACACACACATCGCATCACACAAACCCCGAAAACCCAGGACATCCAGGGGCTTACTCTTCTCCTAACTTTATTTTATACTTCCTTTTGCAGCCAAATTTACAAGAACCTCGGGTCTGATTTTTATCTGTAGGACACTCAGCACAAGGCAGTTGCTATAGGAACAGCCAACCTCACCGTGAGCAAAGAAGGTTATTTTTAGAGCCCTGACGCTAGTTAATCCCCAGTGTAAAACGGATCAGCTGCTACCATCCATAAGCCTCTTTGGGCTGTTCTTTCAGCCTACCAGCGTCTGAATGAAATTTCTATTCACAGAACAATGCTGCAGACACAAGGCCATTAAGAAAGAAGCTGCCATTACATCACCCGCCCCTCTTATTCCCCCCTTCTCTCCCTACAACAATTTTCTGCTAGATATTGAACTTTGCCTTCAGGCAACAGAGTCCTGTGGCACTTTTAAAGACTAACAGATTTATTTATCGCATGAGCTTTCGTGGGAGAAAATGCGATAAATAAATCTGTTAGTCTTTAAAAGTACCACAGGACTCTGTTGTCTTTCTACAATAGACTAACACGGCTACCCCTTTGGAATTTGCCTTCAGGGTCTCAGATGCCATCATGAAACTATTTTGCTGGAGAGTTTCTCAGAGGATATAGGCATTGCACACTGCACTAATCGGCATCAGGTCCTCTTGCAGTCCGGCCTATGGCAAAACCAAGCAACGCAGAAAAAGACAGATGCCAGACTGCAGTGCATGCCTGGGACAACACACTACAGGGTGTACGCAACCTCCTGCCAGTTCCCACCACAATGATCCCCAGAGATCCTGCAGAGATTCTGCAACACCACCTTCCCTTCAGTCTGCCAAAGGCACATTTAACAGTCATTCTCCACCTGCCGCCCTGGTAGCTGAATCTTTCCTTGATGCTGCATGCCCGGGGCGGAGCACGTGGGGCCCGGCCTCTGGGCTGCCCTGCCCCACATGGCGGGCTCCCGGCCCGAGGCTGGGACTGGAGCAAGCCACCTCCCGCAGGCGGCCTCGGCCACCTGGCCTGGGACCGGGCCCGCCTCCCCCCGCAGGCGGCCTCTGGGACTGGAGCTGGCTCCGGCTTCCCCTTCGCCCCCTGCAGATAGTCTCAGGGCCAGGGCCGGGGCCGGTTCCCGGCCGCAGGCGGCTTCCCGGCCCAGGGCCAGGGCTGGAGCTGGAGCCGGCTCCCCCTGCCCCCCACCCCCAACAGACAGCCATGACTCAGCTTCCAGGGCCGGGGTGGGAGCCGGCTCCCCGTGCTGGCAGCCTCGGCTTCCCGGTCCAGGGCCGACTCCCTGGGGGGCGGAGCGGGCCGATGGGCCCACCACACTCCCCTCCAGCATGGGGGCGGGGTCCCCATTTTGGCCAATTGGCCCTGGGTCCCGCTCCCCCCACGGGACGGCCCTGCGGGGGTCAGGTACTCAGGGCAAACATATGGAAGTGCTGTCTATTGCACCGCCGCAGTTTAGGAATGCCATTGCTGAAGAACCATCCACTGTGTCCTGCACATTGCTGCATGGCAGAAGGCGATCAATGGCCCTGCACACTTGTGTGACAACGGCCGCCACAGTGGATTTTCCCACTCCGTGCTGATTTCCCACTGATGATAGCAACCTGGCGTTGTCAGTTTCCACGGTACGACCATCACTCCAGTGCAGCTCTCAGTTTGGTGGCCCGGCATTGGGGCGAGCTCAGCACACGGATCCAGGAACGTGGCAGTGAGCACCTGAAGGTTCTGCAGCCACCACTTGCCATCCCAAACCTGCACTGCGATGGAATCCCAGCCATCCCCGCTCGCTTCTCGGTCCCAGCCTGCAGCTGCTCCACGAATGCCACCAACCGCCTTGGACTGGTTCACACTGTGCCCCACAGCAATCTGTCCTGGTTGCCACAATTCTGGCCACTGCAAATACTGGAGGATGATGAGACCTGTGCTTGAAATGCTGAGGACAGCAGTGCAGAGCTGTGCAGGATGCATGTTTCTGTCGGGGATGGTGGACAGTGACCAGCCCAGCGTGGGCTCATGGGAAACTGAAAATAGGTGCTAAAATTATGGGATAGATATAATAGTACAGTACGGAGAACACTGCATTATGGGAAGTTGACCCCTGCTCCCAGTCACCCTCTGTGAATCATTTCAGCCCTATCGTGCGCTGCCTGTACTATGCAAAACACTGAACGGTGGTGGTCATGCACCAGGAAACCTACTCATGGTGCACAGCACTGAACATCAGTGTTGAAATTGGATAGGCCTCCAGCAAATGCAAGCGCTCCTGGTGAGTATACACGGCGCTGACACAAGCAGCTGTATGCCATCGTAACCTGCGTCGGCAAAACTCCGCAACGCAGACATCCCCTTTGTATTCGCAGTTGGAAGAATGTCTCCTCCTACTTCCACCTCTTCAGCTAGTCTCCGGGCACCTGGAATCTTTAACCAAAGCTTTCAAACGACTCATCAGAGATACTGTACTGACTTGCCAGAGACAGGAGACGAGGCTAGATGGACCTGTGATCTGATCCATCATGGCAGATCCTAGTTTCCTAGAAAAATCTGCCTTTCAGGGCTGTTTGGCAGACTCTGCTCGTCAGTAACTCCCAGGCTAACTGAGGACATGTCCTGAGGATTGCGACACAAGTGTGCAATGGAAGGAGAGCTCTACTCTATCATTCCAACGGTGGACACAAAATGAAAGCAGCCTCTACTTCTTTGGTGCTTTCAGGCTAGGATCTCAAGGGTGCACTTAGCCACATTTTTCAGATGGGTTACATGAGCTGCCCAAAGCCATGCAGTGACAGCCATGAACAGAATGCAGCAGTGCCTTAAGCCTGCAATGGTCCATCCTCACCAAAGGAAACAAACCCCCAGAGAGCCCACTTTCAAGCCTCGATGACCAATGAGGAGATTTGCAGCTCCCATCTGGGCCCTTAGTGCAGCAGGCTGGTGTGGGAATGTCTCTTTTAGGCACCCCCCTGCCCACGCGAGTATCCAAACATGGGAGGTGGACATCCCGTTAGGCACCCAGATTGGAAACTGGGCTTTGCACATCGAACGCTGAGTCCGCTTCCGTAACCGTAGCAAGGTGCCCCCAGCCCAGCTATGTCGGATGGCCCATGGACAGCCACACTCTGAGCTCCTTTGTTCAGGAGACATGGTGCTGGGTCAGGCATCTCGATCCAGCCAGGCAGCTGAAAGAACCAGAACCAGGCAGAGGTTGGCTGAATGGTGCTCTGCAACTGTGGGCCCTATTTCTGGTCCCTTGTCCACTCATATCCAGGGCAAAGCTCCTCTGGGTCACGTCCGCTGGCTCCCTAGATATCTTCAGGGAGCAGTGGGCGCTGCCCAGGGTTCTCTGCTTGGTGTCCCTCCCGGTTCCCTCTGTTTTACCCTTTGACCCTCCCGCCCACCCCCATATCGTTTGTTGTCCCAAGGAATCTGTTGAATACCAGGCCCGGTGACTCCTCCCCTTAGGCTGGGGAAGGGGCCTTTTGCAACGGGCGGGCATGCTGCAATTCAGACAGTAGCAAAAAGGGGGCAGCAGGAGGAGGGGAGAGGAGTGGAGTGATTTGCTCCCCTCAATGCCAGCTGATTCACTGGGCTGCATGTGCAGCTGTGGGAAAAGAAAGGGAAGCGGATGAAAACGAGAAATGGGGGCAGAAGGTCTGCTTGCTTGGGACAGATGCTGATTCAAATGGTAGACGCAGGACGGCCAATCACTGTAAGAGCAATTCAGCTGATCCGCTCCTCTTAAAGCCTGTTTATTTCTAGGATGTCTCCTTCCCTGTGCCCTAGTCAGACGTTTTCACTTCTGTAGCCAGGGGAAGGTGAGGAATGTGGGAGGGGAGAGGTCAGTGAGAAACACACTGGTTTAAGAAACGGTCTTCAACAAGGCAGAGTTTGAGAGACATGAATATAATTAACTGTGCAGAAGACACACAGACACAGAGTAACCACACATGCTGTACTCATTGTATTGAGCCACACTGATGATTTACTCAGTAAACTGCAAGGATTTTCCACAAGTACCCATTGACTGATTCTCCTGACTCTCTGAAGGGGCTTTTGAAAATCCCACCCATGCAAGTGCAGGGCCTGATTTTCAGAGGTGCTGAGTTCCCACCGCTCCAATACAGGCCAAGAGGAGCTGAGGTGCTCCATACTTCTCCAGTGAAGGCCCATGGGCTTTTCAGAGAAGAAGATGCTCTACGCCAACAGCTAACTTGATGTCAGACCAACTCAGGGACTTTTTTTTTTTTAAGCTTGCAGGGCACTAATCTGGCCAGGTGGCTCTGGCAGCTGCTGCAGACTAACAGAATATCTACATCAGAAATAATATCCCAATGATGGTCTCACATCTGCAAAATCACAGAGGTCAGCAGTCACTTACTTCATCCTTTTTATTCTATTTTCCCTTTCAAATGCAAGCCAAAGGGGATGGAATAGATCTGGACAAGGAGAAGTCTGGAGATAAATGTGGAAGGAATACTGCAGAAAGTGATCGGGGTGGGGAGGGGGGAGGTTCATAGTGGATCACAAGCTAAACATGAGCCAACAGTGTAATACTGTTGCAAAAAAAATAATTTTTTTAAAAAAGCAACCATTCTGGGATGTATAAGCAAGAGTGCAGTAAGCAAGCACAAGAAGTGATTCTTCCCTGCTTCTCTGCACTGAGAAGGACTGACATGGAGTATTGTGTGCAATCCTGGGCATCACATTTCAGGAAAGATGTGGATAAAGAAAGTCCAGAGAAGAGCAATGAAAATGACCAAAGGTCTAGAAAACATGATTTATGAGAGAAGATTGAAAAAACTGGGCGTATTTAGTCTTGAGAAGAGAAGACCGGGGGGAGGGGACCTGGACAAGATGTCAGTTTTTGAGTACACAGAGGCCTGTCACAAGGAGGAGAGTGAAAAATTGTTCTCCTTAACCACTGAGGATAGAGCATGAAGCATTGGGTTTAAATTGCAGGGCAGTTTAAATTGGACATTTGGAAAAACATCCTAACTGTCATGGTGGTTAAACACTGGAGGAAATTACCTAGGGAGGTTGTGGTGGGGAATCTCTATCTTTTAAAAACAGGCTAGACCAGTGGTGTCAAAGAGGTAGTCTGTGGGCCAGATGTGGCCTGCGAACCTCTTCCATCCGGCCCGTGATTGCGTTCTACAGGACCACACTCTCTCCGAGAGAAAGAGAGAGTCTCTCTCTCTCTCACACACACACCCTCGTTTTTTGATTTATGGTATGCATGGCCCACTTGAAGTACATTTAAGTCAAATGTGGCCCGCCACAGCAAATGAGTTTGACACGCCTGGGTTAGACAAACACCTGTCAGGGATGATCTAATCATTACTTAATCCTGGCTGGAGTGCAGGGCCCTGGACTATGACTTACTGAGGTCTCTTCTAGTCTTATACTTTTACGATTCTATGTTTATTTGAATAGTGGGAGCAACCTCAGAGTCCTAGCCATGGACCTAGATGCGATATGGATACAGAACAGAAAGGGAACCGCTGGCTCTTCTCTGGAAAAAAAAAAAGATGACCCTAAAAATGTAGAAAGAAACAATGTGGAGGAAGCAAGTTATTTTCCTCCACATTGCATTAAAGTTACTAACTCGCAGACTAAAGCTCTCCATCAAGTTTCCGCTCTCAGTGAGTACTAAATCCCAGAGAGACTCTTTGCTGAAGAGGTGTGAACAGAGCCATGGCGAGTCCCGCGTACACATCCGTTATTGACTGATTCTCAGCAACTGTGAATAGTTCAAAATAGTCACTTGCAACCAATGACTGTCGTGAACATTGACACCAACATTTCTCATTGTGTAACATTCAAGTACGAGAGACACCAGCAGCTAAAGAAACAAGTAAGCAAGTCCTGCCACAGCCAGCGGGAGTCAAGGTTCCCAGCAGGTCCACGTGCGGATGAGTCCAACCATGCAATGGATTGCAGAGTGGTTGCCATGCAGATCTCAGAAGGACCCAGCACTGTAATGAGCTATGATTTGCCCCCAGGTGCTAACAAGTCTGTCCCACAATAAGACCGAGGAAAGCACATTTCCATAGTGCTCGTTGGATGTGCTGTGGAGTAAGCCAGTTCTCCACGAAGTACATCTCTGGTCACCCCCCATCTTCGACCCCCCCACCATATTCCCAAAGGGAGACACAGAGCCTCCTGTGCAGGGAGGTTTTCAGTTAAATGTCTTTCTGAAAGTGATGTTGCCCCTCTCTGAGGGAGGACATACTCCCAGTCCATCAGCAACGGGTGGGTACTCGAACTCTGGACTGAGAGCCCTGACTAATCACGGACAGCCAGTTAGGAGCCACTCCTGCAACAGAGAGGAGTTTGCACATGCCACAGAGACGCCCTCTTTGCATGATGCTGTAAATCTGGAGAATCTAAGCCTCCCTTGGTCCCCATGCCCAGCACCTGATACTCACGGGAAGTCCAAAGATCTCTCCGATGTCTCCTCTTTACCCCCATCCTGGCTGAGACAAACAGACCAGCTCCTGTCTGGGCTCATCAGTACTGCTCCTAAAATGGCCAGAGGGGTTCCAGAGCCATATGTCACTTAAACCCTCCTCCTACCATGCCCCCCAAAGAGCTGAGCACTTCTAGGCTGGGAGCCTGGCTCTGAGCTGGACCCCCTGTCCCCCCCACGCCAGTCACAGGGCATTTCTCATTCCACCAGGTGTGCCGGGGGATGGGACAACCAAGAACAGTTGCCAGGTTTTGGATTTGTTGGCTCTGGTCCGGGCTGGTATAAGTGTCTTGTAAACCTGGAGTAGTTAGGAATGGATCTACTTAGTCTAAGCTGCCTGTCCATTTTCTCACTCTCTGGTATTTGAATGCCACTCAGGATACAATGCATTCACCCGGATACCGCAGAGATCTAGCGCTGGCTGTCTTTATTACATTTCAGTTTACCATTCCCCCAGGGCACTTAGCTATTAATTTCTCTGCCACTGTCACTGACCTCTACAAGCTACACTCCAGATAAGAAATCTCACCTCTTTCTCTCCAGGCTGCTTGTTTTGGGGAGGATGAACACCGTCCCTTGCCCATTCTGGCCACCACCTAGTTCTAGCCCCACTCCCAGGAGCTGAACCATTGCGTAAGATGATGGTGAGAACACCTGCTGGTGGCTGCAGGGGTCGGGGGGGGGGGGCAGTTACCAGCTCCATCTCGGCTCAGTTATTTCAGTTCCCCATCTTCCTTATCTCACATGCTGAGAAAATCTCTCTGACATCACAAACCGTCCTGCTGATGGGAACTGCAGAGTTAGCACCAACGTAGTTGCCATTTCCTTTTCCGTTAGTCTGGCATATGCTCCCCTTGCTCCCCACAGGGATCCTCTGAGATGAAGCTTCCCAAGGACAACACAGAAGCAGTCACAATGGAGAGTCCAGACTTTCCCAACCCTTCTCGGTTCTGCTTTCACCAAAGGTTGGCCTCACGGTGGAGATACACTCCTAAAACACGTAACTACACATTCATTCAAGCCTGAAGCAGACCCAACTTCTGGTTCTGAGGCTGGATCAGTGACCTGTGTTTAACTGGTGCCACCATATCCGGCCCTGAGTCAAAAGCAGTTTCACAAACAGTTTCAAAATACAGCTGCTGTTTTTGTTCCCAAGCGTTCAAAATAGTGTGATCACTTTTTTTCCCAAATATTGTTAATTGTTCAGTTTGTAGTTCTTTCCATGGTTTCCTCTTTTGGTTCCAGTCATTTTGTAAGAAAATTTCAGTTATTGAAAAATCACTGGAAAAAAGAGAAGAAGAAAACAGAAAGAAAAAAGGAAACTGAGGGGAGGAAAGAAAGGATAAATGGTAAACAAAACATTTAGGAAAAATATATCACAAAAATTGCAAAAAAAATTGGGAGTGGAAACATTTTTGCAAAACGGTTGGTTTTGAAAAAAGGCCATTTCAATGGAAATGTTTTGTTCAAAAAATGTTGACCAGCTCACCTTATTATCTAACGAGATCACTTGAATTCTCTTGCCTTATTTCTCATCTGACTCATGCTGTGTTTTCTAAATGTATCTGGAAATGGTTTCAGCTATTTATTAGTATCTCTTTTCTTCTCACAAGGCAACGGGGAAGTGGGTGGGACCATTGAAGAGAGGAAAATATCAGAGTGGAGATCAACTGTACAGAACAGAGAAAAAAATCTGAATGATCTATTGTATGTAGGTCTTTTTGGAGTAAGAATTTTACCGTACAGATCAATGCTATTGTGTTAGATCAGTTACCTTAAGACTATATGTCCCCTTTGGCCCATGAATTTTATTCTGAAATTCTGCTCTTGTCGATTTCTATTTTCCTATCACTCGGTGAAATTTTGATCTTCAGTCATTTCTCTAATGAAGAAATCTTCACACTGGCTGTGGAGACCTCATCTGCTTTTATTACTTTTTAATAGCTATGAATATTTAATAGAAACTATACCTACATTTAAAAGTGCAGCTGGATATCCGAAGAGATATGCAATATTCTGGCCTCTGTGAATAGAGGCAGATATAGAATTATACTGGAATTTAAATTGCCAAAACAATTTAGAAAACAATCTGATCTATCATTTAGCTATAACATGGCTGGCATGGTATCTTTCCCATTGCTAAAGGTGTTCATGAAAATGGAACTATAAGAATAGAAACATTACCTTGCCATTCATCTGTGACATCTCCTGCAGTCAACACTTTTGAACAGACGCAACCGTTAGGGACTGGGATGAGTGCAGAAAAAGTACTGACCTGATCCAAGCCCAAGGCGAGGTCCAGAGGACAATGGTTCTCAGAACAAGTCACATGTTCACGACAGCAGTTCCACTTGCAGGAATAATCAGTGATATCTATCTGATTGTTAAGGGAGGGGCGAAATCTAACTACCTGGTAGGACCAGATCTGGTAAGACCCAAGAGCAGGAGCCTGGAAAAAGTTGTCAGAACAGGTAATTTTTTGCCACCCATCCTGGGTAAATTACAAAGAAAAGAAAAGCAGTCGCTTGATCCAAGCTGTGGTTCTCAAATAAATGTTCCTGGGTTCAGCTGAAATTTTAACAGAGAGAAGAACCCAGAACAAACAAGCCATGTATCACAGCTGAACTCGGTCAGCCTGGCCCAGTCACAAGCACCTGTGGAGATGGAATATGCGCTCAGCCAGACACAGAAGTGGTACTTGCTGGGAAGGGCGGCTGTTACTGACAGGATGTTTCAGACAGTAATTCTTGCTATGACACTGAGTGGTTCTGTTCCTAGTGAGACCAATGGACCAGGCCGAACTAAGGAGCCAGAGGACTGAACAGCTGATCTACATTACCAACATATTTCACTACTTGCCATATTGTAGACTGTACTTTCTGTTAAAGGAGCATTTCTAACCACTGGAGCAGTTTGATCTCTGCTGGGTGACACGAGAACAACCCGCAGCACCGCGGGTTGCTCTGCACCTGTGTACGCGCAATGCTTTCCCTGCTGGGACCTCCTTTCCTCGCTCCCTGCAGACTCATGACATTTGCTACAGCTCTGATTCCTGTACATCTCGATCAGCTGCCCCACTGAGAGTCTGTAGCAGAGGGGCACAGCAGGGGAAACCCTGAAATTCAGTGCAGACCACTGCAGGCCCAGTCAGAACTGGTGAGTCACATATTGGACCTATCAACCTTGAATGACATCCTTCCTTTCTTTTCTTTTCCTAAATGACCAGTCTTAGGTATGTTTGCAAATCCAGCCTGAAAAGCAGATTCAATCCAGTGACAAGCAAATGCAATCAAGGCTTTCTCCTGGACAATGGATGGGTAGCAGAGTATAAAGTTCCCAGAAAACACTGGAACATGAACAGCTCTTTTCACATATTCTTCCTCTTTGCCATCATTAAAAAGATATAACCTTGACTCGTTTGAGAACAAAGGATGTTCCTGTGCTCAAAGCCCAAGGTTGGAAGCCATGAGACCTGGGTTCTGTCTCTAGTCCTGCCACACACTGAAGGCCTGACCTTGGACACGTCAGTTAATCTCTCTTGGCTAAATTCACCCCGGGAGAAGCCACTGAAATCAGTGAAGTGACACCTTTTGTCTTCTGTAAAGTGGATACAATCCTGAGGACGATGGGAGGCCAGTTCATGGATTATTGCGAAGTGTCTTGGGATCCTTGAATGAAAGAAAGGCACCAGGGAAGTAAAAAGGGGCTTTAATGTGACCAGCGCAGCATGTTCTGTTCCCGCCAATGAATCTTTTACTTCAGCAATAAGAAAATGAGATTATCTGTCAAAATACAACGTGGCACGTGGAACATCCGCCACCCCATCGCCTTGTAATTTATAGGGATTTTCCAGTTCCTCTTTTCACCCCACACTGGCCACGTCTGATCAACTGCTCAGTCCAACTAGAGAGACATAGCGTCACTCTGGGTATTTCACAACTGGGCAATTTCAGAACTGGCCTATTGAAGTTAACGGGGGCTTGTTATTGAGTTGAACAGGACAAGATATGGGCCCCAAATGTAAAAATGATCAAAGAAGGGTAAGTGTCAATAAGGAATTGGGGAACTGTGGATGGCTAGAACAGAAACACAGATTTTAGGCTATTTTCCAGATGCTTTAGATGGGACTGTTTAAAATATCCTTCCAGGCCCCTTCTAAAAACCCAGTGAGGCCAGGATGCACTTCTCGAAAAGATTTCAAGTTGCTGTTGCCTGTTCCCAGCCGTCTGCCATTCTCCGCGGTGCAGTTTAACCGCAGTCTGTGCGCAAGTCAAGCAACTCAGCAAAGCGAGTGCTGGGAACAAGGTAACTTCCAACCTGGCTTGGAAACAGGCTAGACTGGATCCCAATTGTCCTGAGGAGAGAAACGGGCAGGAAACGTAATCAGAGATAAAAATAAACCCAGCTGAGGCTATTGTTTAAATACTAAAAAGCCAAAGTTAGCAACGTTGGCTGCACCGAAATGCTCATTTCCATCTCTGAATAAAGAGGGCTTTGAATAACAGCAAGAAAACGACTCCTGAAGGTGTGATTACGGGGAGAAAACCAAGCATTATCCAGACAATGAGCAGCTTCTGCTGCTCATCTCATTTCCAGTAGAATTAAAAGAAAATATGCAGAGATGGACTGCTAAATATAGAAAGATTTCCAGTTACAAAAGCCAGCCTTAGAAAGCCAGCGGCACTCAATAGCCTCTGGCCAGAATGACTGAGCTGGTTCGGGTTCTGGGTCTGCTCTCGAAAACCCGCCTCCTCTTTTGCTGGTGCAATTAACTGTAGGCTCAAATGAGGACAGTTAAATGCTTTACTCATTAATTGCACCTGCAGTTCCCTGCTCTGGCAAAATTGATAGTGCAGACAAGGAGCCAGCTTTAAAAGTCAGGCTCGGAAGTCCCGGCTACCTTGTGACAGGGAAAGGCCAGTGACCTTTCATCTGGGCTCTTCTGTGGTATGGGAGGCTTGCATTCGATTCTCAGTCTTGGGACCAACATCTGCTCTCAGTTACACTGGTGTAAACCAGGAATAATTCCACTGATCCGAATGGGGATACATCGGTGCACAATCCACTGTGGACCAGACTCAGCTCCCCCTCCCTAAAAGCCTGATCCAGTATGGAGCTGTGTGGCTTCAAAGGGGTCTTCAGCACCTTCCACTCTAATAAGCTTTCATGGGACAGATAAGAGCTCAGCACGTCATTGGCTCACGCTCCAATAGCAGAGCTAGAGACAGAAGCTACGTCCTAAAAGCGCAGCTGCGGATGGGCCAGCTCAGCTGACTTGGGCTCACGGGGAGGAGTTCCAGAGCTACACAATGCCGTTTCAGCCCCAGAGCACGCGCCCCACAAGCCTCAATCAGCTGATCTGGGCCGGCTGTGGGGGTTTTTTATCCCCTGCAGCCATGCCCAGAGAGGCACGAAAAGGGAATGTCCCAAATCACGCGGGCAGTGCCCCCTACTGGCTAGGCTAAGATCAACACTGGTGAGCTTTGATGGGAAGTCCATCCCATCTGCCTCTGCTGCTCAGTCTTGGGGCAGGGTGCTGAAGCAGTCTCCCCTAAGTCCCAAGACACCCGTTTCTGAGTGTCCTTGCTGTGAAGGCCACTCCAGCTTTGTGGACTGAGCATGAGGAGGTTGGCAAGTGTCTGGTTCTGACTCGTGCAGACGGGTGTGTGAGGAGAGGCAGCCAAAAACAAGATATAGCTGAACTTTGGCAAAGCTTTTGATACAGTCTCCCATAGTATTCTTATCAGCACGTTCTACTGGTATGGGTTGGATGAATGGACTATAAGGCAGATAGAAGGCTGGCTAGATCCTTGGGCTCAACAGCTAACGATCAATGGCTCAATGTCTAGCTGGCAGTCATAAGAGCGCCCCAAGGGTTGGTGCTGGGGCTGGTTCTGTTCAATGTTTTCATTAAAGACCTGGAGGATGGGGTGGAGGAACCCTCGCAAGTTTGCAAACGACACTAAGCTGGGGATTGTGGTAAGGATACAGAGTGACCTAGACATATTGAAAGATTTGGCAAAAGAAAGTCTGATGAGATTCAACAAGGACAAGTGCAGAGTTCAGCCCTTAGGACAGAAAAATCCCATGCACTGCTACAGACTGGGGACTGACTGGCTAAGCAGCAGTTCTGCAGAAAGCGGGTTACAGGGGACAAGAAGCTGGAGATGAGTCAACACTGTGCCCTTATTGCCAAGAAGGCTAGTGGCATATTGGGCTGCATTAGTAGGATTGTTGCCAGCAGATTGAGGGAAGTGATTTCCCCTCTATTCGGCACTGGAGTACACATCTGGAATACTGTGTCCAGTTTTGGGTTCCCCACTACAGGAAGGATGTGGATAAACTGGAGAGTGTCCAGTAAGGCAACAAAAATGATGATGTGGCTGGGGCACGTGACTTATGAGGAGAGGCTGAGAGAACTGGGCTTGTTTATCTGCAGAAGAGAAGAGTGACGGGGATTTGATAGCGGCCATCAATTAATTACCTGAAAGGGGGTCCAGGGAGGATGGAGCGAGGCTGTTCTCAGTGGTAGTAGATGACAGAACAAGGAGGAATGGTCTGAAGTTGCAGTGGGGGAGGTCTAGGTTGGATATTAGGAAAAGCTTTTTCCCTAGGAGTGGTTGAGGAACCGGAATGGGTTACCCAGAGAGGTGGTGGAATCTCCATCCATCGAGGTTTTTAAGGCCCGGCTTGACAAAACTGTGGCTGGAATGGTTTAGTTGGGGTTGGTCCTGCTTTGAGCAGGGGGCTGAACTGGATACGTCCTCAGGTCCCTTCTCACCCTCATAACTATAACTCTAAGATAATCTTGCATCCGAAGCTCTGATAGTTTGAGCATTTTCTAGACAGAGGCCTGGCATAAAACACCCAGACCGGCCTCTTACTGCTGGTAATGCCAGGAGCGCCGTGGGTCCCAGCTCTAAGATTTCCAGCAGTGGAGCAGATTTTGTCCTTTCAAGTCTCCACCTCGCCCTCCTCTAGACAGTCACATGTTGGAGAAGCGCTCCATTGCAGCTGGGAAACCATTGTACCTCCTGCATTTTAAACAGCCACGGAGTCCCTGACCTGGATTTCATTTATGATAGGCTGCACTTTCATTAAACACAGAGAAGAGACTCTGAGCCATTGGACAATCAAAACAGCAGGGGAGTCGGCATTCTGCTCACCCGGCACTCTCAGTCTGCTCCCTGGCCACAGTCCTGCCCTTTGACTACTTAAGAGAAACACATGAGGCGCTCTGCGATAAGCACCACTGTGCTACGCTACCACAGCTTGAAGCTTCAAGCTTGCCGAGCAAGCCAGCACCACAGGCCCCGGGTCTGCAAGCTCAGTTGGTCTTTGCAGCTATTGAGAACATACATCACTGATGTGGTCGAGACAGGAAACACCATTAATAACGTTAACATTTCCTGCTAGCCAGCCTGCTGGTCC
This sequence comes from Pelusios castaneus, assembly GCA_007922175.1. Classification (NCBI taxonomy): domain Eukaryota; kingdom Metazoa; phylum Chordata; order Testudines; family Pelomedusidae; genus Pelusios; species Pelusios castaneus. Next base: position 5,787,147 of record ML685811.1, read on the forward strand.
TCAGATTGTCCACCACACGACAGACTGAAGGCGATGGCTGAGCCGAGAAGAGACACCCACAGTTGGGAGAAAGGGGAAGGACAATATCCACAGGGCCAACTTGCCGGAAGAGAGTTTAACATGCAGTTAGCACTGCGTAGTCTCTATGTCTGCACTCGGACTATCGGCTCAGCTTCCAAGCGCCTCTCAAGAAGGCTCTGTGTTTCCTTTCCTACCGGCACCATCATTATTGGCTTTACAAGCAGCAGAAATAAAATGCCATTGATACACATGGACAGAACTACCAGCCTCTTCCACGGGTTTAGGGCTGGGCATCTATTCGTGGTGTGGAGTGGACTGGGCTACAAGTTACGGCTATGAATTCCCTTCAAGTCCCAGTAGCTCTCCCACTAACAGGAGTGGGGGGCCTGGCACAGAGACTGGGGGGAGTGCAGCCCCTTAGAGAGTCATTAAACTATCCATTAGGAAAGACATTGAAATTTGCTCACATTGCTTCACAGGAGGCAATGAAACAGGGCCCTCTGCGGCCCGCCGCTGAGGGAAGAATGTTTATTGCTTTGGGTCTCTCCTGTGTAGGGCCTGGAGACGGTATCATGCTACCAGCTTTCTGTTCCGAGTTCCCTGCAAGCCGGGTGTCAGCTGCACCCCCAGGCCTTGGGGATGTTCCCATTTCACTCTGTAGCATCTTCTGCTCTGGAAAACCTCTTCTGGGTGTCTGTGAGGCGTGACTGGTGCCTAGCTCGCTCTTGTCTTCTCTAAATCACTGAGCATCCTGTCTTCCCAGACCTTCCCCAGAACAGCAATGAGCTCTTTGTTCTCCTTTCAATGCCTTATCTGAAAGCGGGTGAAGCCAGTGGTACAGCATGGCTGAAGCTCAGACACAGCTGAAGGATAGAGTGGGTGGCAATGAACAGGAAAATCCCTAGGTCACTCTGATTGCAGCCAAGGGATTAAATTGATGGGGTGGGGAGGAAAGGCAACAATGTCTAAGGAGGAAACCACTTTGGCTTCTTCTCCCTGCCTGAAATTCCCTGTTGTGCTGTGATGTTCAACATCCCCGTTACATTATCTCACAACATATTCTGTGTGTGTGAGAGAGAGAGAGAGAGACGGCTGGTGGGACATCTGGCATGGAGCGACCTAACGAAGCGATAGTGCCCTACGGAAGCCAGCCAGGTAGGCCCTGGTCTTTCTCAAGTGAAGCATGTGGAGATCTTTGGTAACCAGTCTCCACATGCTGCAGTTGTATTCAGTCCCCAGGTGCTTCCCAAACACGTCCCACTGCACGGTTAGTTTCTCTCCTTCTCTCTGGATGTCAGGATCTGGAAAAGGAACATCAATGATGCAGACTGAACATGCGGCTTTGTCCAGTACAATTGTGGTAAGGGGAGTTTGACGACAGTCAAGAAATCTGTTCACAGTGTCAAAGAGTCTTTAATCATCTAAGCTGTGAAACGGAGATTAACATGACCATGATTCATGCAGCCCTGATGGAGCCTAATGAGGTAACAGTCAATTTCCTATTAGGCAAAATTGTCTGCGGGACAGGCCTTGAAACACAGCGCTGTATTCAGCCAAAGAGCAAGCAACAAGTAATGACAGATTCTGCTCTTGCCAAGGTGTGTTCGGATCCTATGTTCTTCACACTGGACTTTGCTGTAGAGTTCCTAGCATGCGACTGATGCAGCAGAACATGCCACCTCCTGCTCAAAGAGGCCTCCTCTAGGAATGAGAGAAGAATTCTCTCTTCATGGCTCTCTTTCTGCTTGACTTTTCTGCTGAGGCCGCCAATCGGTGATAATTAGGAGGGTGATTTTTGTGATATGTGCACATTTGTCCCCTAGAAACTGAGCTGAGACTCACAAATTCACTGCACATGAGCCACCGATAGTCATCAGAGGAGGGCGATGTTAGGACCCAGTTTTCAGAAGGGCCTCGGTGCAGTTTTAAAGGGTGTCCCTGCCGTCCTGGACATCTGACTACCCGCTCTGCACAAGGAAATACTGAACTTTGCATGCACAGATGCTTTTTGAAACTGTGTCCTTCGGCCATTGTTGTCTTTGGACAATCCCACAGCAGGGATGGAAAGGTGAAAAGCTCCATAACACAGTCCCATCCCCAGGAGCAGCCAGTCCTACGTCTACTCTAAACAAACAACACTGAATTTTGCTCTACTAGATCCTCCAACCCCTAATTTATTCACGGGTTCCTCTTCCTAGCCAGGACTCAGTAAGCGACAGGAACAGGACTGTAGGGAGATCTCAGGTTACCTACGGCTTGGGTACTTTCTCCAAACTGAATGAAGACTATTTACTAGAACATGGCAAAGTGTTTTAATAAATAACCAACTAAAGTCACTGCTTGTCTACTTAATGAACAAAATGCTTACTGGGATGCACAATCCTTACTAGTTTGTAACTGTTTGTTTTCTTACTTTCACATTCACTATCACCTCAAGTTAAGCATGAATGAACAAGGTTCTGCTGTGCTGAAATGCATTTCAGTGAGGGACTTGGAAATAGGAACGCTAGCCCCCACATTTTTTTGCAACACAGCACACAGAAGTGCAGCTGCTTTCCTGGGGATGCTGTACATAGAGGTGTTGACTAGCCCAAAAGCTTTCTGAACTCAGACACTTTAGACCAAATCCAGAGGAAACGTAAGGTGTCTCTGCAGTTTAGACACGGAGAAGGAAAGGAGGAAAAAATACTTCTTTGTAGCAAGAAAAGCAACCAACACAAGGAGTAAAGTCAGGGGAGCGTCTTTCCCTAACATTTGTATCCCTCATTTCCTGTAGTATTTACTGCTACAACCCTGCTCTTCCCCAGCCCCTGCATGGTTCCCAAGGGTGCCCAGGGTGCAAGGAGACTGCCCCCATTGCACCCATGTGCCGGGGCTGGGGAAGTGGCTATCCTTGTGTCTTCCTGAAAGCCAGCAATTAGCACCACTGGTCACACCAGAGGGACATGGAATAGATGAGGGTCCTGCCTGCAAAGGAGCAAAGTCCCCGCATTTGTTAATGGATGGCAGAGTGGTCTCGCTTTCCCTGCAGGCTGAGGAGCTCCATGACCTCTGGAACAGCCTCCTTGATCTCACATCGGGGTGACATTTCTCCTCCTACCTCAATCTAGGCCAACACCCAGAGACATCTTAGACACCAGGGCGTGTAAGTTACACCAGCCGCCACTTCCCCTGACACCGTCACCAATAGCTGCCTTGCCTCGGATCCCCTTCTCAGACAGCAGCAGCAACATCCACTCTCGGTCACTGGTGAAGGTGTCCTCAGATGCAGTTATTTAAAACGGTCGGGTTCTCGGATATCTGTCTAAATGCGTCACAGAAGATAAATTTTTAATGGCATTTAAATATTTTTCCACCCACAGGCACTGGAAGGGCAGCTCCACACACAGGTCAGCCTCGCTTCTTAAAATCCTGGGGCCAAAGAAAAGCGCAAGGCCGTTTGCGACCTGCCTGGTTTGTAACTGGAGACATCCAGTAGTCGAAGAGAAGAGCTGCAGGGATTCAATGCTTTCCCCGCAGCCCTATTCCTGGTGCAACTCCTTGCAGACGCAGGGCCAAAGTATCCCTGGAGTAACCCTGAAGCCTCCCGGCGGTTAGAGCAGGAATGAGTTTGGGTTGTGGTTTACTGGAAACACAGTATTTCTATGCCAGGCTTTTCTCAGTAGGGAGATTTCGTGTCGGTAGCAAAAAGGGAGACCTGCCGTAGCTGATGAGACTTGATATTCTCCTGGAAAATGCCCCCTACGGAACATGTGCTTGTGCTCTTTCAAGACCCACTTCCCACCCCTCGCTTTCTCTTCCTAATGGAAAACAGACAGCGATTTACAAGGGACATTTCAGTATCTGTGCCAGTTGCTGCCTAGCTAAACCTCAACAAGAATAAAAGGACAATCAACTTCATCACAGGGAGGTGGAGCCATGATCCAGACTGCGGCTGGGAGGGCACAAGACAGAAGGAGGTGGAGCGCCGATCCACAGGGAGACTGGAGGAGGGGAATAGGACAGGGAGGCAGAGCTGCATGGGGGAAATAGGATGGGGGAGGCGGAGCTGTGATCCACACTGAGGCTAGGGAGGTGGGACAAAGGGGTAATGCATGAAGGCAGAGCACTGGTTTTCACAGTCAGACTGAGGGAAGGGTTAGTACTGCAATCGATCAATCCTGCATTTCTAACCCTCCTCCTTGGGGCTAGAGCTGGGGAACGGAGAGTGAAAGTTACTGGGTGACGGAAGAATTAACCACAGGAAGTGGTGGACACCCCAGAGTCACATTACTGAGTCACCCAGTGACCCTACCTCAGACAGTTTTACAAGTTCTTCGCTGACCATCTAGGCAGTTAGATCTTGGAAAATTGCTCTGGGGCTGCCCAGGCAGAGCTCTGGCCCCTATGTTCACTTAGACTCTCAGATCTAACTACTCCTATTTTATTCAAGGGCAAGGGAGTCCGAGAGGGACACCATGCACCTTCTCCTGGCTCTGCAAAGTGTAAGACGGTGTCAGTGGGAAGATGGGAGTCAGTCTAACCTAGAAACTTCTTACGCCGTCTCCCAGTTCCTCACCATGTAATTTGGGCTTTCACACATGGGCAAAGTGACCAGAAGTCAGTCTCGGGGGATCTATTCAGCGAATTTCACTTACACACCCAAGGCTTCGTGTCTCTCAATTTGGCCCAAGGTTTTAAAACATCACCCCCCTCCTTCCATGGGTTATTTAAAGGACAAAGCTCAGGGAAACGTCCTGCAGCGAACCTTTCCCTTTAACACTGACGATTCCATGGCCATAGAGCTAGGGTGAATTTGAGGAAGAGGGGGCCTCACATGTCTCTCTGGAGAGAATCCAAAGTGTCACAGTGAAAGAGTGGAGACAAGTGTGAAATCCTCACTCAAGTCTGTGGGAGCTCTGCTCCAGACTCCAGCAGGGCTTCTGTTTCAACTCCAAAGAGAGTGATGTTCAGTTAAACGAGGTGATTGGCAAGCCTAAAATGACACAAGGAAACAGTGGGAGGGATCCCACGCCGACGTGGTCTTTCACTGCACGTGATTCCAGAAATTAAAGTCTAGATTAAAGCACCGCCACAAAGAGGTGGATAATTACTGGTAACTTCCCCACAGTAAGCTAATATGATCAGCAAAATTTATCCCGTCTGTAACAACGCTAATGCTCATTAAAAGCTGCAATGTACTAGTAATATTTGGCCCTGCTTGATTAGTTATAAATGGTGATGCTGCATGTAATAATTGGGGAGCTGTAGAGAGAGACAGTGGGTTGCGCCATTTGGTTAGTTGCTAAACGGAGCGGCTAAACCCAGCCATATTGCACAAAAACAACAGCATTAAAAGAGGGAAAAAAGCATCTATCTCACCCTGACCTACCTCACCTCACTCCAGCCATTCACAAAGAGTCAGAGCTAGAGCTTAGAGGTCAAATAATCGTAATCAGGTTGGTCTCACCAGCAGCGAAAGGGAGCGGGGGCACCACTTGACTTTTCTACAGGAGAAAATGGGTTTCTATAGCGTAGCTTTCACTGAGCTCAGCTCCACCGTGCGACAAGCAGGAGCCAGCCCATACTGACACCAATGGTTGTGTTGCAAACGGGAGATGCTGTGTGAGCACAGCTGAAAACCAGAACTGTCTAGCTAGTTTCCACATGGATGGCAACCAGTTACAGCAAAGCAGCTGTAAGGCCAGCTAAATACAGCCAACACACCTTCATCCTGAACGGCTTCTATCCACAGGAAACCGCAGGGGAAGGTTGCTGCATTCTCTACGGAAACGTCCGCAGAGATTTACGTGTCTGCTTCTCATGACGGAGATTTCTGTCCAGCCCCAACTCAAGGCCATAGAGTCTTCTCAGTGGTGGTACAGCGTACTGATACTGGGGACCAAAGACAAGTATGTTTGAGTCTCCCGATCGATTAAACAGGTCACGAGACAATCTGCGCTTTGCAAACGCTCCACTCTGAACTACAGGATGCATGACCTACAGAGTCCTTTGCCTGGCGGGAGCCATGTGGAAGGTACGCCATGACTCAGCAGGTGAACCAGACTCGGTCAGCCACATGTTTTTCTTGAGAGTCTTAGAAGAAGAAATGAAAGTAAGTCTGCATTAGCAACCACCCGTCCCAGGAACATGCTCGGAGTCCAGTGCCGGCCTTCCCTCGGCCCTATGTGCAGCCAGTCTGCAAAGCCTTCCCATGAGCACCTGGGCAACGGTGGTAGAGAGCTCCTTGTTCACATCAGTGGCCTTGCCCTGCATGGTGGGTGGAGGGGGAATTTTAGCACTGAAATGGCAGCTTTCCCCTTGCCCTGCATTCCTAGGAGCCAAGGTACTTTAGATGTCCTTTATGCTTCAGAACAGCCTCCTTCGCTCGGCACGCCAGGCCCCACCCACGTTCCGTTCAGATCCCCCCTGAAAAACCCCTCCTCCCCCTAGGCCACTGAACACAGACACTAACTGCCACCAGTGTGGCACCCTCACTGCCCTGTTCCCAGCACCTGTCCGTCTGCCAGGGCCAGCGTCTGATCACAGCTACGCCACAGGAGACTTGCTGGAACACCATTAAAGTCAATGGTGTTACTCCAGTTTTCCCAGGTGTAAATGAGCCCACACTATGGCCCTAACACTGAACACTCCTTGAGAAAAGGACCACACCAATAATCATGAGCTGGAGAGAGCGAAGCAGGTGATTGCCCCAGGCTAGTAAATAATGGGCATTATTATCCCCTATTATCCCCTGGAAGAACTTCTGGTGTCCTACAGTCGCCATCTCAGCTGTTCACAGAGTCCCTTTCCACTGCTCAGTCGCCTCTTCCTTCCTGGTCGAAGTATTTCTCAAGGACGGCACTGGCATTATTTCACCCCAGAGTGCTCCCCCATCCCCAGCTCTGCCAGGGACACATCACTACAACCGCCTGTGAGCCCAGTGACACGGTGGGAGCAGCTGGACGCCAGGTGCCGTGGCGATGAATGCAGTCTACGTGTACGGTCGCTCGGTGACCTCGATGCAGGATGGCCTCCTGGGTGCAATTTTGATTCCCCCATGGGGGAGCAGAGAATTAGAGCAGTTTTGCTTTTTTGATAGTTATGCAACTATTCCTGCTGTTTGCAATTGGATGGGAACTCTTTCCAGCATTACCGGGCACCCCAATGCTCGCATGGAATGGCCTCTGTGACGGGATGCACACCCGTGCACCCCTAGGGCATGATCTGTGTAACTTTTCTGTTCAGTTTTGGAATACAACTGTGTGATTTGATGCCAAATACGCTATACAAGGTTCCTTTGTGAATGCTCATAATGTATTCTACACTCAGGATTACCGTGCTGCCATGTTTCCTACTGCAACATGTGTGTACGGATGTGAAGCATGTTACAGGGGTCAGACTCTCTCTAGCAGAGAGGCTGGAGAATTACATGTCAAAGGGAATGCTAATGCCCTCCCTGGCTCGGGTAGAAGTAAAGGGAATCACACAACAGGACAGAGGGGGAGGGTCCGTAAGCAGTTTGTAAAAACAAAGACTGAGGGCTTGTACACACTACAGCTTTACCGCGCGATAAGGCTGAGCGCGTACACACTACAATCTTGCTTGCCACGCAACAGGTAAACCACCTAAATGAGCATGGTTAGGCTTACCACGGAACAGCTGTTCCACGGTACAGCCAGTGTGTATGCTCTTTGCGCTTTCGACGGCCTCCGGCAATGTCCCAGAGGGTCAACCGAGGCCATTCTGGGACACCGGAGCTGTCAGACTTGTCAGTTTCACTGCTCCAACAGTGCAGAGCAGCTCTAGCAGAGCTGTGAAATTGACAAGTAGCAGAGTTGCTGCCACGCCCAAGTGGGAGTCCCCAAGCACAGGCGGCTTGAGCCCAGCAGTCAGTGGGGCTGAAGCCTGAGCAGGCAACTCTTGCTTGGGAGCCGCCTGCCCGGGGCCAGAGCTCCAGTTACTGAGAGCGCAGCCCCGGGGAAGCCCTGCGGGAGTGGGTCTCAAGCCAGGGAAACCCCCAGGCAGCACTACAGCCCTGTGGGAGAAGGGGGGGGGTGGAAACAGCCCCGCTGCCAGCCCGAAGGCTGGCTGCGACAGTGCATGGTGGGATAGGTGACCACCATGCGCTGCTCCTTGTAACGAAAATTCAAAGGAGCGTGTGAACACTCCTTTTCATTACAAGGAGTGCTGTGTGGACGGGGGAAAGCGTTATAGTTATAACGCTTGCTTGTCCCGCAACAACTTTATTGCGGGACAAGTCTGTAGTGTGTACATAGTCACAGAGACGGTTGAGGGTGAGAAGCTGCAGGCTTTTCCCTGGAAGACACCATCCTGCAACCAACTTCAAGCAAGATCTGGGCCCTGCCTTGGAATAGGAAGAGAATGGCTAAAAACAGCCAGCAGCCGAACATCTTGTCCATAATCTTGAACTTTGAGGTCAGTTCAGGTAGAGATGTTAGATTAGTATGCGATTTATACCTTTTATTTGGTAGTGGTCACTCCTGACTCATTTAAAGTATGATTCTGCCCTGATTGGCCATTTTCTCACTTGAAATCGTACTCTGATCAATAAACTAGTATTTGTTTTATCTAAAGCTGTGTGATCTTTAGAGTGTGTGGATGTGGGAGGCTGGGCACAATCCACTTCTTTGTTAAGTGGACGAATTTGAGACTAAGGTGATTGGGAGTGGGTCCCAATCCCTCTAAGGCAGTGGCTCCCAGGGTAGTGTCTGGGGCTGGGTGTGCTCGCTTGGGGACCAACGCCTGTGTGGCTAATGGATTTACACCCACTGCCTGGGACCAATTACACGCTGGTGGCTGGTGTGGACTGACTCAGGAATAAGTGGTCACCCAGCGAGGCAGAGTGAATTGGGGTTCAGGAGCGGGGTTCGAGGTGTCAGAGCAGCACACCAGACTGGATCTGGCGAGCAGCCTGTCACAGCCTGGGGGGCCCGTAAATATCTGCAGCTCTCTGACAGGCTGTCAGGGATGTCACAGTCATGCTCACTAATGCCCCAAAAAGGCAACCTGCAAAGGAAAAACAAACTGGTATGTGTGGTGTTTTGCTTCTTGGTCTTATGAATGACGAAAGCCTGGAAATTTATCATCCACACGGAAAATGGAAAAGATGGGTTTTTAGATTATAAATACAGGTTTTGTCTATCCTGTTTTGCCTATCAGACTCTATGGTTGACTAGAGAATTAGTGAGGGTGGGAGGGGGGGGGTGTCCTGAGGGCGGAGAGTGAACCATATGCCCATGCACTCAGGCAATCCTGCACTAGGCTAACTGGCAGTGGCGTAAATTAGAGCAGCTCCTAGGCTACTCTAATTCATGCCAGGATTGAGCTGGTGCCGAAACAGGGAGCCCTAATCAGTTCCTTGAGCCCCTTTAAAGATCAAGGGAAGAATTGAAACCTTTGTTTTTAACACCTTTTTAACTCTCACGGGTGGGAGTAAAGGTCCCCTCGCTAAAGATTCAACATCCTATTGCCTCTTCAACAAAAGGCTGAGAAAGCTCCCAAGCCATATGCCTGCGATAGCCGAACAAATGAAGGAGAGATGAGAGCTGGCATTCCTGATATTTTCATGTAAGAAAGACGTGGAAGAAAGTCTTTTTTTTTAGCCAGAAAAAATCTCCTTTCAGGCCTTCTTTGACATAGGTGAGCAAAACAGAGCACACACCTTCCCCCTTTTTCTGTCCTTTGCAGGTGCTCTGTGATCAAATACCGGGACAGCTGGCTCTCTTGATGTCCTGCATTCCTAGGGGGTTGCTGCATTTCTGAAGTGATGACAGTAATAGCTCATGTAACTTACAATTCAGACGGTGCGTGGAGTGTTTAAATATAGCAGTGCTATTGTAAAGCCTGGTCTCCTGGTTTTCGCCGGCTTTGATGGCTCCATAAGCTACAGGGACTGTTGAATCGACTGTTCTTAAACTGAACCATAATAGAAAGAAACTTAGTGGCCTCAATAACAGACATGAGAACTATATCTGGCTAATTATTCCCCAGGGATATAAAGTAGGACAGGGAGTAGAATTCCTTTCCAATCACTAAGTGACAAATGTAGGTGGCTGAGACTTGTTTACATGAGGGGTCTGTTGCTTCTGGTGCAAACCCCCAGAGTAGACGTGCTGCTGTGGCGTATCACACCAGGACAAAAAAAATACAAATTTAAAAAATCTCAATTTCAAAGGCCAAGGTGCATTAAGCTTTAAAGATCGCCTCATTTATTCCAGTGTGAACTGCAATTCCTCGAATTATGCCATTAGACTGGCAAGACGGCCAATTCCTCCCTGATAGGTCTTGATTGCATTTAAACCAAATTTTAAAACCGCATATTGTGAGTGACTTCAGCTGAATAGTTAGAATGATGAGAACATCTTTTCCCTTATATTGAGCCATCCTGCTTCATTCTGCCCAGGTGCCAGGGCAGCCCAATAGGATCCGTGCGCATCCATTTCCTACCATCAGTCTGTCTCTACTGGGTTCGTTCATCAACAAATGAGTCACACACCAGCCCCACAAGATGCACACGATCAAGGGCGTGATGTGCTCGACAAGCTTTGATCGTTTCAGCTGAACGGGGATGAGGCAGGGATTGACAGCACATCAGCAAAATACACAGTCAGCAGTCACAAGCGGGCACATGCTGGCTGCAGGAGAGACAGCTGCAGGCACTTGCTCCTTCTGTTCATCATTGGCCTGAAGACTTAGAGAAAAATACGGAGTCAAGCGATAGACCAGGCTGCTCCGTGCAGACTCGGAGGGGTTGGAGTACCTTGGGGATGGCCAGTGGCTGAGCGTGGAGGGGCACGGAAGCAGAGGTATAATGAACCCCCATTTTCTGGCCGGGCCCCTGAGTCTCCTGGGCGAGCCCGGCCAATCCTGCTTCCAGATACGTGACCAGAAGCTTCCAGACGACACTCTAATTGCCTAGCAACTAGACAGGGATCGGCAATCTTTGCTGACTCCTGCACCAGCCCCCTCTCCCCGACCCTCAGCGCAGCGCCCACCAGAGCTGGAGTGGGGTGGGGAGCACTTCCTAGGCATTCTGCTGAAAGGAGCCGCTCGCGGAAAGAAGTCACCCCACCCGGAGCAGCTCCTCTTGGTGGTGTGCCTGACGTCCCCAGGCACACCACGGAAAGAAGCTGTCGGGATTGGCTCCGTTAGGGGGTGGCACCCTATGGAGAGGAGCCACCTTGGGCAGCTTCTTTCCGTGGCATACCTGAGGCATGGGCATGACGCTGACCCCCCCGCCCCAACTGCCCCCAAAAGAAAGCCACCCAGGAGGGGCAATTTCTGTGGTGCCACAGAGGGAGCCGCGTGCTGCTCAGAACGGGCTCGAGTGCCACTCTGGGCCCATGTGCTGGGGGTTGCCTATCCCCGAACTAGAGAGGTGGGAGGACGAGGGATGGGGAGAGTCCCAACAAGGCTGCAGCAGCTGCCGGGGGCTGGAGCTGAAAGGCGGTGTGGGCGGAGAGCAGCCCGCTCCACCCGTAGCTCTGCTCCTGGCCAGCTTGCGCAGCTGCTGGGCATGGTGGCAGGAGGGAGTGGGTGGGCCCAGGCCCACTCATAGGTACGGCCCTGCACAGGAGGGGCAGAGCCAGGTGGGAAGAGCCCTCAGGCAGAAGGGCAGGGGCCAGCCACTAATTGTTACGTGTATGACAACAGAGTCCTGTGGCACTATTGAAGACTAACAGATTTATTTATCGCATGAGCTTTCGTGGGAGAAAAACCCACTTCGTCATATGTTTACCTTGGGAGCAAGCTAGCTATACCACAGAATCAGACAGGAGTAGGGACCTCAGGGGGTCGTCTAAACCCAACCCCTGGTCAAAGCCGGACCACATCTCATACACACGCACTGATGTCAGTGAATGGCATGTGAGCGAAGGCAGCTTTCTCACGGCACACCTGGTCCAAGGGAGCACCTCTGAAACTTGGTCTATCCCCTGACTTTTTATATCAGGGGAAGGAAGGGGTTCAGTTTCCATGTATGTAAAAGGGGAAGCTCTGAATATAGAGAGTGGGGGACACTTCAGACACGTGCACCCATCTGGCACGGATGTATTCCCACGCACCCCTGCAGTATCGGGGTTCCTTTCATCCCCTAAGCTGCACGCACATCCTAGAGCAGCGTGGCCTGCAGCGTTCTGATCCCAAAACATTTGAGAGCAGTTGATAAACATGGGTATGTGCATACACAGCCTCACGTCGCCTACGGAGCAGTCTGCACAACCTGTGCCCAGCTGGCGACAGATCAGCAGCACTGAGAAACGCCAGGATGCTGCTGGACTGGTTCAGGGTGATACACAGGCTGTGTGTCTGAGCAGCCCCTCTTTTCACCTTGCCTCCTCTGATAACAGGGCTCGCTGGACTGATCTTAACCGAGCGGTGTTGTGAAGATCAGTGCCGACCAGCTGCCAGCATGAGCGGAAAATGTCACAAACTGGTATTTCCAGCTAATCCGCAAATCTAAACATCACAATTATTGCAATTAGCAGAACACGGCGCAATCACTGTAATTACCCTCTGGGCATAAAGGAAATGTCAGCCCCTCTAATTAGCCAGAATTTAGAAAACTGAAGAATGGAAGGTCAGAGAAAGAAACATGCTGATGAATGCAGTGCGAAATGGCACCACACATGGAGAAGAGGTGACAACGTTCAGAACTCTTAGATCCTGGTAACCCAGGACAGAACAGGCTTCCTGGGATCTTCTTGAGATGGCATTGTGGGACACGCCTGCCCTGGAGCACCCGCAGACCTAGAGTGATGCTGCAAGCACATCCTGTCTCCGTTTTCTTCTCTGATGGCCCCTTAAGAAGGCCGCATAGCACAAAGAGGAGTAAGACAAATCTCCCCGGCCGGGATTCTACTTCATTACATCCAAGTAAACATGAAATGAAGGCTCCCTCCTTGGCCCAGAGGTGGCCCAGCTCTCCTTGGTGGACTCAGAGTGCCTTCCCCGCTCCCTGTCAACCTTTTGTCCCACCTAGGTGTTCGTTATTCAATTAACAGCCTAGATGGGCTCAGTCCCTTAAATTAGCTCGTCACTGGTAGCATGGGCCCGAACTGCCCTTGAAAGGGCCAGCAACCCTGTGACGAGGTGCCATCCACGATGTGTAAGGCTGCTCTGGCCTTTTGCCAGTCACATCATATACCTCCAACAGCTAGCTCTCTTCCCAGTCTCCTTTAACCCGCAGGGCCAAGAGAAGGGGAAGAGTCCTTGCTAACCAGCAACTTTTCCCACTACAGCTCATCAGAAACTCAGTCGGTTCTACAGCTCATCCCTTTCTGCTCTGACACTCATCCAGTTTATTCAGCCCAGAGACCTTTGCAGCTCAGTGTGTTCCCAGCCCTGCCCCTGCGTGAGATCATTATGGTCTGCAAAACACTCCTTCTCCAGCGCCATCTCTCTTACAGACATCGGTGTGCTCCACGCTGAAGCTGATGTATTAGGGGCCAGCCCAGCCAGACTCGGCATTGAGTGTGCTCAGAGAGCAGCCTCTATTAGGATGAACTTCAGCGTCTGAGTCGTCTCGTTCTTTATCCTAAGATGGAATCACGAGCAGACCTCACACGGATCTCTCTGATAGGTCTCCCAGGATCACTTTTGACAAGTGGTACAGGTAGCGCTTCTGGGCATGGGCTTTTTGCAAGTCCCACATGGTGTAAAGCCGGGGGAATGAGGCAAGAGAAGATGACCCTGATAAACAAGATCCTAACTAACTAAACTAACTATATCTATAATCCACCACCTACAAACTAATTCAACTATTTAACTACTTACAGGGAGCAGTTCAAAACTACCACTAAGAAAAACGCTTGCAGAGCAAGAGAAAATCAATGTTCCAGAGACCGTCATGGGAGGTATGAAGGAACTGAGTGGGCTGGGGGTTGGCAGGAGTCTATATATGTCACTGTGAAGGTACAACTTACCGGGGACTTCAGAGCCAATCCTCCGGATACCACTAAGGGAAAAACCTTCCAACAACTGTGCACGTAGCGCGCACAAACCTACATGGAATTGACATAAGTAAGCACTCAAAGAATTTTCTATTCCATTAGCAATCAGGGAGGATGTTAAACAGCAACTATTACGTTGCTAAATTTGCATGACCGGATAACTTTTACCCAAGGGGATTAAAAGAATTGGCTGGGGAACTCTCCAAGCTATTAATGTTGATTTCTAACAAATTTTAGACCCTGGGGAAGATTCAGAGGACTAGAAAAAAGCCGATTGTTAAAGAGGGTAAATGAGATGACCGAAAAAACCAGCCTGACATCAGGCCTGGGCAAAATCATGAAAGACGGATATGAGACAAAAATCAGAAATGAATTCAAGGCTTATAACATAATTAATGCCAATCAACATGGTTTTGTGGAAAATACAGCTCGTCAAACAAATCTGAATCCTTTTTGTGAGATTACAAATTTGGTTGATAAAGGGTAACTGTGTTGACATAAAATATTAGACTTTTGAAGGCATTTTACTTAGTGGTGCAAGGCACCCTAATAAAAAGTATACAAAATCAGTGTGGCCTGTATTAAGTAGATTAAAAATTGGTCAACTGACGGATCTCAAAAAGTAACTGTAAACGGGGAATGGTCACTGAAGGAGGATCAGTTATTGGCATAATGCTATTCAATATCTTTACCTGTAAGCTGGAAAAAATATAAAATCATTGCAAGAAAAATTAGAAGATGACACAAAAATAGATGGAGTGGTAAAAAATGATAAGAACAGAACAGGTTACATAGGCAGACCTGCATTGCTGTGATATGTCTAGAGATGAAGAATGTAGGTCAGGCGTACAAGATGGGACACAGTATCGTGCAATGCAGTCACATTGAAACGCACTTTGGGGTCAGGGGAGCTAACCAACCCACAGGCTCCCAATGTGATATTCAGCTAAGGGGGAGGAACATGATCCTTGAATGTGTAAGCAGGGAAATATCAAATAGGAGCAGGAAGGTGGTGTTATCTCTGCATACAGCATTAGCGAGATCCCTGCTGGATCTTCTGTCTGTTCTGTTAGCCACGTGTCAAAACAGGTGTTAAAAATTAGAGACTTCAAAAAGGAACTACAAGACTAATTGGAGGTCTAGAAAATGTGTCTGACAGTAAGAGATATAGGAAGTTCAGTCTATTTCATTTACCCAAGAGAAGATAAAGAAGTGACTTTTGATCCCGGTTCCCAAGAACCTACAAGGGGAAGAAATTTCTGATAGAAGACCACTCTTTAATCTAGCAGACAAAGACATAGCAAGCACCAGTGAGTGGAAACAAAGCTAGGTAAACTCATACTAGAAACAAGGCATTTTTTTTTTTGAACGATGAGGGAAATTAACCATTAACCAGTCTTTAAATCAAGTCTGGATGTCTTCCTAAAAGAGATGCCATAGCTCAAATAGAAATGATGGACTTGATGCAGGCATCATTTGGTGAAATTCTCCAACTTGTGAAAGCAAGAGATCCAAAGAGATGGTCCCTTCTGCGAATCATCCTTCCCAGGCCAGAAACGTCTGAGGTTTGGAGTTACCCTCTAGACAAGTAGCTACAGTTTAGCTCCACTCCCCAGAGTCACCCGGCACCAGTCACTCACACTGCGTGATGCTTAACTGTGACAGATGTCCGGATTTTATAGGGACAGTCCAGATACTCAGGGCTTTTTCTTACATAAGCGCCTATTACCTCCAACCCCTGTCCTGATTTTTTACACTTGCTGTCTGGTCATCCTGATCCAGTGGCTCTCAAACTTTTTATATTGGTGACCCTTTTCGCAAAGCAACTCTTCCCCATGGGCACCTGTCTCCACCCCATGGGCTCCCCAGTCCCCCTTTGCCCCCATGGGATCCCCACTTCCTCTTCACCCCAACCTCTGCACACCCCTTCTGCGCCCAGCCAGGAAACAGCCCTGCACGTACAGAGCAGATGTTATTGCTGCTTGCTGCCTCCCCGAAAGCTGCCCTCCATGACCCCTGGGGGCTGTGAGTGGGGAGTGAGGAGCAACGTCAGGGCTCCCGGCATCCAGGTCACTTCCCTGCTTGGGCTGCATAAGAGGAGGGCAGAGCAGCAGCTCCTGATGCTCATAGCCCAGCACAACTCAGGTGGGGAAAGTGACCTTGGATGCAGGAAGCCCTGGCTTTGCATCTCAGCCCCACACAGTCCTGGCTGGAGTCGGGGCTCACAGCTCGCAACCCCCACCTAGTCATGTTGTGAGCCCAGTTTGAAACCCAGGCCCTACACTGCACATAAGAATAATTATTAGGGAAGATGTCTGGCCTGCAATCCGGGAGATCAGCATAGCCACAAATCCCAGCTCACAAATCACAGCCACAAGACTGAGCCTGAAGAGTTTCTGAGCACCGCAGCGTGTAAAATGCTCTACCAACGACCCAAGAGCCATCCGCAGACCATGCAGCTGCAGCTGCCATGTATTAGCCTGTATCAGTCTCTGCTGCTGACATGCGGCTCAGGGCTTTTGGACGTTTTTCACCATGTAAGCTCCAGGATGGGCACTTGTTCCGCACGCTGCTTTATGGAGGACTTGAGACAGCAAATTGCTCATAAGCTGCGAGCTGTTCTGCTTCTGAGCTGCTGCCCTGCACACCCAGGAGATGCCCAAATACTAGGGACAGGGGAAAGGGGGGAACTTCTCCAGAAAGTCACAGCGAGCCATTCCTCAGGTGGAGAAGAGGGGAGGAAGTTGCAACAGCAAGATTCCATGACAGAGGCTATCCAGGAACAGGAAGAGCAGAGATTCTGTGTGGGAAATGCTCCCAGCCAGGACTCACCTGGGAGCGGAAGCACTAAGGGAAGCTTACCTGACCCCACAGAAACAGAAGGTACCATCGAGGCGCTTTCGGAGAGGCACTTTCTGTGCTGGACCCCTCTCACCCTCCCTGAAGCCCTGGGGCCGGTGGAGCTGGCTGTCCCCACCCCAGCCCACAGGCATTCTGCGCCCCTGCTCACCCTCTCCTTTGAAGGATGCTCCTGGGCACCAGAAAGCTCATGGGAGAACCCCATTATGTGAGATTTCCAGGCTGATTTCTACATGGATCCCCAGACTCAGAGACCCTTTTCTGATAATGAGGGCTAAATGTGATGGCCTGTACCTTTAAACCAGCATTATACATAACACTCTGCCTGCACCTCACTTTAAACCCTCTTTTGAGAGCTTTATAATTTGGCCATAAAAATCCTTTTTGCCTTCGACCTTGGCACACTGCACTGAATCATTAACGAAATCAGCAGCAGGCAAGCGGCACAGGTGCCTAGCAGTTCATCCTCAGCTGCCACGTGGGAGACCTGGGGGTGACTCGTGATACAGTTTTTCACACATATTAAGATAAAATACGAAGGAAAGACGTGTCACTGTTCAATGAGGTCCTGGTCCATGAAGAGGGTGTGATGGCACTATGAGAATACAAATAATTCTAATTTTAAAGAGAAAGTGCTGAGCAGCAGACTGGGAGATGGGACTCTGGATTCTCTCACTGGCTCAGCCACTAAATGCACCGTGTGACCCAAGGCAAGTCACTTAAAACCAGCAGATCTCAGTTTCACCTGTAAAATGGGATCAGTGGTACCTCCCCACTCGTACCTCTCTATCATGAATTTCATCTAAGGAGCACAAAGATCTTTATAACGAAGTGCTAACGAATTCATTATAATCGTTAAATTAGGCTGTTGTAATGAATGGTTACAGCAGAAGGCCACAGGGGTACATGACAATTCTGCAAACTCGGTGCACCCATTGGGCTCTTGATAAGATGCCTCTGCAGCACTTTGATTGGGAAAAAGATTGGTCTCCTATGCTAGCCAGTAAGAGTAATGCCCGAAACACTATAGAAGAGAGTTCAAGGCCTTGGCCTTTCTTCTGATATAGGGCCTGATCCATCCCTGAAAAGCCAAAGGAGAGACCTAACTGGAATTGGATCATGCCTTTACTGCACAGATGCCATGTGTAAGAGCCTGAATTCCAACTGGGCTGCTGGCTGAAAAGCCCACAGGTCTTGTCCTACACACACACAAGCAATCCATTCCCGAAACCACAAAACTGGCTATTTTAATCACAAAACCTTCCATGCTCCAGGAATGTGGGGGGCAGGGGTTTTACTCCCATTTCTTTTACACTGGCCTGACAGCCCTGAAGATGGAAATCTTCTGCAATATCCACTGAAGAGTGGCAATACAATTTCCCCACTCAAAGCCCTTTATTTACAATGGGTTCCAAAGTCAGATGGCCAAAGAGCGGAGCTCTGTAAAGAGAATGATCACATGCAATATAACAAAAACTTTAGGGGATATAAAATAAAGAGAGACACTGCAATTTTTTCCCTGTAGCAGCCAGGCCCTACAGCAGTCCCAGGGTACAATGACCAACCCAAGAAGAAACCATTTTCAAGATAGCAGCCTGAGATCCTCCTGGGTCCACCCCAGAATGGGTCTAACTTTTTTTTTTGGTCTAAACATTTTTTGGTGAAAAACAAATGGCTTTTTGACCAAAATGAATATTTCTGAAGAATTTCAACTGAAAACCAACAGTTCCTTGGAAAAACTTGCCAGTAAAAAAGTTTTTAGTTTTGAAAATCTAAAAATCTTCACCAAAAAGGGAGCATTTTCATCAAATCTTGTTTTTTAAACTCAAGAATGTTTCAGTTGTTAGTTTAGGTTTTTTCAGTGAAAGGCAGGAAGATGATTTTGGGATATTGATGGACGTAGCCTCCATGAATTTATTTAGTTCATTTTTGAACTATGTTATAGTCTTGGCCCTAGTAACATCCTCTGGCAAGGAGTTCCACAGGTCAACAGTGCACCGTGTGAAGAAATATTTCCTTTTATTCGTTTTAAATTTGCTGCCTATTAATTTCATTTGGTGACCCTTGCTTTTTGGGTTATGAGGAACAAATAATACTTCCTGATTTACCTTCTCCGCACCAGTCATTATTTTATAGACCTCTATCATATTCCCCCAGCAGTCGTCTCTCTTCCAAGCTGAAAAGTCCCAGTCTTATTAATCTCTCCTCATATGGAAGCATTTCCATACTCCTAATCATTCTAGTTGCCCTTTTCTGTACCTTTTCCAATCCCAATATAGCTTTTTTGAGATGGTGTGACCAGATCTGCACCCAGTATTCAAGAGGTTGGTGTAACATGAATTTGAAAAGAGGCAATATGATATTTTCTGTCTTATCTATTCCTTTCCTTGTTTAGCCTAACCAAAAGAAGGTTGAGGGGAGATATTATTGCTCTCTATAAATACATCAGAGGGATAAATACAGGGAGGGAGAGGAATTATTTGAGTTCAGTGCAAATATGGACACAAAAACAAATGGATATAAACTATCCATTAGAAAGTTAAGACTTGAAATTTGATGCAGGCTTCTAACTATCAGAGGAATAAAGTTCTGGAATAGCCTGCCAAGGGGGGGCTGTGGGGGTAAAAACCCTAGGTGGATTCAAAACTGAACTTGATGTATGGAGGGAATGGTATGATGGGACAGTCTAGTTTGGCAATTGACTGATCTTTAAATACTGGTGGTGGATATGCCAGTGGCTAAGAAGGGAGGGTAGATGGTGGGTTCTGAGTTATTACAGAGAAGTCTTTCTTGGGTGTCTGGCTGGTGAGACTTGCCCACATGCTCAGGGTGTGACTGATCGCCATATTGGGTCGGGAAGGAATTTTCCCCAGGGCACATTGACAAAAGTTCTGGGGCTTTTTTTTGCATCTCTCTGTAGCATGGGGCACGGCTCACTTGCTGGCAGTTTCTCTATACTTTAAAGTCTTTAAACCATCATTTGAGGACTTTAGTTACTCAATCGTAGATTAGAGGTTTATTGCAGGAGCGGGTGGGTGAGGTTTTGTGGCCTGCGTTGTGCAGGAGGTCGGAGTAGATGATCATATTAGTCCCTTTTGACCTTAGAGTCTATAATGGCTCCTAATTTCCTGTTAGCCTTTGATTGCCGCTGCATACTGTGTGGGTGTTTTCAGACAACTATCCACAATGACTCAAAGATCTCTTCTTAAGTGGCAACAGACAATGTAGACCCAATCATTTTATATGTACAGTTGGGATAATGTTTTCCATTGTGCATTACTCTGCATTCATCAACACTGAATTTCATCTGCCATTTTGTTCTCCAGTCATTCACTTCTGTGAGACCCCTTTGTAACTGTGGGCAGTGGAGGCTCATAGAGCTTGCGACTGCCCTGAACTCCCCCCACATCCAGCCCCGACCCCGCCAGGGGATCCGGGGCTGGGCCGCCATGGCAATGGAGCCCAATCCAGCCCCGACCCTCCAGGGATCCGGGGGTCGGCCTTGGCCAGGTCCAGCCTTAGACTCCGGCTGGGGAACTGGGTCTGGATCAGGGCCAGGGGCAGGGGGTGGGGCTGGTGTGGGAGGGTGCCTTGGGCCCCGATTGTTTTTTGCGGCCAGCACTGCCCCTGCCAGAAAGTCTTATCTATGTTCTTCTCTGTCCCCTTTAGCTCCTCCAGTTCAGCCACTGGTCTCCAAAACCCATATGTGGTCTCTGAGGGCCAGGGGCTCCTTGCACTGAACGCACACAGATGCCACCCACCCACAGGGCAGGTAGTCAGACATGTTGCACCGAGTGCAATAAAATGATGTCTCTGCTCTGATGCTGGACTTCTGCCTGCATTCTCTGTTGACTCCTGCAGCTCTTTCTCTTACTGTTGTTGTTAATCAGGGCATGGAGGGGATTGTCTTTACTTTACAAAGTGTTAATGAAATATATCGACCCCCGCACTTCCCCGCTCTCGTGAAACTTGCCTGTTAGCTGCCCCTGATTGCTTAGGAGCGAGCTTTTTAAACCTGGTTCCCCCTGAGTAACCCAATCCTCTGGTTGAAGGTTGATGAGTGCTAAAGAGCTTAGAGAGGAAAGCCTTATTCAGGAGGGCTTGTCTTCACTGAGGGTGGCAAATTTGCCTCCATCAGATCGATCGGGCAGTCGATCCCTGAAGACGACCCAGCAAGTAGCATAGCGCTAAGTCGATGGGAGAATTCGTCTGTCAACAAAGCACTGTCTACTCTGGGGTTTGGTTGTGTGAACATCATTGCTCAGGGGTGTGGATTTTTCACACCCTGACCAACATAGTTCAATTGGCTTCATTTGCTAGCGCCCCTCCCAGATCACAGGTGAACACTTTCCACAAAGCAATCCCCCTCTCTCTGATCTCCCAGCCTCAAAGGAAACCTGCACAACACCTTCAAAAATGAACCTAGAAGCTTAAATTCATTACTTTGCTAGCTCCTAAAAATCAAACTGAATAGAGATGCTGGGATTTATGGCTTATTACAACCCACTAACAACCCACCTGCCTCCCACCTCCATTCATTCCCCCACTGTGACTGGATGGGTGTTAACAGGCCACTTCACCTTGATTGGTCCCTTGGAATATGTGAACTATTTCTGCTAAACAATTTGTTCCACCTTGTACTTGGCTGTGACACTGAATAACTTTCCCAGACCTGAAAAGAGCTTTGTAAGCTCTAAAGCATTTCTCTCACACCGAGAGAAGTTGGTCCAATATGAAAAATGTCCTTGGCGGTCTCTCCTATTTTTAACATGGCTGTGTATTTTCTCCCACTTCTGTGCCACCAGACTCAGGTGGTTTCACTCTTTCAATGTGGAGTTAATTCTATTTGTGTGTGTGTTACATAACACACAACAGATTGTGTGTGTATGTGGGAACGCCTCTTTATGTACATATATCATTATATAACGCATCTATAAAAATAGCCACACAAAAGGGAAAAACTAAAAATAGGCCAACCTGATGTTAGCAATATGCTTCCCCTTTGTCACCCATCAGTAACTTGCTAGAACATCCCAACACAATCTAATTGCACCTTGCAGTCCATGTAGCAACACATTTCTGTCTCTGCTTCCTCTAGCAAAATAGGAAATTAAAGAAACTACTTAATGTAATGCAAAGTTATGTTTGAGACTTTACAGGCTGAAGAGAACTGTGTACTTACACTGTAGCGATGGTTTGATGGATTTAGTTCAGTTCCCAGAGGACAAATTTTCAGGCCACAGAAAGCAGGATCACAGTTTGCAGTATGAAGGAAACAGAACTTACACTCTCTCTGTTTTCAGTGGGTGTTGTTGTCATTTTTTAACCAGACTGGGATTTTCAAAGAAGAAATGGAAATTAAAAGATCAACTCCCGCTGAACTACACTGGGATTTTGATGCCCCACTTCCTTTGGCCCATTTGATAATCCCAAACTAAAACAAAATGTTAGCAACTAAAGCTGAACACAAACCAATCTGTTGGTACAGTACATAGTACAATGGAAATCCAGTCCCCACGGAGACCACTACGCATTACTGTGATGCAAACAATAAATAATCGAACTAGCCATTAATGCCACTGCAGCCCTTCTCGAAAGCATTCCACAAAGGTTACCATTTGATCGGAGACGCACACCTGGAGAACTGTACAATCGGTACGTTTTTAACTGGTCCCTTGTTTGGTAGCAACTCACAAACCAACACATGAAAAAAGGTGATTGAGTTGAAAGCGGCTGCAAATGCAACGTCTCTAAATGGTACTCGTGAGAGAGAGAGTCTGTGCTCACTCGGACGGCAGCTGCTTACAGGGCAAAGAGAAGCGTGCTGAAGACAGTGACTAGTTGAAAACCCCCAAGAAGCAGGACTCTACACCCGGGGTTCTCAACCTTTTCAGGGTCGCGACACAGCTGGGAGGGTTCCCAGCTGGCCCTGATACTGGAAGCCTCCCCTGCAAGCTCCACAGCCCCGATTCTCTCCCGCTCCCCCCCCCCCTTGCAACCGCCAGGGCCCCAGCAATGGCCCCTGCAGTCCTGGCAGCCACAGCAGCACCAGGCCCGGGTCCCAGGTCTGGGGCCCCATAGTGGGCCCCACAGTGGCCCCAGCTGCAGTAACGGCTCCCAGCCTGTGGCATAGCAAGGGTTTTCGGCACCCAGGGCCAAGCCCACATTTGTGCCCCGCCCCAGCACTCCACACCCCCCTGTGACTTGCAGACCCCAGAACAGGGCGGGGAGGGTGGCGGAGATATGGCGGTGCTGCTCTGTTCTCTCTCTTCCCTGCGGGGCAGCAGTGGCCATTCGCCCTGCACGCCATGCCCCAAGCAGTAACAGGATCACCGAGCTAGGGATGGGGGAGGTGGGTTTGTAGCCCCCAGCCCCGTCCTTCCTCCCTGACTTCTTCAGGGCTGGAGACAGGTTTTTCAGCTTCACCACTCCAGGAGACTTGGGGGCAGCAGCCCCCACCCCAGCAGGTTCCATCCAGCCCTTAGCCTGCACCCCCCCCCCCAACCCCATGAATCCCCCTGGCTCCCTCCCCACCTTCCCAGGGCAATGCTGAGGGAATGGGACTGCCCCATGTGCTGTGAATCGTCCAGCCTGGTAAGTCAGGGGCTGGGGTTTCCTATGTTTAGCTCTAGGCAGGGGCCAGAGGAGAGGATTGCAGCCCCCAGCATCCCCCCCCTTCAGGGCTGGAGGCAGCTTTTAGCTTCAGTGCAGCTGCAGCAGGAAAGCTGGGAGAAGACCCCCCCCCCAGGCATTCCAGAGAATCCAGGCTAGCCATTAGCCCCTACCTTTGCCCAGCCGCAGGAGTTCCTCCTTCCCTTATTTACCATATTGCTGCGGAGGGAATCCCTCCTCCCAAACTCCCCTCACATTGTCTTTCCAACTGCTCTGCTTCAGGAAGCAGGAAGAAAGAGCCAGGCTCTCAGAGGGGAAAGGCTCTTGATCCAGCGGCCCAGGAGGATTTTATCATCAGACCCATGTTACCCTGCTTTCCTGCATGGGGCTCCAGTGCTGGGCTGCAGTTGGGCTTCGTTTCAGCAGAGCACACACAGAAAGGGAAGCCTTCCAGCACTAGGACCCAGGAGGCAGCACCCAACTGGCTCTGGCTCTGCTTTACTGGCCTGGCTGCCCCCTCCCACCCCAGTACTTATCTGCCCCATGGCTCTGATGGGGAGCAGCTGGGCTGGCCCTTCCCAACACAGAGGGGCGCAGGAGGATCTGTGCCTTTCAGCTGGGATTACACAGGCAGGCTCCCTGCTGCCGCAGCTGTGGGGGGGGGGAGGAGTCAGCCTACAGTGAGGCACTAACAGCTGTGCCATGACACACTAAAGAGTCCCAACACAGTGGTTCAGAGCTGCTGTTCTATAGCGTGCCTTCCCGACCCATTCTAACCACCCAGAGGCCCAGCCATGGAGTTGTATTTATTATCTGAAGCCCCGCCCTTGCAAATTATTCTGTTTTCACAGACTCCTGGGCCCACAAGGAGCTCCGCTCCACTCTGTTTAGGATCACAGGCTTGCACAAGGAAAAGTGGCAGGATCAGGGCCTAAGAAAACCAAACACCTCTAAATACAACAAACAAGAGACCGAGCTTTGAGGTTCTCACTCGCCAAGTCCCCACTGTCTCCAGGGTCTGAATACAACACCGAGTACAGTCCTCAGGCTCCGACCCTGAAACAACAAAATCTTTCTGGAGTGTTCCAAGGGGACGTTTCAGTCCCAAACTGGTTCTGTTCAGTCCATTGCTTCACAGAATCAGGAACTGTATAGCCGGAGCTCTCAGATGGGCTCCGTAACCTACCGCAAATTTGTGCTGGGGCCTGAGAACTCACTGTAGTAAGTTTAAACTGCTTTCAACAGAGGTGCTTGAAATTCAGGAGTTTATAATACAGTTTGCCACCAATTGGACACATTCATTGTTCATCTCTGAGCCTCTCCCAGTCAGTGAGAGGTCTGAATTTGCAAGGCAAGTTACCATGCAAAACAGCGAAACCTCCACGTTTTATCTCACCTGCAGTTTCCGTTACAAGGCAAACCCTCTGTTTTTACATGTCAATGCAGAAGCTCATCTCTAGCAGCAACTAATTTACCCACAGTATAGGAAGAACACCCCCAATTAACTATTTTCTATTATTAAGAATAACCCAAATGCTAAAGAATGAAACATAATGGAATTTAACTGCACCAGCATTAGAACAGACAGAAACACGGGGTGGGGGTGAAGTGGCTTTCTAGGACCTTCATGATTTCATCCAAGTGAAAGTGCCACACACGATACAGCTGAAAACAGAGATGAGAAAGGATGTAGTTCACACAGTCCCCAATTGTCCTTTTTAGACATTTAACAAGTCAGCTCTCTGTTCAGAGAGAACATGCAGTATCACCATGCAACATGGAAGACGAGTTGCTTTCTCATCTATTAATCCTTGATTTATTACATTTCTGCTTTTGCGTGAAATTAAATACCGAGACAACTCAGGAAGCCACCTTTCTAGTCGCAACAAACCCACCGTCAAGCCAAAACAAATCGCAAGACGATCCAAACACAGACACCGTGGTGCGTGACATTTTAAAAATCCATGCCTTCTGCTGATGGAACACATACTCGGCTGAACTGATCATGCAGTAAAAACACCAGCAATAGAACAGGGGCTCATTAGATCAACATAGGCCTCCATAGGAAGCCGGGAAGGCCACTAACCCTTCTTAAATTTATTCAGACAGCCGGAGTTGCAGAAGGAACGAACGGATCCTGTCTCCCAGCAGCCCCTACCCTTCATCCCCACAGCTGGACCGCTCTCGTGGATGCTAATAAGCGCTACATTACTCTTAGCCAGCCTTGGGGTGGATAAAAAACGTCCTTATTCAGCAATCAGCGCGAAGGCTGCATTGCTGCACTTACAGTTCCACATTTCACACGAGAAATTCTCGCCCCATGCTGTTACCAGCGCACTAGAGCATGAATTCACAGCAACCATCAAACCACCTTGTTACCAGAATGCACCACTGCTTACTTCAGTGTATAAGGAACGCTTAACTCCGTCAGTGCCAGAAAGATGGATCATCTGTCAGGGAGAAGGAGAAAACAACCCCTGGCGTGACCCACTAGAAGATTTTGCTAAAGCTGCCTCTAATGCAGTGTGGAACTTGCTTCAGGAAATTCATCCTGAGAACTGACTGGGAAGGGATGACATTACTGGGAGGAAAGGGTTACTTGGAACAGGTGTGTCCCTTTAAATACTGCTGCAAGTTATTTTTAGGATGCTTGTCTATAATCCGCATCAGAAGACCTTTTTAAGGAATTTGATTAAGGGTTTTCCCCACAGGCAACATTTTAAATCAGCCCAACAGCTTACCCAGGAAACCTCAGGCATTTCTGTTAACAATCACATGCCCTCTGTATTTGATGTGCCATTTAAATTTTTCCGGAGCCTTAAATGTTTTACTGGGTTGGCGGTGGGTGGGGAGCAATCGACAGGTCTAGGAGGAAATGCTGCATAAATCACAACTCAATGTACTGTAAACTGCTTCAGCAAGCTCACTATTGTATGTCATTCAGTGAACGGAGCAGTAAGCAAAGATTTAGGGTATTGGAGATGAAACTGCTGTCAAATATTTATAAGGCTTTAGATTTTACTCTCTCTTGTCTTCGTCAATTTCAGAGATCTCCAAGGTTTTAGAGTAACAAAGCAAAGATCTAAATTCCATCGTTTTAAATTACATCCCTCTCCTGCAAATCGATTTTTCAAGATATCCTAGAAGGAAACTGAATTTAGTTCTTGAAGGGTGCAAAAACATCTCACCTCCTGCAAATCAGGTGGCGGGGGGGGGGGGGGGCGGGGGGGAGGGGGGCAGGCTGTAAAACAAGAGGTGCAAAACACAAACACACAGTTTTTTCTTTGCTTTTAACCTACATTTTCAGCAGAAACAAAAGGCAGTTTTTGCACATGAAAAACTAGAACTGCATAGGAACAATGATTTCTATGGGGGAAAATAAACTACTGAAAAATTTTCTATACATTTCACTCAAAATCACAGCCCCAAATCTGCCATTGGCTCTGCTAACCAGACAGGAACTAGGGTATCTCAGGCCTTGTCTACACGAGAATACTTGTCCCGCAATAAGTTATTGCGGGACAAGTAAAGCACTATAAGTATAGCGCTTTCCCGTGTACACACGTGCTCTTTGTTTCGCAAAGGAGCATTCACCCTTGGAATGCTCCTTTGCGAAAGAAGAGCAGTGCATGGTGGGCACCTGTCCCACCATGCACTGCCCACAGCCAGCCCCCTAGCCCAGCTGCAGGGCTTCCGGTGGCAGGGGGGGCTGCATTGCCAGCCCCCGCTGTCATCCGAA
>ML685811.1:5814729-5832467 GCA_007922175.1 Pelusios castaneus
GGCAGAAGCTCCGGGGGAGCTTCTGCTGCCACCCGATCCCCCAGCTGTGGCGGCAGTCAGCTGGAGCCGCAGCTTAAAGCGCTGCAGCTTCAGCTGACTCCCGGAGCCCATATGTCAATTTCACTGCTCAGCTAGAGCAGTGAAATTGACATAGTTGACAGCTCCGATGTCCCAGAGTGGCCTTGATTGGTACTCTGGGACATTTCCGGAGGCCAATCATTGCGCGGTAAGCGTACAGACGAGCTGAAACGCGCAACAGATGATCCGCAACAGCTGTTACCACTCTCATCCGAGTGGTTGTTGGATTGCGCTACAACAAGGGGCTTGACGCGCAACATCACCCTTGCACGTATGTACACCGTGCTTGTTATCGCGCATTAATGAGTTTTAATGCGCGATAAACTGATCGTGTAGACAAGGCCTCAGATATAAGGACTGTGGCCCAGATTTGCAAACACTCATGTTTCAGAGGTAGTCCCCCACAGCACAAGCTAGCATTCTTGCACAATTGTTGAGTCTTGTGATTTCCTGCAAGTACTCTAACTTTCTGAAAATCATCCCTCTTCTTTAGTTGCCTAAACATGGATTCAGTTGGCAACTGTAGACAGCTCCGTGTGAAATGTATGGTTTACCTAATCAATTTTGTTTTCTTTGCTTCAGCTGATTATGTTTCTTCCTAGCATTCAAAATCAGCCTGGTATTTCTTTACAAACCCTATGTTAAGGGAGTCTGTGATTTAAGTGGCACAGTTTTTGTGCTGGCCCTACGTAGGGGCGAATTTGACCTGCGTGTAGAGCAGCAACTTATTCTTTCGGGAAGTAAATCTCTCACCTTTATGAAATATCCAGGGGGACAGTCCATGAGGAGTCTGTCATAAATTTTCTTCTCCTCACTAGTTCTGCAGGCAGGATTCTCTGGCCTTAGATGAGGATAACTAGCAGTCTTCTCTGCCATCAGATGGATCTTCCTAGTCGACAGATCAGGAAGGTGATCGCTGAGGACCATCCTGGTAAATAGAGTAGCGCTGAGTCGAAAGGAGGGCATTTCCCTTCAACTCAGCACACTGAAGACACTGCGGCAAGAAGGCGGTAGGCAGTTGAAGGAAGATCTGCAAGGTGTTTTACGAACTTTGCGTATCTCCCTTTGACTGCCGCCGAAATCCCACCACGGTGTAGACCTGCCCGATAGTCATAAGGTACCAACCCTGTGCTTGGCGTGTTAGGGAATTCCTGGAACAGAATATCACCTGCCCGATTTGCTGATATTTTCCTACCCTTTAAATCAATGTGTGTCTGTGTCCTTCTCTCACTGATCAAATGGCTGTTCTGAGACCAGAACTCTGCCATGCCTACACGAGTCAAAAGTCTACCTCTGTACACCTCTGACAAGTCACAACAGGTTTTTGGAGGCTGAATTAAATGAGGAAAACCAAGTGGCTTTCATTTTCCCTGCTGTGTTATCCCATCCTTGGCCCTGCCACAAGAGGAGAAAGAGAGAGACATTTAACTGTATTGTTTGGAGCGCTGGCACTTTCCAAGCATTCAAGGACAGGCAGACAAGTAGACAGACACCAGGAAAGAGTCTAACATCAGTGTTACTCACCAGTGCTGGGAGAATCTGTTCTCCTTTTGCAGCCTGCCCTGATCTTGGCATTTTCAGGGGGCTGCTCATAACTCAGGATTTGAATCCTACCTCCGCAAGGCAGCCCGCTGTCCTGGCTACCCTCCACACGCCACGGATGGAGTGCAGGTTCCCCAGGGTGGGCCAGAGAATAGGGCCCTTTTTTGGCAGTCTGTATCTATTTCCGAGTGCCGAGGACTTGCTATGTGATTCTGGACGAGTCCCTTTGCCTCCCTGTGCTCTAGTTTCTCCTCTGGAAAGCATCATAAGAGCTACGGATGAAATGTGCCATGTAACAGCTAGGAATTACTGTGGGCAAAACACTACCAAGAATTCCAGAGAGACGGGGAAACAAGGAACAGCTTTGGGAACCCACGTCACATCAATGCTTTTCCTTTCATTCCTCTCTGCACTGAGAGGCACAGCTTACGGGTCTACTGACGGCTCACAGAATCACACAACCAGCTTGGGGAAGGGCCTTTCACACAACCAGGGTGGAGGGAGAATCCAAGTTCCCCATATAAACCCTGTCACAGGGTTCCTGGGCCTCTTCAGACAGATCAGAGGGTCCAGTGCACCTGCGACTAATTAGCTGCTGTCCAGCTGGATTTCCTATTAGCCTGATCCTGCCAACCCTGACGTGAGAAGTTCTATTGTGAGAAAGGTCCATCCTGCAAGGAACGCTTACAGCACTGGCCCCATCTCTCTGTTAAATGTGTCGGTTTCTCAGGGGTATTTGAGGACAGAAATAAGCTGGTGTGAATTATTATTACAGTACTGTTAAATTCTCAAACAGCTATGCATCCACATTAATATATATTAGACCCAAAATACAAGGTTAAAAACCCCCAAAGGTTGCGAAGTCAAGCAGCCAAAAGGCAGGAAATGCCTGAATTACGGTTGCCTGTGAAACATTAATGTCATCCTTGCGCACAGCCATTATTATGACACAGTCTTTAATTACATCACCACATACGATTTTCCCACAGGCCCCCTGCCCTCCTTCAGTGCCCAGAATAAACTAGCTCTGAGGATTGAATCAGGTTCTGCAAAAGTTTCTGCCCCTCCTGCCCAAATCACACCAGGCTCCTCGTCCTAATCTACTTTTCCTCCCCTACCCTGTGGTACGGCTCTTGTTCCCATCTACATTTGAGTCAGGTGGCTTCTTCCTCCACAATATGTGGGCATCAGCGGGGGGGGGGGGGGGGGGGGGGGAAGGGCAGGGGTGTCACTGAGACCACAGGAAAGACAAGTTTCAAATTTGCTGTCAACTCTGATGCCCAGAGCAGACGGGATCTACCATCATCAGGAAACTACAGACCAAACCACAGAAACATTAAAGCAGGAACATATCCCTGCAACCGACCATTCTGCCAACTTTGGCCCCATATCTACACTGAAGACACCATCACAGGACCTAATCAAGCCACCTACTCCATCAAGGGCTCATTCACCTGCTCATCCACCAATGTGATTTATGCCATCATGTGCCAGAAATGCCCCTCTGCCTTATATATTGGACAGACAGGACAGTCTCTGCGCCAAAGAATAAATGGACACAAATCTGACATCAGAAATCACAACTTTCAAAAACCAATAGGGGAACACTTCGATCTCCCTACAACAGGTGATTTGACCTCACCTTCCTCTATATGCTGTTCCCCAGTGTTTGAATCCCAACACCTATTCTGATTTGCTGTTACAGCCTGACCTGATCCTGTGTCATACGTTTCCCTGCATTTAATTTCCTCCCACTCTGAAAGTTCCCCATCTTCAAAGCATCTGACAAAGTGGGATTTTCTCCCACAAAAGCTCATGCGATAAATACATTTGTTAGTCTTTAAAAGTGCCACAGGACTCTAAAGTTTGCTTGGCTGACCTAGACTAACGCGGCTCCCCCTTGTTTGCTTGGCTGACCTAGACTAACGCGGCTCCCCCTTGTTTGCTTGGCTGACCTAGACTAACGCGGCTCCCCGTTGTTTGCTTGGCTGACCTAGACTAACGCAGCTCCCCCTTTGGAACACATCATCAGGAAAGTGCAGTTTTCTCACCCTCACCCTGGCTGGAGGGAGCTCTCTCAGTCACTGTCTGGTCACCACTGGGAGAGGGAGGGCAGTTTTCAGGATGTCATCTTCAGAGATTTTAGTGATTACGCTCTAGCAACACTCAACAGACTTCGCTCCAACTAGAATTCATGGCATGTGTGGGGTGCTCCGCACCTCTAAAAGTCAGCCCCAAAAGTGTCTCAAGCTATATCCCCAAAACCTGAGCACCCAGAAGCAGTGGTTACCCTAGAAAGTGTTGGCCAAAATGAGATGCCCAAAGTCACAGAGGAAGTCATAGGAGATCGCTGATCTCCGTAGTTCCAGAGAGGCAGACACAAGGAAGGCCTTCCATTTGTTTTGTTCCAGAGATAAAACTACCAACTTGCTTTAACTTAAATTCAGCTGCCTGTGGGCAGGAGTGTGGATTCTCCCTGTATTGATTTCTACTGCTGCCCTCTCTAACTCGCTTCCTTTAATTCAAAAAGCAATATTACAATGAGAAAAAACCCACCCTTGGGCTGTACTGCTCCCACTGAGGCCAATGGTAGACAGACAGCCATCTTTGCTGCATCACTTTTGCATTACTACCGAAAGTGAAACTCACCTCACTGATGAGGATAAAGTGAATAACTAAAATAAACCTTCTCCCCGCTTGGGATCCGGAGTCACTAAAGGATGGTTCTTTATTACGCCACAAAATTAGGCTTCAATTAGGCCTGCTCTTTAGCAGCATAAATTGCCTGCAATCACATTGTACATGTTTATGGATCCTAAACTGCTCAGCCAATGAACTGTGCAGACAATCTGTCTCTCGCTGTGTTCTTCCACTTTGTCTGAAAGGACCAGGTCTTTCCCCCACTGAAGTCATCAATTTCAGCAGGAGTAGGAAGGCGCCCTGACAGCGATGCGCTGCCACGCACAGATTGAGGGAATGCTTTGCTCTCAGAAGCACGGCCTCAGCACAGTGAATTAAATGTGCACAGAATCCCCACAAAAGCTAAGACAGAAAAGGACCTGGAGAAAATGCACAGCAACATGTTGTGCTGTAATTAAGATCTTAATATCTAATAATTAAGAGAGAACCTAAAACTTTAATTAGGAAGTCACCTTTGAATATCCGTAGTCTTGCCACTGAATCTAGCATTTAAATGCAGGTCTCTGTTCCCCAAAAGCAACAGTGCTTCACATGGGTCAACAGACTGACAGGCTAAAGGACGTGCTCAGTTTCCCTACTGTGGCCAGGGGAATGGGAGATCGACAAAGAGGCAGCCTCCTCACTGAACTCCTTCCATCTGGCTGTAGTGGGGTGGGTGGGGGTGCTGCTGGCCGACCAGCCATAACCCACCACGCTTGAGGAAGGGAAGTACTCTAAAAATCAGTGTTATTTGTGGCCCTCGAGCCAAAAAGGTTGGGAACCACTGATCTAAATGATAGATTTTTATTGTCTTGAAAAAAGAGATGAGAAACTGACATTTCTGTAGAAACATATATCAGGTCTGGAACAATGATGTCTACCATGAATAAAATGTTCATTCAGATTTTTCATTATAGCATCCGAACGCCATGCATTCATTCACTGAGAAACATGTATGAAATCATTAACACAGTCTCTGTGAATTGCTAATCTGTGTTAATCTAATCCATGTTAGAATGACAATTTTTAAAAGCCCTAAGCAAACTTTTTTGGGCATGGCCATAAAAAAAATAGAAATCTGGCCTAATACAGTTTGAATAAAGCGGAAAGTTCTGTATGATTGACCTTAAACATTTACTGTTCTCTGGTTTTATATCACAGCATTAGCGGCTCCAGAGGATCTTTCACCCTTCTCTCCTCCCCATCCAGCTCATCTAATATTTCCCTACCTGGATTCCTTCATAAAATAATGTGTTCTTTCTGCCTCTTTCCAGATGTACAGAATTCTACTGTTAACATCTAATCGCACTCAAATGTTCTCTTGAATTCAGGAAAGTTGTTACTTAAAAATAAGAGCAGCAAAATCTAGTCACTCAAGTTCCATTTTAGCAACCAAAATATTATGGGTCCAGGCACCAAAGGCAAAAAAAATCTGTCCCTGCTCTTTAACTCTGAATGAAAAGAGGGGAGTGCTTTTCTTTAGCTACAGGGGGAACGTGACTGTCATGCAACCATTAGAGGAGCGTATTAGTCTTTTAAATTGCAGTTATGTCCAGCCGGTGGCTGCAACGCTCCTGGCCCGATCCAGAAATGCAAGCAAGATAACTCCAGCAAGGTGTCTAATAAACGCAACGAAGCCCCAGTTCCTCCAAAACACAACAGGCATAATTAATAATAATTAATAATTAATGGTGATGTGGTACTACAATGTGCTTAAGTAACATTTTGATATTAACCCGTTTTGTTCAGGATTAATACAGCAAAAATCCTGTGATTTTGGAAATTTGATTAAATTAATATTTAAAAATAATTTTAACTGCCTAACCATGCAACAAGGGTAACAACCTCAATACATCTCTCCTTTTGATGCTTGGCTCATTTCTAGTTATGCACCCACCCAGCCAGCGGCCAATCCTCATAACTGTCAAATACCAAACACCCCAAAATAATAGAGCAGGAGGTTTTCTCAGCTCAAACCCACATCTCCACTATTGTCCAACAGACTATTGGAAAACAGAGACATACACATATCCGCTATCATCTGATCATAAAAATGTAAGTAGTTCAAAGTGAATCTGACGTGTGTGTGTGGGGGGGGGGGGTGCACATGCCCATTCTTCTGCACTCACATCCCTCTCCAGATGGCTCAGATACCCTGGAAGGTTTCTTTTATTCTAACCCATTCTTTTCTAGCAGCTGCTGACATTCTCGTCACAGTACTAACCTTAAAACCGAGACCCAATTTTACATAGCCTCTCAATTCTTTCCTGGATCCCAAATCCAGGAGGAGGATCCAGGTAGCAGCCTGAAGAATCAGATGCTAGAACCACCGTAATTTCAAATAACCTTCATTTAACAAACAGAACTGTAAATTACAGCTGCCGGGAGACTGCTGGAATGTGCCTGTCAAAACACTGCTGCCTGTGACACCTTGAGCTGGTTAAAATAAAACTATTGTTTGCCGAGGAATCTGGAGGAATCTGTGTGAGTTGCGGGAACTCAAAGACCTCACTTGTCTGTCTGGCAGTGCACCCCGACCCCCATTCCTTTCCCATTTCCCCAGCACAGTAAGCCCTTCCAAGCTCTTTGTCTTGGCAGCATGCAGCGTCTGTCTTTTCTGTCTGACCTTGCCAGGTGATGGAGACTTCACTCTGGTGCGGCCGCAGGCAGAGGTGACCCATGAGGTTTAGACACATCTCCCCCATGGATGGCTGCAAGGAGTGGGGTGGCTTGGGAGGGGCGGGGGACCCAGGACTTCTTGTGTGGTCCAGCTTCACAGGGTGACAGAGGAGCAGTGACTCTGGAATAGCAACCAAGCCTTGGGGGAGGCTGGTGTTTTATACATATAACACGGCACCAATCTGAATTTAAAAATCACATTTCCATGGGTGGCGGCCAGCGGGGGGGACCTGAAATTATTAGTAGCCCCAGTCCTCTGCCTCCTCTCCCTGCCCAGAGCACTTGGAGGTAAAGGCTGGTCAGTAACATACCGCTGGAGACTGGCTAAGGAAACGTGGCCGGGACACAGAAAGACCCTGAGCTTTTCCAGCTGATCTCTTTATCCCAGATCAGTTAATCCAGCCTCGCAACGCTCACCTCCCTCCTTTCTTGATTGCCAAGTAAAATCCCGTTATTTATTTCATGGTAGGGGAAGGTGAATAGCTTTGGTGCCTGGGCTGGCTGTAAAAACATCAGTGATGGTTTTGCAAGGTTGAAGTGGGCAAGAAGGTCCCCCTTTATCCAGGAAGCTGGCCCCCATGTCCTGGGAAGCTGCACCCTGCATGCTAGACAGGATACTGCAAGCACGCCCAGCACCTCTTGGTCCCTTTCCCAGAGGGTGTTCAGCAGAGGCTCCGACAGGAGACGGAGGGAAGAGCAGGCTGTGGGGGAGGGGGAGAGCCCATCACGTCCCCTCTGTGATCCCGGAGGGAAGAGCAATGTTATCTGTTTACTCACCCAGCGGATCTGGTCTCAGGCCGGGGGCTGGTTCTGCCCAGTGACTGCAAGGCTCTGGAGGTTCTTGCAACACCAGTTACTGGAGTGACACCATACCTCCTCCTCCTGCCACGCTGCTCCCACGTTTTCCTTCTCTCCCACTCAGTCCATCTTGCTGTCTGTTTGCATTTGATCCGCAGCCCCTGCCTGTTTGCTGAGAGATCCAACTAATCTCTGGACTGATCTGCAGGCAGCTCCAATCAATCCCCACCTGGAAAGAGGCCGTGCTGGGGGCAGCTGATCAGATCAGCACCATGGTCAGCTGCCAAACAAGCCTCAGCTACAAACTCAAGGCGAGGAGGTGGCTTAGTCTGTCATTTGCACATCAGGGAGATTAACAGCAGTCGCCCCTCCCCGAAAAGCCTCTCCTGGGGAGACTCCATGCTCCAATGATGTATTTTTCCTTTTATTCCCCCTCCCTGCCCCAGAAAAGAGACCAGTCGGAGGCTTGTCTGAGAATCAGTGGCTCCTGTTGAAAGAGTCCATGTCTAACCGCGTTTTTTGCACAACCTCTCCAGGTCCCAGGCACCCGTGTTAAGGGAATACAACAAACCAGGCGTCTCTTCAGTGAACGACTCCTATGATTTCACAGTTCCGCTTGTTTTCATGAAATATCGACCCCCACAGAGAAAGTGGCGACAGGCAGAAGACAGCTTTCCAATTCTCAGCCAGGCCACGGTCACACACTTAGAATGCAGGCCCCAAACCGGCAGACAAGGTCTCCAAGTGTATTTACAAATGAAGACTTCGCCTGTCTCCTAGAGCTGGAGAAACCCGATACATCAGCAGTTGCAAGACAGGCTGCTTTTTGGTAGCAAACTTTACGAATATAACTTCATCTCTTCAAAATACCCTGATGCTTCTCCAGTTATCAGCTAAGAATGAACCCTTTAGAGTTAAGCGACTATTGCAATGAATGTGTGACATATGTGTGAAAATTCATTTGGGGTCTGTCTTATTAGGAGAAATGATTGTTTTTGACATTTCCATTGTGGTAGCACCTGAAGACCCCCAAACTGGGCATAGTACAGGCACAAGAGAAATGACCCTTCCCGTCTCAAGTACCAGGAGATGGGAACTTTACCAGGTGAACAATATAAACAAGTTCCAAAGGGGAGCCGTGTTAGTCTATTGTAGAAAGACAACAGAGTCCTGTGGCACTTTTAAAGACTAATAGTTTTATTTATCGCATGAGCTTTCGTGGGAGAAAATCCCACTTCGTCAGACGCTTTGAAGATATAAACAAGGCGGCAGGGGAGAGGTGAAAAATCAAATAGTATGTGCTCCCCATATAAAATTAAATCACTCTATGGGTGCTGATGACAGGATGTGGATTAGTCGAACCAGCATTCATCTGGAAAACGGGGTCCCTATTCCCCCCTCCGTTTAATAGCAGCCCCACAGCATCAGGAGCTCATTGAGTGACATCTACTGGACATACATGTGCATGGCGAACTGTAGTGGAACAGAAGCATGTGAGGTCACAGGAGGGCCACATTAGAGATATGTCCCGAGTCCGGGACACTGAAAAGATTCACTTCAATTTAACCAACCAAAAGGAGGCAGGGCGCTAGACTGACAATCTGGAGATCTGCGTTCGCTTTCCAACTCTCCCATTAACTAGCTGGGTGATCTTGACATTTCATTCAACGGCTCTGTGCTTTCAGCCTCACGGCCTGTGAAGAGAAGACAGCGGTATCTGCCCACCCTTGTGCATCACCAGATGATCTCCAATTGAAAAGCACTGTGTTAACGTAGGCAGAGCTGGTATCTACACCTATAATTAAGGTGGCCTAACATTTCCCACTCTCAGACTTTGCCTTCAGTTGCTTGTAATTTTACCATGAGTGCCTGTTTCAGACTCGTTTTAAAATTTGGTGGGGGTTGTCCTGTTTGTTTTTATTTTGTTTATTTTTTATTTTTCCCCCAGAAACTTCATCTCAATGACTCAGCTGTTTCCAAGAACAAAAGGAAAATGTCGTTTTGCCAATGTTAAAAAATTCTTCCAACTCTTTCACTGAGGCACTCCAGGGCCTCTCTGTTTTGGAGCACAGATTTGATATCTGACAGGCCAACACCCGGGTGTCATAGATGTATCTTATCTTGTCCCAATGAAAATGTGCCTAAATTTAACCAAGATATAAGTCTCTGAGAATCTCAGTTTGCAGATGCTCAGTAGAAACTTCAGAGTCTGGTAGCTAAATTACTTGAATGCTCTGGCCAGGTCTACACTGCAGGTGAAATTCGGCAGCAGTCAACGGGACATATGCAAGCTAGTCGACTTCCTAGCTCCCCTTCAACGCAGCGCCTTCACTGCGCTGCTCCAATGGGAAATGCATTCCTGTTGACACAGTGCTACACGAGTTGAGGGGGTGGTTTTATTAAGTTAATTTCCAGATCAACTCAGCTGGTCTTAACTGACCACTAAGTTGATCTGAAAAGATCAACCTGATGGCGGCAAATTTGCTGCTGTTAGTATAGACGTGGCCTCCGTCTGTACCGGGCATAATCCAGCCCAAAGCTGCAGGGGCTGAGCAGAGCCGAATGGCATAATTAAAGATATCATCATGCAGAGAAACACGGGGAATAAATCGAGGTTGTATGGGCAAGCTTAACTGTGGCATTTCCTAACTTTTGAGTGTTTGACTTTCCAACCTTAACGTTCTTTAGCACTGTTTTTAAACGTTTTCCTGTGTCTGGTGATCGTTAGCTATTCAAAGTGCTAAAGACACAGAAGGTAACAGGAAAGAGGTGTCATAAATTCATTAAAGCACAGAAGCTCAGACTCAAAACGGCATCATTCCTAATG
Organism: Pelusios castaneus; assembly: GCA_007922175.1. NCBI lineage: Eukaryota > Metazoa > Chordata > Testudines > Pelomedusidae > Pelusios > Pelusios castaneus. The sequence goes on from ML685811.1 coordinate 5,825,333, forward strand.
CACTAGTATTACAGTCTAGACTGTCCCTTCTCAGAAAATCTCCCTAAAAGATGTTCTCAATGAGCAAGAAACCATTTTACAATCATTTCACAATTTGAAACGTGGCTTGTAGAATGTAAAAATGAAACAGAACCGTGGATGGCGCGGAATATTTTGTGGCAGCCAGCACTTCTACTCCAGAGTCCCACACACACGAATGTACTGGTTCCCCAAAGTACACAGCGACACACCGGATTGCACTGACCACGGATTTTCACCTCTGTTCACAGTTTGTTCACATGGGGAAGAATCTTCCATCATGAACTTTCAGATGGCTGGGCTCTGCCGGATGGCACAGCACCTTTTAGCACAACACGCCTCGTTATTTCTTGGATGGTATGACTTATAGTTAGTAAACGTTTAACACACTCGGCGCTTTCCTTTCCCTCACGACACCGGGAGTTTTCAGTCTCCACTGCCAGCAACAATAGCTTAATTATGTATCTATCGAGGCATTTTAGGGACTCCCAGTGCCACTTTGTGCTGGGCTTGCCACCTTACGGCCCGGCAGTTCACAGTCCCGGCACCTCTGGGCTAGTTGACTCAGTTATGAAAGTAAAAAAAGCTCTTGCTTGACCTCTGGCACCTTATTTCTTGAGCCCTGGCATGTCTTTCGTTACAAATTAAACGTTAGGGATTCCCACTGACTTCAATGCCCTTATGCCATAGCCACTGTTCAGGTAGCTTTCCTCCTCCAGGATCCCAGAACACTCTATAAACTAAGGTCCTGTCCTGCAAGCTGCTCAACATATATAAGATCAAATTCTGCACAGGACCTTGCCCAGGAGGTGCCCACCAGAAACTCCCACCTAGCAGAAAACATTGATCTTGTCCGCTTTATTCTGGATGCCTCAAGACTCCAGAAGAGATGGCTCCAAGGGGTTGTCTTGGCAGGAAGCTCCAGTTTACATTTTGCACATGACCGCAATTGAGCAATGACGTCTGTGCTTGACTATCCTGCCTTCCTCCATGGATCATTCGTGCTTCAAGGAGGACTCATCTGCCCGGGACAGGGCTGTGCTGCATGTGCGATGGTGTCACAGGCTGACTGGCCCTTATAAATGAAGCATATCCTGCTCCCCGGTTCCAGAACACCTCTGAAGTCTGATTTAAGCCTCAAGCAGTGTAACTTCTAGAGGACAGCTGTGGGGGAGGTGGGACAAATTACAGCAAAGCAGGAAACCACAGCCGTGTAGAGAAAGCAAAAATGGTGTCAATATCTCCATCCAGTTCTTTAAGGCTATGTCTACACTAGAAAAGTTAAGTCGACTTAATAAGGTCGACTTTAATTTGACTTAAAGTCGACTTTATTAAGTCGACTTAACTTTTCTAGTGTAGACATAGCCTCTTGTCAACCTTATTAAGTCGACTTAACGCTTTAAGCCGACTTAATAAGGTTGATTTAGGCGCTAATCCCCATCCACGCTGGCTTTAAGTCGATTTAAGGAGTTGACTTAAGGCTTACGTCGTCCTAAAACAAAGTGTTATTAAGTTGACTTAAAGAAATGCTTAAGTCGACTTAATAAAAGCCCAGTGTGGACGCGGCTTTGTTTAGGTCGACTTAGCCTCCTTAAGTCGACCTAAGTTGCCAGTGTAGACGCACCCAAAGTGTCCCTCCGGCCCCTAGCTGGAATGTGGCCGTTCTGAAACAGATGTGGAGTAGCACTGACAGACCTTCTGTGGATTCCCCAGGGATTCATCGGCAAGTCAGCCTCACTAACAACATTCCTGCTGCTGTTCCAGGGCCCGGTGTCTCTGCCAAACCTAGCAGATCTCCTAACGACAACTGCCTCTTGATCAAGGGATAATGAAACATCGCTGAGACGAAGCCATCTGGAGAAAATCACTGCAGTTGGCATCTTTTAATACACCCAGGAGCACAACCTTGCAGGGCACAATGTAAAGCATATTCCGCACTTCTCTTTCGTTTCTTTCCCCCCCCTTTCAAAATTCCATCATCAACATACTTTAACTCTGGAAATGTGCTGCTGGGTGCCAGGTGCTGTACAAATCAATCACAAACGCATCATCACAGCTCACAAACCCTCAGGACAGGCAAACATGGCAATTCTAGCTGTTTGAAACCCACAGCTTCTTGGCAGACCTGCTCCATAATGGGCTCGTTTCACTTAAAATACCGCATGTCTCCCTTCAACCCAGCACTATTGGGCTGGTCTTCAGCGCTCGACTTCCTGATCAGCTGAGCGGATCTTCACAGATCCAATCAGTCCACGAGGAAGATTTTGCTGACGGTGGCGAATTTGCCACTGTCAGTGAAGAGGGCTCCTCGGAGATGGAAAACTTGCGAAACTTAATAACATAGATGACATGCAAGCGGTGGAGCAGGACAGAGAGAGAGCAGGACTTTGTTCATGACCGAAGTGATGTGCGATGACGCGAGAAGAGTTCCAATTCCAATAGCCTGTTCTGTGACCCAGTTTATAGTTAGAGCGGTTCAACCCACCCCCCTTGTGTGGATGTATTTATACTAGAAGAAAGGGGCTTATACCAGTATAGCTTATTTCTGTATGGCAATAAGAGATCCCAGAATAAGCCATCTTCATACTCCTATAACTCCATCCACACTAGGGGCTGGACTGGTATAAAAATATCAGTAAAAAAAAAAATCACTTTCCAACTGACAATTCCTGTACAAATATTACAGGAGTGCAAATGCTTAACACCCCTTTGCAGTCAGACAAACAGGTGTGGTTTTGCAGGGCAAGAGGAAGCTGGATGAGCAGAAACAGCTCCTCTTTCATAAAATATATTCATCATTGGGCTGAATAACATCTGCGGCCAGCTGCTCAGCAAATGCTCCAAGATTTGTTCTTCCACATATATATCTCCCCAGCAACCAATCTGTTACTTGGACCAAAAGCTGTGAGCTGGATTTGCCCCCAAGAGACATGGCTGCTTGCAAACCTGATTTGAAAGGAAGCATGTTCTGCCTATTCATTATGACAAACCCAGTTTCTCTAAATAAAATGAAATGAAATTAGACTCCATAGATCTATTCAGAAAAAGTGTAAATGCTTCCACAGTCTGTGAAATTCCCCCAAAACACATAATTAAGGAACGTGTACTATATATTTCTAGGCACTATTGAATCTGCTTTGATCTCACTTTAATCTTAAAGTGCTAGAGAAAAGCTACGTCGTGAATGATTTATACAGGCACAATCACTAATATGGATCCTTTCAGCCATATCGTGTGCGCTTTAGTTTGGAAACAAGCGGTTGGATGAAGGATCTTTGTGCAATATTGTAAAAGGCAGGTAAAAAACTGAACTTCAATCTTCGGTGGCCACATTTGTTGTGCAAATAATGTTAAAGGTCGAAAATGATGAGATGCTGAAATATGCGTTTTTCTGCTTCCATTTCCCACAACAGAGTCCTCTCCCTGGGGCTCAAAAGAGACCCAGCACGCCATTCAGCGTGCAATCCTCATGCTCTTATTTACAGTGTAAGTACCACATCCCTTTTCTGCCCCTGACACTCTAAAGGGGGGGTGGGGGAATGTGACTTTCTTCTGAAGGTGTATTAATTAACGTGCTGTACCTGTTGTGTGACATACTTTCAAATATCGTCTCAGTAATAAGTAGACTAGAAAGTGAATGTGCCTCACTGAGTTAGGGTCAGCAAAGCTCCTACAGCACTGCCAGAGGGGGAAGAAGTGACATATGGAGCTGAGAAACAGAGCAGAGGCGATATTTAAAGGAGGGGGATGAAAGTAGCCAGTGACAGAGGGGAGGCATGTTAACGCGTGGGAAAAGGGATGTTTTAAAGGGAAGGTTGGAGTAAGGGAAACGGCTCAGGGAGACAGAACACAAGCAAAAAGCCCCGTCCTTCAGAGTCATGGAGAAGGAACACAGGGGAGAACGCAATGTCATTCACCTTAGTTAGAGCCACCGTGCACACAGGGCGATAGGCAAGTTGTTCAGTCTGCCTGTTGGTCCCTCATTGTCAGGAAGTATTAGATCTAGGTAGAAAACCTGCCCCAACCCTTCCTGAGTACTGTCAAAATGGCTGCACTGGGTCAAACCAACCATCCCTCTGGCGCAATGTCCTGTCTCTTGGCAGTAAACAGTGCCAGGTTCTTCAGAGGGAAGAAAGAGAACAAGGCAATTATCAAGTGATCCATCCCCTGTTGTCCTGTCACAGCTTCTAGCAGTCAGTGGTTTAGGGACAACCAGAGCGTAGGGTTGCACCTCCAACAGACTTGGCTAATAGCCACTGATGGACCAGGAACTCATCTCATTTTTCCGAACCCAGTTACTGGATTTCACAACTTTCCGCAGGATGACTGTGCATTCTATGAGGAAGTACTTCCCGATTTTTTATTTAAACCTGTTGCCTATTCATTCCACGGGGTGCCCCCGACACTTTTTGTCTATGAAGAGGTAAATAACATCTTCATATTCACTTTCTCCACACCAGCCATGATTTTCCAGAACTCTACCACATCCCCCCTTACACATCAATTTTCTAAGATGAACAGTCCGAGTCTTTTTAATCTCTCCTCGAAAGGAAGTTGTTCCATCCCCCAATCATCTCTGTTGCCATTGTCTAACCCTTTTCAGTTCCGATATATCTTTCTGAGACGGGATGACCTGAACTGCATGCAGCATTCAAGGTGTGAGTGTTCCATGGATGTATATAGTGGCATTATGATATTTTCTGTTTTATTTTCTCTCTCCTTCCTGATGGCTCCTCATGTGATTTGCTCTTTGCTGCTGTGCACTGACCTACTGAGATCTCCAGCCAGTGTTCTCTTTGCAGGCTCAGATAAACACACGGTATTTTCCTGCACCCTCTCTCCTTGGATCTGTTTCTCCTCTTAGCCTCCAAGACCTTCTCTATCTGATAACAAGCTACTGACCCTTTCCTGGTGGAACAACCACCTGCAATTACCAGCAGAAGGATTCTAATCAAAAACCTGTTAGCGCTGATCACCGGCAGACACAGCCTGGCTGTCAATTGATAGTTCTGTGTCCTGCTGGAAACTCTGCCCGCCACGCCCAAGAGAAGGGCAAGTCTCCGGATCAATTTCAGGCAGGAGGAAGACAAACCTAGCCCAGTGCTGAAATATCTTCGTCCCAAGCACAGACCACAAACATTCTGCTCAGAGATTCTTCCTGCTGATCTGTCTCCCTTCGTTTCTCTGACACAAACAATAGCTGCCCTCCTATCTTGCCCATCTCTCAGTTCCAGCGTTGCATCTTCTAAAGCTGCCTGCGTCAGGGGTCTCTTTATTTTGATTCTCCCTCGCGTCAGCAACCAGGCTTGGTACTGCTACCTAGCGTACAAAGGCTCTGTCAGGCCCCCAGAGCTAAATATAACACCATGGTTTCTCACAGAGCGAGGCCTCTGTCCACAACTTACCCAGCCATCAGTACGCAGCAGAGAAATTATATAGCAGATTTTTATCTTCTTGTTGCTCCCTCTCAATGCTCTGGTTTTCGCTCAAGGACAGTCCCCCTTCAGTCATAAATAAGCATTTAAGTGTTTATAGCGAACGGGCTGCTGCTAAAGAGAGACATTCTTTCCTCAAAAGGATGAGATTTGCCTATCAAAGTCGTATTTTTACCTTGCAAAGCTGCACATGCAGTAATTGGGGTCAAAAGCCACCCGTTATTAGTCTGAATTAGCATTGTCCCTGGCGAAATCCTGGCATTACACTGCAGCGATACCTGATTTATTATGGAAGAGGGCAGGCGTCAGTAGCCTGTGCCATTAAACCAGACGACATCCAAATCCCAGCATGCCAACCTGCATTTCATTTGTGTCTTTACCTTTAGCCTACAGAATCAAACTTCAGCACTGACTGCCTGGGAAATGAGGCAGGCGGTCCACGGTGGCCACCCCGTGGCTGTTTGCTGGCCTATGTGGATTGTGTCGGTGGATCTTAGAGCAGTTCTCGGAGGTTAGGGATCTGTCACAGGTGGAGTTGGGCTCACCCCACATGTGCCTAGTTAGCCACCCTCTGGGTCTTGGGTAGGGGACTGGGACAGGAGAACAGACACCATGATGATAGCCTTGGGGCCGGTGTTCCTGTAAGGTGGGCCTGTCCCAGTACAGAGTGGGAGATCAATCAGCCACTGTGGACCTCTGAGAACCCCACACTCCCCCGGCTATGATACCTTCCCAACAGGGGTGCCACTGGATGAGAGTGCCTTGCAATCAGGGCGACGTCTAGGACCTGAGAGAACTCTGCTTGAGGAGAGAGAACAGTAAATGAGGAGGAAGAAGTAAGCCTGGATGTTGCCCCGTCTTGGTTCTCCCTGATTTTATGCTTGAACGGTGAACGTGGGGCCGAACACGAGCTGGCTCCTGCATGTGCGTGGGATCAGAAATTGAAATCACTGAAACACCAACGGAAACCTAACTTAAAAGGAAACAATAATCGTATCAGCACAGCAGATATCTGTCGCCAAGCAGATGGACGTGAGCAGGATGCGTTTAGCAACTGGAGATTTGTTAGATCACAATGGGAAAGCTACGGACTTACAACAGAGCTGGATAAAAAGGAAATCGAGCTGCCCCATTATGAGCTCCAACAGGAAACGGCTGTCACATTGATATGTTAGCAACTGACCCTGCAGAAAAGTAGCAATGGACCTTTTCATCACAAACCATGTGGACTACCTCGTTATTGCAGACTAGCGCTCAGATGTCCGGGATACAGTGCCAGAGAGATGTCAGAGGTACCACAGCAATCATCTTAGACAAAGCCAGGAAGCATTTTGGCCGGCATGAGACCCTAAACTGTGGCGTTGCAGGCAACGGGCCTCAGTTTACCTGCAGCGAGTTTGTGCAATAGGAAGTCAGTCGTATCTCACCACCACCCGGCCAGAGCCAAATCAACAGCTAAAAGTGTTAAGATGCTACTAAAGAAAGCTCCAAAAAGGCGAAGAAAACATATGGGAAGCCATTCTGGAATAAGGAAACACTCCCTTTGTGGGCCTTAACATCAGTCTGATACACGTGGTGCCTAGAGCCTCAGCAAAGCTGCAACCAATTGTGATGGAAGATGTCAGAGACAAAAATGAGAGAGAGAGAGAGAGAGAGAGAGAGAGAGAGAGAGAGAGAGAGAG
>ML685811.1:5832477-5888666 GCA_007922175.1 Pelusios castaneus
GAGAGAGAGAGAGAGAGAGAGAGAGAGAGAGAGAGAGAGAGAGAGAGAGAGAGAAGGCCAAACCTCACTAAGACTCATAAGTCGAAGACCTTCCAAAACTAAAAGCAGGAGACCCTGTCAGGATCAGATTATTTCCTCAACACAAATGATGCATTTAGAAGCAAGCTACATGTGTTGAGCAGAGAAATCCTCACTCAGTGTTGTAATGGACGGGCACACGTTTCATTAAGACTACAAATACATATGCCCACTGTGTAGACAAGATCAAAATAGGGACATGGAGCACAAAGAAACGCCCTCTGCTGAGAATTGATCAGCAGGACGTGGAAGGAACACATCAATGAGCAAGAGACAGATATGGAAACAGACTCTTCAAACACCGCCCCACAGAAGAACCAGTGCATAGCAGTCCCCTGTCCTCATAGAAAAGACTTGCATTCGCTCCACCATTAAACTGCCTGTAAGATAAACACAAGATTTCGTACAATACTAAGGCACACTCATGGTCAAGTTTGAGATCTCAAATGTGACCAAAGAGATTTAAAATCTTTTACTGAAGATAACGTTTAAAGAAACGATTGGGTACAGAGTTTAAACAAAAGTGTTTCTGGACATCCAGGTACACGCACAGATTACCAGCAAGAAGAGAGTTGGGTTGGAAGTCGGCGAGTAGAAGGAAAGGACAATCTGTGGTACCCCAGTGGGAGAGAACCAGCTTTGGTGGTTTAAAACACAGCAGTTGGGTGGGTAAGAGGATAAGTTGTTCATACAAAAGCTACATTTACGTGTGCTTTGCAGGAACTAGATACAGTAATGGAAGTGGGTTGAGTGAGGATTATGGTACAGGTCATTTTTCAGTACATGCCATCTACCAGAGAGCGGCTTTCCATTCCCATCCTGTCACCGATTCATGATGGCACTCAGGCCCGTTCTTCATACTGCTGGTGTCTGGTGATGTGCTCCACATATATGTCCCTGACCATCAAGGGTGGATTACCACATGGGCCTCTGGGGCCCAGGCCCACCTTTGCCCTGCTGGCGCTGCAGGGGGACCACACTCTGCTGGAGGCTGGGCTCCGCGCTCCCGCCCGTCCTGGAGGGCCACACCAGAAGCCGCACTGCGCACCAGTTGGCTCTGCCGCCCCCCCCCCCTCGGGGGCAGACCAGCTGAAGTAGGGGGCCAGGGCCCCAAGCGGCGGTGGGGGGCCCACTGGGAGGGCCGGGGCCCCAAGTCCCCTTAATCCACTTCTGCTGACCATCTAATGGGGTCCGACACCAGAACGCGAAGAACGAGCCAGGCAATAAACAATAAAAGCTTCCCAACAAGGAATGTCAGAGTGTAAGAGGATGCTTATGTAGAGAGTAGTCTCCAAGAACTTAGAGACGCGTTTGATGAGACAGGACTGTATTAGTGGAGAAAGGAACAAAGCCCAGAAGTTGCAAGAAGTGTCTTGGCTTTCTCTGATTTTATGCTTGAACAGAGAACAGGACCCCAGGTACAGCCTATCAACACCACACTAGTAACTCATTCCGCTGGGTTCTGATCTCTGGGAAATTTCTGCCACCAAATCAAAGAGATGGGGGTGGCTCCCCGGTCACTCCCTCGCTCAACCCTGCCTGTCACATAAAAACAATGCAATTCTTTTTGTCTTTGCAATGAACCGGATTGCACCAAATCACCAGTGCTTTCAACACTTCCCAGGAGAAAATAAGCCCAGACTCCCACACGACCCCCTAACCCACAACACACGGACTCCAAATTGTACAAGCCACACATTCTGGTACCCTATGAGAGGATGAGAATATTTCCCGAGAATAAAAAGGAAGCTTTCCAAACCAGTGAACAGAAACATCTTTGCCCAGAGGTGCTGCTTCCTTCCTCAGTTACAAAAATGGTGTTTTTACTTCAACAGGAAAACAAGATAATAGCTTCCCCGGGTCCATCAATTTTTCTGGCTGCAGCCCCTCAGAGACAGACTTCCCTCCGGCCGGTAGTATGTAGACAGGCCGTGGCTGAGTGGTGAGCGGCCAGTGGTTGCTGCTGATACAAATGGGCGGGCCAGAACTGTGCTATACCCCTGAAAGGGAGGAGCTAATGGACTGGATCCTACCCCCGGAAGGGGAGAATTCAAAGGGCTGAGATCCTGCAACAGACTGCAAAAGTCACGAGAGAGACTGAACACAAACCACCAGATGGTGGTCCACTTGAGCGATTCCCCAGGAGGCACCCATCTGGAAGGTCACGTGCTTGCAAGAGTCTACAGAGGGGGAAAGGTGTCCAGGGGGACTGGCTGTATTTTAAAGAAACCTTACTGAGGATGAAGGAACAAATTATCCCGATATGCAGAAAGGATAGCAAATATAGCAGGCAACCATCTTGACTTAACAGAGAAATCTTTGGTGAGTTTAAACACAAAATGGAAGCTACAAGAAGTGAAAGTTTGGACAGATGACTAGGGAGGAGTATAAAATATTGCTCAAGCGTGTGGGGTGAAATCAGGAAGGCCAAAGCGCAAGTGGAGATGCAGCTAGCAAAGGACACGGAGGTGAACAAGAAGGGTTTCCACAGGTCTGTTAGCAACAAGAAAGTGGTCATAGAAAGTGTGGGCCCCTTACTGAATGGGGGGGCTGGCAGATGATGTGGAAAAAGCTTTAGCACTCTGTAACGATCTTCAGGGTTCATTAAAGACCACACCGTTGATCGAGTGAGGAACAGAACTTTAACAACACAAACAGGAGTGTTTTCCAGGTGTGCAGCTGGGAGCAGCCATGTTAGATCACCTGTAGGGCACATCTCCCAATTCACACAACGCTGTCCCATGCTGGGGAGTGTCTCTAAAATCACAGCCTTCCTCACGCACTCATCTTCACAGACAAGATCAGCTCCCAGACTACGGCACTGGGCAGCACAGAACAGGGAAGAGGTACGCAGCCCTCAGCACTAAAAGAAGGGATTCAGGACTATTGAGAAAGGCTGGGTGCAATGCATCCGAGGGTGCTGAGGGAGATGGCTAATGTGATTGCAGAGCCATTGGACATTATCTTTGAAAACTCTTGGTGACTGGGGGAAGTCCTGGGCAACTGGAAAAGCAAATATAGTGCCCTTCTTTAAAAAGGGAAGTAGGATGACCTAGAGAACTACAGATTAGTCAGCCTCACCTAAGTGCCTAGAAAAATCGTGGTGAAGGTCCTCAAGGAACCCATTCTGAGGCACCTGGAAGAGAGGAACATGAGCAGGAACAGTCCAGTAGGGCCTGACCAAGCTGACTGCCTTCTCTAATGTGATGACTGACTCTGTGGATGTGGGGGAAATGGTGGATGTGATATAACTTGACTTTAGAAACGCTTTTGATATGGTCTCCCACAGTACGACTGCCAGCAAATTCAAGGAGTATGGATTAGATGAATGGACTAGAAGATGGATAAAAATCTGGCTAGATCATCGGGCTCGGTGGGTAGTGATCAACAGCTTGATGACTAGTTGGCAGCTGGTAACAAGCGGCGTGCCCCAGGGGCCAGTTTTGTTCAACATCTCCAGTTATGATCTGGCTGATGGAGCAGATTGCATGCTCAACAAGCTTGCGGACGACACTAAGGTGGGGGGAGTCGTAGACAGGGATAGGATACAGTGTGACCTAGACAAATTAGAGGATTGGGCCAGAAGAAATCTGATGAGGTTCAAAAAGGAAAAGTGTAGAGTCCTGCTCTTAGGACGGAAAAATCCCATGTACTGCTATAGACTGGGGACCGAGCGGGTAGGCAGCATTTCTGCAGAAAAGGACCTGGGGGTTACAGTGGAGAAGAAGATGGACATGAGTCAACAGTGTGCCCTTGTTGCCAAGGAGGCTAACAGCATCTTGGGCTGCGTTATGGGAGCGTTGCCAGCAGATCGAGGGAAGTGATTGCTCCCCTCTATTCTGCACTGATGAGGCCACATCTGGAGTAGTGTGTCCAGTTTTGGGCCTCCCACTACAGAAAGGATGTGGACAAACTGGAGAGAGTCAAGCAAAGGGCAACAAAAAAGATTAGGGGGCTGAAAGAGATGAATTATGAGATGCTGTTGAGGGAACTAGGCTTGTTTAGTCTGCAGAAGAGATGATTCTTTGATTCTCCCGGCCCAGTGCTGGAGAAGTCAGAAGAGAAGAGGGCAGGGATCCTGTAGGGAGTGCAGCTTCTTCACCAAAAGAAGCAAATGAAACATTCCTGGTATTGAATTCATGCAGCTCTTGAACCAGATGCATGTAAAGGTCTTTAGAACATACAGCTGTGCGGATTATTTCTGTTCCCTTTTTAATCTCTGCTCTGAAGGAAACACAACAGAGTTCCTGCTGTGAGCTACACAGGGGTTCTAGACGAATGAACTTGTCTGTGCCATGTAACCACACCTTGTGCTTCCTTCCCACTGAGGCATGCGACTCATTGCTCTTCCTGCCAACAGCTTTGCTCCCCATGGAGCAGATGATGCTTCCAGAGTCCCCGCTCGGCTCTGCAACCATTTCTCCCTTGGGTTTACTCTCTGCTATCTGGCAGTTTCGTTGGCTAAGCTCATGTATGGCATGTGCCCTGCTGCAGACTGTCCCGGGGTAGATTTTCCACGCACCTGATATTAACAAATAATTACATACCAAAAAAACTGCCTGGAAAGAATGTCAAGGTTGCAAAGTCAAACATCCAGCACTTACCAAAGGGGGAGCCGTGTTAGTCTATTGTAGAAAGACAACAGAGTCCTGTGGCACTTTTAAAGACTAACGAAGTGGGATTTTCTCCCACGAAAGCTCATGCGATAAATAAATCTGTTAGTCTTTAAAAGTGCCACAGGACTCTGTTGTCTTTCACCCAGCACTTAGGAAAAGCTGGAATCATTGCCTGTGCTACTTTCATTTGCCCCGCCTTCTGCACACACATTAAGATACAGCCTTTAATTACACCATCACGTGACATCTGACTCTAGCCCCCTGCGTTTACTCTTGCACAGAACTCTAATTAGTATTTGGATTGGTTTTGACTTAGGAGGAAAACATGGGAGGCTTAAATGCAACACAGACCATGAGACAAACACAGCTGTACGGAGCGGTGCCCAACTGCCTCCTCTTCGAGAGAATTGTCAATATTAATGCAGAAAGGACCCAAGTGATCAATACATAGTTCTGCTCTGTATTTCAGAGGGGGAAAGAGGTCTAATGACGGCATATGATGAAACACTTGCCATTCCAACAGCAACTCAGGAAAATGTTAAACAGCAGTTACTGAAGGAAGGCATTTTAAATCAGCAGGTCTAGATAATCTGCAGTCAAGAGTTTTAGAAGAGCCTGCTGGATGATTAATGTTGGCTTTCGGTAATAACTCTTGGAGCACTGTAGAATCTCGAAACACTGGAAGAAAGCTACGGGTGGGCCGATAACATAAATGGGACGACCTGAGTAATTATGGTCTTGACAGCCTGACATCGATCCCTGGCAAGACAACGGAGTTTCTGATAAATAAATCATTAAAGAAGGCTAGCTAATTAACGCCTATCTACGTAGGCTTATGGAAAACAGATCCTGTCAAGCAAACCTGGTCTCTTTTTTGGATGAGTTTACAAGTTTGGTTGATACAGGTTAATGAAGCAGACAGACTTCTGCAAGACATTCGATTTGATACCACAAGACATTTTAATTCAAAACTAGAATGATACAAAAGTATCTAGGCACTAGGAGAAATCCAGGCTTGCAATGGGGCCAACAGCCCAACGGGTTCACACCAGCACAGCTCCAAGGACAGCTAAAAACACCAACTCTTCTTACCTCCAGCAAAGCTGAACCAGACCTGACACGGGAGGAAAGGGGCATTGTACAAGTGTTAACAGCTAGCGTGGAGGACAATGCAGTACTTGAGACAGAGGTGTTTCCTTTTGCCAAACAGCATCATCAGCTTTGCTGTTCCATTTTGTTTCCTAGATACATTCAGCCCTGAGAGCATCACACAAAGGCAGAGCCTGGCCAACTCCTCCCCTGCCGGGCACATCCCGGGAACACAGGGGAACATACTAAGCAACCCAATGAAAACACAGTTAATATTGGATGATGAGTCAGGGCCATTATGTGCTTCATACATAAAAAGGAACAATCTGCAATCAAGGTAATTACATGGACATGCAAATAAAGCCCGTCTGAGCAATGCAGACATTTCGGATGCAGATGGAACATTCCCTTTTAAGTTTGTTTTACTCTAGAAAGCCAGGCCTCTGCATATAGCTGTTCTCTCACTTCAGTATTTTTAGGGCATGTTCACCGTGAAAAATAGCTGTTTAAATCAAGGTCCTTTACGAGTGACCGGAGGCGTGGAAGGTGTCAGAGCCAGAACATGCATTCCCTGGATGCTGGGGTGCAGGGGACCCCTGAAACCTCTGGAGGATGGAAGTTTCAGGACTGGGGGAGAGCGAGACGGCAAATGGCAGGAACTGTCATATTGCACGAGGTCAGAGCGCTGGAGAGCAGGGAGAGAGGAGAAAGAAGCCACATTGTACAGACAAGACCTGATTCTCCCCAAGCCTGGCCCTTGTTGCCAATTTCACTTGTGCAAAGTGGGTATAAAGTGCTAGCAGAGGAGGAGCGGAACAGTGCACACCCAGTTTGCACCTGGGGAGTGAGGCAAGAGAAGATCAGGCCCCAAGTCTTTCAGTCTGACCCTTGCTCTGTGTCTGAGGGGTGGCAGATCTGGACACAGTGCAAAGGGATGTGAGCCTCCCCCACAGTACTCCCTTTCCTCAAGCCCTCAGAGCTCCCAGCAGGAGCCCCACAGGGACCAGGTGAGGGGAGAAGGCATTAACACAGACTGTCACCTGCTCCTATTTGGATCCCCTTCTGCACGTGGAAACTCTCCTGGGAGGCCTTCTGAGCATGTTCGGCAAGCCAGACCTGCGGGGCTCCTCCCACTTTACGCCTCCGCCCTTTTCTTTCTTTTTTAATGTGTTTTAGGATGTGAAGTTTGCTGTAATAGACCCAGCTACGGCTACCAAGTGCTGCATCTTCCTTCCAGCAGGGACCAATCCCTGCTATGACACAGGATGGTGAAGACCTGCCCTCTCCAAGCCCTCTGGTTTTCATACTTTACAGGAAAGTCCCTTTTAGATGTGCAGCACAGGGAAAAGCTACACCTGGAAAAGCAACTGACCAGCCCCGGGGAGCTTTGCACCAGGCATCAATTAAAGGGGGCCATAGGCAGCGACTGCTGGTGCTGGTACTCAGCCCGAGGTGACTTAGCACAAGTTCTGCCCACACCTTGGGCCTGTGATCCATCCACAGTCGTCCTGGCCCCACGTCTTCCACCAATGAAAATAGCCTGAAACCCCCTTTGTCTCTGCCTAGAACTGCCTCCCCCAACCTATCCAGCAAGCCCCCTCCCCATCTCTCCTGGAATCCCATGCCTGCCATGAAGCCTGTGGCAATCAAGGCTAGGCAACATCTGTCCACACAGCCCCAGGAATGCACTGCGACCCCCAAGAAGTGTGCAGGCCAGGCCAAGGACCCGCATCACCCCCTCTACGGACCCGACATGTCAGATGCTGTGAGCAGGGCCCGTTCCTCCCCGTGACCTGCTCCTGAACTCCACGACAGGCCTGGAGCCGTGCTAATGTACCTGCCGGTCACGGACAGTGTGCGAGAGTCCCCCAGGGAAATGAACTTTCCCTATAACGTTCTGCGTCTGCTGATTACTACAGAACTGGGCCAGAGCGGAGGAGGTCAAACCTTCTGGTGAGATGTTATATCAGGAGGCGATGATCAGCAAACCTCCTCCATAGCCGTCAGAGTGCCTCCACCAATGGTCCTAGCAAAGCAAGAGGCCCCTGGCATGCTGAAGAAACCTAGTGAGGGCAGCATCCCAGCAGAATTACTTTATTTGGCAAGACCTACAGACCAAAACCATCTGACGCCGAGAACAACTGCGAATCCTGGCACAAAAGCACCACCCACTGGTTAAAGGGGTTGTCTTCTCTCACACCTGTCGCAGAACACGCAGCATCTGTGCAGACTGCCACTCCTCATGGCTACTTGCTATTTCCAGGACAGAGAGCTCTCCCACCGACATCATAAAACCACCTAAACGGGCAGCGGTACCTATGTCAGCGGAGAGCATCTCCCGCCAACACACTTATGCCGGCAAAATTTACGTTGCTTGGGAGGTATTTTTCCCCCCACACACCCGAGAGAGAGACGTTTTGCTGACTTACATGCCAGTGCAGACGAGCCGTATTCCACAAAGAGAAATATGAGAATTAGGAAGGCTGGAAAACTAGAGAGCTTCATTCCCTGTTTGCTAATCTGGGAAGGAAAGACTCATGTTTATTCTGGAGGGCCAACCGTTCCCTTAGGATGCTCAACCTGCCCCATGTGCATCAGAACACCACACTCCCGTACAGCAGGGCACAGGGGACCACAGTGCTGCCAATCGCCTAGACGTGAAATGAACGAGGCCATTTAATCCAGTTCTTCCATCTCCCCGGCCCAGACAGGGCTGCTCATGAAGGATTATTCTCCATGCTTTGCTCAGGTCACTTGTAAAAACCTAGTGTGATGGGGCTCACATTACTTCCTTGGCAAGGGTACTCTGCAGGCTAACAGATCTCACTTTAGGGAATTGCCCCATTCTCAACCTTCATTTACCTTTGCTTAGTTTCAACCTTTCACCTCTATCTAAACACCCTTGTATCCCATCCCGCTTCAGTTGCTATCTAACCAGGCCATCAGCCCTTGGAATCTTTACTAAATTAATGCCTTGCATTTGCTTAGTTTTTATCCAAGGATCTCCATTTCAACAGCCCATCAGGTTTATTCTTCCTGTTTTACAAATGGAGAAACTGAGGCCCAGTGTGGTGAAGGGCTTTGCCCAAGATCACAGAGCCAGTTACTGGCAGAGACAAAGGAGACCGAGGAGTCCTGACTCTCAGCACCCTGTTCTAACCATCAGACAATACTTGATTTCCTCATTATTGTCTGTTCTCAACCATTGTAGATGCTCACATATATAAACAATAAAAAACCCCAAACACCGGTCGCTTTTCTTCTTGTTCAAAGTAAATATTATTTCCTAGTGTGCTAAATTCACTACTAACCTCGCCACGTGCTCTGTTTCGTAGCAGTACATTTAAAAGTTGGCGTTCAAAGTGCTTAATAACCAAACATATTTGACTCAATTATTTCACTACAATTCATTAAAAAAGCCCAAGTGCTGTAACTGTACGTATCCCATAAATGGCCCTTAAGGAGTTAGTGATTATTTACAGATGGGACCAGTGCTGTTTAGCACGTTAGTTTTAAATGGATCGTTTGGTTTTGCTTTCTTAGAGGGGAAGGGAAGGATCCATCAGGCATTTCCTCCCCAAAGTTTGTTTCTAAGGCCTGTTCTCCACTTGAAAGTTGCAGCAATCTACCTATGTAGGTTAGAGGTGTTAGTTCCCAGTACAGTTATGCTGGTACAACCTCTTGTGTGGATGCCTTAAATTCTGCCCTAGAGGGAAAAGCTACATTATTATCAAGTTCCAAAGGGGTAGCCGTGTTAGTCTAGTTCATAAATACATTTATTTGTCTTTAAAAGTGCCGCAGGATTCTTTGTTTGTTATTATAAAGCACCTTCATGCCGCTCTAGCTGCATCCACACGAGGGGGGTTTAACTCGACTGGCAGTTAACACCTAGCTCTCACCTAGCATTTTTCATCAGTACATCCCAAAGCACTTTCCAAAGGACGCCAGTGTCATTATTCCCATTTTACAGCTGGGGAAACTGATGCCCAGGGAGGAGAGTGACTTGCCCTCGACATGCAGGAGGCCAACTGAAGAGCCAGTGAAACCTATGTCCTCCTGATTTCCAGGCCAGCACCCTAACCTCTAGAAAGGCTGCGTCCCCAAAGCAAAGCAGCTTTCTAATCCAGACAAAGGCTAAATGTCAGCTGCTTTTCAGTGCCTCCAAGGATTGGTCATCAGGAGGCTGACTGGCTCAAGGGCCGGGGGACAAGCTACAGAGCCGTTCTCCCATCTGTGACCCGTTGGAACCCCGCTCAAATCGGGAATGTGTGAAGCTGCCACCTCACAGCTGTTTGTGGGGCTGGAAGCAGGGTGGAGGTTTCAGTGGCATGTGGCCATATCACAAAGAGGAGCCGGGGAATTGTATGGGTCAGTATCAGATCAGAGGGTGCCAGCAGTAATGATCCTTCACTTGCAAAAAGAGACTCTCCTTGAACTTGCGCCACACTGGCTCCGTCTTGGCTTGCTCTAGCAGAATGCTACCAGGAACTGGCTCGGGGAAGTCCCCCAGCCGCTTTCTCAGGCTACCAGCCAGGACAGTGAATCTGTCTTTGGGCCTGTATTCTGCCTTGGAAACAACCGGTTCGTCACCTGAATGCTGGGCGGGGATCTCCATACCGGGGGACAGCTGCACTGACAGATTCTCTCGCTGGCATAACCATGTTCCCCACAACTGTAAGGTACCAGCACCATCCAGCCGGCCCCACCATCCATCACAGCCTTAGAAGCAAATCTCTTCAGCAGGGAACAGGGCGCCTATAACGCCGAATGACGGTGCAGCACTGCCATCGTCTGGCTCCACCATCCCCTGCAGCTCCGGGCAGAGAGGAGCAGGAGCTGGCTGCTACAATAGCCCTGTGAGTCTATTTCAGCCAAACAAATAAGGGCTGCCAGGGGCTGGCTCTCTGCAAAAGGTAACTGCCCCCTTTAAACCTTCTCACCACTGGCTGTTCATGGGCTGCACCCTTTGAATTGAAGTGACCTTTTACCCGGCCCTGCATGTGTAAATTTCCAGAGGGGGAGCTGGGTTAGTCTGTGTACAGCGAAAACGAGAGTCCTGTTAGTCTTGAGAAGTGCCACAGGACTCCTTCCAAAGGGGGAGTCGAGTTAGTCTATTGCAGAAAGACAACAGAGTCCTGGGGCACTTTTAAAGGCTAACAGATTTATTTATCGCATGAGCTTTCTCCTTGTTTATGGTACAGGAAAGTTTTGCTCTGTGCAATATATAACTTAGCGGCACCGTGCTCTTTTTAGGACAGAATAGTGGAATCGCCTGTCCTTGAATGCTAGAGATTAATTACCAAGGGGAAATGTATTCGCAGAGTGTACCCAGTCTGCTGCCATTATGGGTACAGTATACAGCAAAACCTGCCCTGAGCCCACCCCCAGGGACCAGCACCAATATGTTTCCCAGCAAAAGTGGCTCTTCAACTAACAGACAAAGAAAACTGAAGTGGAAACCAGGGGACAATTCACGGTCCCTTAAGACACAGTGTTGCCTGCTAACGTTGGCCCTGAGTATCAATTGCGTTGTACATCGAGAGAGTCGGTACCGGGCCACATCCTGCTCTCAGCTACACCCAAAATCCAGTCCCATTCCCCTGAAATGAGTAAGACTCCTCCTGAGACGAGAACAGGGGCTGCACGGCCGTATGGCCCACTGTCTTCTTTACACTGCCTTCTCCACGGCGCTCCCAGATGGGGGCAGCCCCCCAAACATAGGACTGGGCCAACAAGCTTTGCCTACGTTCAAAGCCACCGGAGCCTGGAGTCACACGGTTAACCTGAGCTGCGGTCAGGGCTCACATTATGCTGAGGAGAGGCTGAAAGAAAATTCAGAGAGAAAGAAGGGGAGAGTGAAAAATGAAGAGGCGGGCAGTCTGTTTACCGATGGATCAGCCGCCCCTGGGGGCAGACGGGAGCACACCTCAGGCTGCAATCAATCTTGGCAGCCTGTTGGTGGGTCTCTGATCTCCAAGCTCTGGCACTCGGAGCTCAGACTCTGCAGCTTCGCTGATCCTCAGGACATGGTCCTCCCGCCACGCACTGGTACCCTGCGGCGTGTGCCAGCGGTCTCACTCCAGGAGTGGCTGGCCTGTGTTAGGCAGGAGGCCAGAGAACAGGAGCTAATTGCTCCTGGTGGCCTAAACCTGTGTGAACCACCTCCCCTTCCATGTTACTCACTTAGTGTGTGTCTACACTTGTCAATTAAATCGACTTAATTTACGCTGCGTCTACACTACAAATTCCTTAAGTCGACTTAAGGAAAATTAAGTCGACTTTGTTAAACCTCATTTAAAGTCGACTTTAGGCTTAAGTCAACTTTCTAAAGTCGACTTAAGCCAGTGTAGACGTGGAGTAGCCTTAAGTCAACTTTAAGTCGTCTTAGGGCTCTCCAGGACTCCCCCACTGCCCTCCCTGCCCACCCTGCCCCTATGCCCTGCCAGGGTCCCTGTCCGCCTTTGCCCCATTGTACCCAAGTACAATGGGGCAAAGGCTGAGCCCCCCTGGCACTTGGCAAGGGTTGCCCCCCCTGCCACCATGGACCTGACCCAGGTCCACCTAGCCCCTACAGGTCGACCTAGGCGTCCAGGGTGGACACTCTAGGTCAACTTTGTAGGGTCCCCCCAAGGTCGACTTAAAATTTAAGTGTGGAGATGCTAAGTCGACTTAAATTAACAAGTGTAGACATAGCCTTAAAATCACACCCACCCCAGGGCTGTGAGCAGACACAGCGGGCCTACAACCTGCTAATGAGGGGTGCTGAAAGGGGGCGATGCACTCATCCCTTCCCCCTACCCCATTTATTACCTCTCACTACAGAGGTGGGGCTGCCCAAACAAGGATAAGGTGGGGCCAAGAGGCAGCTGCTCTTCCAGGTATCATGGCCGTCCAATGCCATGGGGCCCATTCAGAGCATCTCTTGCTGTGAATCCCTCTGTTCCTGCCCCACAAAGCAGACCCCTCAAGCCAGCCAGCAGACAGAGGGGCAAATGGCCCTGGGAGGTCCCACACTGCTATGCCACGTATTCACAGATCACACCAACTGTGGGACAAGCTGCAGGCCCATGTGCCAAACCTCTGATGCTTGCCGGGGGCCAGTGATGGAAAACTCCAGCCCTACCAGATCAACTAACAGCCACCATTTTCCAGCCTGAAAGAACTGACTACTCTGTCCGCGCAGAGCAGGGAGCTGGTGCGCCTCCCACAGGGAGCCATCTCTCCTGCCATTAGCGAGTGAGAATCGTACCGGGAGTTCGTTTTAGTAACACGCAGAGCACCTTTCTTATCAAGTGCATCTTACGAGGTGAAAACCTGTCTGGCTGCCCAACAAATACAGGCCAGGCAGCAGCATCACCCTCTGCCATTCCCCCAGCACACCCTTCCTTGCCAAGGTCACTCAACAGGAGAGAGAGCAGCTCCGGCTACGCTCGGCATCCAAGCTTCGGGCACACCACGAAGGCTGCCAGGCGGGTGAGGATAAAGGGTCTGACTCGGATGGGGCTGGCTGCACTGCGGCCTGAGCTCAACTCCTTTCACGCCAGTCGCCAGGAACAATTTCATTCAAATGGGAAAAATAATGAAAGACGAAGCCACATCTCCCAGCTACTGTTTAAAACCAGCCAACACCATATTAATTACATCAGAGGATCAGGCCATTAATCCTGCCACAATGGCTCCGAGAATTAGCTACCCATACAGCCTAAGGCTGCCTGAGTGGCACATTGCATTCCCCTGGTTTGGACACTTTGTTCAGACCCAGCTCCAAGCCATAATGCACCCGCTAGCAATTCAGCTTCCCAGCCAGATACATTTGTCCTGGCGTCTGCGTGTTCATGTCTGTTTATCTAGTAAGCTGTTCCTGAAAGAGGCCAAAGGGATTGAACTATTGAGAGTCTCTGGAACTGATCTAGCTTCCATTGGAGTCAAAAAGAGCAGGGTCGGCCTGTCCACCCGGAGCACCAGGGCCCTATCCAGCTTCCAATTATGTCTATAGAAAGGCTCCCTCTGTCTTCTTCAGAAGGCAGGTGGGCTCCCTAAGTTTCTAAGCCCAGAGAATGGGGGGCCATATTCACAGGTTGGGAGCCTCTACCCTGCAAAGCAGGGACTCTTTAAAAAAAAAAGTTTTGGGGGGGTAGAGAGAGGAGGAAGAATAACCAGCCGAACGTGAGCTCCCAGTGCAACACTGTGGCCTAAAGGGCTAATGTAATTCTGGGATGCACAAACAGGGGGATCTTGCTAGGAGCAGAGAGGTTATTTTAGGTCCGTAAATGGCACTCACAGAACTGCTGTCGGAGTAGCGTGTCCAGTTCTGGTGTCCACAACTCAAGAAGGAGGTTATCAGCTGGAGAGGGTTCAGGGAAGGGCCCAGGAGAAGGATTAGAAAACCAGCCTTGGAGTGATGGACTCAAGGATCTCAATCTATTTAGTTAACAAGGAGAAAGTTAAGGGGTGACTTGATCCCAGCCTGTAAGATAGAATCCCAGACTATTAGAGTTGGGAGGGACCTGAGGAGGTCATCTAGAACAACCCCCTGCTCCAAGCAGGGCCAACCCCAGCTAACATGGGGAACAAATATTTAATAGTAGGCTCTTCAGTCTAGCGGACAAAAGTATAACAAGATCTAATGGCTGGAAGTTGAAACATCGCAACATCGCTCTGGAAGTAAGGGGAATTACTCATTGGAACATTTACCCAGGTTGTCGTAGACTGTGCATAATGGACAATTTTAAAATCAAAATTGATTTTTTCCTTAAAAGACATGTTTTAGTGGTTCCAAAGGGATTATGTTAGGGAAGTTCCATGGCCTGTGCGATACGGGAGGTCAGTCACCAGATGAACAGTGGCCCTGCTGGCCTCAGAATCTCTGAACCTGACAGGAAAAGTTGGAATGCAGTGATGACAAACCCCAAATGAATAAAACAAGCTCTTTGTTAGTATTGAATTGATCTAGATAACGAAATCATTGGATTATTTCCCTTTATTCTGGAAAAATGACAATAAATGGAAGGAACAAAGAAGCCACAAAGCCTTAGAGATAGGCAACATTTATTTGCCATCTGTTGAAAAGCACAAAGTGGGGCAATTAGTATAATTCACTCAAGACATGTACTCATCTCTGGTGAAATGGGGGTTGTGTTTGCCCAGAGCAGATAGTGGGAATCCCGTACATTACATTAAATCAGGAAAAATAGACACACAACAAAACAATTTAATAGAAGTAAAACAAGATGGACACAGGAGACAATGCCACAAACAGAATGGCATTGTTAAACAGCGCTCCCATGCACATACAAACAATCCCAAGAGCAGCCAGATGTAAATATGGCTCCGTACAGAAGAAAACACTACTCGGTTGCAATTGTTTTCATGATATTTGTCTATTTGCAGGCTAATCCCCATCTTCTCAACAAGGCAAGACCTTTTTAGGGGACCAAGTGGTTTGCTTTGGTAAAAACGTGGTATAAATGGGTCATTTCTTCGGGCTCAGGGTCTGAACGCCACCAAAGTATGTGGGCTCCTCCCCTTGGCCACAGCTGCAGAGTTAGCATTATCACCATGTGCAATGGGAAGGAGCACCATGCTCGCTTCGCAGAGAAGCGGTGGGAAATCTAGAACACCTCCAAGCATTCCCAGTTTCATTGCGGGGCATTTCCAGTTGGCAGAGTCTGGTTATTTTGCGACATTCTGTGAAATAGGGTACGTCTACATTTCAAACACTACACTGTCGTGCTTGGACGTCGACACTCACTGTAGTATTGGCAGAGGCTCTCCACCTCCGAGAACTCTTCTCTTGGCCTACCATTGTCTATTACAGGGGTTAGGATGCCTTAACGACATCTCTTCAGGGTGTGGATTTTTCACACCCCTGAGGTCATGTCTACAGCTGCACCAAAGCAGCGTGGGTGGTGAAGATCCTGCTGCCAGGAGAGAACTCTTCTGCCGGCATAAAAAACCTCCCCAGCCAGCAGCATAAGCTATGTCGGCCGGAGAAGCTCTCCCAGTGACATATCCCTGTCCACACTAGCTCTTACGTGGGTGTAATGTATGTTGCTCAGGGGAATGGAAGTTTCACACCCGAGTGACGGAAGTTTTGCCGACAGAGGAAGCCTGGGGCACATATCTGCACCAATGAAGTTTCCAGTATATTCCGGTCCATGATTGGAAACATGCAAAAAATGTGACTTTCCACATGCTTAAAGATGATGTTTGTGCTTGATGAACAATTTGAAAATTCAGTTTGCTTTCTACAGAGGGGTCTGCTTCTCGGGGAAGTGACCCAGCCGCCACTCAAAACTAACGTGATTGAACAGGGACCAGTCACACCATTTGGCAGCTTTTCACAGACTTGCACCATTCTTGGGACGTAGCACCAGAGCATTAAAACTGAAAGCTCTGAGGTTTTCCCGTATCTTTTGCAGCGCCCCACTGACCAAACGGATATCACCAAAGATGGTAGGTGATGGCCAGGCTTTAAAAAAACAACAAAAATTAGTCTTCAAAACTATTCACACCTGAGGCATAGTGATATATGGGGAGACTTTTTAAAAGGGCTCTTACTGCGGTCTCCTCGCTACAACCCGGCAAGGGAGGAAGACAATAAATTGTCCTTAGAACGGAGAAGCCAATTTAAACTGCGTGTGACTGCCAGACCACAACTGTCTGCCTGGATCTAAGGAGCCCAAAATCGCTTCCCCAGCGTGGGGCACACGCTGCCTATGGGCAAAGCCTAGCCACGCGGTGTCAGCTACAATCCACCAGAGCACAGTGACCGATTGTTTGGGGAAGGCGTTCTCCAACACGTCATTTTCAAAATGAGGTATTTGAATACGTATGTGTATATGTTCAATTGTATTTTATAACACAGACACTCCTGCATACACACATTCAGTCAAAAAAATACAGTAAAAGCACACAAGACTGCAAAGGTGAAGCAGTCAGAAGCGAGGAAACGCTAAAGAATGCAACTTTAACCTCATCCCCTCGTGCATAAACTCACGTGTTGTATATATCGACAGACACACCCCACCTCTTCCCAGGCTCTGCTCACATACTATTTCTCACATAATATAATTCATGCAACTTTTTCTACAACTTTTCTCAGCATGTTCTAGGTTGGCACACGTGTGTTTACAGCTCCTTACTGACTTACTAATAAATTCCCTTCCACCTCAACCAGTTCGATAATTTAGCCAGCAGGTAATGCAGTCCCTACAGTTTCTTTACAGTTAGCACCACAGTCTTCCCTCAGCACAATCCCCATGGCAAGGCGATCAGTCACTGAGGTAACAGATGTCAATTTAGATGGCCCACATATGTCTTCACTGTTATTCTTGCCTGTAATATTTAATCTGTAGTGTATTATATAATCATTTACTCTGTACCCTGGCTCGAAATGATTCCTGTGGATTACGTCTGTGATACACAGTCAGATATAGTACGACAGATGCTCCATGTGCCTCTAAGGCTGTAGAACAAGATTTGCTATTCAATGAATTACATGATCACACTTCTCATACAATACAAAGCCTGCATCATAACGCAGGCCCATGAAAGGGAAGAGTTAAAGATGAGACCGAAACCTCAAAGATTTCCTGAAAAAGGATGTGGGGGGCAGAAATGGATTTATGGGCTCAAGTAGGCCTGAAAGAAATTCCTGCTCCCCTTCTGTCACTTCATCCACCCCTGTCCTTCCAGAAAAAGAGGCTTTGTTCTGCCTATTTGCCTTCCCGGTTTGGGTCCTGAGTGCCCTGGAAGACTATGACCAGAACAAGAGAAATGATGACAACAGAAAAGCCAAGAGAGGAAGTGATGTAGACAGAGAGGAACAGAAATTTGGTCAGAACGTTTGCAACTCCAAGGTTTTTTCATTTGTTCCAGGAGTGGAGTTCACAACAGGCCAGGAGAGACAAAGCCTCCCCAATTGTCAGCTCTGCTCTCCGCCTCCCCAGCAGGGAGCAGCCACTGCTGGAGGGGTATCCAGGGCCAGTTGGGGACCTGGAGCTGCTGGCCACAGCAGGAGCTGGCCCCAGCCGGGGCGGATCTCACCGTCGCCAGGGGCTCAGCGTCCCGGCTGGGGCCAGATCCTGCTGCCGGCCATGGCTCCAGTTCCCTGATGGGGCCTGCTCCTGCCACCGCCAGCAGCTCCAGGTCCCCGGCCGGGACCCAGCACCACCAGCAGCGGCGAGATCCAGCCCTAGCCAGGGACCTGGAGGCATAGCCGGCCAGATACAGCCCCGGCCAGGGCCCACTCCTGCTGCTCCAGGTCCCTAAAGGCAGCTCCAAAATCCGCCCATGATTTGTTCATCAAAAGTTCATTAGCTGATTAAATTAAAAGATGCCTTTATTAAAGATTCAAATTCTGCCTCCTCCCATCGCCCACTGGTGCTTTGAGACATCGACAGACTCTGCTAGTCAAACAGGGGAGAACTAGGCTTCTCATCTGGGATATTTCTACGGTCTCAAACGAGCAGGGAGTCAGTCATTTTGCACCTCCCAGGAGAACTTTATTCCTCATGAAGCAACAACAAACGAAAGTGGGATCCCTCCCACAAAAGCTCATGCGATAAATAAATTCTTTAGAAGTGCCACAGGACTCTTTTTTGTTTTGCTGGACTAGACTAACACGGCCACCCCTTTGGAACTTCTCGACAAAGAGAGGACACACATGCCAGAGTTTATTTTTTACATCTTATCACTTGGAAATTTCCTGGCTTTTCAGCACCTCCCTGGGGAATCTCAAACCCTTCCCTTTCCTTTGCTGTTTCAAATAATAAAATAAGGCTTTGCACCCCTAACTGGCACAGGACAGGCCGTGGTGACTAGGCTGGAATCTGCTTGCTCTTGAAAAGGGGCAGGACAGAGCTCTTCTTCTGCACACCCACAGAGAAGCCCTGGGTCCTCTGATCCTTCTGAGCTGCACAGGAGCCTCTCTCACCCCTTGGAGGCAGCGAACTGTACAGGCACCTGCCCAGTAGGCAGGCTGTGGAGATGCTACGGGGAGACCGCCTGTAACAAGGATCCCCTAGTGTCCACGCCTCAGCCCATATGCCCCGGCACTCCATTTCCGGTATGCGACACAATCACAGTCACACACCCGCTCGCAGCACAGCATCCCGACTTAGCAAGAAACTTTGTGGATCGCTACCGAGTTCTACTGTCTCTCTCCTTTAAGGTCCACACAGTTGGAGTCCTAGCAATGGGCTAGGAAAGTGAGTCCCTCTAGAAACCAAAACCTGCCTGAAACGTGGCACATACAGAACGTGGTGTGCTGGGGAGCAAGGTGTGGACCGGCATTTGTTTAGGATGCTTTCGTGAGGGCCAGTCCAAAGTCACACTGATAAAGCTTTGTATCACGTCACAGGGGTTGCATCTCTCTCCTGAATGCAGCCTCTGTCCCACGCTCTGAATTTCAGTCTCCAGCACACAAGCGGGCCTCTGATTACTGGTATTATTTATAAACGAGCCTGCTTGCCATAAACTAACTCCCCCTTACAGAGGTAAGGATGCCAGAGAATGCCTGCCCGCAATCAGGCTCTCAGCTCCACTAATGACAGGGAATGTTCCTGGCACGGGCTACTTTCCATCAAGGCTGATGAGCAGCCTGTAGGATCAGAGACTTTCCTGGAAGCTCCTAACAAACGAACCAAAAAGGAGGACATCAAATCGCAGCCACTGGGGACCATCCAGAATCTAATGATCACAACAAGACATGAAATGCCAACGAGCCCACACGCTGTAATGGAAGCAAAACTACACAGAGGACTGAGAATTCGAGGGGAGCTGGCTTTGAAAGGGGGGTGGGGGAGACATTTTGACTGGAATTTTGGTACAATTCAGAAAATCTATTGCAGTAAAGCAAGAAATACTTAAATCTCTTTGGTGATGTCCAACGCAGCGGTTCACAACCACTGTGTCGGGACACATTACTATATCGCCACACAGCGGCAAGTGTGTCATGGAGAGGTGGGGAAATGGCTGGACACAGCCTCAGGTGGGTGGGCTGCTGTGTCCTGTGGATATACCACCAAGCGTGTTGTGAGGTTGAGAACCGCTGGTGTAATGTATCACGTACAACGTGCAAAAGAAACCACCCAAATATGCGCACAGGCAGCAGGTTTGGGGGAAAACACAGGCTTCATGTGATGGGTCTATCCCACTTGACTTAGGCTGGCCAAGTGTTAATGGGAAAGCGATGCCGTTCTCCCACAACACACGGGTCGCAGCGCAGCACAGCAGAGACAAAATCCCAGCCAGCCACACTGCATCTTGACAGAGTAAATAGGAACAGCTGCAACACCACACTGCTTCAACGTACACACTCACTCCAGAGACAGGAGGAAGAATTCTTCCACCGATCTACGACTGTCTACATCAGGGTTAAGTCAGTTGAACCATGTCGCTTGGGGTGTGAACTTTTCAAACCCCCGAGTGATGTAGCTGGGTTCATCTAACCGTTTAGTGGAGACCTGGAATGAGTGTTTGCAGAGAGAGGCTGAGTGAGAAGCAATAGGCACTGAAAGAAAAGGTTTGAAGACTGGAAATCCAAGAGAAATCCCATCTCACAGTAGTTCTGTCAATTCAACTTTCCACGGCAGCAATTCCTTCGTACAATTAACGGCCGCAGAGTCTGCATTGGGAAATTCTGACCCAGGGGTTAAAAAGCTGATTTGGGAACAAAGAGAAACTCAGTGCTGAGTGACGGGGTATTTATTATTTCAGCCTCTTCAGATGCGAGCCGCACAGACTGAGGGTAAAACACACAGTTAGGAGCAAAAACGTAATGCAGAGCCAGAAGGGATAAAGGAACAATAACGACATGTTTTTACGGAGGTCTGAGAGGAGCCTGATACAACAATCCTGTTTCCTGTGAGGGCAGAGACAGAGTTACGCATGTACAGGCAGCAACTGTGAAAAGAGGAAACAATTACGGTACGAAGAGAGCCAGCTGCAAACATCGCCCGACCAGGAGCTGGGAGGAAGCAGCAAGGACTCAAGGCAGGCGTCACAGGAGCTAACGGGAAGGGATCAGATGCTGGATGAGGTCAGATTCCCAGGAAAGCAGCACACATCACGCCTCTAGTTGTAAAAAAGCCCTTCAGAGCAGCAAGCAACTGCAGGACAATGGTGGGAGCTGGCGTCACTTGCCACCTTCTCCTCCCGCCCCCCAAGCTGCTCTTCAGCTCCTGCCCCCTCTAGTTTGACCCATCACTGGACATACACTAAAACCCCTGAGAAATTCCTGCACAAAATACCTGAAAGTTCAGGTGGCCCCAGATCATTTCCTCTGAAGAGTGGAATTAAAGCATGACTGACCCACTTCCTCCCAGACTGGAACCATGTAGGTCGCCCAGGTCATTTCTGGTGGAAACCAGGGATACATTAAGCTGGCCTCCTTGACCTCCGATGCGCTCTGTGGCCAGTCTAGATCTATTCATTCAAGGTCATAACAGGACACGTCGAAGCTGCACAATCCAGATCTTCCCCCGGCCTGAAAGAAAACACGGTGGAGGAAAGAACACAGAAGAGAAATCCCCTGAGAGAGAGCACTCCCCAAGAAGTAAAGAACCTGTTGAACAGGACAGCTACCACCCCATCCCTCGCCAAGAGGAGAAATCAAGGTCAGGGAGAGGGAAGTGACAAAAATCAGTGAGAGACGCATTAGTGCTGCTCTATCTGTAGCGTTTCACCACGGTATCACCACTGATCTCCACCACGGGTCTGAGGGAGAACTAGGAACCCAACAAACCCTTCAAAGGCATTTCCCCCTATTCCCTCCCCAGCTCCAAATGTATAGATCCCATTTAGAAGAGAGTAGACCAGTGAATGAGGAGATAAATCTTCCTTGCCTTGCCATGCTCTTTCCTCCCTCCCAGAGAGCCCTTAGCTGGAGGGAAGACATCCACGTGGTCTTTATCAACGGCGCCATCTCATTGATCGACTAGCTCCACTTAGCAAGCTGCCAACGAGGCCTCCCTCTCACACGGCACGGCCCTGCCCAGCATTGCTGGTGTGTGCAGAATGTGAAAGCTGTTGTGAGAAGATAATGAATACGCTGGCAAACACCCCGGGGGCATCAATACAATACAGTAAAATAGGAAACACTGGAATTAGCCAGGAGTCGCCCTAGCGACGTGAGTAGCAGGTAATCGCTGCCCGTTATTTTCAGAACAGGGAGAGAGAGCCATTTGCAAACCTAATGAGCCAAACTCTGCCCTGATGTAAAGAGGCGCCGTTCTAGTGGGTTTCAGTGTACCTGCACTTACGTGATGGATGACCCTGGTAGGCGCAACAAGCAGAGACTGTTCCGGGCATTGTGTTTCACTGGGATTTAAGCACCATTTCCTAAACTTAACTACAAACATGAATTCCAGTTTTTGAGAGAGGAAAGCATCATCTAGTAATTCAGCAGAGGACGGGGGTGCCAGCATTCCTCAGATCTATTCCTGAGTGCCACTGCTTAAGGTCACCCCATGAATCAAGTTACTGAACCTCTGTGCCTCAGTTTCTCCTTCAGCAGAATGGGGAGAAAAATAGCGACCTGCCTTACGGGGTACTTAGGAGGTTAATTAATGTCCGTAGCATGCTTCAAGAGCCTTTGCTGAAATACACTCTCCAATAGCACCGTACAGGATCATTATAATGCCAGGGACATATTTGCATGCTGGTGGCTGGCTAGCCAGGGAATAGCCAGCATTGGCACGTGATTTCTACAGAGCCCTGGATCAAAAGGCCAATATATACTTAAATGTGCTTTTGGGGTTCCATACTGCATAGAAAGGCAAAACACTCCACCCTGTCTGGAACGAAAACCTCTGCCGAGTGGCTGACCCTGCATCACAGCCCCCTTTCCCTACTTGGATCGCGGCTCGGTTTCAGATTCAAACGGAAGTAAGGGTTAATCTCACAAGTGCAGCTTGCTCTCATGTGCACCACTCTGAAATCATCCTTCCTCATCTGGGTCCACCAAAAAATGCCAAGTTAACGACAGTGACAAAGGGACTGTTCGTTTCAAGAAAACAGTGGGTCTCAGCTGCTTCCCCAAGACAGCATGCCCCACAGCTAGTGGGGCATCCGCCCTAGAGTCTGTAAATGCAATCTTTTACCCACTGGTCGGGAAAGCCCTTGGAGTGACGAGGCCCAGAACGATGCCGCTTACAGAAAGCAGCTTGCTATCTGCTTCCTGGGAATGGGGGAGAAGCAAGAGGAAGTTTTTATTTGCTGAGAAATAGATGAATAAGTGACCCTGGCTGAGCAGACAATGAACGCATCCATTAACCCCAACAGCAAATGGAAGCTGGTCAAAGACTGTGCAACAGCAGCGTGTCTGCAACCAAGTCCTATTTGCACAGCGTGATTGATTAAAAAGAGTCAGTCTCCTTAAAAAGGGCAGCAGGCGGACTGTGATACAGCCCATTAGCCACGGAGGAGGACGCCCTGCCTGTGCTGAGGCAGCAAGCTGGGCATGCTATGCTGAGGTTGATGGCCACCATGACAATGCAGGAATGAAGCACTGTCTCGGACGGCCACAGCGCCCAGGCTGGGCTGCTTGTCTGCTTCTTTTCAATGAAGCGTGGCTCATCTTCAGTGTTCCAGGAAAAATCACTTTTTATTCCATGTTAAACACGTTCTCTTTAGACAAAAATAGGCCCCACGCTGTTCGGATGAGCTCCCAGCAAGAGTGGGGGAGCCCTGGGATCCACTGGCCTTCGGAGGCACCGTGCCCACAAGGGACAAACTCCCAGCAGCCACTAGGAAGTTTCAGGCCTGCAGAGCCTTTGCTGGCTCCAGGGGACACGCTCAGAAAGCAGAGGCTTTTAGTGCCTCCTCCCCCAGGTAGGCATCAGAAGGTTCCCACCCCAAACATGGAGGATCCATCTCCCTGTGCGTCCATGCTTGCTTTGTGCCGACTCCTAGGAGTGCTGCTCCCTGATCACAACTGGCCCATGGATCCACTAGTGAAGAGGAACCGCCCTCCATCCATCACATCCCCAGGCAGTTCTGTGTGGTCAGAAGGGAACGGATGTAGACCCCTTCCCCCACCCCTCCACAAACCTAACACAGGGCCACACACTGCCTAGCCCCAGCCGTCCCCCATCATGACACCTTGCCCCCACCTCAATCCCACAGAGCAGCCTCTAGGGGCTTCGGAAAGGTGGAGGCTGATAGCACAATGGAGCTAGCAGATTTCCTCTTTCCACGCAGGAGAGGGAGATCCACAAACGGATGGCTCCCTCCCAAGCAGATCTGAGACATAACAACCAGTACAGAACCACCACACAGAAACCCTTGCCTGGCTTTGAGCGCGCCAGCGTGGACAGGGACAGACGGCAGAGTTGAGCAAGTCTCACACTTGCAGGCTCTCGGCTTTAACAGCGGCACCCCTTCGTAAATTAAAGGTCTCAGTAACATGAGACACAGCAGAAGGTGCGTTAGCTGTAAGTGAGCAATCGGGAATAACTCAGAGAACCTCGGCGTCCGCGACAGCATGTTTACCTTCATCCAGGAGCTAAAGGAATTCAGAGTTCAGAAACATGTGCCTACGTGCCGCTTCTAGCCACTTCTCTTGCTACCTCCTGCTAACAGGACACCCAAACCTCTCCAGACAGGGAGGGCTTTACCCACGCTATTTTTATCTAGGAATACGAGCCAAGATAGCTCCATGCAGCTCTTCAGCAACAACGATTTCACATTCTCACTGGCATCTTCCTCAAGCTACATACTGGGCTGCAGTTCTTAAGCAGGCTGAGTGCTCCGTCCTGACGTGGCCAAGAAGAGGAAATCAAGCCCCAAGATGCAGTTTCTAACGTACAGCAAGGTGGCCATAAAGGCAGTGATGCAGAAAGAGGTTTAATTTGAGAGAGATCAGTAGGGTGTTAAAGACCCTTGTCAAATATGAACCCATTTAAATCTTAACTTCTTTCTGCGGAGGAAGAAACATTTGCTCCAAATGGCAGGACCTGCGGCGGACGCCAGGGAACTCACAAACTGAACTGGGAACTGCTTGCTCTGCAGGGCAAAGTGAACATGCCTAGAAAACTTCCACGGCCTCATGTAACTGGTTTTTATTCTCTGTGAGTTTCTGCACTCGCTACTGCTGCCGTGTTGAGAGACAGAGGGTTCCCAAACAGCTCTTAATGAGATTAAATCTGGGACAGTACCAAGAATGCAACGCGCTAAATTATTATGGACAGCGAGTCAGTGGCTCTCACACTTATAGTTAGCGTCCATATAACCTCCTGTGACTGCCATCTATGTAACAGGATCCAATTTTTACAAGAGACTCAGGGCTCACGCTGCTCTGAATCTCAGACTGTCTGCACTACAACATCCTGCTGTGTCGCAACAGGGGATTAAGAACAGATTCCAGCACAGCAGCCACCGGCAAAGTGACTGTCCGACTGATCGCCCAAGTTCAGCATCTGCCTTTGCAAAATGTGCTCCGTTTCCTTTATGGAGACATCCGGGTGTTTTTACACACAAACATGGAGAAGTCAGCCGGCCCCTCTACACTAGTGCAGTGATGTAGAGAAGGAAAGGGGCAGCCGCTACTGCTGTCAAACATCATAAAACTTGTTCCGTGTTTAGTTCAGATGCAGCCACGGTCCCCCAGATGTTGTCATTTACCCACCTCTCACCTTCCCCAAATGGTAATTTGGGGAGCCACTCACCTGCTTCGTCTGGTGTGCAATTTCTATCTACACGCACACAAATGGAGTGCTAGGGCCCAGGTATTATTATTTGTACTGCAGTAGGAATCCAAGCCACGGGCCAGGTCTCCAGGGTGCTAGGCACAGCACAGACACAGAATGAACCCCAAGATACATAGGTATGTGATAAAAATGGCATTTAGAATCATAGAATCATAGAATAATAGGGATGGAAGGGACCTCACGAGGTCATCTAGTCCAACCGCCTGCCAAAAAGCAGGACCACTCCCCCTAAATCACCCCAGCCAGGGTTTTGTCTAACCGGGCCTTAAAGATCTCCAAGGATGGAGATTCTACCACCTCCCTAGGTAGCCCATTCCAATGCTTCACCACCCTCCTAGTGAGAAAGCTTTTCCTAATATCCAACCTTGACCTCCCCAGCTGTAATTTGAAACCATTGCTCCTTGTTCTGTCCTCTGTTACCCTCGAGAACAGCCTAGCTCCCTCTTCTTTGGAGCACCCCTTCAAGTAGTTGAAGGTTGCTATCAAATCTCCCCTCAGTCTTCTCTTCTGTAGACTAAATAAGCCTACTTCCTTCAGTCTCTCCTCATAAGTCATGTGCCCCAGCCCCCTAATCATTTTTGTTGCCCTCTGCTGGACTCTTTCTAATTTGTCCACATCCTTTCTATAGTGGGGAGCCCAAAACTGGACACAGTATTCCAGATGCGGCCTGACCAGTGTCAAATAGAGGGGAATTATCACATCCCTCGATCTGCTGGCAATACGCCTACTGATGCAGCCTAATATGCCATTGGCCTTTTTGGCAACAAGGGCTCACTGTTGGCTCATATTCATCTTCCCGTCCACCATAACCCCCAGGTCCTTTTCTACAGCGCTGCTACTTAGCCGATCGGTCCCCAGCCTGGAGCAGTGCATGGGATTTTTCCGTCCTAAGTGCAGGACTTTGCACTTGTCTTTGTTGAACCTCATGAGGTTTCTTTCGGCCCAGTGTTCCAATTTGTCCAAGTCTCCCTGGATCCTGTCCCTGCCCTCCAGAGTATCTACCATTCCCCCCAACTTGGTGTCATCTGCGAACTTACTAAGCACGCAGTCTATTCCATCATCAAGATCATTAATGAAGATGGTGAATAGAACCAGCCCCAGGACCGACCCCTCGGGCACTCCACTCATTACCGGTTGCCAACCAGACATTGAGCCATTGATTCCTACCCGCTGAGCCTGTTGATCTAGCCAGTTTTCGATCCACCTTACGGTCCACTCGTCCAACCCATACTTCCTTAACTTGCCAACGAAAATGCTGTGGGAAACCGTATCACACCCCTTCCACTTCCTCCTATGTTACACCCACCAGGCCTGCCTCTAATAGCCCAGACCTCAAGGGGCGGTGGGTAGTTGTGTCTATTTTTAAACCAGGATGCCACAAAGGTGTTCCCTCCTTTCCTTTCCAAATTTAGGGTGCGCCCCTCCCTAAATGGGTCCCATTTCCAAGAGGGGCAGGATTCAATCTGCAATCAATATCTGACTTGGGTTTCATTTCTTCCATCTACATTTTCCTCTTAAGACCACCCCATGACTTTATCGGGGGGAAGAGAAACATACTTCCAACATAAACAAACTTTTGAACATCTCTAACAGGCATTGCCTATTAATGATGTAACATATTCAGAATACAAGCTGGTGTGGTAATAAAGGTTTATCTGCATAACTCACACATAGCTTTGCCAGCCATACGTAATGCGACCACCTCGGGCACAGGCCAGCCAGGCCTTTACCCTGCACCATCACGATGAGAATATTTTTGAGTGTGTGATGTGTCCACACTTGAACTCAATTCAGATTTCATTCACACACAACTTATATAGTTTTAGACCCATCATAAATAGGCTACGACTGAGTGCCTAAGGCCTTGTTCTGGCTCTAAACTGTGGGCTGCTCTTCTTGATCTCCGTGGAGCCCCACTCAGCTGTTTGTTGAAGTATTCACTGCCCAGGCTGTGAGCCCAAACTCTGCGAGGCAAAGACAGGCAAGTCCTGCTCTCCCTCTGTGAGTATCTCACGCTGCACCGTAGAATGGCGCCATGGAAGCAAGCACATTTACCCAACCACCGCACCATGGGCTTTTTAG
The DNA here is from genome assembly GCA_007922175.1 of Pelusios castaneus. NCBI lineage: Eukaryota > Metazoa > Chordata > Testudines > Pelomedusidae > Pelusios > Pelusios castaneus. Next base: position 5,860,055 of record ML685811.1, read on the forward strand.
AAAATGGACTCACTGCTTTAGGACCCCGAACACCAGATCGGTGGTACATACAGACCCTCAGAGAACTCTTAAGAGATGTTCACAAGCTTCATTTCCCCCTCAATGTGAAAGCTTCTCCACAATTCAGGATGTAAGGCAGGAAGAGTTAATCTACATCAGGGCTTTCTAAGCAATCCATTCCATGCACTCTACCTGACTGGTCACTCCGCAGGCGGATAGCTTTTGCTTTCGCCAGCTCCAAAGCAGTCACCCATCGTTGCCTCTCCACTTCAGAGCTTGCCTTCAGATGGTACGTCCTTCCCCCGTTGGAGAGGACGATGTTACAGGCGTCCTCGCTGTCAATGTGTGCTGTTGATAGGTTGATGGTTCCGCGACAGGTGTGAGCCATTTCCGCCTGCGTTCTGCACAACAAGAGAGAAGGGATATAAAACCCGCTGAGACCACATTCTGACTTTTAAAAAAACTACTGCTTCCGGACCACACACCATTCCCTGCTGGCTGTGCCAGGCTGCAGAAAGAGAACTCAGAAGGGGCTGCACAAGAAAACACTCAGAGAATAAAACCATTCAGAACCAGGAGAGCTCCCCAAAAGCAACCAAAAAATGCCAAGTTTGGATTCAACTGCTCAGTCATGTTCACTGCACAGCCCACGTCTGTTACCTTTAGCGTTTATTTTGCCGGACTGCGTGTGCAATTACTTGATTTTTCTTGCTGTCCCACAGTTCAAGCTCTCCCTGCCCCAGCATCGCCCCCGCAATGTCTTACAGCTGCTTCCTTCTCCCGCACCCGCTTCCATTGCTAGCGCTCCGTTCAGTAGCCCTGATTTCTCTCCCCCACGGCCCCCTACTGCTCTCGATTGTTGCTTTTGTCCAATGTTCAGAATGCAAACTGCTGGGTAAAGTTGGCGGCTTTTCCAGTTGTGACGCTCTCGAGCACTACACGAAAGCATTTTAACACCACTACAAGAACCTGAGAAAAGCCCCATTTACTACTCCCGTCAGTAAGGGCTGCAGGCACAGCCCCATGTTTATGGAGGGTTAAATGCCCACAGCCTCCAGTTCAGCCCGGACAAATTCCTGGTACTTAGTACCGTCAGCATGTCCTACTAGGGGTAAGTGATTATACTGTTCAGCGCCTCAGCGACCGGCTGATGCCTTGGCACTGAAGTCATGGACAAACTCGAACGGGGACAAACGTCTTGCTATGTATCAATACCCCTAGGGGATTTCATTTCATTTTGCAAGAAACCAGACTTTCTTAGGTTTAATCTGCATTTGGGAAATGCCCTGGGCTCACGGAGCTACATGCCAGTGCTTCCCAAAGGGTGGTCCAACCCACCAGGGGGTCATGGGAAGGGCCTGGGTGCTCCCCACCTGAGTGCTCATCTCCCCTGGACAGCAGGGAGCGGCGGGGGGAGGGCGGTGTCGGGATCTGGGCAGTGACGGGGCAGAAGGACCACCTTCTGAGGTCGCATGGGAAGGGAACAGCAGGTGGATCCAGGCAGCGGGAGCAGGTGAGGACCTTTGAATGCCAGTGTCAGAAAGCAGTTGGGCTGGACTTTCCCTGGCCTGGGCCGATTGGTGGTTTGATCCCACATCTGCCTCCCTCAGTCTCTTCACTTCAGCCTCACTGCACACCTGCCCCTCAGACCCTCCTGCTTCGGCCCCTGCCCCTTTGATGCTCCCTTTCCTTGCCCTGCCCCATGGCTCATCGCCTCGCAGCCCAGCCCCAGCAGCTCACTCTACCCGTGCATGACATCCCTTCCCGGTCTCCCTTTTGTCTCTTAGTTAGTCCTTAGGCCAGAGGCCCTGCCCCAAACACTGCCAGCCTGCCTGTGTTAGCCCTGCTCACCCGCGCACGCCGCAGAGCTCAGATGGGGCGAGGCCTTTTTAAGTTTGCTGCCCTGTGGCACATCCAGGAACATGGCCCAGGGCAGGAAGCGTAAAATGCTGTGGCCCCAGCCACAGAGGTGACCTACTGCCCTGCTGCAGTGAGAGCCTCCACATGCCAGGCAGGCTCATGGGGCTCAATGGGCAAGGAGGGGCCTCCCGGACCCCTGCTGGCTCCATGCTAGGCTCAGCTTGGGGGACAGCTGCCTGCTGGCTCCATCACCGGGATCCTGCTGCACTCTGAGCCAGGGAGACTTGGGGCAGTAAAGGGAGGATGCTCCCGTGTTTCAGTGAGATTCTCCTGGATGCAAATTTCCCAGCAACAGCCTGAGAAGAGCAGCAATTTGCTGACAGTGATTTGCAGTGATGACATTTTTTATTTTTAATTCTCCCCGAATGATGCTCAGTCCCCGTTAAGTAGTGTGTCCAGGACACAATTGTCACTCTGAACTTCAGCCCCTTTTGCTGTAGCCCTGATTAAAAACGGTCAAACTTTTTTTCTGAATAAGAAAAGTGTTTCCTCCACTTTCAGCTTGAAGGATTTTATTTAAGTTTTCTTGCATGCATGCAAATGTCATACCTGGGAAATCGCAGCCCGAAAGATGTTTTAGAAAGTTAGAAAGTGGTTATGGGGAAAGTGTTTTGCAGTCCTCACTGCAGGAGACACTACTGCAGCAAGATGCAAATTCCTCTATAATACAAGCTGGCAGATGCCGTGCTAGTGAGTACACACACACAGGAGTGAGTCACAGAGGCAGCAGCGTATAAAAGACGTGTCAAGGTGTATTGTGTAGAACGTAGATGCACCTGTGACAGGTAAGAGCCAAACTGACCAATCAGATCACAGCTCACATCTAAGACCTTTCACAAAAACTCAGAACTACACCTAGCCAATTGTGTAATGTTGTACGGGTGCGAATCACAAGGTCCTGATTCCTGCAGAACAATTTATGCCCTGAAGATAGAAGCCTCATTCAACATGTTCTTAGCTTGTACTGTTCCAGCGGTTATTAGTGGCCATAACGTTATCCAGGCTGTTTTAAAATCCATCCACAGTATTTCTTGGTGACTTCCTTCAGCAGTGGGTCCCACAAGTGAACAATTGCGTTGGCTACATAGACATTCCCTGAAGTGTTCTGTCCATTGACCGGTTCTAACGTTACTAAATTCAGCCCCTCTGCCATCCCTTTATGGGGTGCTGCTGTGCTCTTGGGCTCCCTGGGCCTGCACTGCACCCCCTGCCCTCTTTGGGGAACATGACAGAAACCTCTGTGCTCTGCTGGGGACCCACACTCATGCCCCTGCCTTGGCGCTGTTCCTAGGACGCCCCTCCAAAAAGCCAGTGATGAGGGGAATAAACAGCGACTTGCATGGAGTAGTTGCATGGAGTTGCATGTAGTAGTTGCATGGAGTAGTTGCATGGAGGTAGTTCAGGGCTGGCAGCTTAGTAGCCCTTTCAGGACAGCCCAGTCTGGGGAGCTATAGAGACATAAAGGCCACCTTGTCCCTGAGATGCTGTTTTTTACATATTCCAGACAGGTAGCCATGTTAGTCTAAGACAGCCAAGCAAACAAGGAGTCCTGTGGCACTTTTAAAGACTAACAAATTTATTTATCGCATGAGCTTTTGTGGGAGAAAATCCCACTTCATCAGATGCTTTGAAGATGGGGAATTTACAGAATGGGGGGAAAATAAATTCAAGGAAATGTTATGACACAGGATCAGGTCAGCCTGTAACAGCAAATCAGAATGGGTGTTGGGGTTCAAACACTGGGGAACAGCACATAGAGGAAGGTGAGGTCAAATCACCTGTTGTAATCAGAATAAAATCCATAGTCCCTGTTTAACCCTGAGACAACGGAGTCGAATTTACATATAAGTTCGAATTCTGTAGTTTCTCTTTGAAGCTGCCATTTGTTATTCATTTGTTTGAGCACCGCTATTAACAAGTCATCAATGGAGTGAGCAGGGAGATCAAAGTGTTCCACATTGGTTTTTGAATGTTGGGACTTCCGATGTCAGATTTGTGTCCCTTTATTCTTTTGCAACTATTCTGTTTGCCCAATATATAAGGCAAAGAGGCATTTCCGGCACATGATGGCATAAATCACATTGGTGGATGAGCAGGTGAAAGAGCCCTTAATGGAGTAGCTGGTTTGATTAGGTCCTGTAATGGTGTCTTTTGTGTAGATACATGGGCTAAGTTGGTGACATGGTCTGTTGCAGGGATATGTTCTTGCTTTAATGTTTCTATTGTTTGGTCTGTAGTTGCTGGTGAGTATCCGTTAAGGTTGGGCGCTGTCTGTAAGCGAGGAGAGGTCTGTCTCCCAAGGCTTGAGAGTGAGGGATCGTTGTGTAGAATAGGCTGTAGATCCTTGATGATGTGTTGAAGAGGTCTGACTCGGGGGTTGTAGGTGGTGACCAGTGGTGTTCTGTTGTTTTCTTTCTTGGGCTTCTCCTGCAGTAGTTGACTTCTGGGTACCCGTCTGGCTCTGTCAATCTGTTTCTTCCCTTCCGCAGGTGGGTATTGTAGTTTTAAGAATGCTTGATAGAGATCCTGACGGTGTCTGTCTTTACACCAACATCTTACACAAAGACGGGTTATTTGGTACATAGTGTTTAATGGCAGCCAGGGAAGAAGGCAAAGGACTTTGCTGCTCTGTTATTGGGGTGGAATAAGAACCCCACAATGAGCCAGAAACCCCAGTGCCACTTGGGAACTCCCCATCTACGCTGAGCCTGAGCCTGTCACAGGAGACTGGAGCCACCAACAGCTGTAGTGTGACACAGATCGCGGCTGCAGGCTGCACAGGAAGACAAGGGAAGAGCGGGAAGAAGGTCCTTTCTGTGCCCTGACACCTGTCAGTCTCTACTAGCACTCTGGGCCACATTCAACACTAGTGTAACACTAGTGAACTCCCTAGACCTGCATCAGCTCACACCAGGGCTGAATTTGACTCCAAATGTGATGAAGCTTCTGTGTCAGGAGCCACCCTCCCTGCGACTCACCTCTTTCAGACCCCACAGGAGGGTCATTCTCTTTAACAGAGCCCCCAAATAAAGAGCAGGGGCATAGCCACAGGTGGCCCCCAGTGGGCCGGGGCTCACCCACTTGGAAATGAGGTCTACTCACCTCCCAACCTCTCTCCCTCCATCCTCCTCCCACAGCTCCACTTGCTACATAACAAGCGGAGCATCTCGGGCGGCTTCCAGTCACATGACCCGAAGCTGGCCTTGGCTGGGCCCACCCTGCAGATTCAGGAGCCCGTCCAGAAAACGGGGGCCGGCTACACCTCTGTGCAGGAGGAGGAGTTGTTTTTTGAAATAAAATGAAGGGTTCTAAGGTGACTCCACTAAACCAGTCTAAGTCCCAACATCCCCGCTCCTCCACCCAAGAAAACTGCTTCGAAAGGGCGCTTTGCTTTCTTCTTAGAAGTGACCTTTTACTGGAAACTGGTACGGGCGCTCATTTACCATAAAGCAGAGCAGACGCACAGGGAACAGCGCTGAGTGCTCTCCTAACACTTCCCAACTACTTTCCTCCACCTCCTAGAACAAAAATGAAAGGGGCCCTTCCGACAGATCAGCCTATTCATCGCAACCAGCTAAATGATTGCACAACATGCCCCAGGCAGATTTCCTGATTCCCGAGTTTCTGAGATAATCTGGGAGCTGCACAGATGGGGGCAACACGTGGGCAGCCCTGGCCACCGATACAAAAACTGCCGTGAGATTAGATACACAAAGGGATATCACGTACGTGCGCACAGGATGATGCCGAATATCCACAATTCTCTGCTACACACCCAACAGGGAATCAAAAATGTAAGTGGAAGGATCTCCCGCAGCCTCAAGCGGATATAAACAGAACAGGTTTATACACAGCAGAACACACAAGGTTGAGCAGACGGCCTGAGCAGATGAGCATGGATAACCAAATCATTGCTGTGCTGAAATTACACCTCCTCCTATACTCCCATGCCGTTGGCCTACTGGGCCCTCAATGTGCCTGTGACGAAAGTGTTACTAATGACCTGAGCGCAGGTTCTGTGCAGAGACACCAGAGAACAGCAGCACCACACGGGGGCATTATTTAAGTGTCTGTTTCTTAGAGCTGCCCCAAATTCCAGCAAGTCTGTGATTATTCAATCTGGAAGAAAGAGCTGGAGGGACTTGACTGGGGTAAGGGAGATTCACTGCATTACAGTGAAATATGTTTTAATTTTTCACTCAGCTCCAGTCCCTCTAAATTCCTCTTCACAATGATCCCCAAAAGGACCCGGGTGTACTGGTTGATCACAGGATGACTATGAGTCGCCAATGCAATGATGCCGTGAAAAAAGCTAATGCGGTTCTCGGGTGCATCAGAAGGGGTATTTCCAGTAGAGACAGGGAAGTGTTAGTCCCGTTATACAAGACGCTGGTGAGACCTCATTTGGACTATTGCATGCAGTTCTTGTCTCCCATGTTTAAGAAAGATGAAGTCAAACTGGAACAGGTACAAAGAAGGGCTACAAGGATGATTCGTGGAATGGAAAACCTGCCCTAGGAGAGGCGACTTAAAGAGCTTGGCTTGTTTAGCCTAATGAAAAGAAGGTTGAGGGGAGAGACGATTGCTCTCTATAAATACATCAGAGGGATAAATATCAGAGAGGGAGAATACAGCGCCAGTGTGGACACAAGAACAAATGGTTACAAACTGTCCATCAGGAAATTTAGGCTTGAAATTAGATGCAGGTTTCTAACCATCAGAGGAGTGAAGTTCTGGAATAGCCTCCCAAGGGGAGTTATGGGGGCAAAAAACATAGTTGCCTTCAAAACTGAGCTTAATAAATTTATGGAGGAGGTGATATGATGGGATGGCTTAGTTTGGCAATTGTCCATTTTTTACTACTGGTGATAGATATGCCAGTGACCTGGGAAGGGGCATTAGATGGGGTGGGTTCTGAATTATTGCAGAGAATTTTTTCTTGACTGGCTGGTGAGACTTGACCACATGCGCAGGGTTTAACTGATCGCCATATTTGGGGTTGGTAAGGAATTGTCCCCCAGGGCAGATTGGCTTGGGCGCTGGGGTTTTTTTGCCTTCCTTTGTAGCATTGGGCATGGCTCACTTGCTGGTTGATTCTCTGTATTTTGAAGTCTTTAAATCATGATTTGAGGACTTTAATAACTCAGTCATAGGTAGAGGTTCATTCCAGGAGTGGGTGGTTGAGGTTCTGTGGCCTGCATTGTGCAGGAGGTCAGACTAGATGATCATTTTGGTCCCTTCTGACCTTAGAGTCTATGGCTATGTCTACACTTGCACTTTTAAGTCGACTTAGTGTGTCTACACTTAAAATTAAAGTTGACTTAAAGGTGAACTTACAAAGTAGATCTTGAGCGTCCATTTGTGTGATTTTATGGGAACGCCCCAGACAGGATGTCACCAACCATTGTCTCCTTAATGTTTAGGAATTTTCCAGGTAGAATGGTCCCAGGGAGTAAACTGATGAGCCATTAAGGACACAATGCTTGTATTCCTTATGTCCTTAATGGCTCATCAGTTTACTCCCTGGGACCATTGTAGCTGGAAAATTCCTAAACATTAAGGACACAATGGTTTGACACACCCGCTTGTCTCAGCCATTTCAATAAAATAACATAAGTTAAAGTATAGATAGAACACCATATTCCTAACTTCTAATTGAAATAGAATTCCTAGACATAAACTATATAAATCATTCCCAGCAAATTACTACCTTTCTATTGATACCAAACATGACACAGCTCCTATGGATTATAGCATTTATAAGATATCCATTGAAAATAATATCATAAATGCTTCCCTAAATCCAGACAGCGTCACACAGGGCTCTGCCCTGCCCTTTGGGGGGCATGCCAGGCTCCCCCTGGCAGGGAAGGCATTGGTGTAGTCCTGGGGTAGCCCTAAGTCGACTTAGGGCTACCCGGGGGCTACACTGGCTTAATTCGACTTTAAAAAGTCGAATTAAGCCTGAGGTCGAGTAGAAAGGTGGTTTAATAAAGTCGACTTAATTTTCATTAAGTCGACTTAAGCAAGCTGCTTAAGTCGACTTAAGCAAAGTGTAGTGTAGACGCAGGGCAAGTTAAGTCGACTTAAGCCAAGCTTAAGTCGACTTAACTTACCAGTGTAGACGCAGCCTATGAGCCTATGCCCATCCACATGTAGATAACAGACACAAAGTGGGTAAAATCAGACAAGTCCTGGCAGAGCTGGGAAGAGATTCCCATATCTCCAGATTCTAGTCTTTTGCTTTGACCATTAGATTAAGCTTCCTCCCAAATCAGAAAACCCTTTTATGCTGCCCTACAAGCAGTGCAAACTACCACTCAGTGAAATTAAAGCTAGGAAAATTTAGAACCAGCAGGAGGAATTAGTTACGCAATGTCCAGAGAACTTGTGAAAGTAGCTGACACAGGAAAGGGGAGGTTACTAATCTTGCAGTAACTTGAGATATTAGATATATTTTGTCCCTCTGGGTGCTCCACTGAAGGACATGCACACCCTGAGCGCACTCAGTCATAGACTGCAAAGAGGTTCACAGGCCCAGGCCTACATAGAGCAGAGCCTCATGGCTTGAACAAGGGCATGTAAGGAGACGCAGATTCGGTTCCTTTTCACCCACAGAGCCAGAAACGCTGCTTCTCCCTCAGGAGTTCCACAGCGAGACATTTAAATAAAGAAGATTCATTTTTCCCTTGAAGGCTGGTTTTCACTAGAGTTTTGTCAACAAAACGGTGGAGGTGTAACCAGAAGTGGACAAACTACCATCCATGGGAATCTTTCATCAGGCCCTCCAGCTGGGCCTGGCCAGAGCACCACAGCTGTTTGTTCGCCCCGCCCAGCCGCACCCCTTTCCCTACCCCTCTCCCATCCATGTGGTGGCTGTCCCTCCGTACAGAAGATGTGGCCTTCAGGCCAAAAAGTTTTCCCGCCACTGGGGCACACATGGAAACGCTCCTCCCACCGATGTAACTCCCCGGCTAGCCAACACAGTAAAACCACCTCAATGACAGGTTGATGTCGGCTTTGTTCTGGCAACACCATGTGAATGTAGACACTGCATCCTTTACCTGCGCTGTGGGGCTGTCACCTCTGTCAATTTCACAAGAGGGTGATATTTTCACCAAATGGTGACATTGTCAAGAAATCTCTCTCTCTTCCCTTGCTCCCGCCACCTAGAGCTGAGCAGCTGGTCTCTGGGGGCTGGTCTCTCTCCTGGCAGGGGCCGCCCCGTGAGCTGTGTAACTGACATGGCTGCCCAGTTCCCGACCGAGAGCCAGTTCCTGGTGGGGAACCGGGAGACAAGAAGCCCCAGGCACTTTCCCCTGGCTCTTGGCAAGGAATGGGGAAGGGAGGAGTTCGGGGCTGGCTGCCTTAGTAACATTTACAATGTCTTAATAGGTACAAATGGCCTCTTAACCCGGTTACCATTCAAACTCACCAGTAGTTCTCTCTCCATAGCTGTACCTAAGAATACTGAAATACTTATACGGAAGTGTCATTTATATGAAAACCTGATTTTCTTGCTATGTGTTCAGTTCTTTCCTGAGTAACGATTTTTCAGGAACTACCTAGTCTGTCTAATATGATTAGTTGCATGTGCATGAAATGACAGTACATAAATATGTCATAGCAAGAAGAAAGCTTTACGCATTTCAAGTCCCAAGACAATAGAGGCTTTTTACGTTTTTGAGAATAGGCATATGCACTAAGCCAGGATTTTGCGAGACAGTATAGGGGCTCAGGTTTGTGTTTGGAGTGCTTTTCCAAAAATAGCTTTTTAAGCACAAATAACGGCATCATATGACTTCAGTGTCCCAGTCTGAGTGCTTTTCCTAATTTCAGATCAGTCAAATCACATGATATCCTTACAGGCTGAGGGGATGCTGCTCTGCAGAGATCTCTGCTTCCCTGCATCCGCACTCAGCAGCTGGATGATTAATGACGCAAGGGGACTCAGCCAGGTGCGGCGTTGTGATTATATGAGAGCATTAAGCTTGTCCTACTTTCCCTCAAAATTCTCCATCAAGAGAAAAACAAATGCACAGGGGTTAAAACCGGGAAAGCCACATTGTGCATGAGAGGGAGAAAATGAGAAAGATGCTCCATGAGGAGACATGGGCTTAGAGAGGGATTTGGAAAGAATCTTCCAACAAGCCTGAATGGCCAGCGTCAGGACGGTCCGGCTAAGAATCAGAGCTTACTAAACTGGGTTTTGGTCTGCAGACATGAAGCTCTGTCCCTGCACTCTGCCTGCCTGCTCTGTTCCCATGGCAAACAAGGTACTGAAATATACACGGCTCTTTCTCTGGAAGAGAAGGAGGACTGGGCGGGGTACTGGGCACTGCGTCTGCTACTGGGGAGACACCAGAAATCTTTGCCTTGCAAGCCCCATAGAACAACTGGAATTTTATCTGTGCTGTGGTCCCTGCTTTGGGAACGGAGATTTCCTCTATTCCCCAAGGCGAAGAGGGAAGTTGAATATATTTCATTCTGAAGGGAAGTCTGAGAATGGGGCACAACATTGACCCTGTTCCTTTAAACCAAAAAAGGGCACGCAGAAGCCGGCCTGCTGTCTACCACCCGCCAGTGCCCCTCAGTGGAACTCGCCCCTTGGAGCTCAAAGTTTTTGCTTGGGCAGATCTCCCCACGGCAGCATGGCGCTCGGGCCAAAGCCAGCCTGGGAGCTCTGGGGCTCTCCTGGCTGTGCTGCTAGGGAGCGAGACAGAGCACCAAGACGTAGGCCTGGAGAAAAGCAGGAGGAGCAAATGCCTCGATTCAAGGCAGAAGAGGCCATTGTGACCGTCTAGGTTGTATAACACAGGGCCTTCCAGCCCAGCGGAGGTGTGCTCGCTCCACCAAAGCCAGCACGCTAACAGTACCAGTGTGGATGGTGCCGCTCAGGGCCAGCTGCTCAAGTACAAGCCAGTCCCAGCCTTCGGGTCTGTACCCGGGGCCAAGTCTGAGCAGATCAAGTGCACTTAGTATTTTGGCCTGGGGAATTAGGAAAATCTTGTTTCGTGTCTCTCCGCAGTTTGAAAAAGAATGAAAACATCTACCTTGTTTCCCCGAAAATAAGACAGGGTCTTACATTAATTTTTCCTCAAGAAGACACCCTAGGGCTTATATTCAGGGGATGTCTTATTTTCGGGATGCATGGGTTGTGCAGATACACTGCATAGCCACGCCCATCACTAGGTCTTATTTTCGGGGTAGGGCTTTTATTGCGCAAATGCTTAGAAATCCTGCTAGGGCTTATTTTATGGGTAGGTCTTATTTTCGGGGAAACACGGTAGGGTGACCAGACTCCCGATATTTAAACCTTTGTCCCACCTCTCAATCGGTGTATGATCAGGATGCCATTTGTTCCAACATTCAGGTAAAAATTCAATTCCTAGCCTGTAGCAGCTGGGAGCTCAGAGATCCCTGCCACTGCCATCCGCCTGGAGCTCCAGGTCTCCCCATATGTCCTGATATTTTATTGTTGCCATCTGGCCACCCTATCCAGCCAATCCAGCAAGACTTTGCACCCTCAAATGGCCATTGTCAACCAGAGGCAACGGTGGCAGTGGCTGGGCACATGGAGGAGGGCAGGAGCAGGCGGGAACAGCAGAGAAGCTGAAGTGAAGTGCTACAATGCAGATGGGGATTCTAGCAGCTGCATGGAACACCTCTGCTTTGCAGGACAGCCGTGTTGTGAACCATGGGAAATTTAGAAGATGCCGATGCCCAAAAGCGGAGCAATGGAGAAATTACTTGCATTCCAGAAGAGAAAGAATTATGTCTGTGGCATGATGATTAACTGCGGAGCAGTTTCCACTGCCTGCTTCGACCACGATGATTTTGATAAGCTACCTGGTGGCCGAGACATTCTGTAAGAGAAGACGGTCACGAAAAGGCCACGTCTCCATGTACTGGACAGTGCTGCTCGCATCAGCTGGGCCCAACTCACAACGATCACACGAGGCGAATGAATAACATGCAGCACGTTGTGACAGAAGCCAAAGCTATGGAACAATTCAAATGAGTTTCCATCGTCACCTGCAGTGACCACAACCATGTGTCAATAGTGGTGCTATTAACAATGATGGATAATCAGCTAGCTAGGGTCTTGTAACCACCTCTGAGGTCAGGTAAAAAGCATCTCACAGCCCAACACCACGTCTCGCATTCCTGGTACCAGATCTCAGTCCACTGTGTACAACCCCCAAATTTGCAAATTCATTGACAAACTGTTTCAGACAGCAACTTCAGTAAGATCCAACGCCCCTCTCGAAAGTTGTGCAACAGTTACTGAAAACGCCCTACACGGAGAAGGGAAATAGGATGTAAACCACCCTGTGGCAAACAAATTACTCTAGCCATTGCTGCTATGATCACAATAGGCCTCAGCCCTCTCGCTGCCTGCAATGCCCTGGTTTCTGCAACGTCTGGTGGAGCTCAGAAAGGATCTTAGCCAACGCTGCCCCAGATAGGAGGGCAACGTGAAGGACACTGTGAGACAAGGGGTGGCTCCAACCACTCAGTTTTACTACTACTTACAGTCTTACTTGGAAGGATTCATAAATATTGTTCAGTTCCACTGAGCCTTTCCACACCACCCTCATCCCTCTTAGCACATTGTCCCAAGGACAGACAGTGCTGGCTTTGGGAAGCACTCTTACAGACAGCCTCCCAGCTACTCTCCTAGCACCGGACCTAGCTCACCCCGAATGAACTTTTGCCAGGATTTGTGGAGCTAGCAGCGACTGTGCAGACAGGGACAGAGGATTTATGCACACAGCATGTTTTGGCAACACACAACTTTTTCCTCAAGGCGACGGGTGCTCACAACGCAATACGCTGGCTGCCACACGCCAGTTGTCATTTCAGGCCCTCTCCGAAAGCGAAAGGGAAATGAAGACGGCTGCAGGGGTCAAGAGATAGACCTGCCTTTCCTTCAGCTTTAGCAGGAGGCTGAAGTCTGATGACTCCACCTTTGGCACGATGGGCTGGACGTACACTCCAGCCGGAGTGCGCCTCCCAGGCGGACAGACCTGTGGTAGCTCTGCTCAAGTAGCACTAAAATCAGCATATGACGCCCCGGACCCTGTTTACCCTTCGACCGTGACAGTGTATTGCCTAACGCAGTGCGTTCCGAGAATAATACGTTTGTTGCAATTCTATGTGTATAGTTGTGAGCAGTGGTTAAAGTATAATTTGACAGGCCCCCTTCCCATATTGTCTGGGCCCCCTTCCCATATTGTCTGGGCCCCCTTCATGCATGTGCAGGCCCAGCCCAGGTAGGCGTTTGCAACCACTTCTCAGTACCACATGCATCGGTTATCGCTCCATAAAAATATTTGTCTATAGTAATTATTGTCACAAACTAGCAAACACTGCATAACGCAATAAGAATTGTGATTAACAACGGTGGGGCGTAGGACCTGCCACCAGCCAGGACAGGGCAGAACATGCCTTCTGCTGGATTTTTCTATTTTTAGGGGCCCAGGAACTCTGGCCCCTCAAATTTGGGGGCCCCAGAACTGAGTTCCGGTGCGTTCCCCCTTACTTTGACCTCTGGTTGTGAAGCTTGACTATGTAACATTCCCAAAGAGGAATATTCATGGCTTTAAATGTGCCCAGGCAACACTCTCCAGGGGCAGTTCACACCCATCCAGGCCTGTCTAGAACAAACCCCGCTCAGCCTCCAGGAACAAAGGACTGGCCGAGGCATCGACGCAGGATCAGCTGGACTCCAGTAAGTCACCTCCCTTCTGCTGGCCAGCTTGGAGCCCTAAGGAGGTAACGCTCACTGACTTGGGACACGAATGAGTCCACACAAGGACACTGCTCATCACCTGTCCCTGAAGTGGGGGGAGAATCCCAGAGCGAAGAAGGAACATTTTAGAAGAGGAGAGATTTGCCACACACACTCTCTTCCACCTCCATCTCCAAACGCCACCACACAACAGAAGTGCTGACCACAAGGGAGAGCCTGGCTGATGGGAAACCAGCCAGCCTGTGGTGAGAACAGCCGCGGTGTTTGTAAGGCTGCTGAGAGTGGTCAGCTGAGTTAGAATGGTTTGCTTCCGTTTCTCACAGCTAAATCGGACTTGATCTGCTTTGACTTCGACTCATGTAAAATCTTCTAGTTAATAAACGTGTGTTTATTTTACCTAAAGCAGCACTGTAGCAATCCACAGCACAGGGCTCACCAGCAGGGGGACCACTTGAGCAATTCCCCCTAACACCACCAGGAGACACCCTGCCGGTGAGCCCTGAGCTGTGGACGGCTACAAGCACATCTGTTCTGCAGGGTGTTGGAGATTCCACGCGCGGTAAGGAGGCTGGTGCATGTTGATTTCTTTGTTAAATGGACAAACATGCAGAGGCTGATCTCGTTCTGCAGGAAAGTCCTAGGGTGGCATCTGGGATGGGGGTCATTCTGCTGCATAAACCAAAGAGTGGCTGGCTAGACGCACTCACTCACAAAGTTGGGCACAGTTTATCCAGTGTAGGTTGTGCGTGAACAGCCCAGGAGTGGGGGTTCTCATAGCGGAGCAGAGACAGATGGGCTCCAGGGGTGGAGGATTGGGGTGACACTGCAATTCACCCATCCAGATTGCACCAGGGGAACATCACACAGCATGGAGGCTGAGACACGGGCTAGCCCCTGACCCCTGGGTCCGTACTCAGGTGGCAAACCCATGCCGCTGCCTGTGACTTGATGGGCACGCTCCAGGTTTTAGTGCACCCACTTGAGCAGAGCTAGCACGTCTCCCTCGAAGCGTTGGCAGACCTGCTCCCAGATGCGGTGGAGACGGACCCACAGAGTTCTGGGGCAGCAGTGTAATGTTTGACTAACCACACACTGCTTGATAAGGAAAGGGTGTGTGCAAGCCTCCCTCTATCCATGGCAGCCAACAGCACCGTGCACAGAATAGTGAAATGCATTAAAGGAACCGAATGGAGAGTACAAAGACCACCAGACTTAGCCCACAAACATGCCTGGAGTTGGGAAGCAGGGTAAATGTGTTGGCCTGGGGAACGTTTACAAATGGAGCCTAAGGCTACGATAAGACCCACAACACACTGCAACTGGCCCGGGTCAGCTGCCTTGGGCCTGCACAGCATTAAATTGTAGAGCAGACATCTGGGCTTGGCCTGGAGCCTGGGCTCTGAGAGGGAAGGGCCAAGCACTTTTAGCCCCAGAGCCCGAACCCCGCAAGCCCAAGTCAGCTGAGCCGGGCTCCGAGACTCAGTGCCATACGTCTATGCCCACAGGGTTTCTCAAATGCAGCTGGTGGCAAGCAGGGGTTTTCCAGTGGTCACGACAGCCTCTGGGACAGAAATCTGAGCAGGGGCAAAGTAGCGTCCCCTCCGTGCAGCACCCAGGGCTCCGGGGGAGGGCTTCAGCCACCCCCCACCTCTGATTCAACCTGGGACTCCAGGGACAGGCGTCAGCTCCCCCTGCTTCAGCCTCCCTTCCAAGTCCTCCTTTTTCTATATAAAAGCTCTGTCCGGCCGGCTTTTTTTTGATGTCTGGGAAAAGGGGACAGGGGAGAGGGCCTGGAGAGAACACCCGCGAGAGCCCTGGCAGGGCGGCGCTTCTCCCCAGTCCTCCTCTTCCCTCCCCTCTCCCAGCATGGCTGTTCCCCCCCCAGTCCTCCTCCTTCCCCCAGCCATGCAGCTCTTCTCCTCAGCGCTCCTCCTCCCTCCCCTCTCCCAGCATGGCTGTTCCCCCCCAACCCTCCTCCTGCTCCCTCCCCTCTCCCAGAGTGGCTGTTCCCCTCCAATCCTCCTCCTCCCTCCCCTACCACCTCTCCCCACGGCCATGGGGCTCTTCTCCCCAGCGGTTGCTGAGCCGCAGAGAGCTGTTCAAGGGCAGGATTCAGCTTCTCTCAGGTGAGGAGGGGCTGCAGGATGTTGACTGCATTGTGGGATAAATTTGGAATTTTGAATACTTGGAGTAATGATTTACCAGATTGTTACAGAAGAGGGTTTTAGTACGACCCAGCCACAGATAAAATTACAAATAAGGATTTTTCCAAGAAATAATTAGAACTACAAAGGATTTTTAATACATTTTATAACACTTTATTGCTAAAAGCATAAATGTAAACAATAAGAATGAAAACTGAACCACCAAATACAATAAGAAGGATATTTAACACAATGTTATACAAAAATTTAAACCTTAACCAACTAAGTTTAACCTATGTCCTATAGAATAGTTACCAAGTAATTTATACTTACACTTCTTCAGGATAAAGATGTTGAGATGAGGACTGTAGGCTTTAATAACTTTAAGTAGACTTATTTAACTAACTTATCCCAAAAGAAAGAAAAAGAAAAGGTTCGTGGGTTCTGATTATTCTTCGGCCTGGGCAAGATGGTTGCAAAGTGAAAGGTATGGAAGCTTCAAAGCTTACCCAAATTTCAGAGACTTAAAATACCGTTTTTTCCCCTTACATTAGACTTTACACCTTTATATCCCTCCTCTCTGCTAGCATGTGAATTTACTCCCCTAACAATATGTGGTGACTGAGCTGCCAGCTGATGGCAAGCGAAGTGTCTCTAGCTGAACTCACAGAAGTCGGAAGCATGGCCTGGATGTATACGGTGCCAGGTCAGGTTCTAACCTTGTAGCAATGTGACACGAACTCTTAGGTCTTCGGAAAAGGATTTTGAGGCCTCAGTACTTAGCAGACCTACTGAACTAACTGGCTGGCATGTTACTCTGAGAGTGTGAAACCTCACAGAGAATAAAGGTGTGGGGATGACATTTCCCTGTGATGGGAACACAAGCATCTTTACTTGCTCACTCCGCACAGGAGGATCAAATCCACCCAGCTCACTCTGACCATAGAGACCTTTACAACGCAACGTGTAACTCGGGACGCACGTGTAACTGTGGTATTGTAGCAGGGACCAGGGAGACTAAAATACACCTAAAAGGAACTTCATTTAACAATTCCAGAGGGATTGTCATGTTCGTCTCATTCAGCAAAAGAAACAAGGAGTCCTATGGCACTTTTAAAGATAACAAATGTATTTAACGCATTGTCAATTAATAAATAAATAATAAACAATAGTATAAATATTTAAATAAATAAATATAAAAATAATAATTAATAAATACATTTATTAGTCTTTAAAAGTGCCTCAGGACACTCTTTTCATTTAAAATGGATCCTTTGCTATTAGAGAGGGAAAGAAAGCTGCTTTGCCGTAATATCCTGTTTGCAGATGTGTTGTAGCCATGCTGGCCCCAAGATCGAGACAGACAAGACGGGTGAAGTAAGTGCTTTTATTAGACCAACTTCTGTTGGTGATTTGAAACAAGCTTTCAAAAGCTTGTCTCTCACACCAGCAGATGTTGGTCCAATAAAAGATATGACCTAGCCACCGTGTCTCTCTTAGGAAAATTCAAACACAAACATTTGCTACCCGTTCCCCCCCTCCCCCCCGATGCCATAGAGCTCCCAAAGCTGAGTCTGCCAGTTAGCTAGACTTGCTATCTCCAATGGGGTGTTTCAGAACAGTGGAGGCATTTTAATGCAGAAATTGTATAACTCTAGTGTTTGCATAACAAATAGCCTGCTTCATTTCAGTTAACCTTGCAAACAATACAAAGACTATTCTCTAGCAGCCAAAAAAGCAGACATCTGTCTGAACCTTCCTCTGTAGTTCTGCATCGGAATTGCCATCGCTAGACTCTTGTTAAAGGCTATCAACAAGCCCAAGAGAACAGCTTTAACAAACCCAGTAACCTGTGCACCAGATACCCTTTCTACAATCGTCTTCTTCAACCACATGATTAAGAAAAATATTTGCATTGATTTACATAGATTTTCATAAAATCACTGTTGGCTTTACCGCACACATCAATTAGCTGATTATAACTGATACAAAGGACTCTTTGTACTAGACGTTAACACTGCACCCAAAATACTAACTCATACTCTGCGAAAGGCAGTTTATTTTAATATTTTTTAATTAAAAACTAGAGTAAGAAGTAGAAATAGTTTCTAGCCACTGGGAGGTTTTGAATATTTTCTCACTTTCCTTAAACTCTCCTTTTCTCCTGCTAGTCTTAAAAATCATGTCCCTTATTTCCAAAAGAGAGAATTGATGCAGGTGGCAGAAGGAAGTTTTATTTGTGTATTTATTTTAAAGCATTTACAGACATGGGGGTCTCTTTTCGTTGGAGAGAGACACCCTCAATTGGTCAATTCAGCCCATCGTTCAGGAGTGCGCTTGGATTCCTCCTGGACACTAATCCCTCACATAACTCTTCTGCAAGTAACAATGTCAACCATTTCGGGCTGGCTAGGAGAGTTCGTCCCATCTTGGCAGATGATGATCTGGCATCAGTGATTCATGCCTTTGTCAACTCTCAGTTGGATTACAGAAGTGTGACGTACCTGGGCACAAAGCCTTCAGTGCTTAAAGAATCACAGCTAGTTCTGAACGCTGCAGTGAAGCTCCTCAACAGCACAGTTGACCACCTGCACAACCTGCCCTCTGCTGACTTCCCACAGAGAATCAGATCAAGTTGAAGGTCTCAGTCCAAGGTGCTCCATGACCTGGGCCCAAGATACCTAGAAGACCATCTAACATTCTGGGATGAAGATCATGGTCCACAACACTGCTACTCTGCACCATGGAACTAACTACAGTAAGGGTAAAATTGGTCTGTGCAGAAGACAGCTTTCTTGGGGTGGGGTGGGATGGGATTGGGGGGGGGTTAGAGACTGTGGAATAAACACCCCCCAGGAAGTAAGAACCTCAAGTCAGGGGTGGATTAAGGGGCCTCGGGGCACTGATCCATTGATGAGGTCCCCCACCAGTGACCCCCCCCGGTCTCCCACCTGGGGCCCCAGTCCCACACTGCTGCTGGTCTGTCCCTGAGGTAGATGGACTGACTGGCACACGGTGCAGCTTCCGGTGCGGCCCTCCAGGACCACGGGCTCTGGAAGGCCACACAGCATGGCAGCCAACCCAGTCCCCAGAGCAGAGCAACCACATGCTTGCCCGGCCCACCCTGCCCCTGGGGGCGGACCAGCCAGCCCAGAGGCGGGGCAGAAGCGCAGAGCCCGGCCTCTGGCTCAGCTCAGCCCCATCACACCAAGCGCCAGCAGGGTGGAGGGCCCCCACATAGGCCCATGCAGTAATCTGCTCCTGCTTCAAGAGCAAGGTGCATGTCTTTGAGTTCCCTTCTCTAACGTACAGCAACACGTGTGCATATTAAATTCCCAAACAAGGTGTTACCCTGCATGCAGTTCTCCCCGGCGGTGGATGAGAACACACACACACACACACCCATCCACCAGCTGTCAGCCACCTTGATCCCTACTACAGTGATGAGCGTGATAAGAACCTAGCTAGAACAGGGATCTCTCTCTCTCACACACACACACACACACACACACACACACACACACACACACACACACACACCAGCTGTCAGCCACCTTGATCCCTACTACAGTGATGAGCGTGATAAGAACCTATCTAGAACAGGGATTAAACCAAAGCGTGACTAGAAATACCCAGCTATCCGATTTTTAAAGTTTGGATCCCAAAACATAAAAACCACCTTTCCATATAAAGGATGTCCAGAAGAGGCCCAACCAAAAAGGCAGAAGAAGGGAATCAAGTGTGAACTGTGCTTTTAAAGCAGCTAAAATCATGGTGTATGGGAGGAGTGACCATTATTCCTTCAGAATTAATTACCAACATCTGCGGGAAAGCCATGAATAGCTAAGTACAACACTCGCATCACTCTTGCTTGGGCAGGGAGTAATAATTCACACTGAGACGGGTTGAGGAAAAATCAGCTGAATGGGACCCACTAAAGCCTGCCACAGACAGATGCTCTGGGTTATTAAAGCACAAAAGTCTAAAGTTACCCCAAACCAAACCAAAGTGGTCCTTCAAAGTTTTCCACCTAGTAAGTGCAACTTGATATTATAACTCTTAATGCGTCCTTCTAGCTACCATAGGGCAACCAGACGTCTCAATTTTATAGTGACAGTCCTGATATTCAGAGCTTCATCTTATATAGCGGCCATCACTCTCCATCCTTATCCCAATTATTCACCCTTGCTAACTGCTCTAAGCTGCCACCTCCCCTCCAATGACACTAAGAAATTCTGACATTAATGTGTGCACAACAGCAACATATCAAGGACATTGTTTTAAATAAAATGCATCATCTTAACAGGATCCTTACAATACCACAGTATACCTTTCCATGGACTTCAGAGATCACAGTATAAATAATATTTCTTCACGCTATCTTTCAAGGAGATCGGTCTGCAGCCAGCTTAACTTTAATAATGTTTTCCTGCTAATTTCCTGTTGTGCTGCATGATTAACTTCAGCTTCAACTATAAACCGATGGCACTGTTGCTGCATAATTCCATTTGCACTGACTGAGGCTCTAGGAAATGCCCTTTAGTAAACTGCAGAGACAGCCGGGAGCAAAGGCAAGAACAGCAAGGAAGGACATGGATGTTTACAATAAGCAGAACTGGAATCGTAACAGCTTTGGACAGCAAAGAATACAGCTAATAAGTTCGCCTGCACGACTCTGCCTGCAGACAAGAGTGATGGAACATTAAGAGCTTACAGCGGCCCAGGCTTTAAAGACTCCATTCTGGACAAGGTTCATGGAACTACAAAATTGTAACCGGGCCGATCCCAAACATGGTGGTGGCCCAGATTCTAGCCCTGATCCATAGCTAAGGGTATGGTCCATGCCAAATGTGTGCTGGCAAAACAGTAGGAATGGACGCTTTCCTCTGAAATGGATCCGGGTGTGGTGTGGCACTCTGCTCAGCAAGTCCCAGCAGAGATGCCTTGTAGTCAGTTTCCCTCTGACGCACGGAGCTGCCAGGACAGACAGCGGGAGGCTGTATTCCCCTCCTGCCTACGCTGTATCTGCTCTGCAGACGGAGAACATTTGATTCGTCTCACCATGGCAGTCACCACTTTCTCTTTAAAAGGAAAAGGCCGAATAAGAAGCAAGTTCAGATGGAGGCAAAGAACTTGAGATATCGAGATTGTGACTCTTGAGATCTCATTTACAAAGAGCGAAGACCAACACCATGTGCACAGCTGAATCGAAAAATCAGAAAATAACCCTGTACGTATAGCATGCCGTCCCAGCTGCCCTGTGGCACAGGGCAGTTTGAGGAGCAGCCAGCTGCATCCTTAAAGAAAGGTCAGCCAAGGTGCAAAGGTATCGTCTTAATCTCTCACTCACACCAACTCAGCGCTAGCTCCAGGCACCGCTTGTGCCATGCTAGCGATGGCCAGGATGAGTACAGCCGTGCGGGTAGGTTAAGACTGAGCGGTTAAAACTCTGCACTGAGTACGTTATATTGTAACACACACCACTTCCTGCAAAATTCACTGTTGGCCGAGATCTTCCATGCTCTGTCTCCCCTGGAGGTCATTTGGTGGGGGCAGGCGGGGAGGTGGCCTGAGGTGTTAAACTAAGCAATATCCCTCCACTCATTTGTTTTATACGAGATTAATAAAAACTTTACCATTTCCAAAACATCTAGTTGCATTTAGACCTAAAGCTCAAATCGCTGAAGTGAAAGACTTAGCCTGAGCCAGGAACAGAGTCCCCATCTCTTTACGGCTTTCTCTTGGTCTGGAAAATGAAAGATTTTTTAAAAGATAAAAGAAAAATTACACAATGAGAATGCCAAGTAAAAAATCAGGCATGCAGCTTCAAAGCAGAGATGGCAGACAGGCAGGAAAAGCATATGCATATTCAGGGGCCTTACAAGCTTGCTAGCGAAAGAAAGCAAATTCCACAGGTCCCATAAGCTTAAACCAGTGGTTCCCAACCTTTTCAGTAACACGGTACACTTCAATGAGACAAAATTCCACGGCACACCCACTTTTTTCAGCTGAACTGATTGCTCACAAACAACACATTTACTTGCATGTCTACGGTTACGGTCTTACTAGAGAGGTTTGCAACACGTTACATAAAACAAGCTAAAGAAGGATCAAATGCATTAATGTTTCAAATCCACTGGGGAAAAGATACACATCTCAATTTTGCCCTTTGGCGACCTGTGTTTAGAACGGTCACATTTTAGAATCGAAAGACCGATCCCTCACTTTTCATTTGATTAACTTTCACAAGCTGTAATTGCGGTTGTATATAATATTGTTTAAGATGAAACAATGTTTTACACTGATTTGCATTATCTTTATATAAAATTTCACGACACTCTTGGGACAGTTCTCCTGGCATACCACTGCCCTAGATTTTTTTTCTTTCCTCTTTTTATAAGGCCTAGCAAATCACACACAAAAAATACGTATTGCAACAGCTGTATGCCTGTGAATGTGCAATGTGCATTTAGTTAACAAACCCTAAGGGCAGGGAAGGAAGGTTTCCCACCAGTCAGGGCTGGAATGGGATCCCAAATTCAGCCCCTTGCTCCTTCGACTATCAGATAGCAGACAGCATACTTAGGGGCTTTGTGGCGAAGCATCATCGCATCTCAGCAGTGGTTAAATCCAACCTTAAGACCAGTGTTCATTCTATGGATAGCTGCACCTGCCCTTCGCAACAGGGAGGCAAAAACAAACTGGAACCTACACACCACAATGATTGCTACCCTCCCCTTTCTTCCCCCCAATAAATGATGTGGGATCCTGGAGCAAGACCCCATACACCAAACCCCGTTTGCAAATGTTCATGAAGAGGCACAGTTCCATTTAGCCAGTTACCTGAGCACGCTGGTTTGCTATTTTTACTACAATTAGCCCAAATTTGTGCAGAGTCATATACTGGAGTCCAATTAAAGTTGTGACAAACCAGAGGGTGAGGAGATTGAAGTTACAGCCAACTTTCTCCTGGCTCCTCACTGTACCACACAGCCATCAGGTTAGCACACAAGGCTAGGCATCTTGTGTGCTGTCTGCATCTGACAACGAGACCAGTTCATCTGCCTGAGCTTTCAGCTTCTTGATCTGAAACTGCCAGCACACGCTTGGTTTGTGCCTGAGAAGCAAGGAGAATGTGCGCATACATTAGGAATGTAGCATAGCATTACAGGCTCCCTGCTGAACACTACTACCAAGAAGAAAATAGGTTCAAAGATTACACAACACATAATCCCCCCAAAAAGTGTTTACATGCAGCCATTTCGCACCCCTCCCACTCTCCCTTCCCCTCTGCGGCTGACACAGTTTGGTTTATCTGCGGAACCTGCTACGCTAAGGCAGAGAGTTGCTTTCTTAAGATAAGTGGAGGAATCAGTTCCCAAAGCAAACACGTGGGTGCAAACAGAAAATGCCTTCTTTTCCATTGCATAACACCCTCCCTCAAAAGCTGTGGGACAAGCTTTAGCATGGACAGGCCCTGTCTAACCATGAATAGTCAGACGTGGGAGCAAGGGTTTAACACGCTTCCATAATGGCTGAACCAGATACAAGCTACACCTCATAGTGCACCTTACGGGTTATCAAACCAAATCAAGCACTGGGGGGGTATTGAAGACAATGTTAGGCACGTGTGATCCTGGAGCATCTCCAGCATAAATCTGGCTGGTACAGGAACGTGCCCATTCTGTTACTAGTGACAAAGACAGGGATTAGGCAGACTGGTTCAGATTCAAACCACAGCTTTGCTTAGCTGAAATTCTCATTCCACCCTCAAGAGAACCCACATCCATCCAATTTCAGTGTCCGCTGAGATTTTTCCAACGGGAAGGAATGATGTCACCACCTTACATTTCTAGTAAGCCAGTCTGTCTAGGGGATGGGCCACTTCAGTAACAGTTCACAATGTGTTTGGCTCACTGATGAGTGGGGTGTTACACTCTTGACTGATGAGTAAATGGCACCGTGGAGCTATATTTAAAAGCTCTCAAGTCTTCCTGGTAAAACACGCTCAGTTTGCAAGTAAAGAGCCATTCCCGGTTCCCACTGCTACCCCTGCAAATGCCCCATGGGGAATCAGGACGGATTCCATCTGGCTCACTTCTCCTGGAAGGATTCTGCGGGCCAGATCCTATCCCTTGTAACACCTGCAGAACTCATTTCCTTCCATGGACCCTCCAACATGGCAGGCTCACGTATTATCGGAGAAGCAAGGCCTACATACATGGAATTTCAAGACATCTGCAACTAATGGCAGAGCTATCCCCAAACCGCAAGCAGCTGGCTTCCTCTAGCCCCTGGATCTGCAGAATTCTTTCCCGGGGTGGAGAAGAGGGATGGGCAGGACAGTTTGGACAGGGTTCCTACTCCTAAGTAGGGCTTGAGTAATCTGGGAATGGACACCGTTTGGGAAGAAAGCTAGCCTTACACATTCACCTTCCACTGCTGGCATTTAAGGCACAAATGATGTCTGTTTTAACACAGCCTCCGGTCTGCAAAACTGCAGTTCTTGGTCAGAAATCCCCGGCCCTCTGGGAAGGAAACAGCACCTACTTTTGGAAAGTCTGCATGGAGAGGTTGGGAGATTCTGATTCTCGCGGACTGGCAGAGAGGCCCTCATTTCTGTATTTTTGCAAGCCATGAAAGAATTTCTAGCAATAAGAGGTTTCATAAAACCTGAATTTTGGGTGAATGTCACTTTGACCTATCAGCAATTACTTTTTGCACTTTGTTATCTCTTCTTGCCGGTTTGCAAACTACGCCCATGCCAACTTGGTTATCAGGGAGAGCAAATATTGCACTTGTCCACACCAGCACAGTAAATACAAGCACAAACAAAAGCAGAAGAGTCATCAAATGGCTGGCATGAGCCTGGGAACACATCTCCACTCGCGTCACACAGCCAAACTGTTACTTCACTAATGAAAGAAATGGACCAAAAGAAACATTCTGCACAAAGATTTGACGCAAGACTTTACAGCAACAATTTCACTCTGAAGCAATCGTTTTGCTCCCTCTTAAAAATGAACAAGCTGCCTCGGAAAGTTCACCCACTGGCATGTGAAACAAATCAAGAGAAACTAGAGGGTTTGTGAGATTGAAATGGGAGAAAGAACCTTTCGTCTCTAGATCACCTGTTTACGTCTGCTCCTAGTCAGCAGTGACCAAATGGCAGGTTTTCAGCTGGTCTGAAGTGGATGAGGTGGGTGCAATCCACCATTGAAATGAATGGGTCACAAAACAAGATTTCCCCTCACCCCCAAGGCAGGGACATTCTTGGAGCACTGCAGATCAAAGGTGAAGCTTCCCTTTGCTGCTGTCCTGTGGATCAAAGGCTTCAATCTCCAGGGCTACCAGCTGGACACCCGTCACCAGGGCTTAGTTCTCTTTAAAGATATAATGCCACGCTCTGAGGCCTGGCTCTTCAGCATCTCAGGGAAGGTGCTACGGCAGTGAGGAGCTGCTTGTCATTCCCCACATGGAGAATGGGTGCAAGATGGATGGATATGCAGAGAACCCAACCCAGGGAAAGGATGATGGCCAAGTTGGATGGGGAGAATTAAAGGGGTTGGAGTGGAGAAAAATCCTAAATGCGATCAGAAGAGCAGAAAGAGGGAAACCAAGCAGCATGGGGAATGGATCACTGGCTGGTGGATTCTCTCTATCTTAAAGTCTTTAAATCGTGATCCGAGGACTTTAATAACTCAGTCATAGGTTAGAGGCTTATTGCAGGAGTGGGTGGGTGAGGTTCTGTGGCCGGCATTGTGCAGGAGTCAGCCTAGATGATCATACTGGTCCCTTCTGTCCTTGGAGTCGATAAGGCGGCTCCCAAGTAGAATGTGTCCCCTTTACAGCATTGTCCGACACCAGTTGATTTGGGAGATGAACATAGTTGTTTCCCTCTCAGCTGAGAAATCTGAAATAAGAGCTCCGCAGATTTAGCAATGCAAGACCTGAATACTGGGGTGTGGGCTGAGGGTTGCCATAGGCCAGTTGTAACTAGTGGGATCCCTTTCCCACAACATTTATCATCTACGAAAGTTCAAAAATTCATTTCAGAGCAATCGCCATCGTAATATCTGGGTAACCTCTCTAAACAGTTCGGCGAAAACCGACGTGTTCTGGCCAGTTCTGCGTTCCACAAGCTTGCAAACCCAGGAAGTCACATTTAACACTGAGCATTCATGGAGAATTACATTTTAAACTGCGATCGATCTCTCTGTCTCACTACAAACCACTGAAAAGTACTAGCTTTATTGTTTATTAATCTTTGTTCTGAGCAGCAGTGATCACTCAAGATGGCAGACCTTTAAATTTTACTCATATGGCTGAACGATAAACCTGCTACTAGGAAAATGGCACTTTTGACAGCTTTTCCATTATTCAGGTGGTGCATTTTAAAACAAATTCAAGCACAATATGCCTGCAGACGGCATGAGAGATTTCAGGACATCGCCTTGCCCCTCCTCTATAGCTTTCTTCATGAGCACTTCTGTACATGAAAGAACAGGAAACTCCCGATGTTACTGCAATTCTATGGGTTGCCTATAGCCGCGCTCTCCCTCGTCTCATCTATAACACGCTTTTGACTATAATAAGCAAGTTGCAGAAGACCTCAAACCACGCAAGTGGCTTTCTGTAGTAGAGTATTCATAGGGCTAGTCTTCACTGACTGAGGCAAATTCGCTGCCATCAGATCAATCTTCCCAATCAACTGATCAGGTCTGTGAAGACGATCACTGAAGACCACCCTGGTAAGTAGAGTAGCGCTGAGTTGAAGGGAGGGCATTTCCCTTCGACTCAGCGCACAGAAGATACCCTGGTAAGTAGGCAGTTGAAGGGCGATACGCAATGTATTTTAAGTTCTTTGTGTGTCTCCCTTCAACGGCCACCGAAATCCCGCCATGGTGTAGATCTGCCTATAGTTACAGTGCAATGACACCACAAAAAAAGGTTGGATGGGCAAGTATGGACCTATGAAGATGAGTTTCTTGGATAAAAGAAATTCCTGAACTGCCTAAACACTAATGCTAGGAACCTGGGTTACAAAGAATTGTAATTTTTCACTTATGGAGCATAAATTTGACCTAGCTGGTATTATCAAAACCGTCAGGGATGATTCCCATGATTGAAATGTTAAAATCAAACAGCTATAACCTCTTTAGCAAGGATCAAGTGGGTGAAAGGGGAGGGGTAATTAATTTGTTAGTCTTTAAAAAGTGCCACAAGACTCCCTGTTTGTTCTGCTGAACTAGACCAATACAGCTACCTCTATGGAACCACCTGTTTCTGAGTCACAGATAACTGAGAAGAAAATGATCTTGAAATGTTTGTGAATCAACGTCCCAACAAATAGATCACCAAATGGGGTATTATTTGGTGTCTCCTACAGACCACAAAAATCACAAAGGAGCAGCATGACCTTACTCATTATCTGTAATGTCCAGGAATAAAAGCTGTCTGATCATGGGAGACTTCTATTTGAACGACATACTGGAAGTCTCATATTGCCAGTACTAAGACAGTGCTGGAATTTCTAATATTCTATACAAGACCTTGCCTTGACAGATAAAGAAATGAAAATTAACAGGAAACACAAGTGATCATGACTCAATCGCATTTATTATTTATTGATTCATTACTAGATGATGATATATGATAAATGATAGAATCATCAGCAATGCAGAAAAGGCAGATGGGTTCAATACATATTTGTGCTGTATTTGGAAAATACTTGCCATTCCACTAGTATCTCAAGAGGATGTTAAACTGTAGGTACTAAAATAAGACAAAAGTCAGCAGATCCTAATAACCTCCATCCATGAGTTTCAAAAAAAGCTGGCTGAAGAGTTCACTTGGCTCTTAACATTGATTTTCAGTGAGTCTTGGAAAACTACAGTAGTTCCAGAAGAATAGAGGAAAGCTAACATTGTGCCAATTTTTAAAAAGAATAAATAGGATGAACTAGGTACTTTTAGGCTTGTCAGTCTGACATTGATCCTGAGCAGATTCAGGACTTGATTAACAAGAACTGAAGGAGAGAGTAAAGCAATTAATGTCAAGCAACATGGGCTAATGGAAAATACATCCTGTTAAATTAGCCTGATTTTTTTTTAATGGGATTACAAGTTTGGTTTATAAAGGTAATATAGTGCTGATATAATAGACGACTAAGGCATCTGATTTAATATCACATGATGTTCTGATTAAAAACTAGAAAGATCAAATTAAAATGGCGCACACTGAACAGATTAAAAGATGGCTAACTGATAGGTCTCAAAAGGCAACCGCAAATGATCAAGTGGGTGTGTCTCTAACAGGATCCTGCAGAGATGGGTTCTTGGCCCTGTGCTCTATAACATTTATCATCACTGACCTAGAAGAAGAAAAAAAAAATCACTGGAAGTTTTCAGATGCCGCAGAAATTGGGCAAGTGATAAATAATGAGGACAGGTCATTTAGGCTGCGTCTACACTGGCAAATCAAGTCGACTTAAGCTTGGCTTAAGTCGACTTAATTGGCCCTGCGTCTTCATTACACTTTGCCTAAGTCGACTTAAGCAGCTTGCTTAAGTCGACTTAAGCAAAATAAAGTCGACTTAATTTTAATTAAGTCGACTCCCTAACACCACCTTCCTAATCGATCTAAGGCTTAAGTCGACTCTCTAGAGTTGACTTAAGCCAGTGTAGACGTGGGGGAGCCCTAAGTCGACTTTGTCGACTTAGGGCATGGGTCCCTTCTCGCCGGGTCCACTCAGGTCCCAGCAAGAAAGGACCGCGGGGTTTGCTTCCTTCTC
>ML685811.1:5888766-5901515 GCA_007922175.1 Pelusios castaneus
CCAGCTGCTCAGCAGCAGGCAGCTGGAGCGGGGATCCCAGCAAGAAGGGACCTCAGGGCTCCCTTCTCACAGGGACCACTCATGTCCCGGCAAGAAGGAAGCCCCGCGGTCCCTTGTCCCCAGGACCCGTGCTCCGAGCACGGGACTCGGGGACAAGCGAGCCCCACGGTCCTGACCAGGAGGGAGCACGGGAGACCACGCTCCCTCCTGGCCGCGACCGCTTGGTTCGGCCAGGAGGAAGCCCAGGGCTGCCGCGCTCCAGCTGTCCCTCTAGACAGCTGGGGCGCGGCGCGGCCGCAGCCGGGCTCCAGCCGTCCCTCTAGACAGCTGGGGCGCGACCGCAGCCGGGCTCCAGCCATCCCTCTAGACAGCTGGGGCGCGGCGCAGCCGCAGCCGGGCTCCAGCCGAGTCGACCTTAATTCCCTAGTGTAGACATAGCCTTACAGAGCAACCTGGATTGCTTGTTAAACTGGCTTCAGTGAAGCTGCTGGCCACCCTACCACACATTTGAAGATGAGACAAAGCCTTCAGGGAAGACACAATATTCTCTTCTGTAACATATGCTCAGGTACACTAACGGCATCCTTCCAGTTACTGGGTTTTTTTCTTTGCACATGGTGCAGGGATTTGCTTTATGCCATCAGGCTCTTTCCACCGCAGCAGTTACGTGGATGCATTGTCCATTATTAAGCTTTGGTTTTAGTTTATTTGTGACACATTCTGACAACTTCCTGCATTGGTGCCTGTGAAAGGATATCAAATCAGGCACTCCAGACAGCAGCCAAATAAAACTGATCATGCACAAGAACAATGTTATCTTTGGGAGGCGGTCTTGACACTTACGTTATGTCTGTCAGAATAAACATGACTGGAAAGCCTGGTCATCTGCTCTAAAATCACAGAAATCAATGCCTCGGCTTACTATTTCTCTTTCAATATTCTGCACCATGAATACAAAAAGAGAAAAGATGACCAGAGTTTATTATTTCTACATTTTGAACAAACAGTTCTGGACCAAGGGCTGCAATCCCTGGAGAAATTCACGAAGAATCGAGACACGTGTGTTTTACTGGACTTTTTAAAGCAATGTGGCGATCAGACAAGTCACCACATCTATAAAGCTTGTCTGACAAATATTTCTACCTCACAGTATACTATGAATGTGAGTAGTGTATTCTGCAAGAGATACAATTCTACCTGACGAGACGTTCTGCTCAAGTTTTTCATGTTTCTCCCAATTCTGAACATATCTGTGCTCCAGCTATAAAGTGACTGTATAAGTAGTTTTAATGTATTTCTTTCATTTTTAGAATGCGTTTCGTTTTAAAGCAGTCTACCAGCTATTCCCATGGCTGCACACAGCATACAATACGCTGCAAGTTAAATTCCAATTTCTGTTCTTGTCCATCTTTCACTGATGCTTGTAATTTACCAAATTCTTTCTGGGTAGAAATTTATGGCTTTGTTTAAGCAAAAAAAAGCATTTTTCAGAAGCTGGGGCAAAATTCAAATTGCTGAGTTATTCAGATGAAGATAGTTATTGGAGTGTAACATTTCTTATGAAAAACAAATAATTAAACGTAGGAACTTGAAGCTTGGTTTATTTTGTGCATCTCAGCAACAGTCAATATCAAAGCCATACTTGAAGAAAATCTGTTCTGTATTTTAAAAGGCGAGAACACTTATTGTAGATAACAGAAATTCAATGTAATGTTGAGATTGGCCTTTGCCAGCCCTAACGTACCTTTAAAACCACTGCACTGATTTCCTTCCTACCCAGCTTGTTCTGCACTTAAACCGTTGCAAAAGACTTTGCAAAAAGTTGCATAAAAATTCTAGTTGTGCATTACACAAATTATTTTTATTTGACCATAGTTTAAGACCTAAGGACAAAGGGGGAGAGTCAAGGTTGAACATTCACAGCCTAACCCTGCATTTCCTGACTCAAGAGCTTGACTTCCCAACTTTACACTGCCAGGTGCACGGACTGTCTCTGTACAGTCCCGCACAATGGGGTGCGGGTCCATGGCTGCAGTTCCTCGGCACTCTGCTGTAGTATCAATGAATGTACATTAACGTGGACAGGTTTTAACAAATCAAATATACACACGTTTATACAGACTATACACACAGAGAGAGACCCATATACAGGAATCCGCACCAGCCACTGAAACGCTGCCACCTTTGGTTCAAAATAGACATTTAATAGCACAGTACTAAATGGAGGCCTATAAATACATAAAAGAGAGTATTCCATTACAAACCAAAAAAGGATCACACCTAAACATAGGTTCAAACTGTTTTCTAAGAGATGCACATATGCTGTTAATCCAAATGGGAGCAGCATGTTCATCTCAGAGGGCAGACCTCAGCCTTAAAGTCAGCTTTCTTGCTTCTCAGAGTTCCAGCTAGGAAGTATACGCTTCAGTTTATGAAGTGGTGAGGGTCAGAAAGAAGAGCCATCTTGGGGGTCGAGAAGGATGTGTAGGTATATGCTACTTCTGTGGCCCCCCACTACTGTAGCATCTGAACACCTCATAATTGTTATGGAAGAGGCTATAATTGTTATAGGAAGAGGCTATCCTCATCCTACAGATAGGAACCGGGGCATGAAGAAGTAAGTGATTTGTCCAGGGTTACGCAGGAAGTCTGTGGCAGAAGGGGAACTAACCCATGTCACCCACTGTAGTGTGGAAAGTGTAGAAACAATGCAAAGTATCAAGATCCAAATTTCTCAGAAGTACAGACCCACCTTTGAATAGGCACGGTGTCTGAATTTCACACGTGCATCGAGATTTGTGTGTTTGTGGCACCCTTCCTTCTGCTTGCACGAGGGAACACAAGAACATCACACAAAGCAAACACACACTCAAAAGTTTGGCACGGCTTTTATACCCACTAAATCCAGTTCACACAAACAGTTTGTAGTTTGTCACTTTATGCCAGTTTGCAGACGCTCAGATGTGGAGAGGAAGCACTGAGAGAGAGGTGCATGTAATCTGCAGGACTCGGCCAGGACTAAAAGAAGGAGTCACATCTGTGACCAAATTTCCTGGGTTGCTGGTGTTTAAATTAGAGCTCCAGTGTTACTTTAGTGTATTGTCATGTGAGACACTTTCCTGGAAAGCTCGCACGCCTCTGCAGGGAAATCTGAGACACTCAACCAGACCTCAACAAATGTGCTGCACTCCTAGACGCTAATCCCAGAACTGGGTCGCCTGGGTTTGTGTCACGTTAGAGGGCCCCCCTTTCCCCTCATCACTGAAATGCCTCTGCTGCCACTTTTGGTAGCAGTGTGGGGCAAAGAGGGCCCTCCCCACTGCCAAAAAACTGCTGCCGCCGCAGACACTCGTGGCAGCGGAGGTCTAGGATGCAAAAACCCCACCATCACAGACGCTTACAGCGGTGGACCAGGGTGAAGAAACCCCTTTCCATCCACGCTGAAAACAAGCCACACCACTGAAGGCACTGGACAGCTTCTTTCTCCCAGTCACCAGGAGACATTCTGGCCCCTGGAGTACCCCAGCACAGCTGGAGACCAGGATACAATTCTTGGGCACCATAGCGACCTGGCACCCAGGTTTTGTCGAGCCTTCTCATAAA
Source organism: Pelusios castaneus (assembly GCA_007922175.1). NCBI lineage: Eukaryota > Metazoa > Chordata > Testudines > Pelomedusidae > Pelusios > Pelusios castaneus. The sequence goes on from ML685811.1 coordinate 5,892,370, forward strand.
CTGATGATGGGAGAGACGCAGAGACGCATACTCCATCCACCCCAAAAAGAAAGCCATGTCACACTAAACAAGTTTTCAATAGGAAGCGTGAGGGGAGAGTGAAATCCTTTGAATGTGTATGAAAGGCTCTCCAAACTTCAGAGGCACAGATATAGGGACAAAGTTTCAAAGCTGCTTTTTAATCTGATCGGCCATAGGGTTTCATTTCTTTGCCTAAGACCTGAATGTTTACCTAGTGAAACTGGAGACCTGGACTCTAGTTTCTAGGGTCATCCTCCTGTGTATGATTTGCTTTCGAAGTATCAGTGGCACTCTCTCAGGAAAGTTTGATCCTTCCCCCCTCCATTCCTATGTGAAGAGGGAGTGTTAGCTGTGCACATTTCTGATCCTCAGACCAGCTAACCTCCAATAGCCCTCTACAGCAATTCCCCAGCAAACTGCCCTACACTACTGCCAATATGTTTAATTTCATGCTGGCATGTTAAACATTTGATAGGAAAGCCCAAGAACATTCCAACAAAACCTGTTGCTATGTGTAATGCAAATACAGAGGTGGAAAGAGACCCTGCCTGTTTCATGAAGAGGAGCTTTAATTCCTTTCCTTCCGGTGCATACCGATGGCCAGAATCCAGACTTCCCACTGCCGGAACACGAGGAATCCTCATTTTGCTTTAGGCATCCATCCCAGGCACATCCACTTCAATAGCAGATGTGTCAGTACGGCTCTTCTCCGAACTTTACCGTCATCTCTGTCCAGAAGAGTTTGCTACTTGAGATAAGAGGGAGGGAAAGTGGATTGATCTTTGCTAAGTGACCACTTTTGGACACAAGCATTACTCAGAAGGGCAATACAAATGCATGTGGGCATTAACTATTTCCTAGCCAGTGTGAAGAAAATGGAAGATGACTTGCCAGATGCTATACAGCCTGCCTTCCACGCTTGCATACAGATTCCCCTAGTACTCGCCTATTTGATGCTCTAACGACAACACTGCAGGCTGTTTACTGACTGCATGACTGAAAATGGCTGCTAGAACAGAGAATGAGCAGCATATCAAAGCTTCTTCTCTGCACTAAGATTTCTCAGTTCAACAGAAAATGAGAAGAGTCTCCTCGGAAGGATTTTGAGACCACTGCCCAGTAGGACAAATATTTACATACAAAACCAGGCCAAATACAATACTGGGTAGCAAGAGGAAAAGTTAGAGTTGAGAAGCTAAACCCAATGCAACTTTACTCCATTAACCATCCCTTAAACAAAGGCACTGGCTTCTCAAAACTCCCCCCATCATACACCTATGGTGCAGCTTCAGGAACCCACTGGAACGGTCAGAAGTAAAGACACCAGAAAGAAAGACGTTCTCAAAGTCTCGGAGAAATTCATCATAGCTGGCAGCCAGTCTACAAAAGCTAAAGGGTGCAAAGAAGTTAGAGTAATTAAGTTGGCAAATAATATTTTGTTCCTTTGTCCCATAATAATATCTCATTTGGGGAATGAAAATTAACTGACAGTTTAATAAAGGGTATTTAGAGTTTAATGAACTGAAGGTGAATGAGGGGTACTCTGTACCGGTGTGAAGTCAAACAGATCCAAAAAAGGGGAACTGACAATCTACAGAGGATACAAGCTTTGGAGCATTCCGGTCCTGGAGATGCTATTTACTTTGCAATCCTGATGGGAAAGACAATTAAGATCACAGAGGAAAGGCAAACTAAGTCTAAACACGAACTAGCCATCTATTTCCAACTGAGAAATTGTTTACCAAACATGGAATCAAGGAATATTTCTATTTTACATGAACTACAAGAGCAAATAATGCGTCTCCCCCATCAGTAGCTCCGCAGCACTTTAAAGGGTCCAGTACAGTACAAGAGATCCCCTTCTGATCACAGTCCAATGCAGAATTTTAGTTTTCCAATGCAAAAAGCACCTTGGATAAATCCCTGGCGTATAAAGGCTCAAAGAATTACGCCTGTGGTCAGTTTATTCCAAGAGATGCATAATTCTTCAGGCCCTTTCCTCAAGAATAAAAATGAAATGATTTTTCACACCTTCACTTACTGCCTCTTGTTATTATCTGAATTGTAGCAACCAAGAAGACAGGCGACAGCTTTGGTTCCTCTTCTACTTGTTGCTCAGCCTTCCCTGGAGATGAACATTTAACACTGGGAAACATTTCGAGTCTGAAAGTGCATTGTGTTATTAATCTCCCCATGGTCTTCCTCAGCGAGGCCACAATTCCTTGGAAAGGATCAAGCATTCCCAGCAGCTAAGTCTTGATATGGTAAGGAACTCCCCGGCATCAGGCTTCAGCTGTCCAACGGCTTTTTAGAAAAAGGCCTCTGCAGTTTCTCCTCCTGGCAAGATTCGCAACAGATGGAAAGTCAGTGACAACAGAGGTGGACGCAGGATAGCAGCGCAGAGCATTCCAGCACAGACTCTCTGAGTTGTCCAAGGCCATCGTTGCAGAAGTTCCCAATTGACAGAGTGCACCTTTAGTAATCTTTCATTTGACAGGTCACTTGATCACTGGTTTCACCAGCCGCTGTTTCCTTTGCTGGTGTGTACAGAAGATGACGACCATGCACTACAACAGAAAAGAATCAACCAATTTTTAAAGAGCACAAGAATGAATTAGCAAATAGCAAACTCTATTTTATAGAGCTGAGTAAAGACACAGGCTTGTCATCTTCCTTTCCTTCCAAGACGTACTGATGTCCTTGAAGTCTGATTTTCACAGCCACCTCCATTTTCTCTCCAGCTTCCTTTCCTCTCTATTTTTTTTTTAAGCGGGCCCATGAAGAAAGCACTCTAAAATGTGTGATTCTAAACACTAGCTCAGAGAAAGGGAAGGTCATTGCAGCAGCAACGATGGAAAAGAAAGTTGCAGGAACCCTTTCACTGTGCTAAACTGGAATCTTGACAACTGCAAAAGAAATGACTGCTATTTTCTTAGCCTTGCACTTCCCTTTGTTCAATGTTGTTAGGTTAAAATAAGGATTCTCCAACCACCATTTGTACAGTCCCTTATTCGCAGCTTACAGAGAATGAAATGTTTGAAGAACCAAAACGTCTGGTCATCGAAGTGGTGGATGGGGATATCTAAAGCTCGCCTTCCCTGTAAGTGAAGGAGCGTTGACACTTTGGAGAACCAGCAGGGGATGTTAATGGTGTTTAAGGGCAGTCAAGCATCCCGGGTCCCAACGTTTGTATGCAGAAGCAGAATTCTCCGATAAAAATACTTCAGTAAAAAAAGTAATGTTATGTGAAAAGGAAACGCTCAGCAGAATCACGGTCCAAGTTTATCTTAAATAGCACTACATGGCTTTGCCCATGTAAATTCAGGTAACAGCCTGGCAACTGGATAAGTTTGAGCCCTCTTGCTAATATTAACATCAACTTCCCCAAACTATAGACTCTCCCTGGACATGCCTTATGTGACCACAATCTTCCTACTTCTCTACTTTCTAGAGTCCCCTATTATTCCTCCCAAGGTATCACACTAGGCAGGCAGCCACTCACCTCTCCCCCGAAAGTGTAGTATTTAGAAACACATTCAGGGCAACAGACATTAAACCTGATCCCAAAGCGCAAGCTGGCAGAATCACCACCTTCAGAGACACAAGTGGGCTCTCCGTGCAGAAAGTGCTGAGTCTCTCAATCCTCTGACACACACACCCCCTCCCCCAGATGACTTTGGATATTTAGACTGCTCTTCGGTTCACCTGACATTAAAGCTTCAGCCTCAACAGGGCAGGGAGGTTTAGCCTATTTATGAAACAGACAAGGCTCCGGGGTTGTGACTTGCCCAAGCTGTCAGTGATAGATTTGAGAAAAGGACAGGGAAATGCGAATTCCACATTCTAGCAACTAGACCACGCTCCTTCTTACATAAATAGACAATTAATTCTGCCTAAAAAAATAAAATTGCTGCATTTTCATACCCAAACCGCACGAGAGAAATAAGAAAAAAGATGCATGTTTTGCTTATGGACCAGTGAATTCTCATTTGGACTAATGTGATTATAAAATTCTGCAGGTTGAAAATAGTTCAGCATTAGTCATTAATCAACACTTCAAACTTGTAGCAGATTTAAAAGGAAATCTTCCCCTCTTCAGTTCAGAAAGAGATTCTTTCTGAGGCAATTGCGTTTACGAACACCTGACAAGAGAGCAAGTGTCTTCCCTAAATCCAGCCACTTATCTGTAGGCAAAGCTGCTGTTCTCCTTTTTTTAATTTTAAAAGGAAAGTTTATATTTAAAAAAAGAAAAAATAAACATCTTAACAAATCTGTCTGCTGGGAAAGTATTGCACTTCCATAGACTGCACCTGAATATTAGGAATATTCTATTATGCATGATTCTCACATTACTTTTAAAGCAATGCTAGGTTTTATCCTAGAAATTAAGAAGGAAACTGCCTATTTTCGTAGTAAATGATATCAGGAAGATTGAAGTACCCTATCACAGCTTGGTTTTTAAATTAATACTTATCAAGCAGCAGTCACAGAAATTTGGGAGCAGATCTATCTTGAGAGAGAGAAATGTGAAGTTTAACAATGCACTCAACTTGTACACTAGCTCTCTCATATCTCGGTATCAGACTCCAGTGAGATCATGTGATATTTGAAGATTGTAGACTGTTTGTAGCCAAACAAAAAAGAGCTGCCAAGTTCAATATGAGTTATTGATCTAACTGTTTGGCAGCACAAGATATAAAGTATGACTAGCGAAAGCTTCTTTCTAAGGGTGTGTGGACTCAAGAGTAAGTGAGGTGCATTGAATGTTGAGATAAAGTATAACAGGTTTTCTTTTGCAATGAAAAAATCCATAGGATCCTGTAAGGGAAGCAATTTTTTCATAGTAATTTCTGCCATTAGAAAAGCTCGTTAAAACTGGAGCTGGAACGTCAAATTCTTAAATTTAAATTTAATTCTTAAATTCTTCAATACCTAATAATTCCTGAGAAATTAAAAGTTACAAGTTAGTGTTAGATTAAGGGTAATTAATGAGAGCTAGCGCTCAATTCAGGCAATTCCAAAATTAAGGTTACTAACATCTTTGTATTTTAACTCCAGTTTAAGGTTAATGCTATACTTTTTTTAGTCCAATTTTCATCAATTAATGTAGGGCTTTACTTATCACTTTTTAATCTAGGCCATAACACACAGACTATGCAAATATGGCAAAGTAAACATGATGCACTTCTGAGTTCTTAATTTCTGAGTTCCCTGACTTAAGCATTCAAGTCTTAGCTTTCCCATTGCATCATTGCCAGTTTATTACATCTGTCACACCGTGTACAGTAGCTGCTAACAGCAATAAGTGAATGATTATGGGAACGCATTAATATACCGTCACAGACAGCAAGACCACAGACTTCCTCTGGCTCCCACAGATAAGACGAAGTATTAGAGCTTATTAATTAAGATGGGAGAAATGTGGTTGTAACAAATTGGAAAGTCAGAAGCTTCTCAGTTAAGATTCCAGGGAATCTGAACTAAATGTACCCAGGATAACTGTTCCCATATCAGAGTGTGGCGAAGTGGTGGGAGCTAGGTACTGGTTTTTACACGATGTACAAGAAATAATTTATCACTGTAAACTACTTCCCTGGAAGAAAATGTGGTTGGATCAGTAGTGGCATGAGCAATATTTAAGATCTTCTAAAAGTACAACAGTTGATGGAATTTCCAGTGTAAACTAGACCCAAACTGAAATCCAATTCTCAGGTAATGAAATAGTTTGGGTTCTTTATTTACCGTAAGGCGCTGTGGTTTGTGGTTCATAATGTAAAGAACTTGTGGATGAGGGTTAGTAGCAGGGGACTGTAGATAGGTAAGCAGATAAGGAGCATGTTACAGGGTCAACATTAAGGTTCTGGGTCAGTTCTTAATTCTTGTTCTACTTCTATGCTCAGGTGACGTTCGCATCCAGAAATTTCCACTTAAACAGTGTGACAAAGAAATACCACTTGAGTATTTTCCTGAAAATTGCATTACTCAGCCAGTAGGTACTTGTACACAACCAAACTGGGGGTCAAAAGAATTACAGATCCACATAAAGTAGGCTCAGAAACACTGTTAGATATTTGAAAGCTAGGGGCAGGCATCAGCAGGAAGTTCAACCTCTGGGCAGGCAGAAGTGTGTGGACAAACTGGAAAGCACCCTTAAAGTTTGCGAAGTGGCACTTACGGCAGAGTAAGAAAGCCCTGTAAGAAAGCCCAAGTCTACGCTCGCAGCACTTTTCGGTGGCAGAGATAAGCAAGCAATGTGAAATACCATGTGCATCTCCCATTACCGTAGTAACTCTCACTGACCTCCCTATACACGCTGCACTAAGGCGACTGGAAATGCTGTCCAGTCAACTTAGCGTTACTCTACTTATGGGGCTGGAGTGACAGCGTTGAGCTGTAGATCAATTGAGCGCGTCTTGAAAGATCGCTCAATCGAAGCCGGAAGAGTGAACCGATGGCAGCGTATAGACATGCCCAAAGGCTTAATCTCAACTGAACTCTCCAGCAAGAACCATGAGCTCCATAGATCTATTGGTCCCAGAAATTCAATGTTCCCTGTAGTGTATGAATGAATTATTCCACGGCATTTCAGACCTGTATTCATACTGGATCACCTGCCTCCATACTGGATCAGGCTGAAGTCAAGCTCATTCCAGGCTTCAACCAACAGCTCTTCCATACAGCTACAGGGGGCTGGCTTTCTCGGAAGTTTGCTGTAATATTAGAAAACAAGCTTGCTTGGCTAGTTCAACTATTGTAACAGATTATGAAAAGCCATCCAGGAATTTCTCTAGCTATTGGGTTCGAACTGGAACCATTTTTAATGAGTAACGCTAATGTTTTACTGTACAAGCTTCCCATAATATTCAACACAGTTGCAGAGCGAAAGAACCCACAGAGTGGAATGAAATTATTTAAAGCAGCAGTGTTCTCCTGTTTGATTTCTCCCCAAAGCAGCTTTTCAGATCTATAAGTGGATCCTATGTCTTTCACAGCACAGAACAGAGGTCCAAACGTAACAGATGACTGGTGTAATAACCCTCCCTTCCTGCTCGCAGCTTAAGGAACTGGGCCAGTATTTGATTTGCTCCCAGGTTCCAGAATGGGCCGTGCAGAATCCCTGCTGCCGTATTGCAGCCACAGAGGCACCTTCAGGTATTTTTCACCCCCAAGAAAAATGCAGAATGACCACACAGGAAGAACATCTACAGGCGACACCTCTATTCCCATAATCCCTCTGCAGTAGCATTGTTTTGGATGTCCCTGCTACCACCATTGTCCCACCAATACAGCAGGATCAGAAGATGGAGCAAAGTTCTCCTCTTCACTCCGTGCTAATGAGCAGATCTGGAGCACCAGTCAGAAGAGACTTTTGTCAAGAGCTCACCATGAGCCATAAGCAGCCGTGAGACACAAACTTCCCCTTGCTTAGAAAAGATTATGGTTCAGAAAGCATTTCCTTTGGCCTCAAGTCTTTCCAGCCTTAGCTAGTTACAAAACAGAGGACTTTAAGCATGGTTGTTATCCAGCTAGATAGCTCAATCTTCCCCACTTCACTGAGCACCTGTAGCTCTTACAGGTAGATGGCCAAAATCTTCATTAAGGCTCTGTTAAGGTTGCCCAAGAATGTGCTTCACATTCAGGAATCTCAGAAGACACCAATGAACAATCTTAACTCTGTGTTAACTACGTGTTGTGAGGCATTTAATCACCTTGGTTTATAAAAAAGTAATCTCAACATTCTCATGCTCTACAGCCCAGCTCTGTCCTTCCACTGCCTCTGGCTCGCTGGCAATCATCATCCCAGCCAATGTTCCCTCTGGGCTGACGATGCAGCTGAGCAAGTTATGGTATTTGCTGAGCAGCAATTTGTGAGGCATGGCACCGCATGGGCCAGTTTTTTGGTGCCGGAAGCATCAGCATGCCTAAGTACCTCGACTCAAAAGAAATGCATAAATGTGGTGTTTTCATTCGAACTTTACTAAAAATGTTAAACTGAAATACTGAAGTTTTATTAATTTACTAAACAAACGTGAGACGATGACACTTGCTGCCGCACCCATCTAGCCTCTACCGTCATCTACACCTCACAGTTTTTGTCGCCTGTCTTTGTCACGTTTCCAGCCTATATATACAGAGTCACGGTCAACCTCATGATGGAAGGTTCAGAAATTTTATTAGCAACATCCATAAAGCTCTAAATACACAAATGGTGATTTTCAAAGGCTTATAACTTGACCAAATCTGGGTGTGTTTTCAGGGAACCTTTCTGTCCCCAGAACTATCACTATCAGTTTTACCATGGAGGCACTAGAGTTCGTCAAGAAAAAGACATTTAACATTAGTAAAATTAGCTATTTTTCACAAAGCTCGCTCTTGGAAAGGGCTGAGCCATTTTTATTGAAATTTAAAAATTGAGCTTGAGGCAGAGAGTGAGCAGCCCACATGAGAATGTTAATTCTTATAAACTAAGACTAGTGAGCTTCTAAAATATTAGGCAGTCAGGTGTTATTCTTCCTATAGAGAATACATGATATAGTAGTATAAGTATTCTATCATCATGAGTCTGAGGAAGCAGTTCATGAGTGACAAAAGGAGATATGCAGGTCATCCTCAACTTATGACACCTACAATCATCATATACTCTGTAAATGACACTTACATTACATGAAAACAGTTATTGTAGGAATGCTTTAGAGACAAACATTTATTGCAAATATTTTTCAAACTCTCACTATAACAGCAGGTGTATTAGTTACCATGAGTTCAGTGTTTCTTGGGTCAGAGGAAGACAAAAAACTCTAAAAGTTGCATGAGACAGCTTGTCCGTGCATATAAAAGTCAGATCCATTGTTCTGGGCCCCTCCAAGGATAGAAGTGAGCATTGGATCCCACAGAAAGGTAGAAAGCTCTGCAAGGCTACAACATATTGGATCATTAATGTGTTATGTTCTTTCATCTGCTCCAGGACTGAACATAGCTTGAAGGAAACGAGTAAATATTTTTTTCAAGTTGATTTTATATTACGTATTACAATTCAGTGGGGAAAGAGTTGGGTTGACTGGGGCCTCATATTTGATTGAAGAGAAGAGAAGAGAAGAGAAGAGAAGAGAAGAGAAGAGAAGAGA
>ML685811.1:5901525-5916690 GCA_007922175.1 Pelusios castaneus
GAAGAGAAGAGAAGAGAAGAGAAGAGAAGAGAAGAGAAGAGAAGAGAAGAGAAGAGGATTCCCACTGAGCTGTACTTCACTGAATTACTTTTTGGTTGTGTCTACACTACAAACAGATATGACTGCAAAACAAACTGCTTGAGCCCCACCAGCTGGTTCCTCACAAATGAACCACAGCCTCAAATCCACATCACCCCAACCTTGTCCACTAATGCCCACATCAGACCCCTCTTTCCCCATGTCCTCCTCAGCCCCCATCCCCATTCCCTAAGCTCCCTAGCCCCAAACCCCCACTCCAGCCCTCCTAACCCCCCACCCCACAGCTTCCCCTGACTTCACTCCAGCCCCTTTCAGACCCCCAACCTCCTCCACACCTCCCCAGGCCTCTCCGACCCTAGCCCCCACCCCAGTCCCCCAGCCTCCTCCATCCCTCCCCAGCCCCCCCTCCAGCCATCCATAGTCCCCTCCACCACTACCCAGCCCCCACCCAGTCTCCTTGTCCCCATGCCCCCTTCACCCCTCCCCAGGCCTCTAAGTCTATCCATCCCTCACCAGCCCCCCATCCTGACCCCTTGCTCCACAGGGACTCACACTGCTCCGGACCCCTCCATTCTCACCGCCCCTGGTCTCCGGCTCACCACGTCCACCACCTCCCGTGTTCCTCCTTACTTTAACTCCTGACTGCAAAGGCCTGGGACCAGCCTGCGGTGGTGGAGCATGGCAGTCAGCAGCGTGGCCGGATCAGGCCATGCTGCCGGCCGCCGCGCTCTGCTGCCGCAGACCAGCTCCTCAGGCCTGATCCAGCCACCGCGCACCATCACCACAGGCAGACAGCGTGGCCGGATCAGGCCTGGGGCTGGTGGCAGGGTGCTGATAGGGGAGATGGTGCCACTCACCTGGCCCCGCGGGGGAGCGCGTCGGGTCAGGTGGCCGGAGGGTCGTTGGCGGGAGCACTCACCTGACAGCTGCTGCGCGAACCTCTGGGGTAAGTGCACGGGTGTGCGACAGCTGCTGCGCGGCCACGCACCCGCACAGCTTACAGGGAAGACGGATCCCAGCCATGGAATACACTGGCTGCATCTTAGTCTCTTCACTGCCCCACATCATTTCATCTCCCATATCAGTCCAGCACAGCCTGGTCCACCCCCTTCAGCCTTCCTCAGACCAAGACAAGCTCTAGACATCCCACTAATGACGTTCATTCCTGGTTTTACATCCTGGTGGGTATGTCGTAGAAGATTAGCGTTAGAAGGGACCTCAGAAAGTCACATACTCCAATCACCGGCTCAAAGGAGGACCAACCCCAATTAAATCATCCCAGCCAGGGCTTTTACAAGTCAGGCCTTAAAAACCTTTAAGGATGGAGATTCCACCACCTCCCTAGGTAACCCATTCCAGTGCCTCACCACCCTCCTAAGGGAAACGTTTTTCCTAATGTCCAACCTAGACCTCCCCCACTGCAACTTGAGACCATTGTTCCTAGTTCTGTCATCTGCCACAACTGAAAACAGTCTCGCTCCATCTTCCCTAGAGCCCTCCTTCAAGAAGTTGAAGGCCACTATCAAATCCTACTTCACCCTTCTCTTCTGCAGACTACACAAGGCCGGTTTCCATCAGCCTCTCCTCGTAAGTCATGTGCTCCATCCCCATCATCATTTTTGATGCCCTCTGCTGAACTTTCTCCAATTTATCCACACCCTTCCTGTAGTGGGAGGCCCAAAACTGACACAGCATTTCAGATGTGGCCTCACCAGTGCTGAACAGAAGGGAATAATCCCTTCCCTCGATCTGCTGACAATGATCCTACTAAGGAGCAGAGTGATTGTTTTAATTACATACATATTCAATGTATGAGCCTGCTGGTGTCCATCCAGTACCCAGACAAATAGCAGCAAGCTAGTCAGCACTACTCAGCAGCGTCCTACATAGCCCACTGCTATCATTCGCCGTTACCGGGGTAGTCTTCAGACCCCAGCCACGCATACAACAAAGCTCAGAGAAAAAGTGAAAATGATTGTAACATGGTGCCACTCCCCCAGGAGCACCACGTGAATAAAAGCAGCGTCTTGAATCAGGTGAAAATCCTAAATGATTCAAACTGTGCCACTGAATCTCTATGGACAGAAATTCCACGCTTGACTGATAAGAGTCCAGCAGTAGAGATATACCTCTACTCAACACCTGACCAGGATGGGGACAATGGCAGTGAAAAACTAAGGGAGGTTAGAGAGGCTACAAAAATCAGAAAATGCCACAATGGGTGATTTCAATTATCCTCATTTTCACTGGGTGCACATCAGCACAGGACAGGCTTCAGCGATAACACTTCTAGACACCACCAATGACTGCTTCCAGCAGCTGGTAGTTCAGGAACCCACAAAGGGAAAGGCAATTTTTGATTTAGTCCTAAGTGAAGCACAGGATCTGCTCCAAAAGGTGACCATAACATAGTAAAATTTAAGGAAAAACACAAAAAAACCCACAATAAAATTTAACTTCAAAAAGGGGAACGACACAAAAATGAGGATGATCGTTAAACTTTAAAAAGAGCAGTCGTAAGGGTAAAATGCTGGCAAGCAGCGTGGAGACTACTTAAAACCGCCATAAGAGAGGCTCACACGAAACATATCAATCAAAAACAGACAGTCAGACCATCCAAAAATGGCAGCGTGGCTAACTGTCGTAAGGAAGGCAGTTACCAGCATCCTTTAAATTTTGGAAGTCAAATGCTAATGGGGGGAAATAGAAAAGAGCACACACTCTGGCAAATAGAAGAATGCAGGCCAAGAATATTTGAGAAGCGACTTACTGAATGGTTAAAAAAAATCTAAGTAGGACTGCTAGATGACAAAGGTGGTGAACTGCACTCGGGAAAAACAAGACCATTGCAAAGAAGCTAAATGAATTCTTTGCATCAGTTTTCACTGCAGATGATGTGGGGGAAATGCCCAAAATGAACAGCTCTGATGCGGGTGACAGATGTGAAGTACAGTGCCAGACTGATGGATCAATAAAAGAGGTTTTAAAACTAACTGATAAATTAAACAATAAGTCACCAGGACCAGATGGTATTCACTCAAGCATCTGAATGAACTCAAATGTGAAATTGCAGAACTATACTGTGTAACCCAACGCTGAAACGTACCTCCATATCAGATGATGGAAGGGCAACTACTGTAACGCTAAACAAACAAGGAGTCCGGTGGCACTTTTAAAAACTAAACACATTTATTTCTCTGATGAGCTGTCTACCAGATGCCAGAACCAAAAGACAGGGGTCTACAATTTTGCTGTTCTGTATGCTCCCTCTGAAGCTCTAGCACAGGCTATTGTTGGAGATGGGACACTGGGGAAGATGGATCATGGTCTGACCCAGTATGGCCGCTCATGTTCTGTGTATGATTTTATGAAGTTCCAATCTGATAACGCTGCGAAAAAGCAAGTCAGCCCCAAACAGTTCTCTTGCACTAATAAGCTGCCAGGTTCACTCAATCCAAATTACACAAGGTTGAAATGTTCTGTCAACTCTACACACCATTTCCAAGAAAGATGCTTTCTTTCTTGAAAATAGATCTGCAGTCATTTGCAACTTAAAAACAAACCTACAGCTTATTGCCTGAAGCCATCTTCTGAATGCCTTCTTTGCCACCTGTTTCTTGATCAAAAACTGTAACCCAGAGGGGAGTCAAAAATAGTGAGATTCTAGCAGCTCTTTCATACGAACATGACTTTTGGTGGGAGGGCAAGGTACACGTGATGGGGAGGGAGAAAATACTGAATTTACATAGCCATGCATCATTGCACCAGGCCACGAAGTATCAACCTACAGTACACAATTCGCTCCATTCTCTCTCCTAGGAAGTGCCATTGTGGTAAGTTGTAATGCCGACGAACAAAAAATCAAACCACTGCAGAGCTACCTGGAATTCTACCGGCTCCTTCAACTATTTACCCCTGTGCAAGAAATGACACAACTGAGCTAGAAATCTAGATGTGAAGATGTTAAAGTTCCAGAGGGTATAATTACAGTTGCCATGGCAAACTATTTTTGTATGAATTATTTTAGGATCAAGTGGCAGAATTGATAACATCCACAGGAGCCGTAATTTACTCTCTCTGAGAGAGGAAGATGACAGAGGATGCACAAACCTGAGTATGGCTGAGCACTATTCACCAGCTGTGTCCTGGTCAAAGTGGAAATGGTCGATGCAGGAAACCTGCCCTGTGGTACTTTACCAAGCTAAACAAATCTCAGTGCCTGCCATGAACCTAATAAGCAAGGTGGCTCTGTTTGCTGGAGGAAACAGCAAAGATTCAGCAGAGTAGAGTTCAAAAGGTACAGACACAACATGGAGAGAGCTTGGGGTGAGCAAGACAAAGGAAGCGCTTATGTTCTAGATGGTCCCCATCCTCCTAAGAAAGCCTGATTTGCTCACTTTAGAATCACGCTCAGAATGGTGAGGAGGAAGATTCAAAGACTGGATCTTTTCTCCAGCACATGCACAGGTCGGAGACGCAATTGGCAACCACTCCACTGTTTAGCTTCCTCTTTCCTGCCCCTTTTATATTCCTAGAGTGCTTTTTATCCACCTTAGAGGCACATAATACTCACAATGCTCCTGAGACAGGAGGGGACAATATAAAAACTAAGAGATTAAAGGACTCCCCCAAAGTTAATAAGTGAGTCACTGACAGAGCTGGGAAAGCCAGAAATCCGTTCCTCTGCTCCAATACAAAACCCATTTCCTTCTCCTCAACAAGATCCCTGGGAAGTTAAAAAACTTTCCTTCCCTTCTCTGCCTTAATCTTATCAAAGGCTCCATGCCAAAATCAACCTAGTTATTTCTCATCTTATTTCCAGCCTGACCAGTCAGAGGGATTTTCACAAATTCAATGACAGTCAATGCACCTAGAAGAGCTTTTCATAGGTTTTTAATAACTTCCTCTATTTTTTCTCACCACCCAGAGGCCTCTTGCACTTTATTGGGTAGTCAAACTATAGCAAGACTCCCAAACAACTGACTTCACTACAGGATCGAGCAGGAAGACAAGCAGAGGGTCAGGTGGCAATTTCTCAAACGTTTCAGAAGAAAAAACTGAAGGTCAGCATCCTGGTGAGTTCCCCTTTTTGCCACTGACAAAGTCGTCTTTGGCTCTGGGTTCTGACGACTGCCACGTACTAAGTCAGCAGGGAAGACATGAACATCTAAACCTGCTGTCAATATTGCAAGGGTTGCCACTTAAATAAAGCAAGTCACCTGAGTGCATCATGCCCCCAGAAGAGGAAGCTCTCAGATCTTTCTAAAAGCAACAATTTCAAGGCCATGCTACATCCACTCATACTAGGGAATGTGAGAAATACTTCAGAAGAGAAGCGCCCTGTGAGAACCATGCCACCCGGTGACACCCAGCAGCTGCTCACAGAATCCCTAGGCCGCTTACAGCAGCATGTGGGCAAGGGGAAAATGAAGAATACTGAAAATGTCAACAAATTGAAGGTGAAAAATCCTTCCACGCAAACTGCACTTAACCACCCACAGGAGACATGACGGATGGGTATTGTCTTTATTCCTGCTGAAATAGAAAGCAGAAGGTGGCCTCAGCGGCTGATAGTTAGTTTCAGGAATGACTTCTGTATCACAGAAGAGAGAGAAAAAGCAAGTGCTTTCCACAGCTTCACATTCAGTACAGCAATCACTTTTTACCTGTCAGTCTGCTTCTCTGAAAAATCTCATTCCATCTTGCCACCACTGCTCTCAGGGGGTGAAAGTTATTTAACAGTTGAGGGAACACCGCTTATCTCACACTACAGAGCTACGGCTGGTGGTTTTCTTCTTTAGAGAAGGCACCTTCCTTGTCTGGACCAGTTAAGAAAGATGAGACAAGAGCAGAGTGGAATTCAGGAAAGTGAAAATTGGGATGAGACGATACAGCAGGGAGGATTCCTGGATAAACTGAGAATTGACTCAGACTCAATGCAAAGATACAACCAATCCAGGTGAAAGTGTCATAATTTACTCCTACATAAAATGACCCAAGTTCACCCCTCTTGTAACACCATTAATTGGTGTATTTGGCCCAGCATGACATCCTGAGAGTGTGACAAACACTGAGAGGGTCTCCGCAGCTCTGCCTGCAAATAATGGGGAAAGAAACCAACAGAACCAGGGAGAATGCCACAGAGGAAGGAACAGATGGGGAAATCCCCATCACAGGAAGCTCCCTCCTGGCTGCACTGGGATGGAAGCTGAGGTTAACCGCTGTGTATCAGCCACTAATGAGCTAATTCTGGTGAGGACTAAAGAGAAAACAAAGCAAAGAACCATGGGATGGCAAGTGTCCCAGCCACCAACCATCAGCACCACACAAACAGGGAGCTCTGCCTCATCCAATCCTAGCTACAAGCACAGGCTGAGGGGCTGAACTCGGCCCCACTCCTGTTTTGAGTCAAGAGAACTGGACACAGCTCCTTGAGAGTAAAACTGATCAGGAAGCAGCTAGCCAAGCTCCCAAACAGACTCTTTCCACCCTCGCGCCACTCGGAGAGGCAGCTTCATGTGGCACCTCTCTTCCAACTCATCCATAGCTTCAGCAACACAGCTACTGATTGAGTCCACATGGGAGTTACCCTGGTCACGCCAGCAGGCTACAAAAGAGGCCGTTCTTCGGGCATGGTTAACCTCGGGGGAACTGTCAGCAGTGGCACTCCAGGGGAGGCACATGAGGCCATCAAATGAAAATGAGAGGAGAATGAGCCCTGTTAAAACACTAATTAATTACAATTAATTGTCAGTTACCATGCTGCGACAGAGCCATCTTCTCCTTGGACCCTGAAGCATTTGAGATCTCCGAGATGCTGAAATCTGAGCAAAGGACACTGCTGAAGCATTTACCACATGCAATGTGACAATCCTGCTGGTCTGGAAACCATCATTCCAGGCTTCAACAATAATAAAGCCTCCCTTGGAAACCTCCTGGGGGAACTCACTGAATGAGTCGTTGGGTTTTTCAGACTCAACAGCTGTTATTCCGATCTAGTTTATGTTAGTTCACTTGTGCTTCTGACGGATGACCCTACATGCTTCCCTCTGCCGGACTGCTTTGATCAGATACACGAGCGGGTGTTATTGGCAGTGGGCGTTCTTCTACCAGAAATCACTCTCAAGCTGCCAGCTCAGCGTGCTGGCTCACCCTTTGGGTTGGTACCGTCTGTCATAGTTTCAGGGTTACTGTGCCTGTGTTCCCTCGCGGGCACCACTTTAAGGTTTCCAGGTTCCAGCCATCATCTCTCCTGTCTCTCATGCCCTCCTGGCTGGAGGTTTAAAAGCTGCAGAGCTCCCTTATCTACACTGCGACATCCCGAGCAAGCCAAGCTGCGAGTGCTTTGCTTTCTCCTCAAGGACTAGGACCACCGTATTGCCTGCAGTTACAGGTTACCATGCACCTCCTCTTCAGCAAGCACCTTTATTCCTCAGGTAAAGCCATTACAGAGAACACAAAACCCAGATTTCTCATGTGCACGCTCAAAGCTGACCAGAGTTTATCCATCAGCCTTAAGAGTCCTAGCAGACTGAAATCTTCCCAGTTCTTCTGCAAGGCTGAGGACCATCTTGGAGAGAAGATCCTGTCTGAATGCTGGATCAGAAAGCAGAACCCAGATTCAGATATACTCAGGCTGTTTATCCAAGAGTCTTTTCTTTGCCTCCATCTCTGGAGAACCCAGTTTAGACTAGGGCTGTACGAGATGGCACTTGTCTGGGAGGATAACTGGGCGATTTGCCTTCACCAGCCACTGGTCTTGGTTCCTGGAGGAGCTGTGGCAGCCCTCCACAACAGAACCAAACCATAGCTAACCCGTTCATTTAATAGTGGACCCCCAATTAGGTCTCCCAAGGACACGGCAGGAAGCCGCCCTCTCTCTCACACCTGCCTCGGTCCATAAGCAGTGCAATTTCGCTGACGTCGCACATCCAACAGGCTGTGATAGCTCCTCTTGTGCTGTGGCGTTGAGTTTTTAAGGTTATTAAAAACACTGATCCAGACTAACTACTACAGGAAGCTTACATTAGAAGCCCTGGAGAATAAAATGTGCGGCTGAAATTCAATTTCAATTTAAGAAACTTGCTTGGAAGAGAGGGGACCTGTCAGAAGTACCTGGGAATGTTACAGAGGCTGAGCATCAGAAAGCTGAACCCGGGGCTAGGGAGCCCCTCTGAAATCCCCTCTCAATATTCAATGGGGCCCTCGTTTTCACACTTGGCGGATAAAGGTAATTTTAGGCAGTAACAAATCCTCAGACGGTGGCCTAAGGCAGCAGAAAATTGCAGTTTTCCCAGTCAGTGCAGCGGTAGAAACAGTTCACAGCTGAGGGTCACCAATACAGAACAGCTTTTTCTGTTCTAGGATTGCAATCCAGCCAGTGAACACATTGAAAAGGTCAGATAAGAGGCAGGGTAAATAAAAAGGCAGAAGAAAAATAAAAGGAATAATTCCAGATGTATCAGCCATTTATAATCACTGTTACCTATACCAGATATATTATGGGCTGCTCCAATTTAGGGTTTTCTTCCAGTACTTCTAACCCATCCTACATGTGGCCAAGCGAGAGAAGAGCATAAGATCTGTTAGATGTAATTCCCCCAAGCACACCAAGGCTCTAAGACACTGGAATTGACCACCAGATGTGGACTTAGGAAATGTCATTTTAACTGGAAAAGAGGATCCTAGCTTCCCCAAAGTAATATCCCCAAATGTCAGCATTACCAGAGATGGCAGACGGATAAAAGAGTGTGATGTGACTGGAAGCACACTTATTCACGTACACCGATAAAGTCCCACCCTCGGCTACGCCTGCAACCACTGGAGCAGTAAGGAAGTGAGGTTCACCACTATCTCCTCCAGAGCTGCTGACCTGACTGGTACAGAACAGGCCCACCCAAGGAGTCGGAGATGCTGAACAGGGGCCTCAGGTCCTTCTCTCTATGGTCAATTAAACCAGGGGCTGTCTGCCTGGATGGGAGGAGATGCCCTACATGGGTTACCTTCCGAGCGGATGTGTGACTTAACTAAATTCACGTGGTAAATCATTCGTGTCTGGGACTCAGTTTATCCCACTAAAAGGGGATCAGGACCCTCAGAAGAAAACTTTAAGCATTAGCTAGCTACTACTATTTCCTGTAGCCTGGTGTAGTGGATAGAGCACTGCCCTGGAATGCAGTTGTTACTGGCTTTGCCACTGGCAATTTTAGCACAAATCGCTCCACATCTGTGTCTCAGTTTCCCCATCTATAAACTAGGGATAACACCACTGTCCTCTTTTACAAAATATGTTGAAATGTGACTGAAAACCGCTGTATAAGAGGTAGGTATTGGGGATAGGAACCAAAAGCTCTCATGCCTAGGACAGCCTACTAAATGGCAAAATCTGAAGTCTTCATAATTTCATTTTACAGTACAGAAACAAAATTTAAAGAGACTAAGTGCTCCTATGATTTAGGAAAAACACGTTTATTAGGAAGTTTAATGCAGGAAATGTTCATGCAACTCAAAACCTGGCAGAGGAAAGAAAAGTTTCAAATCTGGCTGCATGAGAACGGTACAGGAAGGAATTCTGGCCATAGGGTACCAGTAAATTGTATGCTTTTATTCTAAAAGAACAATATTCCCAAGAGGCCTTAAGAAGCTCATCTGTGCAAATACAAACAGCTGGAATCACCACCCAGTTATCATTTATTGCATAAATTTTTAAAATTAAACAATGAACAGGAAATTTGAAGTGAAGCTCTACACAGAAGTGGCTAAATATACACAGGAAGACCACGTAGGTGCCATTTACAGAGTCCAATCTGCTATTTTAGAGACAAAAATAAGTCTTCATTGCTTTTTCCTCATGCTTGCCCTGCAGAACCCACAGTTAAAAGAAAGCCACTTGAGTTACATTCCTTCCTACACACAGCAAGAAAATCATTCTTCCCTTCCACATTCAAATTACAAGACTGACCAATCACTGTAGGTACCAGAGATGCCCCGGAGCCAGGAAGGGCACAACCTGGCCTGCAGAACCTTTAACGGTGATACGTGCAAGAAGGAAAATCCAGCATGACTCTCAGATCCCAGGGCGAGTTCTGAAGCACTCGCAGGCCTTGAGGCCAGCTGAACATGGGAACCAATGGGGCCTTTTCAGAATCCCTTTAAAATGCTGCTGGACACACATACCAGAGGAACACACACTCGCAAGGTTTTCAATAAGCAGAACAATGGATGATGCACAAAATCAAAGCCAGCCTGCACGTAATCGTTTGGGATTACTCCTTCCCTATTTACTCCCTAAAGCTATGAAAAGGAACCTAAAAATAGTGCATATTTTATCTGAGATTATCTCTCATGTAAATGTGACAGTGATTTCTGGCTGAGATTGCTATGATGAGTTCTTACTGCCTTTTTACAACTCTCAGTTCTTTTGGACTGAAATTTCTAGGCTTGGCCTCAATTAAAATGTGATTTTTTTTTTTTTTTTCAGAAAAACAACATCAGCTATGTTTTGCTTAGAAGTTTTGGTTACAAGAATGAAGACACCTTCTGAGACATTCTGCACCATGTTTTTACACTCATAACTCAGAGCTGAGTCAAAAAACTCAAGTCCTCATTGAATGGCAACGTTTATGGCCAAGTTGGCTCAGTAGTTAACTATGTACATCTAAAGTCAGCAACACCGCAATAAAAGTTTTCAATGCCTTTTCTGAGCAGCTATGAGACTGCAGCAGTGCGGCCCCACAGGACAAACAGCTCCAGTTCACCTCGTATACACTCAGTAAAATGAACCGCTCAGGTTTGCACTCTTTAAGAATGTAAAAAAGCATTCCAAACCATCTTAACATGAGAATATTTTTAAACATTTTAGTTTTCATATGTCATTCCTGAACCCAACCTCTCACCCAAATACAGGGCTAGATTTAGAAAGCTCTGTATAGGTAATTCTGTCAGAACAAGTTCCAAAGGGGGAGCCGGGTTAGTCTAGTTCAGCAAAAACAAATAAGGAATCCCGTGGCACTTTTAAAGACTAACAAATTTATTTATCTCATGAGCTTTCGTGGGAGAAAATCCGTCAGACGGAAGTGGGATTTTCTCCCACGAAAGCTCATGCGATAGATAAATTTGTTAGTCTTTAAAAGCGCCCCGGGATTCCTTGTTTGTTTTCCTGACAGAACAAAAGCCATTTGTTGGTTATTAGTTTTCATTCCTTTGCTTTGAAGGGTGATATGACTTGACAAGTCCAAATTTACCCCAACTGAAACAGAGAAGCCTTTTCAGTCATTTAGGAATACATTAGCTTGGCTATTTGAAGGGAAACAAAGATGTTTTTTGTTTTTTTTTAAACAACCTTTGGATGGGCCAGGGAAGGAGGAGAACCCTAATATTTAGCCAGCCTTATCGCTAATCGTTTTTCGAATGCAAGAATCACTGTAAAGGCAACTGGAAGGATTAGTACGGTTCTGGTTTCTCTGTCTAAATGTGAGGACTTCAATAACAGCTAACGCTGCGTAAGGAATGAGGCTGCCAATAGATTAATGATGTTTGGACACACAACTCCCCTTCAGTAGAGCCCCATGTTTTTCACAAATACAAAAACCTGGAACAAAACAGAAAAACAAAAACATCACCAGCACAGTGGCAACTCCAGTTGCTCCTGTCCAGTGGGGGATAAAACAAGACAACAGGGAATTTTTAAAAATTGTAAAAAATGTCACAAGTTTTTACCCAATAGTACGTTCTCAGGTGTTGGCAGAAAAGAAGCTTTCAGTGGGTCTGTAATGGGGAGTCATAACTTAAGTGTAGTCTCGCAGTTGGTGCCTGGGATCTTAAAAATTTATATATTTTGGTGACCTTTAATAGGTCAAAGAGTTCCATTTCTCCCAATGGCACCAAAATACAGTTCCTGGGTTATTAAAACTAACCACCACTAAAAACATCCTCTCCGAAGGCAACAATCCTTTGAATCTCAAGCAAAATTTCAAACCTATCGCATAAGTCATACAGTCAAGACACATCTGTACAAAATTCATACAATTCAAATCACTATCAGATCTACCTCCTGAGGTATATAATGCACAGCATTTATTTATTCTCTTGTGAAAAACATAAGTTTGTATGCTAATTAGATGTGGTACTCAGCCGTGAGACAATAAACTATATTCTGCATTCAAAATAATCAAAAAACACAACAGATTACAAAGAAAGGTAGACAACATTTTTAAAATCACCAAATGCTATAACGACTTCTTCCTTCCTACAAAAAGATACAACTACATTACTGGCTTTCCTGAGTACCGAAGTCCAACCAAATCCTCTTTCTTTTCTGAAGTATCCAAGGGTAGTAATTAAATTACATAGCATAAAGGTTTAAATTAGAAATTGAGTATGCATCACATTTCCAAATATAAACCTAAGTATATAGCAACAACTACTTAGAATTAGCCAGAACAAAAAATGGACTTAAGTTGTGAGCACAACCGATGAATATCTAATTTTCATTACTGTTAATGCTTTGCTGATAGCTCTTTTATTTGCACAGGAAAATGCAACACCTATTTTTGCCTAATGATCAGGGAAGCAGAAATTTTAACCTCCAGCTCTGACCTCTTAAGGTATTATTAGTGATAACTTTGGCCTGATTGTTGAATTCAAGACCGGCTTCTGAAACAGACAGATCATCTAAAAAATACAAAATGATGAAATTTTTCCCTCGTTTCAGTTAGTGTGAATGAAGAACTTTTAGAATTCATTTTCCTCTTTTCCTTTACGCCACTTTTCCTGGTGAGGGTCGTGGCAACAGCATGGAAGATAAAGAGGACCAGACCTCGCTTTCTTCCACAACAGGTTCCTACTTTGCCTGCAGGATTCCCAGGCATTCTGAGACCAGCGAGAGTTATAATCCCTCTAGGATGTCCTGGATCGGCCACAGGCCCTCTTCCCAGTGGGACATGCCCAGTAGATTTCCAAAGGTAGCCTACCGGGGGGCTCCATTATCAAGTGTCCAAACCATCTCAGCTGATTCCTCTCCTCCCCGAGGAGTAGCAGCTTTACTCCAAGGCGCTCCCAAATAGCTTTCAAAAGTCAGTCACTATAACTGAGAGAAGGGCTAAAGCAGGAGGTGCCAGCTCGTCTCTACAAAGAGCAACTCTGAGCACATTAGATTCCTGACAGTACTTAAAGGTCTGGTTAAAAAGTTTAACAAAGACACATTAACAGAAGTGCTCTCTTCCAAAACAGAGCACGTGAAGAACTGTCTCAATTTAAAACATTCACTTGCAATGTCTGCAATCCAAAAATCTCAGCATTACATTAACACCTGAAAACCAGAAGGAAACGAGAAGGCTATTTTCACTGATTGAAATGCTGTGAGAAAATGACAAAGGTTACGTTTGTTATTTAAAATACTCAGCTTAAAAGTGACTAAGGATGTCATCATGAGTCCAATACTGTTTACATCATTTTTCTGGCCATACTATATTCAAAAATACTGTTTTAAACTTGCTCAAACTGACTAAACAAGGATGGTGTGGACTGCACTTAACCATGTGAAGAACAGTATGAAAACTAATATGTTCTAGTTTAGGTACCTACCCAGCTTAGAACAGTTCCAGACTAAGTTTAAACAGTTTGCTCCTGATTAGCCAAAACCTGATTAAAGAAACAGTTGGCCTGGACACATTGAAAACTTTTTAAAAGCAAATATCAATTGAGCCATCCCAGAGACTAGTCCAAACTTCAGCTAAGCAGACTCGGGTATTGCACCAGCATATTACCAAGGGAAAAGCCCTGCAGACTGGACTGAGAGGAGAGCACATCTCTAGAGAAGGCATAGGTCATATGGTTTAAGAGTTTGTACACACACTGGCCAGTATTCTCAAAAATGGGAGGCTAATTTTAGGCTCCATACTTAGGCACCTAAATAAGTGGTCTGATTTTCAAGGGTGCTGAGCACCCAACCGTGCCCATTTACTTCACTAGATGCTCAGCACAGCTGAAAATTTAGGTGCTTAAATAAAGACTTGAGAGCCTAAATTTAGCCTCCTTGTTTGAGTATCTCGGCCCCTGTAAATATGTGCGGTGTGCTGAGTACACATATGATAGGGAGGAACTGGGAACCACGGGCTGCACAGCACACGCAAGGCATATTCTCACAACCGTGCATACTACATTTGACTACGTGAACTATATTTTTCCCCAACCATTTGCACAAACGATATGTTCACAACCACAGGCTGCACGCACGGCACATGTAAACTATATGTGCCCCACTCTCTGTCCTGTAACGACTGACATTGTGCTCCTGCCACCAGACTCCTACGCAATAGCAGAACAAACCATTCGCTCTCTGCTCAGCTCCTCGGAGCGCAGAGAAGAGACTTGGAAGACCTCGCTCCGTCTCCCGTGACCGCTGCAGGCTTGCACTAGAAATAGTGTCTAGTCAGTGCACGGCCAGATGTTCGGGGTGCAACAGCCACCTGCTTCTCTCCCCCTCCCTCCATCCGCAGGGCACCCCCCGCACCTGCACCCCCCGCGGGGATCACCCCAGGGGCAGGCCAGCCCCCCACTCTGTGCTGGCCAGGCCGGCGTGTCCCCCCGCCCCCGCGCAGCAGGCAGGACGCCCCGGCCCGGCCCGGCCCCACCTGTAGTAGCTGAGCAGCCCGTGGCTGAGCACGAACCAGCGGCGCTGGTAGCCCTTCAGGTAGTTGGTCCATTTGAAGAGCCAGCCCTTGTAGGCGTCGGAGCCGGGCCCGGACGGGGCCCCCAGCCCCGCCCCGCCGCCCCTGCCCGCCTGGCCCGGCTCGCTGCCCCCGCTCATGGCCGGCCCGGGGCCCGGCGGGGCCTTGCAGGCCAGGCAGGGGACGGCGCTGAGGATGGAGACCAGCCCGCGGGTGCCGCACGGAGCGGCCGCCTTCCCCATAGACCCGCCCGGCCCCGCCGCGCCGCTCCGCCTCCGGCCGCCGGGGGCACCGGCGAGGGCAGGGGCGGGGCGCCACACTCACGTGACTGGCGAAAGACCAGCCACCAGCGCGTCATAATGGAGGGGGGATGGAACTCCGCGGGGCGGGGCGGGGCCAGCAGACAGCGAGGTTCCCTGGCCGAGGGGCGGGGCCAGGATACAGGAGGCAGGGCTCC
>ML685811.1:5917998-5957067 GCA_007922175.1 Pelusios castaneus
CACACACACACACACACACACACACACACACACACACACACACACACCCCATTAGACACTTATTGTGGTGCAAGTCCTCTGGGACTTGTCTAAAGGAGGGACTCCAATCCATGGGGCTCTTGCTCTGAGCAAAAGATGTTATTTGTTCACTATTTAATCAAGAGGAGCAGCCCCCACATCTCTCTAATCCCACTTTTCACGTTTCCTCTCTTCTCCTTTTGATATCATCCTGTTGCTGCCCCTTTCTCTTGTCACCTCTTCCCTTTTTCACATCTCTCCTTCTCTCCTCCATTCTGCTCCTGTCTCTTCCTTCTTTCACTATCATCTGGCCTCTAGTGCCATTAAAGTTAACAGGCTGAAGCTGGCTCTGTGTTTTGATGGCAATATTAAAGCATAAGCTAGTATTGCAAACTCTTTTTTTCTCTTACCTGCCCCCATGAAAAACAGTTGGTGGAAATGCCCTAGATTAGCTGCAAAATGCAAGCCTTGAATATAGGATTATTTAAAGTGTCCCTGGCAGGGAAAGACAACCACTAAGACGTTCTTTTCTTGTCCAAGAGACAAGAGCCTGGGAGGTCTGGAAGAGGCCCAAGCATGGGATGAATCTATCAGTTGGGCTGGGATTGTGAAGACCTTTGCACTCAGCCACCCCTAGTCTGGAATGCATGGGCTGGAAACAGCTGCTGAGGAAGCCAACATTTCTCCTGCTAGAAGATGGGATGGGCTCACGCTGCAGAGTTTGGATCCAGATTTCCAGTATCCAAAGCACAAAACCTTTAGCATAGTCCAATAGAAAGGCTGAAGAGGGTTGCCAACTGTGGCTATGTACACACTACCATTTTTAACGCGCAATAATCCTCTTCCGCATTAATTCTCCCGTGGCTGTTGTTGCGCGAGATCGCGTACACACTATGCTTGCTCTAACGGAACAAAGCCCCCCCCCTTCTGAGCGCAGTCCTCCAGGAAAGCGAAGGGGATTGTGGGTACGTATCCCAGAGTCCCCAGTATCATCTCCCGTGGTGCATTCCGCTACTGACGCTACCCAGCGGTTGCCAATAGCAACGAGCGCGAATTTCAAATTGAAGCAACCTTCTTCTCGGCACTGCCTTTTCAGAATCGACATGGATTCAGCTGTGATCTTGAATGCTGCCTTCAGCATTGTGAACACAGCCCAGATTCTGTTGCGGTTTGCCTTTGGCTATGATTCGGAGCATGACACGGATGACTCGGTCTCGGATGATGACAGCATTGAAAACAAAACGGACATTCTGATCAGTTTCGCGGACCAGCAACACAGCCTGAACCGCCGTGTTTGGTCCCGGCAGACGAGCACAGACTGGTGGGAACGAATCGTCCTTCAGCTGTGGGATGATGATCAGTGGCAACAGAACTTTAGAATGCGGAAAGCCACATTTATGGAGCTATGCCAGGAGCTTGCCCCTGCCCTTCGATGCAAGGACACGAGGATGAGACCCGCCATGACCGTGGAGAAGCGTGTGGCTATCGCACTTTGGAAACTGGCGACTCCAGACTGCTACCGCTCGGTCGCAAACCAGTTTGGGGTTGGACGCTCGACCGTTGGAGTGGCACTGTCACAAGTATGCAGAGCCATCAACCGTCTTCTGCTCGGGAGGATGGTGACCCCGGGAAACGTGAGGGAGATCATCGCAGGATTTAATGAGTTGGGCTTCCCGAACTGTGGGGGTGCAATAGATGGGACTCACATCCCTATTCTCGCTCCCGACCACCTTGCCTCTGAATACATCAACAGGAAAGGATACTTTTCGATGGTTCTACAGGCACTGGTGGACCACCGTGGTCGCTTTATGGACATTAATGCTGGCTGGTCTGGAAAGGTGCACGATGCACGCATCTTTAGAAACTCTGGACTATTCAGAAGGCTACATGCTGGCACATTTTTTCCAGACGAGAAAATAATTGTGGGCGGTGTAGAGATGCCAGTGGTGATACTTGGGGACCCCGCCTACCCACTGATGCCATGGCTCATGAAGCCGTACACCGGGAAGTTGGATCCTGACAAGGAGCGTTTCAATTACCGGTTAAGTAGATGCAGAATGGTTGTGGAGTGTGCCTTTGGCCGTTTAAAAGCGCGCTGGAGAGCGCTGTATGGCAGGCTAGATCTCCACGAGGACAGGATCCCATTAGTTATTTCGGCTTGCTGTGTTCTTCACAATATATGTGAAAGCCGGGGGGAGAGATTCAGGAACTCTTGGACCACTGAGGCACAACGTCTGGAAAATGCCTACCAGCAACCAGACACGAGGGGTATCCGGGGGGCGCAGCTAAGGGCAGTTCGCATAAGGGATGCGTTAAAAACCCATTTTAGTACTGTTGGTTAAAATTGTACCTTTGAATATAGTTACTAACCATTTCCTATATGTTTCAACTGTTAAAAATTAAGCTTTAGAAATTTTGTGTTTTTCCCCTGTAAACATTCATTGAATCAAAAACCGTTAATGTTAAATTAATGAAACAAATAAAGAAAGTCTGATTAAGTTTAACAAGGATTCAACTTTATTTAATTAACATTGATCAAAACTCGGGTTTGAGGGGAGTAGGGACTAAAGGTGGGTGTAGGTGCGGGACTCAACTACATATGTTGGGGGAGGGGTTCTGTTAGGGTTACACCATGGATGTCCATGGTGGTCTAAAAACTGTCTGGGGGGGGAATGTGGCGTGGATGCACTGAAAGGCATATGAGGCTGATGATGGGGGGTGCGAGCCTGTAGCAGACCGACCATGGTCTTGAGGAGGTTGGTCTGCTCCTGCATGATGCCTATCAGGGCATCCTTCTGCTGCTCTCTCCTCGCACTGCTCTGTCTCCTGTCCTGCCTGCACTGCCTCCTCCATTGCCTTGTCTCCCTCGCAGAAGCCTCATGGAACTGCATGAGCTCCTGGAAGACGTCTTCCTTGCTCCTGCGAGGCCTCCGCCTTATCCTCCTCAGACGCTCAGCTGCAGCTGTAGACTGTCCACCGAAGGTCATTCCTGTTCAGATATGAAAAATGTAGAATGCCGCTATTGTTCTCGCCACGGTCAGGAGCAAATGATGTTGTTCTCCCCACACATTCCTTCAATACACAAGAGGGGACCTATGGGGGGGCGGTAACAGATTTCCCAAAGCTTGGTACGGGTTGCAGAGCTAGTACAACGGAGAGTTGACTATTGCCACACCAAGTTCTGATCCCGTGCCCGAGATGGCTGAAATAGAGGCAGATCTCACACTGCTTAGAGTGCCTCTGCAAGCGAGAATGCATCTCCTTCATGTTGCCGACTTCAAGCCGGGACCTTACGCTGCAGGACTGTGCGCAGCAATGTTGCCCGCAGGAGTGCTTGCGAGTCTGAAAGGAAGAGTGTCCCTGAATGGTGGAGTGCAAAGGAATGCTCTACCATGTAATCTTAAGAGAAGACTCTGGAAATATTTGGATGACGCGTTCAGTGAGTTGAAAGGGAACGACTACTTGGAAATCGAGGCATACATCGATGACCTTTTTAAGTAATGCTAGTAACACCTTTACAGTTCTGTAAGGAACAGAACTGAGGACACCGAAAACAAAAACCCCTTGCAAAAAAACCATGTCTACGCTGAGCTGTAGCACCTAGAATAGAGGACATTGCGAACGGGACTTACCAGAGCTGCCTTCTGATGATTCCTGGGTAGGCGTGGAGAAGGAATCAGTGGAGCTTGTTTCTGGCTGGGTGGAAAATAACTCCTGGCTCCCCGGGTCAGTGGCTCCGTTCTCTCCGTCCTCGTAGTCTTCTTCTTCTGATTCCTCGTCCACAATTGCCTCGTCGCCTTCTGCTGCCTTCTCTGTTTGGGGTGCAGTCTCCGAGGTGTCTACCGTGCAGTTCGGGGTGGTTGTGGGATCGCCGCCCAGGATCGCCTCCAGCTCCTTATAGTACTTGCACGTTGCTGGCGCGGAGCCAGAGCGCCGGTTAGCCTCTCTGGCTCTGTGAAATGTTATCCGCAGCTCCTTCACCTTTGCCCGGCACTGCAGGGTGTCTCGCTCGTACCCCTTTTCGGTCATGGCTTTGGATATTTGACCGAAAATGTCAAAATTCCTCCGGCTGCCACGTAACTGTGACTGCACGGCGGACTCTCCCCAGATGCCGATCAAGTCCATCACCTCTGCTGCTGTCCAGGCTGGAGCTCGTTTGCTGCGGCGCGACGACATTGCGAGCGAAGCACACAGAGGCAGCAGCACCGAACAGCGAGGCAGAAGGGAGAGTGGTGAATTCAAAAATTCGCGGGACAGAAGAGGAGGTCGGGAAAAATGACGTCACGACGATAGAGTACAGGCGGAAGTGCAGAAGGGATGGAATTTGAATTGTGGGCCATTTCCGTTATATTCACATTGCGCGATAAGCGTACACACACTGGCCATCGCGCAACAACTATTCCGCGTTAGCAGCAACCACGCTCGTTTAGGTGGTTTACATTTTGCGCAAAAAGAAGGGACTTAACGCGGAATAACTGTAAGTTGTGTGTGTACGCTCTGTTTGTTATTGCGCATTAAAGGGCTTTATCGCGCAATAACTTTGTAGTGTGTACAAGGCCTGTGAGTGTCTGGTGCACACGGCACATCCACATGGGCAGGGCAGTGGAGTCCTTCAAACTGTGGACATGCACCAGCCCCCCTCTTAAGAAAGCCCCTGCTCTCCCTCCTGGTGACCAGCATCAGTGCAGCATTCACGTGAAAGTGGCTTTTTTGCAGGGAAGGATGGGTGGGTAATGCCTGCTCAGGGCTTGGCAGTGGCCCACGACAGAGTTGTTCACCTCTCCATTAGGAGCCCGAGTCAGAGTCAGGAGGGACAGCTGTTGCCTGGGCGACTAGGTGAAGTTCAATCCAGTTCCTAAGGGGCACGTGTTCCCATCATAGAGGGCAGCCCTTCCTCCATGTCTGATGCGCTCTGTGAGCCGTCTGGCACCCTTCCAGCCGTCAGATTTACTGGCAATACCAAACCATGCTGCATCCATATAAATATCACCCTCCTCAACGGGGGCTAGCACCGAGGTCGTCGCACCAAAAGTACATGCCACCGAGTTCAATCGAGCCCCTTTAGTGGTGGGTCCGTGGCAGGGTAGTACGCTCCTGGGCTCCAACCACAAGAGGGCGACGTGCTCTCAGCCAGTTAGCTCATGTGTTACGGGTGCAATGACCTGCATGTCCGTCCACTGCAGCCATTTGTCCGGTGTGGTCTCCTCTTCCTACAAACACTGTCCCTAAGACACAAGGGCTCAATAAACCAGCTTGCATCAGAACTTGCTGTTCCTCTGAGCAAGGCTCCTTTGTGAGAGGTGGTGTCACAAGGGACATGTCTACTTTGCAAAAAAAGTTTCAGAGTCCTGAGCAGCTGACTTCGGTCTGAGCCTGAACATCTACGTTGCTATCTTACAGGCCCACAGCCTGAACCCCACAAGCCCACAGCAGCTGACCTGGGAGGGCCAGTCATGGCTGTGTTGTAGTTTTATTATTGCTTTGTAGACATCCACATGCTCAGGCTCCGAGACTCAACTCCACCCCCCTCACCCACCCCTTGCTGGGTTTCAGAGCCTGGGTCCAGTTGAGCCCCGACATCTACATGGAGATTTTTGGAGGCTAGAGCTAAGATTCAGAGGGGTCTTGAGAAATTGGAAAACTGGGCAATACACAACAAAATGAAATTTAACGAAGACAAATGTAAGGTGCTCCATGCAGAGAAAAGCTAAATGTGCAAATACAGAAAGGGAAGAACTGCTTTGGCTGAGCCCTGCTGAGAAGCATATGGGAATCGGGGTAGATCACAACCTCAACATGAGTCAGCAGTGTGATGGTGTGGCAAAAAAAGCCTTTTTGGAGCTAGTGGGACAATCGGCCCAAGCAGTCTCACAGGGCAGTATACTAACATTACCATTCTCCACTCAAGGAAGTATCTGAAAACTGTTGTGAGACCTTAAATAGTGACTGCTGGCTGTATTGGCTGAAGAACCCACTGAGTAAAGGTCCAGCATTAATTTCATCAAAGTCCACATGAAGTTACCTGCAAGTGCCCACCTTGTTACAATTACAAAGGGGGCGTTTATTTCATGTCTGTCCAAGCTTCTCTGGGAAAGTTTGGATTGCAAGATTGAGATCCCTGCACCAGCCTGGAATCTAATGGGAGAATTAGCACAAACTCTGTACATGGACTATTTAGTCTTTGTTGCTCTGGACTGGATTTCTAACAAGTGAAGCTGTGAGACAAAGGACAGAGACCCAACCAGGTACCAGATAAGCCACAATTCGACTATAAACCTGATGTATATGGATCTTTAAATCATTTGTATGTATGTGATGACTTCAATCCTTTACGAATTCTCTTATACTTTGTTTCTTCTCCTTTATAATAAACCTTTAGTCTAGTTACTAAAGGATTGGCTGGCAGTGTGGTATTTTGGGTAAGATCCAGACTTATACTGATCTGGTAACGTGCCTGATCCTTTGGGGTCTGGAGAACCTTTTTTGGTTAAAAAAAAAAAAAAATCAACCCCGCCCCCCCACAACATGGAGTTTTAAAGTTACTTCTCTCTTTACTAGACCCAGTGGCTGGTTGGGAGACAGAGTGAAATGTAGTAAAGGGGGCTGAGTATATTTATGTTTTAAGCTTCTTGCTTGCCAGTGTGGCGGGGGGGGAGGGAGGAAATCAGAGACACTGTTGGTGGCCGGTTGGGAAATCTGACTTCAGAGTCACCCACCAGTGCTGGGAGAATTTGCTCCCCTCTTGCAGCCTGCCCTGACCTTGGCATTTTCAGGTGGCTATCCCAGGCATGGACAGGCAACAGTGGCGTAGTCGGCAGGATCCACAGAACCAGAACATTTGGGTTTCGGATCAGAACCTCATGCTATTCCAAATTTTTAAATTTGATACTGAGCGTTTTCAAGGTTAAAGTTAATTAAAATGAGTGGTTCACAATTAATCATCCTGCAAGCCCTGAGAGAAAGCCAGTGTCTTCTGCATGAGAAAGACATGATAGGACTTCACTTATGGAAAGAACAAAAGATGGCTGATGTGGAAAGAAAGACTGAGGAAGAGCAGAGCAAGCTAAAGAGAGGGCCCAGCGACATAAAAAGAATGCCAAGCAATCTGAAGAAAGAGCCCAGGAACACAGAAGGCCAAAACTAGAAGTTGAGGCAAGAATTTCCAGCCTTAAACATGAAATTCAAATAATAAAGGAACTGCAACGCTATATTTTTGTGAAAATCCAGCTCCTCTTGACAGCGATTGGGAAAGAATCTTTCCAGATCATAACAATTTTGGTATGTTGATACTGATATGGTAAATATTTGTAACCCAGCCTCAGAAAGAGTATGAATGTAAATCTTCTGTTACCTGTAACCAACAGGGAAATTTGTGAAGTGGGGGGTACGTGACTCTAAATTGTCTGTGGTTAGCCAGGAATGCTGTGATCAGGAAGAGAACATCTCTAGTTTTAAGACCGTAAAAGATAGCAGCTTGTCTGTTCAGGAAGCAGTTTATCTGCTGGGGGAGAATTGGTCTCCAATGTGCTGTCTGTAGAGCAGGCAGAAAGTACTTCTCAGCTTATGCGCACTGGCTATGTCCACACTGGCAAGTTAGTTCGAATTAAGGAGGCTTAATTCGAACTAACTAAAGCCTTGGCTACACTAGACAACAGAGTCCTGTGGCACTTTGTTGTCTTTCTACAATAGACTAACACGGCTACCCCTTTGGAATTTGGCTACGCTAGGCTTTCATTAGTTCAAATTAAGGACTTCCTTAATTTGAACTAATAACTTCGAATAGGGCATTAGAAGTAAGGGTTAATTTGAGCTAACTAGTTAGAATTAACCAATGTGGCCATGTTAATTCGAACTAAAGTTCTTAGTTTGAACTAACTGGCCCATTGAAAGCAATGGAGATCGCTAATTCAAACTAAGCAAGTGCCATGAATGGTACTTGCTTAGTTCGAACTAATTTTTTCTAGTGTGAATTAAGCTAATTCGAACTAAAATTAGTTTTAATTAGTTAGTTTAAACTAACTAATTCAAACTAATTTTAGTAAGTGTAGACATAGCCACTGAGGGTTTATCAGTTGTACTAGAGGTGGTTCTGGATTCAACTAAAACCCAGGAAGGAAATGTTCCTAAACCCGTCTGTTGGGGGTAATGACTTGCTCATGGAGGGAGCTACCCTGATCTCCAAAAGTTTGCCTGGGAACAGTCAGGAGGGCTGGGACAAAGAGGAGGAAATGTCAAGCTCTTTGAATGTTAAGAATACTAATTTATTTGCTGAGGGAGATGGTCTCCAGGCTTCTGACTGAGGAGCAGACCAAATACGTCTCTTAGCTTACGCTGACCGAGGATGCGCCACTTGTCTTAGACCTGATTCTGGACTAAACAAACCCGAAAGGTCTGTTGTTGCTCAAGAGGATGTTTCTTTAGAGCAACCTATAGCTAAGGAAGGGCAGAACATGGCTTCTACTGAAGATGGTTTGTGGTTTAAAAGTGTTTCTAAAGGAATAAAACCTCAGTAGCTTTTGCAAGCAGTTTGCTACAACCGAAGGGTGGGGGAAATGAATTATCTCAGAGGAGTTTATATGTTGAAAGACTTGGTTCAGTTTCTAACTGCCAGAGTTTTTGACACGTGCATGGAGTCACTGACAGTTTTTGAAAGAGCCCATGTGGATACCTTAGAAGAGGGTACAGATGGAGTGGAAATTATTGGAAAGCTTAAACAGCCCTGTCACCAAGTGGCTGTGCTTGGTCAATATACTGGGGAGACACTGATGTTTGAATGCGACTGTCTCCGTGATGCTAACTCTGCAGGTGAAAACAGGTAGTGTCTCAGGCTCAGAGGCAGCTACAAAGCAGAACAGCTGCTCTCAGAGAAATACAGCGGATGGAAGAAAGACTCCGGCATCTAGACACTTGGTACATGTCTGAGTCTCTTACTAGATAGGCACATCTGATTTCATGTGAAAAAAGAGAGTGGTGGTGGATGGACAGACATCAAAATCCTGGTTCTAGCTAGCAGAAGTGGTTGATAGCTCTTTAACACAAGAGTCCCACCTTGGAATTGGTAACAAGAGTTTGAAGACTGGTAAACAAGCTAGTGTTTAATTCCAAAGCGGTGGCCATGTTAGCTAGTTCAGCAAAGCAAACAAGGAATCTAGTGGCACTAAAATTTGTCGCATGAGTTTTCATGGGAGAATCTTTCTGATCACTCCATTGATGATGTTAATATCTGTACTTAGGCAAATGGATAACAAAGCAACGCTCCAAAGAGAAACTGAAAAATTGGAATTTATACACAGATTTGACATCAACTTAAGGTTAAATGGAGACTACATTTTTTCCTATTACAACAGGTAATTTTGCTTCCCTTTCCCCCCCCCCCCCCACCTCCATCCAATATGCTCTTCTCCACTGTTTGAATCTAAACAACTGCATTGATTTGCTGTTACAGTCTGACCTGATCCTATGACTTACACTTCCCTGCGTTTATTTTCCTCCCATTCTGTAAGTTCCCCATCTTCAAAGCATCTAATGAAGCGGGATTTTCTCCCACGAAAGCTCATGTGATTAAAAAATGTGTTCGTCTTTAAAAGTGCCCCAGGACTCCAAGCTAGTATCTGTGTCGAGGCTTATTATTGAGGGGCAGGGAGCAGGCTTGCCTGTTAGAGAAGAGAAAAGCAAGTTAGCCATGAAAAGGCAGAGTGCTTTTATTGCTTTACCCCACTCATTGCTAAAATACCAGAACCCCAAGGTTGCAGAACAAACTAACAAATGAATTAGCTGAACAGAAGGCATGGCATAACAAAAATGTTTGTAAATGCACTTTTGTAACAGATTTGATATTAATGTAAACATTAACTTTTGTAACTAATCTGTTGCCAATATCAAGGAATTTAAAAATGCGTAACAAGCATGATTTTTTGAAAGGGTGCATAAAAGCCACCATGTGATGAAACATCTTGTGCCCATTCTGTTTTGGTAAATGAACTCACTTCAAGTTGAATAGCTGTGAAATTTTAACATCAGCAGGTCCATGTCTGTAACCAAACCCACAACTTTCTAAAGCAGAAAACCCATTGCAAGCTTAGACTGCTATACAAAAAGGGAAACTGAGGTACAAAACCTCATAGCTGTCATGGCTAAGTGCCAGCATGAATGGGACACATGACTGTTTGTGCTAAATTGGCACATAGGGCCAGACCCTGGCATCACTCAAGTGGTTCAGACTGACAACTAAATTCCTAACTTTTGTCAAAGCAGACAAATATCTTGGCCCTGCAAGGAATTCAGTATTAACACAATTCACACCAAGAAAAAGAAAACCTTACAACATTGGGAGTTCTTGATGTGTTCAGGATCTCTGATGACTCCCTACTACACCAATCTCACATTGCGGGTGTCACACTAGCCCCGAAAAGGCAGAGCAATTTTGCAAGTCTGACCTTTAAAGACATATTATAGGAAAACACAATGGGGTGAGGGTCATTCCTTACAATGAGACTAGAGCTTTGATGTGCAAGTGTTGATAGGTATTTGACAATGTTTACATCTACCTTGTTAGAGGTGGTCAATGTAAATTAGCTGCTTTCCTATTCTATTTGACTAGGAGGTCAAGAGAGAATATTGACATCCAGCTGGACCTTTGATGTAATGTCAATTGTCTTAACTGTGCTAATGCAGCTAATTACTTATGCATGCCTGTAGACGGGCAGCAGCATGTGCCCTGCTGGAGAGGAACTCCTGCAAAGCTAGCAGGGAACACCCGCATCTCATAGCCTGTGCTCCATCTTTTTGTTTCTTGTCCAGACCGCCACCCTCCAGCTGAGTCCTCTTTCGGTTCCCTCCTTCCAGGGTACAGTCTGGCCTACTCTGCCTCAGTAAAGCTACTAGTCTTTTCACCACCCACTGGCATCTAGGGGAGGGACCAGGCCTGCCCACTTCTCCAGGCCCCAGCCCAGGGACCCAATGTGCTCCAACTGGGCACCACCCCAATTCAGATATACACACACAACATCCCAGCTTCCCTGGGCCACATCCACACCTCAGCTACCTTGTATCAGGGTCTGGGCTTCAGGCAAACCCTAGCAGGCCACAGTAGACAAGCTTCAGCTCTGCTGACTACTCCTTTCTTCCCACAGGCCAGAAGAAAACTGCCAAGAATTGAGGCCACAGCCTGCTTATATACAGGGCTCCTTGGCCCTGATTGGCTCTGCAGCTGCCAGCTTCCATTGGTCACTCACTTTCTGCAGGGTTTTTAACCCCGTTCCTGATGGAATGGGAAAACTACCCCACTACAGTGCCTAAGAAGTGAAGGTTTAACTTCAAAGGACAATATACTAATATTACTAGTCTCCATTCAAGAAAGTGTCTGAACTACCATGAGACCTTAAATGGTGACGGCGAAGAAGAACCCACGGAGTAAAGGTCCAGCATTGCTTTCATTAAAGCCCACATGAGGTTGCAAGCGCCCACCTTGTTACAACTATAAAAGAAGCTTCGAGCGCAATCCTTTTCTCTAACGTCTGTCCAAGCTCCTCAGGGAAAGTTTGGCTCGCAAGATTGAGGTCCCAGCACCAACTGGGAATCACTTGCTGTGTCCTGGGAGAATTGGAACACACACTGTGCATGGACTATTTAGTCTTCGTTTCTCTGGACTGGATTTCTAACAAGTGAAGCTGTGAAACAAAGGACAGAGGCCCATCCAGGTACCGGTTGGACACCAGAGGGACTACACAAGCCGCAATTCTACCAGAAATCCGATGTATATGGACCTTTAAATCATTTGCATGGACCTGATGGCTTCAATCTTTTAACAGTTCTTTTATACTTTGTTTCTTCTCTTGTATAATAAACCTTTAGTTTTAGGTACTAAAGGGTTGGCTGGCAGCGTGGTGTTTCGGGTAAGATCCAACTGTGTATTGATCTGGTGATGTGGCTGATCCTTAGGGGTCAGGGGAACCTTTCTGGTAAAGAGCTTGGAGTTTTAAGTAACATCTCTGTACTAGATCCGGTGGCTGATTGGGAGCCAGAGACAAATGCAGTAAAGGAGGCTGAGTATATTTTATCATGGTCTCTTGATAACAAGGGGACTGAGGAGACGCAATGTTCGTGGCCTGACTTCAGTGTCCCCCACCAGTGCTGGGAGAATTTGCTCTCCTTTTGCAGCCTGCCCTGACCTTTGCATTTTCAGGTGGCTACCCCAGGCACAGACGGGCAACACCCATCACCCAGGTGAACTGCGCAGCAAAGACACCTCCACACAATGATTGATTTAGCTCTCAGAAGCTGGGATCTCACATTTCCTCCCCTCTGACATCCCACCCCACATCGGCCATCCCCACAGACACCAGGGCACAGACAGGCTCTAGCTATGGGAGCTGTGAAAGGGCTGTGATGGGAATGGAGAAGCCCTTCTGTTGAAATGAGCCCCAGATGACAGGTCTGGTGACTGTCAGACAGTGGCAGGAGGATGGGAGAAGAAAGCACAGCCCATGCTTGGCAGCTTTTTCTTCTTGGGCGGGGCGGGCAGATCCTCTCTGGCTCTTCTCCAGCTGACACCTGACTTCAAACAGATTGCACAGGGTGTTAGCCAGGGCGTGGGGTGGTGGCAGAGAGCTGGGGAATGAGGGGAGCGGCCTGCCAGCTGGGGAATGACAAGGGGTTGTTGAGCAAGAACCCACTATCTTCATGTACTGATGGAGCCGACTCAGCGGTGGATCCACGTGGTTACCTCTCAGCAAGGCTGTTCGTTCCCAGGCTGGGCTGAGCAGCAGAAGCAGAACGGAAAACATCCAAGCTGCCTCGGAGCCAGGGAACAGAGCTGGGTTGGGACTCTAATGGCCTTGTCCTCATTCTTCTGACCCTCTGCCCAGGCCAACACAACCAGCCCCACATTAATCCCACCACACACCTAGGAGGGAGGAACAATGAACACTGATTTCCAGACAGAGCTCTCGCAGTGCTTTACAAGGGACGTCAGTGCCATTGTCCCCGTTTCACAGTTGGGGAAACCGAGGCAGAGGGGGGACATGATCTCTCTAGGCTCACAAAGCAGGCTAGTGGTAGAGGTGGGAACAGATGGTGGGTCTCTCTGAACCACTCCATGCTCAAGCCACTTACTATAATAGCACTGCCATCTTTTCCGAGTAGCTCACAACGCCTTTTGTAAGGTCAGAATCAACCCCATTCTACAGACGTGGAAACAGAGGCACAAGGTGACTTCCCAAGGACACCCACTGGCCAGAGCTGGGAATAGAATCCAGCGGCTTACCCAGCCCAGGAGAACCCACTTGGTCAAACACCACATTTCTCTTCAACCCCCTACTCACCAGGGTCGGATCCTGAGCTGCCCGTCGCCCCAGCCACCATTGGGATTATGTTGTCCAACGTGCATTACTTTGCATTTATCAACATTGAATTTCAGCTGCCATTTTGTTGTCCCATCACCCAGTGTATGAGATCCCTTTGTAACTCTTCGCAGTCTGCTTTGCACTTAACTCTCTCGAGTAATTCAAGGCGTAGGATAAGTGACTGGTCTCGGAACTGGAAGCAGTCTGATTATTTTATGATTTTTAGAGTAAAGCAACAATTGATCACAAAATAAAGGTGGCCTGGGTGGTGAGATAGACTGGAGTGCCCAATGGGACCGTAGGTGACAAGACAGGGTGCTTCAAGTGTTCACATGGTTACTGGGTTATTGAAACCC
The DNA here is from genome assembly GCA_007922175.1 of Pelusios castaneus. NCBI lineage: Eukaryota > Metazoa > Chordata > Testudines > Pelomedusidae > Pelusios > Pelusios castaneus. The sequence goes on from ML685811.1 coordinate 5,931,716, forward strand.
AGTTAGGGAGCATACAGCCAATTTGGGGAGTCTGCCTTGCTTTTTGGCAATGTGCCTTGACGTTGGCACTCACGGTCATGAACTACTCCAGACAGCAGGACATTGGCCATAGTCATGTGTGAAGCCCTGATACAAAATGCCTGCTCCAGTCCCTGAGGAGGTCGCAGTACAAAGGTTAGGATACACAGGGGAGTCCCTGAAGCAAAAGGCATTTATAAAACAAGACATGACACAGACGTATCCCCACAGCCTCACACATCCCGCCAACGCCAGACCACACAGATGAGAGACACAGCAAGATGCCCTGTAGCCAGCGTCATGTTCCCAGCTTACACGCAGAGATGTTACATTAGAAAAAACAAAAAATAATCACCGTCAGGTTTCAACATCTAGCGGCCAGAATGAAAACACACAGTAACCAAAATCAGAGAGAGACAAAGCAGGCTGCTCCAACGACTCACCTCCCCAGCCCTTGTTTCTAATCTAGTTCTTTCCAGATTGGTTTAGCTCGCATACTTCCCTACAGAGCCATCTGGCCCGCAGGCAACACCACGAATCCCTCCCTCTTAAAATGAGAGCTTGCAATTTCAACAGGCTTCTCGATACCTCCTGTGACGCTGTGAGATAAGTGATTTTTTTATTGTTTGCATACTTTTGAGCACTTGTGGCTGTGCTTTCCCAAATTATTGCTGTATTCCCCCTGCCACACACACACACCTTAATACAAGAGGTCTTTGTGTTGTATGCAGACTCAGTATTGAATGTGGGGAAGGCACACAGGGGGTATTTAGTTTTCCCCAGGTTTCTGGATACAGACTCAAGATAGTCCCTGACTTTAAAGAAGGAAGAAGGAGGAGCTGATGAACTACAGACCAGTCAGCCTCACCTCAGTCCCTGGAAAAAGCAGAGAGCGGGTTATAAAGGAATCTATTTTGAAGCACTTGGATACAAGAAGGTGATCAGAAACAGTCAGCATGGATTCCCCAAAGGCAAGTCATGTCTGACCAGCCTGACTGCCTTCTATGATGAGATGACTGTCTCTGTGGAGGAGCGGAAAGCCGTGGACATGACACACCTTGACTTTAGCAAAGCTTTTGCTACGGTCTTCCACAGTATTCTTCCCAGAAAGTTAAAGAAGTATGAGTTGGATGAATGGATGTATGTTGGGTAGAAAGCTGGCTTGATCGTTGGGTTCAGTAGACAGTGATCCATGACTCGATGTCTAGTTGGTAGCCGGTATCAAGAGGAGAGCCCCAGTGTTCAGTGCTGGGACCGGTTTTGTTCAACATCTCTTTTAATGATCTAGAGAATGGGGTGGAGGAACCCCCAGCAAGTTACAACTGACACTAAGCTGGGCGGAGGGGTAGATATGCTGGAGGGCAGGGATAGGATACAGAGAAACCTAGACAAATTGGAGGACTGGGACAAAAGAAATCTGATGAGGTTCTTCAAGGACAAGTGCAGAGTCTTGCAGGTTGGACGAAAGAATCCCATGCACTGCTATAGACTGGGGACTGACGGGCTGGGCAGCAGTTCCACAGAAAGGACCTACAGGTTACAATGAACCAGAAGCTGGAGATGAGCCAACAGGTGCTCTTGGTGCCAGGGTGGCCAATGGCATATTGGCCTGCATTATTAGGAGCATTGCCAGCAGATCGAGGGAAGTAATTTCCCCTCTATTTGGCACTGGTGAGGCCATATCTGGAGTACTGTGCCCAATTTCAGGGCTCCACTCCACGGAATGGTTGTAGAAAATTAGACAGAGTCCAGCAAAGGGCAACAAAAATGAGGAGGGGGCTGAAGCACACGAGTAGATACTCCCTGAGGCCTCTTTCACCCCTCACTTTTAGCGTTCTGTGCTTTCAGTTTGCAGTGTTAAGAGGATCCCCTTGATACTGAACCAGGCTCTTTCTGTTGCCAGCAGCCCTGGCAAAATTACATGAGGAGTCCAGTACAGGACCTGGGCCTGATCTGGGTGGCCTGGCTCAATGACTCTACAGAAGTCAAGGGTCTGGGTGGGAGGATTGGGCCCCAGCACGGAAAGACACTGACGTTTAATGATGTGTCCAAATGCCTACACAGTTCACTGACAATTAATGTCACCTTCCCTCTCCTTCCCGTAAACCAGAGGTAACTTGCAGCTCCCGTAGACGGTCCTATACTAGCTTTAATCAAGCTAGCTCACTAAACAGAGCAGAGGACGCATCTGCCTGGGCGTCATTGTCCCCACACTGTGTTGAACAGCTCCTTCCCTCTCGGGATCACAGCTCACAGAGGGGATAAACGACATTCCAGTCACATGCCATTTACCCGAGGAGCTAAAGGACCCACCGCACCGAGAACTAAATGCTGCTTCCATACTTGTCCCCAGAGATCTACTGCTCACTGAGGATTTCGGCACCCTGCGTAGCCACCTCCTAAAACAAACATTTGACAGGTCTTTGGGCGAAAGATGCTTTACATGTGTTAGTCCAGCCATCTGGGCAGGCATCCCAGCCAAGCTCTCACAAAGCAAACACGTCGCCCGCAGGCTGACATGTAAGGGGTCGGGTGTCACAAGTGCTATGAGGGAACCCACAGTGTGCTCAACAGCCTTTGAAGAAAGACACAGTGTTATCAAGTGGGAATTTCCCCATTTCCCCTTCTGGGTGGTGAGCAAGAGGGGGAGAATCAGGGGACAGAAGGTCGCAACTGTCAGTAGCTCAATGTCTGTTGGTCTTATCTGCCCTGCTGGGGTGAGCGGCTGCGCTCGATCTATAAAAGTTCCCGACTCGCCCCACCAGACACTGCAGGAGTTTGCATTTCTGCTGCTGTGCCGAGAAGATGACGCGCTGGCAGATCTTGCTGCTGCTGCCACCCCTGCTCGCAGTGAGCTCAGGTAAGTGGGAACGTGGACTCCGCTGAAAGAATTTGTGAATGGCTGTGCGGGTCTCTCGGCCTCCGGGCAGCACTGAGGCAGGATTCACTGCCACAGTGGAGAGGCTTTTCCCAGGTAACAGGCACCAGCTTTGCTTCTGCACATGGCCCTGCACCTCGCACGTTCTGCCACTGCAGTCTGCACCAAGAGCCATCACAGAACATTTGAGTGTTTGATTATTTAAAGGTCTGAGTTACCTGTTGCCCGTCCAGGCCACAGGAGGGCCCAGTGCGGTGACTGAGCTGATCTGTCCATGCCCACCCTCCAGGCCTTGGCTTCCAGCTCTGCCCAGGCTCAGCCTCACAGAGCTGCTTGGTGGATGCACCATCCTCCTCCAGGGGATTCATTAAACTTCAGCATTGCATCCAGGCTGGCACACCCCAACCCGCCCCAACTGCCACACCGTACAATTGAGAACCTGCCTCCCACCATCCTGGTGAGCCCCCATGGGGGCAGCAGTGGGCAGTCAGCCGCTGTGAGCTGGCCCCAATTGGGAAATGCTCAGGGGCTGATGCTGGATGCCTGCTGGAGACCACGGAGGGGTGTAGCGGTGCTGGAGGGGAGTGTGCCTGGAAAGAGCCAGTCAGCTGCCATAAGTGTCCACCTCTGGGCCTGCAAAGCCAGCGAGACGCGGAACCGAGGGAAGGAAATGTACAGGCGCTGGCTGGCTGCCGTTCTCTCGGGCTTTCCAACAGAGGGCAGTCCTGGCATGCGGGAGGAGAGGCTTCCTGCTGGCAGTACAAGAGGATCTCAAATGGGCCCCCTATATCTGGGACCCAGCCAGTCTGGCTATGGGATCCTGCTACCATTAGGAGTGAGCGACAGGCCCTTCCCCACCAGACCAGGCGTTCCCCAGCCCAGGAACGTTCTCAGTAGCCGGTGTCAGTCGCTGCGACACCTCTTGTACCCATGGCAAGGGGCTGCCCCTGCCCAAAGGGCCCTCGTTGTGGGGCTCACACAAGCCATGATGGGGAAGGGAGGAGGCTGGGCCGATAGCAACTACTCATAGTGCTGCCAGCCTTGACAGTAGAGAGGTTGGGAGTGAAGGGAGCTGTCCTTAAGCAAGACACCATTGTCCCTCCCCTGCTACTGTGCCGCTCACAGTGACTGGCACCTGGGAGAATTCACCCTGGGGACGGGATCCTCCCCGCAGGCAACAACTCCAGTGCAGCCCCAGGGCACAGCTGACACGTTACCAGCAGGAGAAGCACCAGTGTGTGCCCATGACCCATGGCTCTCTCACCAGGGATTCGCTGCAGATATGGACACTTTCTTTGGGGGGCAGAAAGCAGACAGGGAGCTGGAGATGCAGGGTTGCTGCCCAGCACTCAGACCCCTCACACCAGCTCACAGGGTGTGGGCCCTGTACTGGCTTGCGGGGACTGCTTAATCTATTTAGCTAACCAAAGAGAAGGTTAAGAGGTGCCTTGGTTAGTACGGACAAGGGGAACAAGTATTTGACAATGGGCTCTTCAACTTAGGAGAATTAACAGTGCTGGTAATTAACCAGTGGAACAATTTACCAAGGGCTGTGCCGGACTCTCCATCACTGATCATTTTTTTCTAAAAGCTCTGCCTGGCGATTTTCTTAGGGGCAGTTCTCTGGCCTGGGATACAGTAACTTCAGTCAAACTAGATGATCACAGCGGTCCCTTCTGGCCTTGGAATCTATTTATCTGGGTCTGCCTGAAGCTGCTGTGAACATTTAACTCTCAGGCAGCATCTTGATGGATACAGTTTGAGACTTTCCTGAGCAATCCAAGGGGTTTCCATATAGAACAAAAATTGCTTGGTGGATCTGTGGACTCTTCTCACTAGGGTGTGTCTCCTGTAGGAACTGTGTAGAAATTCCAGCAGAAACAGAAGGACTTTTTCCAATTTGAACTCTGAGAATTTCCTTATGTGATGTTAGCTTCAGTGCAAGTTCACCAGCTCTGTAGCCAGAAACCCTCTGTGAATTCCCTGCACAATCTGGGAAGGGGCACTGGAAGATTTGCCCATGAGATGCCTCAGCTCATGGCCTTTCTGTTGTCAATGGCAACAAGGAGACAGTTAGTGCCAGCTGAAATCCTAAAACTGTGGAAACTAGAATGGGACTAAGCAAACTCATCTCAAATTGGTCTCCAAGCAGATATGAGATGGTAAGACCATTGGGCACCACCCACCTATTCTGGATTCAGACCAGTGAGGGACATGTCAGCAAAGGTCTCTATAGCTTCAGCCACCCAGGTTCCAAACTCTCTCTCTTTTTGGCTATTTCTCCCACCTGCTAACATGCCCGTGTGCATGAATATTCTGGGTATGATTTCAGCTCTCGACTGCTCTGCAGTGCCGGGCTCATTAAAGCAAATTGATGCCGGTAATGGGCAAGTGTTTGGAGTGAATGATGCAGGCAACATTTACACACTGAACGGAGACAGCTGGGTCCAGCTGCCGGGCGCCTTGAAACACGTCACGGTTGGTCCTGCAGGAGTCTGGGGCGTGAACAACAACAATAACATTTACAAGCTGGTGGGAGGAAGCTGGAAACTGACCTCAGGTAACGTATGAGCTTTGATATGTTGTGGGGTCAACAAAATGAGTCTCTGTTAGGATTTTCTGCATTGTTCCAAACTCCTGTCCCAGGCTGTTATCACGATTCTCCCCAGATAGGCCACTCTTAGGGTTTGCCCACACCCCATTTCTGTACCACTTTAACTATATAGGGAAGCTGAGATAGTATAATTGGTGGAACCCCCTAGTGTGGATGCAGTTGCTCAGGTTTGAAGGTGTTTATGTCGGTAGAGATTATTTTGGGAAAGGCGATGAGATAAGGTACAATGATAAGAGCACCTTGTTACTGGTCTAATTGTATCCTTACTAGGCGGTCACATCGATAGAAGTCTATCAGTTTGGAAAGTGATACAAAACACGTGCAGTCCAGTGCTCAGACTGAAATAAGAGAGTTCACACATGTCTGGTCTACATATGGTTTGTTCACCAATTTAACTATTTTGGATAGGAGTATGGTTTCCTACAAAAAGAGCTGCACCCATATCTAACTGTGCATGTAGACAGCCATCAGTAGAAAGGTGATTTTTACCAGCATAATTTATTCTATTTCCTTCTAGGCATAAGCACTTTAATATTGGTGTGACCCAAGCTCTCTAGGATAGCCATACTGAAATGCCAAGGGAAGGGCAGGCTGCAAAAAGGAGAGCAGATTCCCCTCAAACTGATGGTTAACACTGTAGTTCAATTCACCAAGCGGTCTCAAAGTGTCCTGCTGATTACCCACATAGGTTATCAAGAAGCTGGAGAAAAAAAAGAAATCACGTAGCCCCCCTTTATTGCATTCCAGTCAATGGCTTCCAATCAGCTAATTGGTCCAATACAGTGAGAAGTTACTTAAAACTCTATTCACTGTGCAAACTGTTCTTCTGATCCCCAAAGGTCCAGCAACATTATCAGGTCAATATCATTCTGCGAGCCAATCCTTTAGGCTATGTCTACGCTTGTAAATTTAAGTCGACTTAGCATGTCTACACCTAAATTTTAAGTCGACTTAGGGGGGAACTTACAAAGTCGACCTAGAGCGTCCACACTGGACACCTAGGTCGACTTCTAGGAGCTAGCGGGACCTTGGGCAGGTCCACGGTGGCAAGGGGGCACCCCTTGCCCAGTGCCAGGGGGCTCAGCCTGTACAATGGGGCAAAGGGGGACAGGGACCCTGGCAGGGCATAGGGGCAGGGTGGGCAGGGCTCTGCCCTGCCCTTTGGGGGGGCATGCCAGACTCCCCCCTAATCCCCCCCCCCCCGGCAGGGAGGGCAGTGGTGGAGTCCTGGAGTAGCCCTAAGTCAACTTAGGGCTACTCCAGGTCTACACTGGCTTAAATCGACTTTAAAAAGTCGACTTAAGCCTAAAGTCGAACTAAAAGTAGGTTTAATTAAGTCGACTTCATTTTCATAATTTACAAGTGTAGACGCACCCTTAGTGTCTAAAGGTTTTATTATAATCAAAAAGCAAAACAAGCGAAGAGAGTTGTTAAATGGTCAAAGCAATCACATACAGTCATATGACTTCAGCGTCCATGTACCACGTTCATAGCAGCACTGGTGATTTGCTGGCTTATAAAGACCCTCTGAACACATCCAAAGCTCGGATGGGTCTGTCAGTCCTTAGTTCCAAGTCTTGCTTTGTAGAGAAGTGACTTCAGAGGGGAGAGCAGGACTGAAGAAAACATGGAGAAGATTGCAACCACCTTTTGATGTCCTTTGTCCCAAAACACAAACTCACAGCCCATGAGCATAAAAAAGCACCTGGAGTCCCCTATCCACAGGCATTTCCTTCTGGGTCCTAGGCATAACCTTGCATTTCTCAATAGGTCGATAACAGCTGACTGTCCTTGGTGAGGCCACGATCACACTGGATAGAACTGATACCAACCTGTCTGAGGGTGTTGCTGAGGCACAGCAGAAGCTTCAGATATCAGTACACCACAAACTATGGGTGTTGTACTACAGGGATTCACACTGGTTACACTAGATCAGTTTAAAATCACTCCTTTGCTTAAAGCTGTGTGACCTTCTCACGGAGACAAGGCCTCATCACCTGAAACCAAACTGAAAGTAGATCCACTTAATGCTGTCTAAATGTCCACACAGGCTTTGGCAACAGGTGAATTGAATGAGATCAAATTACACTGGTACAATTTAGTGTATACACAAGCCCTAACACTCATCTTTCCCCTGTGAGGTGGGAACATTGATTGGCCCCATTTTCTAGGCACTGAGGCTATGTCTACACTGAGAAATTATGTCGACTTTACTAAGTCGACTTTAAGTCGACCGTATTAAGTCAACTTAGAGAGTCCACACGGGACTCTTAAGTCGACTTAAACCTGGCCTTACTAAGTCAATTTAGAGAGTCTACACTAGACTCTCTAAGTTGACTAGTTAGGTCCAGGGGGAGGGAAGCTCCTTTGGCGCCTCGGCTCCCCAGGGTAAGGCTCTCCCCGAGACAGCAAGCCCCAGAGTGGCCCAGTGGAGAAGGGAGTGTAGAGCTCTCCTCTCGCCTGGACAGCTCCACTCCCTTCTGGCCAGGACTGTTCAGGTTATGGGCAGAAGGGAGCGCCACGTTCCCTTCTCATAGACTCATAGGCTATGTCTACACTTACTCAAATTAGTTCGAATTAGTTAGTTAGCTTAATTCGAACAAGAAAAAATTAGTTCGAACTAAGCAAGTGCCATTCATGTCACTTGCTTAGTTCGAATTAGCGATCTCCATTGATTTCAATGGGCCGGTTAGTTCGAACTAAGAAATTAGTTCGAATTAACATGGCCACATTGGTTAATTCGAACTAGTTAGTTCGAATTAAGCCTTACTTCTAATGCCCTATTCGCAGTTATTAGTTCGAATTAAGGAAGCCCTTAATTCGAACTAATTAAAGCCTAGAGTAGCCATGGCTTTAGTTAGTTGAATTAAGCTTCCTTAATTCGAACTAACTTGCCAGTGCGGACATAGCCATAGACTTTAAGGTCAGAAGGGACTAGTACGATCATTTAGTCTGACCTCCTGCAAAATGCAGGCCTCAAGACCTCACCCACCCACTCCAGCTATAAGCCACCAACCTATGACTGAGTTATTTACCTCCTTAAATCATGAGTTAAGGACTTTAAGACACAGAGAATTCACCAGTACGTGAGTCATGCCCTGTGCTACAGAGGAAGGCGAAAAACCCCCAGAGTCCAGGCCAATCAGCCCTGGGGGAAAATTCCTTCCCGACCCCAAATATGGCGATCAGTTAAACCCTGAGCACGTGGGCAAGTCTCAACAGCCAGTTACCCAAGAAACAATTCTCTGTAATAACTCAGAACCCACCCCATGTACTCTCCCCTCTTAGGCCACTTGTAAATCCACCACATATAGCCAAAGATCAGTCAATTTCCAAAATAGGCTAATCATACCATCCCCTCCATAAATTTATCACGCTGAGTTTTGAAAGCAGTTATGGTTTTTGCCCCCACAACTCCCTTTGGAAGGCTATTCCAGAACTTTACTCCTCTAATGGTTAGAAACCTGCGTCTTATTTCAAGCCTAAATTTCTTGATGGACAGTTTATAACCATTTGTTCTGGTGTCCACATTGGTGCTGTACTCAAATAATTCCTCTCCCTCCCTGATGTTAATCCCTCTGATGTATTTATAGAGAGCAATCATATCCCCCCTCAGCCTTCTTTTGGTTAGGCTAAACAAGCCAAGCTTCTTGAGTCTCCACTCATAGGGCAGGTTTTCCACTCCACAGACCATCCTTGTAGTCCTTCTCTGCACCTGTTCCAATTTGAATTCATCCTTTTTAAACATGGGGGACCAGAACTGCACACAATATTCCAGATGGGGTCTCACTAGTGCCTTGTACAGCGGCACTAACACCTCCCGGTCTCTACTTGAAATACCTCTCCTGATACATCCTAGAATCGCATTAGCTTTTTTCATGGCCACATCACATTGACGGCTCATGTTTGCACAGGCAAACAGCTGGAGTGCCGGCAATTGCTGGCACGGAGCTCCAGCTGGTGGGGAGACCTGGTCCTCCCAAAAAGATGGAGTGAGGTCCCAGCCAGATGGGTGCCACAGGGCTCCCTTCTGGCCGGGACCGCTTGGGTCCCAACAAAAAGGGAACCCTGCACTCTCTTTTCGCTGGGACCGCCGTGGTCCTGGCAAAAAGGGAGCCACCGCTTCCTTCTGTCCGGGACCATTCAAGTCCCGGCCAGAAGGGAGCACCGCGGTCCCTTCTCCCTGGGATGTGAGCTGTCCCAAGGAGAAGGGAGCCGGGACAAGCTGCTAGTGGCTTCCTGGGGAGAAGGGAGCAGGCGCTCTCTTTTTCCCCTGCCCTAAGTTGACTAAGTCGACTGACGAAGTGGGATTTTCTCCCACGAAAGCTCATGCGATTAATAAATCTGTTAGTCTTTAAAAGTGCCACAAGACTCTGTTGTCTTTCTACAATAGACTAACACGGCTACCCCTTTGGAATTTAAGTCGACTTAGGGCATCTACACCGCTGAAGTCGACTTAAGAAGTCGACTTAAGCAGTAAAGTTGATGTAAAACTAGGTTTTACAAAGTCGACTTTACTTTTCCTTAAGTCAACTTAAGGAAACTCCAGTGTGGACGCAGAGTAAATTAAGTCTGCTTAAATTGAGTTAATTTACAAGTGTAGATGCATCCTGAGAGATTAAAGCCGATAATTCCACACCCAAGTGCACACGTGTTAGCACCTAGCTCAAGCTGTCCTGATTTCAAGGGCGCTGAGCCCTGACGACTCCCACTGGTGCCAATGAGAGCTCTCAGTGCTCAATACTGCTTCTACTCAGACCCTTATTCCCCTGGGTAACTTTCCAAGGGCCATTAAGCGAGTTGGGAGAGGACTGGCCACCAAATCCATGAATTCTGTACCTAGGCCACCGGTCAAGACAATAAATGACAATTCTCTCACTGCTTTCTCTTTCTCGCGGAACATAGCTTTTCCCTTGTTTGTTTTAAGGGCTGCTCAAGCAAATTGATGCAGGTGGAGACCAGTTCATCGCTGGTGTCAACATGAATGATGCCATTTTCTGTCTGCCTCGTCCACCAGCTGTCACTGTGAACAGTGACGCCTCCTTGCCTTGGGTCAATCTTCCAGGAGGACTGAAGTACTACAGCTGTGGTTTGGGGGGCTGCTGGGGAGTTCACTCGGGCAATGGTATCTATTTCCGGTCTGAAGTCACCCCGGACCGTTGTGCAGGAGCCAACTGGCAGCACATTCCAGGCAAACTGTCCATGATCGAGGTCGGAACCGATGGGGCCGTCTACGGAGTAAACAGTGCAGGACAAATATTTCGCAGGTACATTAAGGGAGGATTTCTTCCAAGGGAGATCAGGACCATTCAGAGCTGTCCCTTAGCTCAGAGAGAACGAGATGTTGACCGAATCACTGTAAAGCAAGCCAACCCTGGAGCTTAATGCTCACTGATTTCCTAATGAGCTGATTCCAGGGCTCCCCAGCACCCAAATGTTAGACGCCTTCTGTTACCTGATTGAGAGGACTCCGATGGGAACTAGCAAGGAACACATCTGCAGAAAAAGGGGACTCAGGCACACTGCAGAGGTTCTAGTATCTTGGGAAACTCTCTGAAGTCTGAGCTCTGCATGGTATGGGTGGTGACACAGGTACTGCCTATTGTTAACATTGTCTGATGCTTTCCATAGTAACACCCTGTTTTCAGTTACTTACAACATGGACCTCTGTTCTTGGGAGGAAATTTTCTATCCCAGAGTCACACTCAGGTTAATGTTTCCATTTTAAGAGTTTCAGCAAAAATGGCTCCGCTGTTTCCTAGACTGAGGTCTCTTGTTTAGCCAATGTTAAAAACTGAGAAGTTCTGGCACTTGCATGCTGTGAAGAAAGGTCTTGAAATTTGGCAGAGAGGTTGTCCTGGTATTAGAAATGTGCCTTTTGCCATGCTTGGGAAAATTCACTCAAGTTTGACCAAGTTTTAAGCCTCCAAAGTAGCCCCGTCTGCACATGCTCTGTAGTAGCTTCCTACAGTTTGGCAGTTAAATTCTCCAAAGTCCGCCCATGCTGAGCATGCTCATTGCTCTCCGAGCACCCAAACTGCACATGTGCCATCCCCACAGAGAGTTGGAGAGTGAGCAGGGGTGGGAAGAGATCTGCTATTCTCTGGGGGGAGCTCTAGCAGAGCACTGTGCGACACCCTTGGTCTTTTCTCTACTGTTCCATCACGGTCTTTGATTCCATGTCAGCTGCCAAGGCAGAGGAAAAGCCCCGTGTATTTTGAACGGGAAGGTCAAGGATGGGTTCCCTGCCCTTCTGCCCTCAGCCCCAAGAACAGAGGGATAAAGCTTCCGATGCTCAGCTCTGATCCTCTCATATGTAAACAGGGGCTAGAGAGACACTCACCTAGGAGGATGGGTGTACAGTGCAGGGCTGTGAGTGCACAGCAAGGAGAAACAGACGCTGAGGTTACCCTCCAGGCTGCGCTGTCGAGCTGCTGTCCACAGGCTGGGATAAAGCTGGGGCCCTTCTCTTAGCAGACTTCTATTAACACCAGTCCTGGAAACTGTCTTTCAGGGATGGAATCACTAAGAGCAACCCTGTCGGGACCACATGGACCAATGTTCTCAATTTCATCTGCAAAGCCAAACATGTGACCCATGACCTGGGCCTGCTGTGGCTGATCCTTGACCAAGGGAAGATTGTGAAATGCCGAATCTAAATCTGACTCCCGTCATCTCAGCCTCACAGTGATTAACAGTTTCCAATTAAACTCTGTCTCTGTCTCTCCCCCACCCTCGTCCAGGTTTCCTGCATTCCCTTTCCATCCATAGTATGAGGTCCTGGTTCCAAGGGTAAAGTCGAGTCCCACAAAACAGAGCTAGGAAGGTTCAGTATTACCTGCTCTCTCCGCCTCTTCCATCCCTGCCCCATGCCCCAATGCACGCACTTCTACGCTAATGAAATTCAGTAGCTAGAAACTGAGGACACAGCAAGGTCCCAGCTGAAAATGAAAGGCAGTGTTTTTAGCCACCCGTAGGAACTGAGCACCAAGGGATCTGGTTCATTCTCCATCACAGGATTGAATGTGTTTGCAAATGGCCTGTTCAGAGCTGGATTAAGGCTCCCAGGGCTCTGAGATTTTGTGGGGCCCATTCCCACCATGGTGACAGAGTGGCAGCAGCCATCCTCGGGGTGGGGGCAGGCTGGCTCCTGGTGCTGTGATGCTCAGTGCTGGCCTCAGCAGATCAGCCTGTTGGTCTGCTTGGCACTTGGGAGGGCTGGCACTAGAGGAGCCTGGCAGATTCACTGGCCTTAGGAGGGGACAATGGCCCATGTTGTGGCACAAGCTGTGAGCACTTGGGAGGTGTGCAGCAGGGCTCCCCATTAGCCCAAGGCTGCAGCTCCCAGAGCCCCTTTATTAATCCGGCTCTGGATCTGACACACTCTAGATCAATCGCATGCTGATGGAGTGGAGGCAAGTGTCACGGCCTGACATCTCTGGCCCGTGTGATGTAGGAAATCAGACTAGATGGTCAGGATGGTCCCCTTCTGGGCCATATCTATGGCTCTGCCAGAGCTCACTGTATTAGAAACACACAAGCCAGAGAAGGGGGATGGAAGGAACTGGGGGGAAGGATGGAAGGAAATAAAACCCCAATGAAGTCATTTTCCTCTGCATTCCAGCAAAATTCACCATCCCCAACTGCCTATGTTCTGAGGTTACATCTCAGCAACCCTCATTTCGGCCTCCCCACTGCAGAGGGCCTTGGCATGATCAGTTCCTAATAATCTATCAGGGCCAGGTTAGGACACAATCTCTCCTGATTTCTGGGCCACACGCTCTGTGTATCCACCCCTCCCCCCTCACTTCCCTGATGATAAATCCCCCAAATCGGCATCACCAGAATAGAAAGAATGGAGGAGCCAGAGCTGCTCTCTCTAGTCTGAGCGGGAAAGGGCTGGTAAAGGTTTCAGTTTCTGTCTCTGTCTCACTCTCTTGTTGGGGGGGTGGCCGGGATTCCCTCTGCCTGGGGCTGTGTTTATGCCAATAAAATCTTGAAGCATCCCATGCTGTCTCCTGCCATTTTGTTCCCACCAGACTCGACAGAACTAAAGTTTGGGGAATGCTGTGATGCTGGGGACTCATCAGCGCAAAGCCCAAGAGTGATTTGGGGAAAGAGAAACAGTCTGAGCTCCACAAGAGAGGAGACAAGTGGCATCAAGGGGGCTCTAGACAGTACCGAGTCCCACACCGGTCCCCTCTCCTGCACTCACCATGTGTTGCAAGTACAGTCAGGGGGCTGATGACTGCTCTGACTGAGCAAATGGGCATTTTGGAGGTGGGCAGAGCACCCCCCTTCCCACCGCAGACAGAAACGGGTGAATGAGAAACAAACTCCACCTCTCTACAGTCCTGTGCAATCTTCCCCCAACTCTGAGAACACAGCCTCTGCCTGGGCGCTGCAGCCGCAAACCTTGCCCCTTTGTGAATGGGGGCAATGAGCTACGGCTGATGGAGAGGTCCCTGCATGGAGTCGGTCCAGTAAAAGCAGTGACCTCACCCGCCTTGTGTCTCTGACCAACACGCCTACGACACTGCACAGGCCTCAAATGTAACTGCACCTGGGACATCATCCAACGGGTGTGTTTGTAGAGGGACCCCACACCCACCGCCTCTTGGCCCTTCACTATAACATTCATACCAATGAGCTGGAAGAAGACATAAAATCATCCCCGATGAAGTTTGCAGATGACACAAATTGGGGGTAAATAGTGAAGAGGCCCAGTCACAATTAGGGGTCCCCCGCCCTTTCTCATTTCTCAGACAAAGATTGCCGCAAAGTAACAGTCCAGAATCCAACCTGTAAGGCAGTCGGTGATGGGTTTATCGGGGCCAAACACACACGCAGAGAACCACAGCCCTTCACACCAGCTGGGCTTCCTTTTCCATTCCTGTGTTTCCAGGCCCTTCAACCAGGCAGGGCGGTCGCCTAGGACACCAGACTTTAAGGGGCGCCTTGTTAGATGGAAGCGAATTTTTTCCTCTATTTTAAAAAAAAAAAAGTTATCGTTTTTCCCTATATTGACTATGGGGGAGGGAGCCAAAAGTCATAGTTCACCAGAAACCCTCAGGCCCGCCCTCGCTGGATCTATCCTCCTGAACTCATCTAATTCTTTATTGAGCCCTGACATACTCTTGCTCGTCACAACAATCTCTGGCAAAGAGTTCCATGGGTTTGTTGGACAAGAAAACAGGTAGTGCCCTGGGCGGATTGGCTCAAACGTTACCGTTTATTGCCTGTTCGTTCCACCTCAACGCCACGAGTAAGCAAGGAGGAGGGGGCATTACAATCCTTTTAGGCTCAAAAATATCCAAAAGCTTACATTTTAAATGACTCTCCAGAGATCCTTAATTGGTTCCACTAAAAGCTAAGAAAATGAATATTAATAACTACACGATGATATAATTAACCCCGCCTCTCTTTGTTTTTTACAGGTTTAGCATATAGCGCTCAGGCACTTTTTCTTTAAACTCATTACTTTTTGCCACAGAAATTACTTCATAGAATCTTAGGGCTGGAAGGGACCTCATGGGGTCATCTAATCCAACCTCCTGCTAAAAGCAGGACCACTCCCCTTTTCCTAAACCACATTGGACCATTTCTGGTCAACAATCACCCTTCACCGCTCTCCCAACACTGTGTCTAACTCTAACAGCTCCTTCCCTCTCTGAATCACAGCTCACACAGGGGAGAAAGGACCCCGAGGCCAGCTCGCCTGCCATTTACCTGAGGAGCAAAAGATGCACTAAGACGTTGGGGCTGCGTAACTAACTGTACCTTGTCCCCAGAGATCTCGTCTGGTGGGGATTTCTGCACCCTGTGTAGCCACCTTCCAAAACAAGCTTTTGATAGGCCATTGGGTGATGGCTGATTTGCATATATTACCTAGCACTCTGGAAGGGCGTCCCAGCCAAGTGCTCACATTGCAAACACATCACATGCAAGGCTGCTGGGTGGGCAGCTGCGTTTGCTCTATAATAGGTCCCGACTCGCCCCACCAAGCACTGGAGAAGTTTACATTTCTGCCAAAAGATGACACACGGCCACTTCCTCCTGCTGCTGCTCACAGTGAGCTCAGGTGAATAGGAAGGTGGATTCTGCTGAAAGGGTCTGCGAATGGCTGTGCTGTCTCTTGGACTCAATGTGGCCCTGAGAGAGGATTCACTGCCTCAATTTGTGGGCTTTTTCCCAGGTAAGATTCACCACAGCTTCTCTGGTGTGTGGCCCACAAGTCGCATGTCCTGGACATGGCAGTCTGCATCAAGAGCAGTGCTATGAGATTTGAGTATTCCTTTTTTTTAAAGGTCTCACTAAGTTGTTTCTTGCCCATCTATCCCCCAGGAGCTCCCAGCGCCCTGCCCCTAACTGATCTGCTGCTCACTCCTACCCTCCAGGCCTTGGCTTCCCAGCTCTGCCCCAGGTTCAGCTTACCCAGGGCAACGGGTCCACGGTGAGAGCTACTGGACCAGACAGACAGTAAATGTCATCAATCATGTTGACACTGGCGATGAACTGGTTTCCACCTGCATCAATTTGCTTGAACAGCCCTAAAAACAAACAAGGGGAAAAGTATGAGAAAAGGATGGGGTCAGGCCAGCATGGAGAAAATAAGGAAGTGATTTATTGAGAATTAAACACTGGGGCGGGGAGGAAGGAGGAGCAGGAAAAAGAGAAAGCAGTGAGAGAATCACTGTCAAAGGCAAGGGGGCAGGGCAGGAGCACGCAAAGCTGGCATGCTGCTTCCTCCCTCCCTCCACTGCCCAGTGCCTGGGCCCCCCCCCCCCCCGCCCCCGGCTCTGGCCCTGAGCCGGCCGGCCCCTGCCCCCACCATGTGTTCTGCAGAGGGGGAGGCAGACACAGCTTTTGAGGTAGGCAAAGGGGCCCCTCACTGCTCGGGGCCCTAGCTGGCCGCCTGCTTCGCCTACCCCAAAAGCCGCCTCTGCTTAGCAGACTTCTATTAACACCAGTCCTGGAGACTGTCTATCAGGAGTAGAGTCACTAAAAATAACCCCATCAGGACCGCATGGACCCAGGTGGCCAATTACATCTGCAAATGCAAACATATGTCCCATGACCTGGGCCAGCTGTGGGTGATCAATGACAAGGGAAGGATTATGAAATGCCGAGTCTAAATCTGACTCCTGTCATCTCAGCTTCACAGTGATTAAACTCTGGCTCTCTCTCTCCCCCCTCCTCCAGGTTTCCTCCATTCCTTTTCGACCCAGCGGTATAAATAGTGCTTTTTTTGTGATGGTACGCACTGGTACAGAGAACTGGCACCTTTTTTTCACAGCAATGAGGCCCCAGCTCCTGCCGCCATCGCTGGTGGTCCCAGGTGGGGCTGGATCTGGTGAGCCCGGGTTCCCGGCCGGGATCAGGGCCGGATCAGGCTGAGTACTGGCACCTTTTCTTTCTTTTTTTTTAATTAAAAAAAATACTGGGTATGAAACTCTTGTTCCAAGGGTAAATTCATGTCCCACACAATAGAGCTAACAACGTTTTGTATTACCTGCTCACACTCTCTCTGCCTCTTCCATCCCCACCCCATGCCCAACTCACACGCTTCTACTCTAATGAAATCCAATGGCTGGAAAATGAGGACGCAGTAAAGTCCCAGCTGAAAAAGAAATGCACTGTTTTTAGCCATGAGGGAAATCAACCACAGAAATAGAGCACCAAAGGATGTGGTATGTTCTCCATCACGCGGAGGCTTTCAGTCCAGACTGGATGTCTCTGTAAATGTTCTGATAAACTCTAAATGAATCTCATGTCTTTAAGTATAAAGATATTGCTCGGGACTGCAGGGATAAAATCAGAAAGGCCAAAGGACAATTGGAGTTGCAGCTAGCAAGAGAGGTGAAGGATAACAGAAAGGGGTTCTATAAGTATATCAGCAACAAGAAAAGGATCAGAGGTGGTGTAGGTCCCTTACTGAATGGGGCAGGCATCCTCGTGGAGGATGATGCGGAAAAGGCTGAAGTACTCAATGCTTTTTTTACTTTAGTCTTCACAGGGAGGGCCAGCTCCCAGGCTACTACACGGGGTAACGCGGAATGGAGAGAAGAGCGGCCCTCGGTGATGGAAAGTCAGGTTAGGGAACACTTAATGAAATTGGATGTGCACAAGTCCATGGGGCCGGATGAACTGCATCCGAGGGTGCTGAGGGAGTTGGGGGAAGTGATTGCAGAGCCGCTGGCCATTATCTTTCAGAACTCGTGGCGAACGGGGGTGGTCCCGGAGGACTGGAAAAAGGCAAATATAGTACCTATCTTTAAGAAAGGGAAAAAGGAGGATCCGGGGAACTACAGACCGGTCAGCCTCACCTCAATCCCTGGAAAAATCATGTAGCAGGTCCTCAAGGAATCCATCCTGAAACACTTGGAGGAAAATAGAGTGATCAGGAACAGTCGACATGGATTCACTAAGGGCAAATCGTGCCTGACCAACCTGATTTACTTCTATGTTGAGATGACTGGATTTGTGGATGCGGGAAGAGCCGTTGACATGGTATACCTTGACTTTAGCAAGGCTTTTGATACGGTTTCCCACAGCATTCTCGTTGGCAAGTTAAGGAAGTATGGGTTGGACGAGTGGACCGTAAGGTGGATCGAAAACTGGTTAGATCAACGGGCTCAGCGGGTAGGAATCAATGGCTCAATGTCTGGTTGGCAACCGGTAATGAGTGGAGTGCCCCAGGGGTCGGTCCTGGGGCCAGTTCTATTCAACATCTTCATTAATGATCTTGATGATGGAATAGACTGCGTGCTTAGTAAGTTCGCGGATGACACCAAGTTGGGGGGAATGGTAGATACTCTGGAGGGCAGGGACAGGATCCAGGGAGACTTGGACAAATTGGAACTCTGGGCCGAAAGAAACCTCATGAGGTTCAACAAAGACAAGTGCAAAGTCCTGCACTTAGGACGGAAAAATCCCATGCACTGCTACAGGCTGGGGACCGATCGGCTAAGTAGCAGCGCTGTAGAAAAGGACCTGGGGGTTATGGTGGACGGGAAGATGAATATGAGCCAGCAGTGTGCCCTTGTTGTGAAAAAGGCCAATGGCATATTAGGCTGCATCAGTAGGTGTATTGCCAGCAGATCGAGGGATGTGATAATTCCCCTCTATTCGACACTGGTCAGGCCGCATCTGGAATACTGTGTCCAGTTTTGGGCTCCCCATTACAGAAAGGATGTGGACAAATTAGAAAGAGTCCAGCGGAGGGCAACAAAAACGATTAGGGGGCTGGGGCACATGACTTATGAGGAGAGACTGAAGGAACTAGGCTTATTTAGTCTACAGAAGAGAAGACTGAGGGGGGATTTGATAGCAACCTTCAACTCCTTGAAGGGTTGCTCCAAAGAGGAGGGAGCTAGGCTGTTCTCGAGGGTAACAGAGGACAGAACAAGGAGCAATGGTTTCAAATTACAGCTGGGGAGGTCAAGGTTGGATATTAGGAAAAACTTTCTCACTAGGAGGGTGGTGAAGCATTGGAATGGGCTACTTAGGGAGGTGGTAGAATCTCCATCTTTGGAGATTTTTAAGGCTCAGTTAGACAAAACCCTGGCTGGGGTAATTTAGGGGGAGTGGTCCTGCTTTTTAGCAGGGGGTTGGACTAGATGACCTCGTGAGGTCCCTTCCAACCCTATTGTTCTATGATTCTAAGTTAATGGAAGAGTCATCTATGGGCTGTGTGATGTAGGAAATCAGACTAGATGATCCTAATGGTCCCTTTATGGACTTCTCTCTTTCTCTGCCAGACTCACTGTGTTAGAAACACACAAGCCTGAGAACGGCACAGCTAGAACTGCCATGGGAACCAGGAAGGAAAACATAATTGACGTAACCCCAAATAGGTCATTTCCTCGGCATTCCTGCAGAATTCGCCATCCCAACTGCCTATGTTCTGTGGTTCCACCTCAGTGACCCTGATTTCAGCCTCCCCACTGCAGAGAGCCCTGGTACGATCAATTCATAATAAACTATCAGGGCCAGGTTAGGACACAATCTCTCCTGATTTCTGGGCTGCACGTTCTGTGTATCCACCCCTCCCCCACACTTCCATTATCATAAATCCCCAAAATCAGTATCACTAGAATAGAAAGAATGGAGGAGCCAGAGCTGCTCTCTGTAGTCTGAGCAGGAAAGGGCTGGTAAAGGTTTCAGTCTGTCTGTCTGGCTCACTCTCTACCGCCCAGTATCCTGTCTTCCCACAGCAGCCAGAAGGAATGTTCGGGGGGAATGAACACAAAGGCAATCATCAAATCATCCGTCCTGTCAGCCAGGCCTAGCTTCTGGCAAACAGAGGCTGGGGACACTTCAAAGTCTGGTTGTGCCTCCCTACCCATTCTGCCTAAATAGCCATCAATGGACCCATCCTCCTGAACTTATCTAGCTCTTTAATTGAGCCCTGTTATAGTTTGGCTCTTCACAACATCCTCTGGCAAGGAGTTCCACAGGTTGACCATGTGTTGTGTGAAGAAATACTTCCTTTTGTTTGTTGTAAACCTGTTGTCTGTTCATTTCATTGGGTGCCCCTAGTTCTTGTGTTCTGAGAAGGGGAAAATAACACTTCCTTATTCACTCTTTCCTCATCTGTCAAGGTTTTTACAGACCTCTGCTCTGTCATATCCCTCCTGAGGGCTGCTCTACCCTAGAGAGTTTTGTCTACAAAGTTATCTTTTGTTGACCGAACTGTGGAGGTCACAGATTGGAATGCTCCTTCCATTCGTGTAACTCCCCCACTATGCTGAAGTAATAAAGCCACTTCAGCAAGAGGTGTAGGGCTTCCGACGGCTTATTTGGAGCAACTCAGTGTCATTATAGACAGTGCGACCCTCGCATCAGCTGGGGGGGTTGTCATTCTTGTCAATTTCACTGCTCCACTGGACCTGTAAAATTGACAAGAAAGCCCTGCCCCAGACACTTCTCTACCCACCCCCTGCAGGGAGCTGGGCAGCCTTTTCAATTTCACTGACACAGCTCCCCAGTTCCCCACAGCTGACCAGAAGGGGAGAAGCCTCCGGCAGCTTTCCTTGGCTCCTAGTGGGGAACCAGGCGGGGAGAAACCCCAGGCAGGGCATGAGAAGCCAGGGCAGTTGGGCCCTACACCAAGGCTGTCCCTTGGGGGGAGCAGGGCCCAGGGCCAATCGGCCTCGGAGGGGCCCCACCCCCCATTCTGGAGGGGAGTGTTTGGGCCAGTCCGGTGGGCCCCTAGGGAGCCGGCCCTGGTCCCGTAAGCCGCGGCTGTGGCCCGGAGCAAGGGCGATGGGCAGCCAGGGTGGCGGGGAGCTGCGGCCCCAGGGAGGGGCAGCTGGGGCCGCTAGATAACGAGGCCGTGGCCCTAGGGAGGCAGGTAGCCGTGGCCGCGGCCCTGGGGAGGGGGCGAGGGGCAGCCGGGGCGGTGGGGAGCCGCTGCCCGTGGGCGCAGCCTGAGCCGTTGGTCCCTGCCGCCCCAGATCCGCGGCCTCAGCTCCCTGCCCCCCCAGCTGCCCTTCTCCCCCGCCCTGGGGTGGTGGGGAGCCAGGGCCACGGCTCTGGGGCGGTGGGGAGCTGAGGCTGAGGCTCAGCCCGCCCGCCTGGCAGGGGGGAGCCGGACCTGGCCCTGGCCCTGGCCATGCTGCGGCCGAGGGCCAGCCCCAGCAGTGGCCAGGGACCCATCCCACTGGACCACATGTGGCCTGGCGAGGGGTGTGGCCATGGGCAGGGAGCAGCAAGCCGGGCCCCGCGCACCTGCCCCACCCCTGGGCCTTCCTGTTCTGCCCTGGGGGCGGGGAGGAGGAGGGCCGGCCCAGGGGCCAGGGGCAGCGCTCCCCTTCGGCAGCGAGGAGTTGAGTGAAGTGCTGCTGTGGGGGGGCCGTGGTGCGGGCCCTGCATTGCCCCGCAGGGAGCGGGACAGCGCGGGGCCCATGTGACCGCGGGGCCCAGGGCGATTGCCCCATTTGCCCCCCCAAGGACGGCCCTGCCCTACACCCCAGGGCCTGGGTGGAGACTGGAGAAGGTTTTGGTTTGCTATTTTAAGAGGATCCCCTAGACATTGAACCTGGATCCTTTTGCTGCCTACATCACCTGGAAGAAGAATTACGAGGAGTCCAGTTCAAGGCCAGGGCCTGATCCTGGAGGCCAGGCTCAAGCAATAACTCCACAGTAGTCGATGGGCCTGGGTGGCAGGATTGGGCCCCAGCATGAACAGGTCAGTGACATTTAATGACAACATTGTGTACAGCTCACTGACAAATAATGTTACCAAGGGCTTCCCGCTCCTGCCCTAAACCAGGGGTAACTTGCAACTCCTCTAAACATGCCCATGAGAGCTGTATTCAAGCTAGCTCTCTAAAGAGAGCACAGGACGCGTCAGCCTGGGATTCCCCGTGGCCTAGCAATGCGAGTACCTACGCTGCGGGTCAGGGGGCTAGCGCAGAACAGATCAGGAGCCAGCGTCCCCACATCTGCTGTTGCATGTAATGATTTAGCTGGATTAAAGTGAGCACAGGCTCCAAATCACACCGCTCCTCACAGTGCAGGCACAGCCCAACAGACCATGTTTTTAACTGAATGTCGCCCTTTTCCTAAATCACACGGGGACCAATTCCAGTATCAACCAACACCCTTCACCTGCCTCCGAATAGCTCCTTCCCTCTCTGGATCACAGCTCACACGGGATTAACGACATTCCAGTTACATACCATTTACCTGAGGAGCAAAAAGACCCACCGAGAAGTGGTTACTTAACCACACCCTGTCCCCAGAGATCTCATGTCCTGAGCATTTCTGCACCCTGTGTAGCCACCTCCTAAAGCAAACATTTTACAGGATACTGGGTGAAGACAGATTTGCATGTGTTAGCCCAGCGATCTGGAATGGTGTCCCAGCCCATCACTCACCTAGCAAACACATCGCCAGCAGGCTGACACGCAAGGAATCAGGTGTCACAAATGCTATGAGGAAACCCAGATTGTTGCACAACAGCCTTTGTGAGGGCACACTGTTAAGTGAGAATTAGTCATTATCTCAGTCTCTATTGGTCCCTTATCTGCCCTGCTGGGGTGAGCGGCTGCGCTTGATCTATAAAGGCTCCCGACTCGCCCCACCAGACACTCCAGGAGTTTGCATTTCTGCAGCTGTGCCGAGAAGATGACGCGCTGGCAGTTCCTCCTGCTGCTGCCGCCCCTGCTCGCAGTGAGCTCAGGTAAGTGGGAACGTGGACTCTGCTGAACGGGTTTGTGAACCGCTGTGCGGGTCTCTCAGCCTCGGGGCAGCACTGAGGGAGGATTCACTGCCACAGTGGGGGGGCTTTTTCCCAGGTAAAATGCACCAGCTTTTCTTCTATGACAAGGTTCCCCTGTTCCCAGGCCTCACCCCTGTTCCCATGCCCCTCAAAGTGGCTGGCATCTGGGAGAACAGACCCTGGAGACAGCACATCCTCCCCACGGGTAGCCCTTCAAGTGCAATCCCAGGCCACAGCTGACACGTTACCAGCAGGAGAAGCACTGGTGTGCGTCCTTGACCCATGGCTCCACACCAGGGATTCTCTGCAGATATGGACACTTTCCCTGTGGGGCAGAGAGTGCACAGCGAGCTGGAGATGCAGGGTCACTGCCTAGCACTCGGATCCGTCACATCGGCTCACAGGTATTGGGCCCCCTGCACTGGCTCTCGGGGACTGCTCAGTCTATTTAGCTTTCCAAAGAGAAGGTTAAGGGGTGACGACGTGCTTATATGGACAAGGGGAACAATATGTGATAGTGGACACTTCAATCTCGGAGAATTGACAGTGCTGGAAATTAACCAATGGAAAAATTTACCAAGGGCTGTGGAGGATTCTTCATCACTGACTGTTTGAAAAGCAAGACTGGGTATTTCTCTATAAGATCTGCCCCAGCAAGTCTTTGGGAGGCAGTTCTCTGGCCTGGGACACAGGGCCATGTCTACACTTGGAAATATAAGTCGACTTAGTGAGTCTACACTTAAATTTTAAGTCGACTTTCGGGGGAACTTACAAAGTCGACCTAGAGCGTCCACACTGGACGCCTAGGTCAACATCTAGGGGCTAGGGGGACCTAGGGCAGATCCACGGGGGCAGGGGGGGGCACTCCTTGCCCAGTGCCAGGGGGCGCAGCCTTTGCCCCATTGTACCTAGGTAAAATGGGGCAAAGGGGGACAGGGACCCTGGCAGGGCTTAGGGGCAAGGTGGGCATGCCAGGCTCCTCCTGTCCCCCCCGGCAGGGAGGGCATTGGCGTGGTCCCGGGGTAGCCCTAAGTTGACTTAGGGCTACCCCACCTCTACACTGGATTAAGTCGACTCTAGGGAGTCGACTTAAGCCTTAAGTCGACTTATTTTGAGGTTTAATAAAGTGGACTTAATTTTCATTAAATCGACTTTATTTTCCTTAAATCGACTTAAGCAACTTGCTTAAGTCGACTTAAGGAAACTGTAGTGTAGACGCGGGGTAAATTAAGTCGACTTAAGCAAGATTAAGTCGACTTAATTTACAAGTGTAGATGCACCCCAGGAGATCAGACTAGATGATCACGGCCATGGAATCTATTAAGCTGGGTCTGGCTGCAGATGCTGTGAACGTGTAAAGCTCAGGCAGATTCTTGATGGTCTCCAAGCAGATATGAGATGGTAAGAACATTAGGGCACCACCCACCCATTCTGGATTCAGACCAGTGAGGGACGTGTCAGCAAAGGTCACTGTAGACTCAGCCACCCAGGTCCCAAGCTGTCTCTCTTTTTGGCGATTTCTCCCACTTCCTAACAAGCCCACATTCATAAATATTCTTGGTATGACTTTCAGCTCTTGACTGCTCTGAGGTGCCTGGGGCATTAAAGCAGATTGATGCCGGTAATGGGCAAGTGTTTGGAGTGAACGACGCAGGCAACATTTACACGCTATATGGAGACAACTGGGTCCAGCTGCCGGGCGCCTTGAAACACGTCACGGTTGGTCCTGCTGGAGTCTGGGGTGTGAACAACAACAATAACATATACAAGCTGGTGGGAGGAAGCTGGCAACAGACCACAGGTAACCTATGAGCTTTGATGTGTCGTGGGGACAACACAATGCATCTCTGATAGGTTTCTCCCAGGCTGTTGTGACGATTCTCACCAGATAGGCCACTCTTAGGGTCTGCCCACACCTCATTTCTGTACCACTTTAATGAAAAAGGGAAGACGATATAGTATAATTGGTGCAGCCCCCTAGCGTGGATACGGTTGGGCAGGTATGAAGGCTTTTGTCGGTAGAGATTATTCTGGGAAAGGTAGTGAAATAAGCTACTGATACAAGCACCTCGTTAGTGGTCTGAGTCCTCGCTATGGGGTCACATAGTCTGAAATCAATCAGTTTGGAAACTGCTATGAAGTGGTACAAAACATGTGCAGTCCAGTCCCTGTGTTCACCTTCGCCTGGTCTACATACGATTTGTGCAATAATTTAACTATTTTGGATAGCAGAGTGATTCCCTACAAAAAGAGCTACACCCGTATATGACAAGACAGACAGTTATCAGTGTAAAGGTGGCTTTTACCAGCATAACTTGTTCCCTTTGCCTCTAGGGAAAAGCACCTTTATACAGCTGAGACCTGATATGCCTACGGGTCTGCCGCATGTGGCTCTTTGGCTGCCCCTTGTGGCTCTGGGTCCCCCCATGGGGGAACCCTGAGGGCACCACATGCCAGACTCAGGCTCTCCAACACTGCTGGGGGACCCTGTGGGGGCTTGTTCCTGGTTCTGGGCTCCCCTCCCTGCTGGGGGACCTTGTGGAAGGTACCCTGGCCCAGCTCCCACCACCAGGATGCTACACCCATTGGCTATGTCTACACCAGGGAATTAAGGT
>ML685811.1:5957467-6021442 GCA_007922175.1 Pelusios castaneus
GCTCTCATCTTTTGGGCTGCTGACCCTGGGCTAGTCTAGCCCAAATGGAAATGCCAAGCTCAGGACTGGCTGCAGAAAGGAGAGCAGATTCCCTCAGAACTGATGGTTACCTCTGTAGTTAAATTTACCAACCAGTCAGAAACTGTGCACCTGATCACACGGATGGGTTAGCAAGAAGGTGAAAAAGAGAAATCACACAGCTCCCTTTATTGGGCTCCGTCTGACTCTCAATCAGCAAATACATCCAGGAAAGTGAGAAATTATTTAGAACTCTGTTCACTATGCAAAGGGCCAGTCACATTACCAGATCAATATTCGTTTAGATCATGGTTGGTGGAGCTTCCCCCAGGAAAGGCAGCTCCACGACTGAGGCCCACCCTGTCCCCTCCCCACACCCACCCCACTATGCCCCAGACCCTGCTCCCACTCTACACCCCCATCCTGCCCCACACCTTCCCCAGCCCTGCTCGTTCCCCATCTGTAAGTTTGTGTGGCCAAAGGCTATTTAAGAAGGGTGTGGTGAATGGGTGCGTTCAGACCACCTGAGAATAACCCCAACATGAATGAGAAGTAGTTAAAAATTTTACTGGTATTGCAACAGAATGGGAATGTTTACTGAGTGAAGTAGAAGGGACCCCAGGTTATTATACACAAGTGGGCTGGCTAGACCCCAGGAATAAAAGACTAGACCTTAATACAGGCCGATGGTAGGACTCACAGGCATTTCCTAAAGCATTGTTACAACTTTGGGAATAATGCCGCTCTGTATTCCTGACTGGAATTCAGGAATTGATGCCTCAGCTCTTTTACATTCCTTCATCCGATGCATTTGCACATCACCTCCAGGCTCAGAGCCCCTTTCTGGTGGCTGTGCCTGGCTCGCCTCCCCCCCGGCTCACCCCGGACACATTAGCAGTGAAGCAATGTAAACGCCTCCCCCATCTGCTCCTATTCACCCTTACCAGGCTTGTTAACAACAGTGACAAGTGCGCCATGCTGTGGGGCCGAAACGCTTTTTTCTTTCTCGCCTTACGGTCTCCCCAGCGGTGCCTAGCAGAGTGCCGGGCCACTGCAGCCCCTCCCAAAGCAGATTTCTTTCACGCACACCTCGGCTCCCCCCTTGTGCCCGTAGCTCCTACTGGCTCCATTCCCCCGCCACCCCAAGCCCCCGGACAGGCTCTGCCCCATACAACTTCCTCCTGGCCCCAATCACCCCCACCCCTGCACCTCGCCCCTGACTACTTCCCCTTCCTCCCACCTCGCCCAGTGGGCACAGTCACCGGGGCGCTGACCACCGCTGCCAGCTGCTGGAACCTGCCCCTGGCCAGGAGCGTGAGGGGCGGCATTTTAGATTTCCTGGCTGCTCTGTTCCTGACAGGACTCAAGAGCTGGACTCCGACCCTGGCCAGCCCCAGCTCCCAGGCAGGACCAGCCCAGGCGGTCACCTGGCTTTAAGGGGCGCCAAATTAAATGGAAGTGAATTTTTTTCTCTGTTTCTCTCTTATAACATGTGGAGGGGGCCGCCACAGTCATCGTTTGCCTAGGGCACCAAAATCCCTTGGGCCGGCGCTGCTCCCAGGGCTGACGGGCAGGGAGATGTAGCGCCCAAAGCCGTACTTCACCGAAACTGATACCGGTCTCTCTTTCTGAGCATGCTCAGAACAACCCCAGTAACAAAATCAGCCGGCACTTGGATTTTGGTGCTACAAATTCTACGTCACTGCCTGCTGCCTTCCCAGCAGGGACGGGGACGCATCTCATTGGGAAGGCCAAGCCTCCCCGTGCCTACGATACACGGCGCCCATAGTTTAGAGCTTACCCAAAATACCACACGGCAACCGATCTTTCAATATCTACAACTAAGGCTTCTCTTACCAACGAAAAGCAAAGAAAGTGGAGGGAACTGTTAAATGGTCAAAGCAAAGGATTTACCACATTCGTAGCAGCACGGGTGAGCTTCCCGGCTTCTAAAGACACCTTGGAACACATCCAGAGCTCGGCTGGGGCTGTCAGTCCTTGGTAGAGAAGGTACTCTAAGGCAAAAAGCAGGACTGCAGACAAAATGGAGCTGTCTTTTTAGAGCCTTTGCCAAGTGGCTTGTGCGTCTTTTGTTGCAAACACAAGCTCACAGCCCATGGGGTCCCCTGTCCACAGACGTTTCCCTGTGCTGCTGACTGCTAGGTGTAGCCCCTGCTAGAGCCGATTGCCCTTCCCGGGCCAGCAATCACACTGCACAGAGCTGATACCAGTCTGTCTGGGGGTGTCACCCAGATGCACAACACACGTTTCCGATATCAATATACCACAAATATTTTTAACTCACAATCCAAAGAAGTTACCTACATTTAACCCAAATTATAATATTTACCAATCATATCAGTGGGAAACAGGGCTGGCCCAAGGATTTTTGGTACCGTAGCTGAGCTATGCCTTTGGTACCCTCATCAGAGGTGATGCTTTCGCTTATAAGAGAACATTAATATATATATTTTTAAAATATAGAAAAAAATGCGCTTCCATCTAAAAACGTGGTGCCCTAGGCAACTGCCTAGTTCACATATTTGGTGAGACCGGCCCTCGTGGGAAAGTTACCTTCCATGGCATATCTTATGATGCTCACTGCAATTTTGTATTATGGGGAACATTAAAACTACAAAGGGTCGTCCATATTCCCCACAGCATCACAACCAGTGCTAATAGGTGAGAGTCCACGCTATCACACAGGTGTGCCAGTTGGACCACGTAATCCACCATCTGTGCAGTCTAGACATTTTACGTGTCAGATTGACACCGACTGAAATCTTATTATAAATTAGCCCCCACTAGGGGCGCTGTAATACAGGGATTCACACTGACTTCACCTGGCTGGTTTAAAAAAAATCAGACCTTTGATTAAAACCCTGCAGCCCTCATGTAGACACGGCCTAATCAATTTAAGATGAACTGAAAGAAGATCCTCTTAATGTTAACTAAATGTTCACACAGGCTTTGGCAGCAAGTGACTTGAAATAGGTTAAATTACACGGGTACAATTTAGTGTGTTCACAAGCCCTGACACTCACCAGCCGCCTGTGTGGTGGTGGGAACATTGATTGGTCCCGTTTTCTGGCACTGAGAGATTCAAGTCGATATTTCCACAGCCGAGTGCGCACATGTGTTAGCACCTAGTGCAAGCTGCCCTGATTTCAAGGGTTCTGAGCCTGATGACTCCCACTGGTGTCAATGAGAGCTCTCGGTGCTCAGCACCTCTTCAACTCAGGCCCTTCTTGCCCTGGGTGACTTCCCAAGAGCCATTAGACAAGTTGAGAGAGGACAGACAACTACCCTGGGGTTCTCATTCCAGCCCACGGCTCCAGACACTAGAACACGGTTCTCTCCCTGCTTTCTTTTTCTCCTCTCCCCCCTGGTGGCTAGTTTTCTTTTCTTGCTGAGCTCTCAATAGGTCATGAGTTTCATGTCCTCGTTTGCTCCTTACTGACCCAACCCTACCCTCTCCTCTGAACATAGCTTTTCCCTTGTTTGTTCTTAGGGCTGCTGAAGCAAATTGATGCAGGTGGAGACCAGTTCGTCGCTGGAGTCAACATGAATGATGACATTTTCTCTCTGCCTGCTCCAGTAGCTCTCACCGTGGACCCGTTGCCCTGGGTCAATATTGCAGGAAAGCTGAAGTACTACAGCTGTGGTTTGTGGGGCTGCTGGGGAGTTAACTCGGCCGATGATATCTATTTCCGCACTGGAGTCACCCTGGATCATACTGAAGGATCCAATTGGCAGCACATTCCAGGCAAACTGTCCATGATCGAGGTCGGGACTGACGGGTCTGTCTACGGCGTGAACAGCGCAGGACAAATATATCGCAGGTACAGTAAGGGAGGATTTCTCCCAATAAAATCAGGACCATTCAGAGCTGTCCCTTAGCTCAGAGAGAATAAGATGTTGCCTGAATCACTGTGGAGCAAGCCGACTCTACTGCCTGATGCTCACTGATTTCCTGATGAGTTGATTCCAGCACTCCCCAGCACCCAAATGACCTGACAGTTAGACCCCTTTGTGACAGGCTGCTCCCCAGATCCAGTCTGGTGTGCTGCTATGACCCCTCAAACCCTACTCCTGAACCCCAATTCACCCCACCTCGCTGGGTGACCACTCACTCCTGAGTCAGTCCACACCAGCCACCAGCGTGTAATTGGTCCCAGGCAGTGGGTGTAAATCCATTAGCCACACAGGTGTTGGTCCCCAAGCGAGCACACCCAGCCCCAGATCCCACACCGGGAGCCACTCTTACAGGGATTGGGACCCACTCCCAATCACCATAGTCTCAAGTCCGTCCACTTAACAAAGAAAGTGGATTGTGTCCAGCCTTCCACATCCACACCCTCTAAAGATCACACAGCTTTAGATAAAACAAATACTAGTTTATTGATCAGAGTATGATTTCAAGTGAGAAAATGGCCAATAAGGGCAGAATCATACTATAAATGAGTCAGGAGTGACCACTATCAAATAAAAGGTATAAATCACATACTAATTTAACATCTCTACTTGAACTGACCTCATAGTCCAAGATTATGTGCAAAATGTTTGGCTGTAAAACACGGAACAGCCATTCTCTGCCTATTCCAAGGCAGGGCCCAGATCTTGCTTGAAGCTGGTTGCAAGAAGGTATCTTCCAGGCAAAAGCCTGCAGCTTCTCAAACAGTCTGTCTTTGGTTTTACAAACTCCTGTCAGATGCTCCCCCTCTGTCCTGTTGTGTGATTCTCTTGACTTCTACCTGAGCCAGGAAGCGCATTAGCATTCCCTATGGCTATGTCTACACTAGAAAAAGTTACGTCGACTTTGTTAAGTTGACTTAATATGGTTGACTTTATTAAGTCAACTTAACAAAGTGGACTGAGTCAACTTAAAGTGAAGTCGATTTAGTCCACTTTGTTAAATCGACCTAACCGCCCTTAAGTCAACTTTATTAAGTCGACTTAAGGGGTTAGTCCAAGTCCACACCATCCTTAAGATGACTTAAGGCTTAAGTCGACCTAATGGGCGGTTCTTATTAAGTCAACTTAAGCTTTCATTAAGTTGACTTAAGAAATTTCTTAAGTCGACTTAATGAAAGTATGGTGTAGACAGGGAGTAATTTAGATTGACTTAAGGGTCCTTAAGTCAACCTAAATTGCTAGTGTAGACGTACCCTTTGAGCTGTAAGTCTCCAGCCACTGTGCTAGAGATAGTCCTGAGAGTCTGAACCCTGTAAAATGTTTCATATCTGTACACACAAGGGGTGTGTCTACACTTACAAATTAAGTCGATTTAAGTTTGTTTAAGTCGACTCAATTTAATCTGCGTCTACACTACAATTTCCTTATGTCGCTTTAAGGAAATTTAAAGTCGACTTTGTTAAACCTGGTTTAAAGTTGACTTTACTGGCTAAGTCGACTTGATAAAGTCGACTTAGCCAGTGTAGGTGCAGATTAGTTCTAAGTCGACAAAGTCGACTTAAGGGCTCCAGGGCTCCTCCACTGCCCTCCCTGCCAGGGTGGCTGGCATAGCCAGAGCCTGGCGTACCCCCCCCACAGGGCAGGACAGAGCCTTGCCCACCCCGCTCCTGTGCCCTGCCACTGTCCCTGTCCTGCTCAGCCCCCATTGTACTCAGGTATAATGGGGCAAATGCTGAGCCCCCTGGCACTTGGCAAGGGGTGCCCCCCTGCAACCGTGGACCAGTCCCAGGTCCACCTAGCCCCTAGAAGTTGACTTAGGCATCCAGTGTGGATGCTCTAAGTCCATTTGGCAGGGTCCCCTTGAAGTCGACTTAATTTTTGAGTGTGGACATGCTAAGTTGACTTATTTGGCCAAGTGTAGACAAAGCCATGTTGCTGTAGGAAACATGGGTCCATGGTAACTGTGTAGTATATGTTGTGAGCATTCACAAAGGAACCTAGTATAGTGTATTTGGCATCAAATCACACAACTGCATTGCAAAACTGAACAGAAAAGTTACACAGATTATACCCTAAGGGTGCACGGATGTGCAACCCGTCACACACCTTCTGTTACCTAATTGAGAGGACTCCGATGGGAACCAGCAGGGAGCATGTCTGCAGACAGAAAGGGGAGTCAGGTGCACTGTAGAGGTTCTAGTGTCTTGGGGGGACTCTCAGAAGTCTGAGCTCTGCATTGTCTTGGGTGGTGACACAGGTACTGCCTATTGTTAACATTGTCTGATGCTCTCCATTTTAACACCCTGTTTTCAGTTACTTACAACATGGACCTCTGTTCTTGGGTGGAAATTTTCCATGCCAGGTATCACACTCATGGTGATTTCTTGTTTTGGAAGTTTCAGCAAACATGGAAAATCTCTTGTTTGGGCAAAGTTAAAATTCTTATGACCATTCACTGAGAAGATCTAGCATTTGCATGCTTTAAGAAGGGTCTTCAAATTTGGCACAGAGGCTGCCTTGGTGTCAAGGATCACAGAATATTAGGGTTCCATGGGACCTCAAGAGGTCATCTAGCCCAACCCCCTTCTAAAAGGGAAACCAACCCCAACTAAATCATCCCATCCAGGGTTTTGTCAAGCCAGGCCTTAAATACCCCTAAAGGTGGAGATTCCACCACCTCCTCAGGTAACCCAGTCCAGTGCATCACCACCCTCCAAAGGAAACAGATTTTCCTAATATCCAACCTAGACCTCCCTCACTGAAAACTGAGATCATTGCCCCTAGTTCTGTCATCTACCACCAATGAGAACAGCCTCGCTCCATCCTCCCAGGAACCCACTTTCAGGGAGTTAGAGGCTGCTATCAAATCCCCCCTCACTCTTCTCTTCTGAAAATTAAACAAGCCCAGTTCCCTCAGTCATGTGCTCCAGCCCCCAATCATATTTGTTGCCCTATGTTGGACCCTCTCTAGATCATTTAATTCTTTTCTGTATTGGGGATCCAAATCTGGACACAGCACTCCAGATGTGGCTTCACCAGTGCCAAATAGAGGGGAATAATCACTTCCCTCGATCTGCTGGAAATGCTCCTATTAAGGAATCCCAATATGTTGTCAGCCTTCTTGGCAATAAGGCAGTGGACTCATCTCCAGCTTTCTGACCTTTGGGACTCCCAATCCTTTTCTGCGGAACTCCTGCCTACCCAACCAGTCTCCAGTCTGTAGCCGTGCATGAGGTGGCAGTGAGCAGCATGGATGTGCCTTTTGCCATGTCTAAGAAAAGTCACCCAAATTTGGCCAAGTTCTAAGCCTCCAAAATAGTTCTCCCTGCTCAGGCTCTGTAGAATCTTGCTATAGTTTGGCAGCTAAATTCTCTGAAGAGTCTGTCCATGCTGAGCATGCTCATTGCCCTCTCAGTGTCTCTGGGTATGCAAACTGTGCATGTGCAGAGTAATGGAGAATCCCCTGTCCTATGGTTGCAGGACTTTCTCTGCAGTTGCTCTACCTGGCCAGAAGGGGGCACTGTAAAGCCAGGGACAGGAACTCAATGTCTCCCCTGCTAGGCCCAGGCAGGTGCAGAAAGGGGAGGGGAGATATTTGCCATTCACTGGGGAGCTCTGGCATTTCCCCCTGGCTGCAGCACAGTGGGATTCCTTGGGTGTTTTCCCTACAGCTCTGTAGCTGTCTTTGACTCCATGCATTTAGGCTGGTGATGGGCGCCATGTATCAGAGGCACAGGGAGGTGCTGCCTTCCCTGATTGGCTGCTCACTGCCTCCCCCCCCCCCCGCCGCTGAGGCATCAGGCAGTGACAGATTTCCCACCCTGGTTTCATTTTTCATTTTAGCCTCACTAGGAGCTGTGTGTTTCTGTGGTTGCTTGCTTGACAGTCCGCCTTGCTCTTCGCTTTTGCTCAACTGCTGCCTGCAGGTTCTGGTTTGAATTTGAAATCTGCCTTGTGTAGTCCCAAAGGAGGAGCCATGTCAGTCTAGTTCAGCCAAACAAACAAGGAGTCCTGTGGCCCTTTTAAAGACTAACTCGTTTATTTGTCGCCTGAGCTTTCGGCGGAGAAAATCCCACTTCAAGCATCTGACGAAGCTCCATCTAGCGCCCCTGCCAGTGGTGATAAAGCTGGGGCCCTCCTCTTAGCAGACCAGTATTAACACCAGTCCTGGAAACTGTCTTTCAGGGATGGAATCTCTAAGACCAACCCCGTCGGAACCACGTGGACCCAGGTGGCCAATTTCATCTGCAAATGCAAACATGTGGCTCATGACCAGGGCCTGCTGTGGCTGATCAGTGACGAGGGGAAGATTATGAAATGCCGAATCTAAATCCGACTCCTGTCATCTCAGCCTCACAATGATTAAGTTTCCATTTACTCTCTCTCTCTCTCATATCCAGGTTGTCTTTTCCATCACTGGTATGAAGCTCAGGTTCCAAGGGTAAAATCAAGTCCCACAAAACAGAGTTAGGAAGGTTCAGCATTACCTGCGCACTCTCTCTCCCTCTTCCATCCCCACGCCACGCCCCAATGCATGCACTTCTATAATGAAATTCAGTGGGTGGAAACTGAAGACACAGCAAGGTTCCAGCTGAAAATGGCAGGCAGTGCTTTTAGTCTTGAGGGAAATCAACCATAGGAACAGAACACCGAGGGATCTGGTACATCCTCCATCACTTGGAGGCTTTCAATCAAGGCTGGATGTCTTTGTAAATGATCAATCTCATGCTGCTGGGTTGGAGGCAAGAGTCACTGCATGACATCCGTAGCTAGTGTGATGTAGGAAATCAGGCTAGAGGTCATGGTCCCCCTTCTGGACTTCATATCTGAGTCTGAGAAGGGGCACAGTAAGAACTACAAAGAGGACCAGGAAGAAAAACATAATTTTAGTGACCCCAACTAGGTACATTCCTACAACATTCTACGTTCCTGCAAAATTCACCATCCCCAACAACCTATGTTTTACGTTTCCAACCTGATTTCAGCCTCCCCACTGCAGAGGGCCCTGGCATGATCCGTTCATAATAAACTCTCAGGACAAGGTTAGGACACACACTCTCCTAATTTTTGTGTGGCAAGCCCAGCATATCCTCCCCTGCCCCCTCACTTCCATGTTGATAAATCCCCCAAATTGGCAACACCAGAATAGAAAGAATGGAGGAGCCAGAACTGCTCTCTCTCGTCTGAGCAGGAAAGGGCTGGTAAAGGTTTCAGTTTCTATCTGTCTGGCTCACTCTCTTGTGAGGTGTGTCTGGGATTCCCCTGTGTGTGGGGCTGTGTTTGTGCCAATAAAGTCTTGAAGCATCCCATGCTGCATCCCTGCCGTTTTGTTCCCACTGGACTCAATACACTGCAAGCAGGGGAATGGTCCCGCTATTGTGGGGATCTTTCCTGGCTCATACAGTACCCTGGTGGAAGTGGCTTGCAAAAGGATCTGACAAAAGTTAGCTTCTGTTGACCAAACTGTGGAGGTCACAGATTGAATACTCGTTCAACAGATATTACTCCCCGGCAATGCTGACAGAATAAAGCCACGTCAATGAGAGGCGTCTGGCTTCCGTAGACTTACTTGGCAACTCAGTGTCTTTGCAGACACTGTGCCCCTTACATCGGCTGTGGGGTTGTCATCCTCATTAATTTCAATGCTGCGCTGGAGCTGTACAATTAACAAGAAAGCGATCCTGGAGATTGAGCCCGGCAAATCCGTAGATATCGCAGTATATCTATATGATGGTATCTATATATGGTGATGGTATATATGTATCTATATGTGATGTGGATATCCACGGATCATTTCTTATGGATGCAGAGCCACATATTTGTATCTGCACAGGGCTCTACCCAGAGAGCTGAGCAACTGGTGTGTTCCTGTGGGAGTGGGGTGAAAAATCCCAGGCACTTCTCCATCCGCTCCCCACAGGGAGCTGGGCAGCCTTGTCAAATTCACTAACATAGTTCCCCGGTTCCACACAGGGAACCAGGAGAGGAGAAGACCCAGGCAGGGTGTCGGAAGTCAGGGCAGCTGGGCTTTGGTGTAGAATTAAGAAGGTTTTGGTTTGCTATTTTAAGAGGATCCCCAAGATATTGAATCTGGATCTTTTTGCTGCCCACACCCGCTGGAAGAAGAATTGCCAGGGCCTGATCTTGGAGGCCTAGCTCAAACACTAAGTCCACAGTAGTGAATGGGTCTGGTGGCAGGACTGGGTGCCAGCATGGAAAGATTAATGAAATATAATGAGGTCCAAAATCCTGTACAGCTCACCGACAATTAATATCACCAGGGGCTTCCCTCTCCTGCATGTAACTTGCACCTCCCATAGACATGCCCATAATCAAGTGAGCTCACTAAAGAGAGCAGAGGATGCATCAGCCTGGGATTCCCTGTGGCCTAGCAATGTGAGTACCTATGCTGCGGGTCAGGGAGCTAGTGCAGAACAGATCAGGAGCCAGCCTCACCACATCCTCTGCCGTATGTAATGATTTAGCTGGATTAAAGCGAACACTGGCTGCAAATCACTCCTCTGCTCACAGTGCAAGCACAGCCCTACAGACAATGCTTTTAACTGAATGTCGCCCTTTTCCTAAATCACATGGGACCAGCTGCGGTATCATCCATCACCCTTCACCCAACACTGTGTCAAACAGCTCCTTCCTCTCTGGATCACACTCACACAAGGGATAATTCCAGATCCACCCCATTTAACATCCCATCTCGGATCACTGGTATATCCACCACCAATAGTCAAAAATTAGTCAGTTGCCAAACATATCATCCCCTCCAAAAGTTTATCAATCTCAATTTTGAAGCCAGCTAGCTCTTTTGCCCCTGAAGTTCTCTTTGAAAAGCTATTCCAGAATTTTATTCCTCTAAGGGTTAGAAACCTTCATATAATTTGAAGCCTAAATTTTCTGATGGACAGTTGATATCATTTGTTCTTATGTCCACATTGGTGCTGAACTTAGATAATCCTCTCCCTCCCTGTTATTTATCCCTCTGCTGTATTTACATAGAGCAATCATTGTAATGATCTGGAGGGTTCATTAAAGACCATGCCATTGAATGAGTGAGGAACAGAACTTTCATAACAAAGACAGGAGTGATTCCCAGGTGTGTAGCTGGGAGTAGCCATGTCAGATCACCTGTAGGGCACATCTCCCAATTCACACAATACTGACCCATGCTAGGGAGTGTCTCTAAAATCACAACCTTCTACAAGCATCTCTCTACATCTTCCCTCCTGAGGAAAACAAGTTAATAGCTTTTATATGGATCTAAGTATCTAATAATTCATTCACTAACATCTAACACCACATAACAGCTATCTAAAAAGCATGCGTAACACCAGTCCATAAACCCAGCATCTGAACTACCTAGAGAGGAGAGGTTACTAGCACATCACGCTCAAGTGAGTCTTTACCACTCACTTCCCTCGCACATCCTAGCAAGTCTCTATGGCTATGTCTACACTTGTAATTTTAAGTCGACTTAGCATGTCCACACAAATTTAAAGTCAACTTAGGGGGGAACTTACAAGTCAACCTAGAGCGTCCACACTGGATACCTAGGTCAACTTCTAGGGGTTAGGGGGACCTTGGGCAGGTCCACGGTGCCAGGGGGGGCACCCCTTGCCCAGTGCCAGGGGGCTCAGCCTTTGCCCCATTATACTTTAAAAAGTCGACTTAAGCCTTAAGTCAAACTAAAAGGAGGTTTAATAAAAGTCGACTTAATTTTCATTAAGTCGACTTTGTTTTCCTTAAGTCGACTTAAGGAAAGTGTAGTGTAGACGCAGAGTAAATTAAGTCGACTTAAGCAAGCTTAAGTCGACTTAATTTACAAGTGTAGACGCACCCTATGAGTCTTTCTGGGCGTTTGATTACTCGATTAGATCTTCTCAGTACTGGTCCTTGTTTTCTTGTTCCCTGACAGTTTCTTCATCATGCGTTGAGGATATTGGATTAGTTAGGGGAGATATGCCGGAATCTCCCTCAATTTGCACCGTGTTGGAACTTCCTGGGATAAGTCGTAGATCCCGTCAATTACGTCGAAATGTGTCCCCTTGGGCTGTCTGGACCACATAACACCGTGGATGAAGCTGTTTCTTAATGGTACCTCTTTGGCCCCAAGTATTAGAGGTGTCATTCCTCAGGCCACTCTCACCTGGGTTAAGGCATAGAAGATCACGAGCTCGTCTGTCAAAATAATATTTCTGCTTCCATTTCTGATTTTCTTTCATCTTCCGAATGGTAGCTTTGTTCTGAGATTGCAGCAAGGTATCAGAAATAGGTAAATTAGACCTGATCCTTCTTCCCATTAACAGCTGAGCTGGAGAAAAGCCATTCTCCAGGGGTGTACTTCAGTAGACCAGCAGTGCTTTATATAGATCACCCCCACTGTCAAAAGTCTTTTTCTTCAGGTTCTTTACTGTCTGTATAGACCTTTCCACCAGTCAATTTGATTAGGGGTAATTTGGACTGGAGGTTTCATGATGAAAATCCCAATCTGAGGCAAATTGCCTGAATTCCGCACTTGAAAATTGTGGCCCATTGTCACTGAAGACGTCATCAGGAATTCCATGTCTGGAAAAAAATTCCTTTCGTGCCAATGATCACTGAATTACTATTAGTACTGTGCAGTGTGCAAATTTCTGGATACAGAGAGTAATAATCGGTGACTATTAAGTAATTCTTAGAATGCCAGGTAAATAAATCTACACCTATCTTCTTATAAGGTCTTTGTGGAACAGGATGAGGTCTCAGTGTCTCTGCCTGTTGGCATGTCTTGTATTTCAAGCATGAAAAGCAGTTTTGTATAACACTGGGGATGTCCTGATTGATCCGTGGCCAATACATGGCCTCTCATGCTCGTTTTTTGCACTTCTCAATTCCTAAGTGACCTTCATGGATCTTTTGTAGCATTTCTTTTTGGAGGCTCTGTGGAATTACGACCATACCACCCTTGAAAATCACCCCATCCAGTTCATGCAGTTCCAATAATCTCTTGTACTTAGGTAGCAACTGCTTATTATTTCAGGCCACCCTTTAAATTATTACTTCTTTAAGGATTCCCAACGATTCATCTTTGTCTCTTCTCTTATTTGTTATAGTCTCCTGTTAGCTCTGGAATTTGATCTCACAATCATATCAACATAGGCTTGCACCTCTGTCTCCAGTGTCTTCTTAGGTTCCATAGGTGCTACTGCTCTGGAAAGTGCATCTGCTAGGAACATAAATTTGCCAGGCATTTAGATCACCAGCAAACTGTATTTCTGCAATTTTATCATCATTCTTTGAATCTTTACGGTACAGTCATTTAGCAGTTTGCTAAATAATGCAATCAATGGTTTGTGTTCTGTTTCAGCTTCCACTGTCTGTCCATAAATATACTGATTGAATCTCTCACAAGCAAACAAGATTCCTAAAAGCTCCTTCTCAATCTGTGCATATCTAGTTTCTGCAGTCAGTGATTTGGATGCATATGCCACGGGTTGCCAGCAATCCTCATGTTTCTGTAAAATCACTGCACCTAGCCCAGACTGTGATGCATCTGCTGAAATCTTAATAGGTCTTTCTGGAGCATAACATTTCAATACTGGTTCTTGTATCAAGTGTTGTTTTAAACCTTCCCATGATTCCTCCTGTGCAGCACCCCAACACCATTCATTTTTGTCCTCTAGGAGTTGTCTCAATGGCGCTGCCTTGGCAGAAAGATTGGGTATGAATTTTCCAAGATAGTTAACCATTCCC
This sequence comes from Pelusios castaneus, assembly GCA_007922175.1. NCBI lineage: Eukaryota > Metazoa > Chordata > Testudines > Pelomedusidae > Pelusios > Pelusios castaneus. The sequence goes on from ML685811.1 coordinate 5,971,145, forward strand.
AGGAACCGTTGGACATCTTTCTTTGACTGAGGACGTGGCATCATTTCAATGGCAGAAATCTTCCTCTTATCAGGTTTTACACCTTCATGGGAAATAATGTCCCCTATAAAAGTCAGTTCTCTAACTCCTAACGCACATTTGTCCTTATTTAGTTTGAGGTTTGCAGCTTTAGTTGCATCCAACACTTGCCGAAGCTGATGATCATGCTCCTCTTTTGTAGAGTCCCAGATGATTAAGTCATCCATGGAGGTGTCCACACTGCTAATATGTTCATAGATCATGTGTATGGTTTTGTGATACACCTCTGGTGCTGAAGCTATACCAAAGGGTAAGCGTAAAAACCTGTATCTTCCAAATGGAGTATTAAATGTGCATAATTTTGGGCTTTCCTCTGTTAATTTTAGCTGCCAAAATCCTGAAGATGCATCCAATTTACTGAAATACTGAGCATTTGCAAATCGAGCCATAATCTCTTCTCTAGTTGGTAGTTTGAAATGTTCTCTTTGTATAGCTCTGTTGAGGTCTCTGGGATCTAAACATATGCATAGCTGGCCAGTGCTTTTTCCCACTATGACAAGGGAGCTCACCCATTCTGTTGGCTCCTCTACTTTTTGTATGACTTGCATTGATTCCATCCTTTCAAACTCAACCTTGAGTTTATCACAGAGTGCAAATGGCACCTTTCTACATGGATGAATAACTGGAGGGACCTGCTTGTTTATGCGTATTGTATGTTCACCTTGCAAGCAACCCAATCCCTGAAACAGGTCCTGATATTCCTGAAAGAGTGCCGCATAGCCAGATGCAGTAAAGTCTTGTAGAGAGAGCCCCCTTTTTACCAAACTGAGTTTCTCACATGCAGCCAGGCCCCAAATTGGTGTCACATCCTGTGGTACTACAATGAAAGGCATGGTGTTCTTATGGTTAACGCTAGCGAAGCAGCGTCCCTACACTGGTATATTTGTTCCAAAATACCCAGTTACTTCTAGGTTTGTTGGTCCCAGTTTAGGTCTTATTCTCAGTCTCTCAGAATCTTGTGCAGACAGAATATTGACCTGAGCCCCTGTCTAGTTTCAATGGAATGACTGTTCCATTCACTGGCAGAGGCAGTATCCAGTCCCTCTCATTTGACTTGCTTCATCCCAGTACATCAACAAAACACTCTCCAGCCTCATTGTCAGTAACTAAATGCACTTGATTTTTCTGCCTTTGGGATCTGCAGCAGTTTGCAAAATGATTAAGTTTCCCACATTTAGGACAGAGTTTCCCATAGGCAAGACACTGTTTGGGACCATGTCTTGATCCACACTTGCCACATGACTGTCTGGACTCAGTCTTCCTGATAGCAGGGGTCGGCTGCATATTGTAATTTGAGTCACTCTGGCTATCTGCTGTTTGTCTGAGTGCATGGACTGTCCCCTCCAGTGAATTCAGCTCTTTTATTTGTGTATTTACCATTTCAGTGGCTCTACATATTTGTAGAACTTCATTCAGAGAGATCTCCCCTGCTCTGAGCAATCTTTCTCTTAACACATTGTCTGTAATGCCACAAATGAGCCTGTCTTTGATCAGAGACTCTGCCAAGCCATCAAAGTTACAGCTTTTACTGAAGTTCCAAAGGGGGAGCCGTGTTAGTCTATTGCAGAAAAACAACAGAGTCCTTTGGCACTTTTAAAGACTAAACAGATTATTTATCACATGAGCTTTCGTGGGAGAAAATCCCACTTTGTCAGACGCTTTCAAGATGGGATTCTTACAGAATGGGAGGAAATTAAATTCAGGGAAGTGTATGACATAGGATCAGGTCCCTAGTGTTTGAATCCTAACATCTATTTTGATTTGCTGTTACAGCCTGACCTGATCCCATGTTATACACTCCCCTGCATTTAATTTCCTCCCATTCTGTAAATTTCTCATCTTCAAAGTGTCTGACGAAGTGGGATTTTCTCCCACGAAAGCTCATGTGATAAATAAATCTGTTAGTCTTTAAAAGCGCCACAGGACTCTGTAGCTTTTACAGAGTTTCCTTAATTCAGTGACATACTGCTCTATGGTGTTATCCAGTTTTTGCATGCATGTAAAAAAAAAAAAATCTATGCCTCTCAAAAATCATATTTGTTTTTGGCATGCAATATTCCTCAGATTTAGTCAATATTATATTTAAATTCATGCTTTCACCATCTTGAAATTCAAAGTTATTACAAACATCCTGTGCTTCCTCCCTAACAACATGTAAAAATATAGATGATTTTGGTTTTCATCTTTATTCTGCACTCCAATGGCAGACAAATACAACAGAAATCACTGTTTAAACTTTATCCAGTTTTCTGCAATATTACCAGACATTTGGAGAGGGGAAGGAGCCTGTAACACATCCATTTTAAAAGCTTGCACTTACTTGCTGAAGGCTTCCTTTGTTTTCAGAGATCCACAGTGTTTGTCTGTTTTCAGTTGCAAAGACAGGAGTTTTCCTCCAAGTCTTTTTAGTTTCCAAACTCGTTCACTGTCTTCTGACACCATGTAATGATCTTGAGGGTTCATTAAAGACCATGTCACTGAATGGGTGATGAATAGAACTTTAATAACACAGACAGGAGTGATTTCCAGGTGTGTAGCTGGGAGTAGCCATGTCAGATCACCTGTAGGGCACATCTCCCAATTCACACAATGCTGACCCATGCTAGGGAGTGTCTCTAAAATCACAACCTTCTACAAGCATCTCTCTACAATCATATCTCCCCTCAACCATCTTTTGGTTACTCTAAAGAAACCAAACTCTTTAAGTCTCCTTCTGTTGCCTTGAAAAAAGGTTCAGGGCCTGGGCTCTGGCCCCACCCCCTGGCCCTGATCCAGCCCACGGGCCTGATCTGGCCCCAGATCCCACGCCAGCGCTGGATCCTGCCACCGCCAGCCAGCGGCCCAGCCCCCAGATCCTTGGCTGGACTCGGGGCTGGATTCTGCTGCTGCCAGGGGCATCACTGCCCCAAAAATAGGTTCAGAGCCTAGGCCTGATCCATCCCCCAGGGTGGCCCAATCCATCTCCCGGGTCCCCACCAGGGCTGGATTGGGCTCCCGCCGCCGCCAGCCTGTGGCTTGGCCCTGGATCCCTGGCTGGGATCGAGGATGGCACTGGAGTGGGCTGCCACCAGTGCTGGCTTATCACCAGAGGTCGGGGCCAGATTGGGCCGTCGGTGGTGACCAGCTCCCGGCCCTGGAGGGGGCCGCAGCAGCCCCAGCAGGCCACCGGTAGCGGATGAACCCTGGATTGCTGGCCCCAGCAGAGGCCACAGCAGGCTGCAGGTGGTGACCAGGTCCCAGATCGCCACCAGCAGTGGTGGCCAGGCCTTGGATTGTCAGCCCCAGCGGGGGCCGCAGCAGGCCGCCAGTGGTGGATGGGCCCTGGGTCGCTGGCCCCGGCAGGGGCCATGCCCCGGGTCCCCGCCAGACTCGGGGCTCTCGCGCTGAGACTTGGGGCACCTGCCCCATGTGCCCAGTGCCAGCGACGTCACTGGCCACTGCCGCAGCCCGGTCCCCAGCTGGTCTCACGGCACGAGCGCTGGGACTCAGGGCTTGTGTCCCATGTGCTCAGTGCCAGCAACTCCCTGCATATAAGGCAGGTTTTTCATTCCCTAGATCATTCCAGTAGCTCTTCCCTGAACCAGTTCCAGTTTGAATTCATCTTTCTTAAACCTCGGTGACCAGAACTGCAGACAATATTCCAAATGAGGTCTCACCAGTGCCTTGCCTGATGCACCCTAAAACCACAACAGATTTCTTCATGGCCACATCGCACAGGCAGTTCATGGTCATCCTGTGATCAACTAGTATACCCAGGTCTTTCTCCTCCTCCGTCACTTCCAACTGATGCGCTCCCAGCATATAGGAAAAGTTCTTGTTATTAGTCCCTAAATGCATCATTTTATACATTTCATCCTATTCATAATACTCCAATTAGCATGGTCATCCAGATCGTCTTGTGTAACATCCTGCTCCTTCGCTGTATTGGCAACATCTCCCAACTTAGTGTTATTCACAAACTTTATTTGCACATTTTCACTTTTTGTGCTCAGGTCACTAATAAATAATATTGTACCTAAGACCAATCCCTGAGGAACTTCATTAGTAACCTCCCTCCAGCCTGACAGTTCACCTTTCAGTAGGACCCACTGTAGTCTCCCCTTTAACCAGTTCCTTATCCAACTTTCTGTTTTCATATTCATCCCCATCTTTTCCAGTTTAACTAACAGTTCCCTGTGTAGAACTGTATCAAATGCCTTACTGAAATCTCAATAAATTAGCTTCATTGCATTCCCTTTGTCCAAAAAACCTGTTATGTACTCAAAAAAGGAGATTGGGTTGCCCTGTCATGATTTACCTTTTGTAAAGCCATGTTGTATTTTATCCCAGGTACCGTTAACCTCAATATCCTTAACTACTTTCTCTTTCAAATTTTTTTCCAATACCTTGCATATTACCGAAAACAAACTAACAGGCCTGTAGTTACCCAGATCACTTTTTTCTTGAAAAATAGGAACTATGCTAGCAATTCTCCAGTCACACAGTACAACCCCTCCGTTTACAAATTCATTAAAAATCTTTGGTAATGGGCTTGCAATTCCATGTGCCAGTTCCTTTAATATTCTTGGATGGAGATTAGTCCGCCCCCCCCCCCCCCACCTCAGTTTTGTACCATTAACCATTCACAGGCCAGACTCCCAGCAAACACCCCCACTCCCAAATGCACCCCTGGGAACTACCGTCTTGCAGGGTTCAATGCTGCCCACTGCCCCTTGAAAGCTCATTTCCACAAAGAAATTGCTATGCACCAGCTCTGTCACTCTCAATCCACATCACTACTTCAGGAAAAACAAAGGACCACAGTAAGATTTTAAGTGATTCCAAGTCAGAATAATGTAAGTGATAAAAGATTATTAAATCAAGGAGCTAGTCACAATCAAAGCCCTTATTCTAAGCTAAGATCACGGTTCAAATCTGTACTTCAGCTTACCACACAGACTGGCTGCAACATGTCTGGCAGCCAAATTCTTCCCTCCGTGGGTAGGTGCCAGCCCTTGATGTTGCTTGGGAACAAGATTGCAGTGGGGAGCCCCAGACAAAGGTGCCTCTTTTTTTTAAACAACTTTCCTCGACACACCTGGGGTCAGGTTATCATCCATATCTGACAACAGCCATGATCATTCCCTCTTGAACCAAGGCATTTAGGATAGCCCATTGTTCCTGTATGCATACCTCTGTGGGGCATGGAACCACAGCTCTGTCTTTGTCTGCATCTAACCAAACCCTGTGAGGCACAAATTTGGGCACATGATTTTGCAGAGTTTCATAACTACACATATATATATTGCAGGAAACTTGCTACCGTAAGAGTAATGCTCTGAAGACTGTGAGCATTCCAAAAACACCGTACACGATATACATCGCATTAGACCACACCCAGTTACACTGTAAGGGTAGGCATGAATGATACACAGATCACATCACAGGGGTGTAAATGGGGAGCAGCATGTCACAGAAGGTAATTAACCAGTGGAACAATTTACCAAGAGTTGTTCTGGATTCTCCATCAGTGACCACTTTAAAAGCAGGACTGGATGTTTCTCTACAAGATCTGCCCCAGCAATTCTTTAGGAGGCAGTTCTCTGACCTGGGATACAGGAGGTCAGACTAGATGATCACAGTGGTCCCTTCTGGCCTTGCAATCTATTACGGTCAGTCCACCTGAAACTGCTGTGAACGTGTAAAGCTCAGGAAGCTTCTTGATGGTCTTCAAGCAGATATGAGATGGTAAGAACATTTGGCCACCATCCACCCATTCTGGATTCAGACCAGTGAGGGACGTGTCACCAAAGGTCTCTGTAGCCTCAGCCACCCAGGTCCCAAGCTCTCTCTCTTTTTGGCTATTTCTCCTGCTTGCTAACAAGCCCAGGTGCACGAGTATTCATTGTGTGCATTTCAGCTCTCAACTGCTCTGAGATACCAGGCTCATTAGTGCAGATTGATGCTGGTAATGGGCAAGTGTTTGGTGAGAGATGCAGGCAACATTTACACGCTGTACAGAGACAGCTGCGTCCAGCTTCCAGGTGCCTTGAAACACGTCACGGTTGGTCCTGCGGGAGTCTGGGGCGTGAAGAACAGTGACATCTACAAGCTGGTGGAAGGAAGCTGGCAACAGACCTCAGGTAACTTATGAGCTTTAATATGTTGTGGGGGCAACAAAATGAGCCTGTTTGGATTCTGTGCCCTTTTCCAAATTCCTATCTTAGATTGTTGTCACAGTTCTCACCAGATAGGCCACTCTTAGGGTTTGCCCACATCCCATATCCGTACCACCATGTATCATAAAAAATGTTTGATGCTTCCCACTATAAGAGCATTTTCAGTTACTTACAACACTGACCTTGGGTCTTGGGTGGAAATTCTCCATGACAGGGGTCACATTTGGGTTAATTATTTGTTTTGAAAGTTTCAGCAAAAATGGCTCTGCTGTTTCCAAGAGTGAGGTCAGGTGGAAAATCCCTTGTTTGGCCAGTGTTAAATTTTTTATGACCATTCACCAAGAAGCTCTACAATCTGCATGCCTTGAAGAAGGGTCTTGAAATTAGTCAGAGAGGATGTCCTGGAGTCCGGGAAGTGCCTTTTGCTATGCCCAGGAAAATTCACCCAAGCTTGGCCAAGATTTAAGCCTCCAAAATAGACACATCAGCACATGCTCTGTAGAATCTTGCTACAATTTGGCAACTAAATTCTCTAAGGAGTCAGTCCATGCTGAGTATGCTCCTTGCTCTCCCAGCACCTCTGGGCACCTGAACTGCACATATGCCATCCCCACAGAGAGATGGAGTATCCTCTATCCTAGGGTTGCAGGATTTTCTCTACAATCCCTCTACCTGGCCAGAAGAGGGCACTGTAGAGCCAGGGATAGGAACTCAATGTCTCCGCAGCTAGCCCCAGGCAGGTCCAGAAAGGGGGGAGGACACATTTGCCATTCACTGGGAAGCTCTGGCATTTCCCCCTCACTGCAGCACAGTGGGATTCCTTTGGTGTTTTCTCTACTGCAGGGCTTTGGGTGGGTGAGGTCATGAGGTTAGCGTGGGGGTCGTGAACTATCAGCTCCCGTGCATGCTGCGGCTGCAGTTCTAAACCCCATGCATGACTTCCGAGCTCTTCAGAGCTGGGTGGCTGAAGAGCTGCAGCTGTTTCCTGGCTGGATTCCCTGACGGCAGCGCTGGCCCCAGCAGCAGGGCAGCATTGAAGGTGGCACCCCATGAGAGAGTCGCCACTTATTTTGGGAGGGAGGAGTCATCACAGCCTGAAATATTTTTAAAGTGACTCACTGCCACCTCCCCCCTCATTTCTATTATGATGTAGGCACCCTGTACTTGGAGTCTCTGAATATAATGATGTGGCTCAGATTTGAGAAAATCTGGAGTGCTGCAAATCTGGGCTGGAAGACTATAACTCCAATAATGCCTTGGGGAAAAGGAAGAGACCCATCATCCTTCTGCAAGACACGCAGAAGAGATACCAGGTTCCTTTTGGGAGCGTGAGAGCTTGGCCCATGCTGGAAGCTGCTGGTTACAGCTCCTGGAGATCCCGAGGCTGCTGCTGAGAGCCGGCTGGAGGTTTGTTTGAGCCGGGAGCTTCGGAGGTTGGTGGCATTCCTCAAGCCAAAGCAGAGACTGAGCCTGGGGCTGGCTGAGCTGGGCCAGCAGTGAGCGGGGTCTGTGCACCCACATCCCATTTTGGAGCAGGGTTTGCCAAGGAAGGGCACAGCAGAGAGACTTTGACTGGGTCTGAGAAGAGGCAGAGAAGTTTCTTGCTGAGCCAGGCCAGGGTTGCTGACATTTGGTTGGGCCAACTCCAGATCTTCAGCGTGGCTGACCTGAAATACTGAACTACCAGAGTGTTATCTTCTTCGTCTGGCCTTTAAGCTCATGCACACAGGCAAGCGGTCAGAGTTCTGAACTCTAAGGGAGTGTGCACTCCAGATGTTGGGAAATAGTGCTGGAGTGAGCTCAGGTAAGTGGGAAGGTGGACTCCGCTGAAAGGGTTTGTGAATGGCTGTGCGGGTCTCTCGGCCTGCGGGCAGCACTGAGGGAGGATTCACTGCCACAGTGGGGGAGCTTTTCCCAGGTAACAGGCACCAGCTTCTCTTCTGTACATGGCCTGCACCTCGCACGTTCTGTCAGTGCAGTCTGCACCAAAAGCCATCACCAGCCCCACAGCAAGGGCTGTCCTGCCCAAAGGGCTCTCGCCCTGGGGTGACCCAAGCCACGACACAGAGGGAGGTGGGAGGCCAGCCGATATCAACTGAGTGTGGTGCAGCCCAGTCAGCTCGTAGAGAAATTGGGAGTAAAGGGAGACAAACCCACTCACTTCTCTTTCTTGCTACCCACACATCATCAGCTGCCAGTGTCCTGGGGGTGCTGCAGCACCCCTGATGGCTGCAGAGGACTCCCAAGCCATCCCTGAAGCTGCTACAGAGGGGGTGGTCAGCAGCGCTCATCTGCCCCTCCCTTCACTGGTCCCCAGCCTGCAGCCGAGCCCAGCCTTGCTGCCCCTGGGCTGAGGAAAGAAGCTGGATGAGGATGATTCCAGTGCTGGCCCTGCTTGGCTGAAAGAGACCAGTTAGGTGCTCTCTAAGCCAGTCAAAATTTGGCACATCCAGGGCAATCCATAGACCCAGCTCCCTTCTTCCCGGGCCCCTAATATTGCCTGGCACCTTGGATTGCACACCCTGGGGACAGCGGATTCTCCCCACGAGAGCCCCTCAAGTGCAGCCTCTGGCAGAGCTCACATATTACCAGCAGGAGAAGCACCCGGGATCCCCCAAAGAAATGGGGCAGTGAGCTGGAGATTCAGAGTCCCTGCCCAGCTCTCAGACCCCTCACATCGGCTCACAGGGTGTGGGTCCCGGTACTGGCTTGCGGGGACTGCTCAATCTAATCAGCTTACCAAAGAGAAGGTTACGGGGTGACTTGGTTAGTTCAGACATGGGGAATAAATGTGCAATAATGGGCTCGTCAGTCTAAGAAAATTAACAGTGAATGTGTGATGTTCCCCTCCTGCAATCTGTGCAGGTGGGCATCTGTCACCGCAATGCTCTACTCCAGGACCCCAATTTACTCTGCTTTGCTTTGTGAACCCCACTCCTGGGTCACCTCATGCCCAGTTCCCTGTGTTTAGTCTGTCCCTCACCCTCCAGCCAGCCACTCATGGGCCAGACTCCCAGCAAACACTCCCACTCCCAGATGCACCCCTGGGAACTACCATCTTGCAGGGTTCGATGCTGCCCATTGCCCCTTGAAAGCTCATTTCCACTTGTCAAAGAAATTGAAATGCACCAGATCTGTCACTCTCAATCCACATCACTACTTCAGATAAAACAAGGGACCACAGTAAGATTTTAAGTGATTCCAAGTCAGAGTAAGGTAAGTGATAAAAGATTATTAAGTCAGGGAGCTAGTCACAATCAAAGCCCTTATTCTAAGCTAAGATCACAGTTCAAGTCTGTAATTCAGCTTACCACACGTCTCGCCCGTGAGTAGGTGCCAGCCTTTTATGTTGGTTTGGGACAAGATTGCAATGGGGAACCCCAGACAAAGGTGTCTCTTTCTTTTAAAAAGTTTCCTCAACACCCGTGGGGTCTGTGTCCGGCAACTGCCGTGATCATTCCCCCTTGAATCAAGGCATTTAGGATACCCTGTATGCATACCTCTGGGGGGCTTGGAACCCCAGCTCTGTGTTTGTCTGCATCTAACCAAACCTGGTGAGACACATTTGGGCACATGATTTCGCAGAGTTTCATATCTACACATATGTATGATATTGCAAGAAACTTGCTACCGTAACAGTAATGCTCCGAAGACCTCACACAACTTACTTTGCATTAGACCACACTCAGTTACACTGTAAGAGTGGGCATGAATGATACATAGATCACATCACAAGGGTGTACGTGGGGACGAGCATGTTCCAGAAGGTAATTAAGCAGTGGGACAATTTACCAAGGATTGTGGTGGATTCTCCATCAATAATCATGGTAAAAGCAAAACTGGGTGTTTCTCTACAAGATCTGCCCCAGCAATTCTTTGGGAGGCAGTTCTGTGGCCTGGGATACAGGAGGTCAGACTAGATGATCACAGCGGTCCCTTCTGGCCTTGCAATCTATTAAGGTCGGTCTGCCTGCAGATGCCGTGAACATTTAAAGCTCTTGACAGTCTCCAAGTATAACCCATATGCCTGAAAATGCTGTCTCTGAGAGACCTGCTTAGGGTGGGTTACTGTTGCTGGGCAGATTAGCTACCCAAAACTAGAAACTTCCAGAAGCAGGGAGTGGTAGCATTTTGAGCATGCTCCACAGTGTACCCTGCTGGTGTGATGTGATGTCAGTCAGATGACATGGGAGCAGCAGTCTGTGCAGACAGCAGGCTAGAGCTGCCTTGAAAGAAGACCATGTGCTCAGTTTTCAGGAGAGAAGCTGAGCCAGGAGTGAACAAGATGTTTTCTCCCTGTAATGGAGTCATTTGCAACAGACCTTGCAGACATGCATGTGGGACTGAGGGCTGGTTGCAAAGGAGAAGAAAAAGCCTGCATGGAATGCTACAGAAGATTCCTGCAAAGAAGAAGAGGACAGCTATTTCTTGCCACTCAAGCCTCTACACTGGAGCAGAGACTGTAGCTGAGAGTTGGGTGAACTCCACCGGGACTTTGGGACTCTTGGGTGTCTTTCCTGCTGGGGTTTTCTGGAGGGATTGTTCTTGGTTAATTGTATTTTGTTTTCTTAGGATAAGGTTTATTTAGTTAGTAGTTAATAAAATTCATTGTTATGTTTGTTTTTAGTAGTATTTTAAAGTGGGAGGGTAACTTTGAGCAATCTTTGCTGTGAGTCCCATACAGACTGGATCCTGGGTCTCCAGCTGCTTTCTCCATAGGAATTGGGATTGATTTCTGTGAGGCACTGGAGAAGGGCAACTAAATGAATTTTAGCGCACCTGAAGGTTACACAGCTGTGAGAGGGGCCGGGCTGTTGTGAGAGGGCAGGGCCCTGTCCCCAGATGGTTTTTTGGGCAGCAACACCCCTGGTAATCAGTCGCTGGAGCCAGATCCAGCCCTGGGTCGGTAGCAGTAGGCCAGCTCGAGGCCTGGACCCAATGCCCAGCGGTGGCAGGCCAGCTCAAGACTGGCAGCCACTGTTTAGCCAAATTCTGTAGTTACATTGGAAATTGGGATAGCCAATAAGGGTTCTTATTAAGTTGATTTACAGGATGTGGGTTCTGGTCTGAATCTGACCACAGATAAACCAAGATTAAACCAAACAAACAAAGTGGCACTTTTAAAAAGACTCAACAGATTTATTTATCGCATGAGCTTTCGTGGGAGAAAATCCCAGTTCGTCAGACTTTGAAGATGGGGAACTTACAGAATGGGGGGAAATTAAATCCAGGGGAGTGTATGACACAGGATCAGGTCAGGCTGTAACAGCAAATCAAAGTAGATTTTAGGATTCAAACACTGGGGAACAGCATATAGAGGAAGGTGAGGTCAAATCACCTGTTGTAATGAGAGAGAAATCCATAGTTCTTCTTTAACCCTGAGGCAACTGAGTCAAATTTGCATATGTCAGGGAATTTTAGGGGGTCCTCCTGGTCAAGAGGACCTGAGTAGGCACCCCCACCCAAAGGCTCGTTCTCCAGCTGAGACCAAATAGACAGAGACCGAGGGCATGTGATCAAGCTTTATTCAGCTGAATGGCAGTCTGACACTCAGAGTAAAACTCCAAGGTAGAGCGCCCCGAATAGAGTTGCTTTACACTTTTATAGTTTTTTGGTTACATTCATTTACATAGACAGATAATAATAAGAGACAGGCTGGATCAAACAAACTCTTTGTTTTACCTTCAAAAGACATATACATGTCAATTGATGACGGATGTATGTAGGATGCGCTTCTTAGAGATAACATTTGTTCACAGGTTGTTTTCACAGTATGTTTCTAAATACTCCCTAAGTTTATCAAAATTTACGGTACTTACCAGCCTTGACAAGTTTATTACACTATAGGAAAGAAAGTCCTGCACATCAGCAAACATTCTAATTAGTGAAGAGCCTTGAGGGGCAGGGGAGACGGTTCAGCATTCTTTACATTCTAAGCATACTGGGAGAAAAACAAGCAAGACAACATGATAGAGATTAGGACAAGACAGACTCCATTTTTATATTCACTTTCACATACAAGTTCGAGTTCAGCAGTTTCTCTTTGAAGCTGTGATTTGTTATTCATTTCATATTCAGGTGGGTGTCCCAGGATGGCTGGATCACAGCATAAAAAGGAGAATCTGGAGGAGGAGAAGAGAAGTTATTTTACCCATGGGTGGATTAATGCACAGGCCTTCCGGGCCCGGGCCCAGGGGCCCACACAATGTGTGGGCCTTCTGCTCTGTGGTGCTGGGAAGGAAGCAGGGGCTGGGCTCTGCTGTCCCGCCCCGCCCCACCCCTGGGCTGGCCAGTCCATTCCTGGGGGTGGGGCAGAGCCAGCTGCCGTGCAATATGGCCTCCAGCGCCTTGGGCTGCACCAGAGGCTGCACCATGTGCGCCGGTTGGCTCTGCTGCCCCAGAGGGGCAACCAGCTGGCCGAGCTGGCCTCTGGCCTCACCGGGCCAGGGTCAGCAGGGGAAAGGGCGAGAAGAGCGGGAACGGGGCTGGGGGGTTCAAGAGGAGTGGGGAAGGGGTTCAAGGAGAGACAGGGGGAAAGGGGGCTCTGGGAGGGGGTCCTGACACCTGCGCACTGCTCGTGCTGGTACACCGGCACTTTTTTTTTTTTTTTAAAGGAAAAAAGCACTGCTTTTTCCACCCCTCTCAAGATTTCACAGACCTCTATCATATCCCTCCTGAGGGCTGCTCTACACCAGAGAGCTTTGTCCACAAAAGTTAGTTTTTGTTGACCAAGCTGTGGAGGTCACAGATTGAAAGGCTCCTTTCACCATATAACTCCCCTGCTATACCAACAGAATAAAGCACTTCAGCAAGAGCTGTACCATGTTTGGTATCAATAAAAAGGTTATGATTTCCCACTAGGAACGATTATATGGTTTGTGGAGGTGTCATATCTGTATCAGAAGTTATGAATGTATTTGTTATAGCTGTGGTTCAACTTATGTGATTCTGGGAAGCTCCCCAGACTGGATGTGTACAGTCATTGTCTTCTTAGTGGCCCATTAAGGAAGCTCCCAGGTACAATGGGCCCAGGGAGAAACCTGCTGAGCCACTAGGACTTGCCCATGTGACTCAATTCCATTTTGATTTGTAAAAACTCCAGACAGCATGGGGAAGGCCAAAGATGATCAAAGGCAGCTGCTCCGACTCCATCTTGTCTCCAGCCAACACCCACCTCTGGGACTATTCCTCTGCGACTGGACAAAGGACTGAGGCCCACCCAGGAACTGGGTGTCTACCAGAGGAACAAGACTACAAGCTGCTTTCCATAGACTCTAAATCATTTGTATGTATGTGATTCACTTTGACCCTTTAACATTTCTCATATTTTGCTTCTTTTCTTTTTATATTAAACCTTTAGTTGTAGTTACTAAGGGATTGGCTATCAGTGTGGTATTTTGGGTAGGATCCAAACCTATATTGTTCTGTGTGCTGTGGCTGGCCCTTTGGGATCAGGAGAACCTCTCTCTTTAAGAGACCATGTGGCTAGGTGGGAGCCAGAGGAGCTGATGTGCTATAAAGGGGGCTGTTTCTATTTGTTATGTTTCATGACAATCGATGTGGGGAATCAGAAACATGGTGTGTGGCTGATTGGGAGTCTGGTTTAGGTACCGACCATCAGTTGTTTTTAGGAAGTTTGGCTCCCACTTTTGCAGCTTGCCCTGATTTTTGCATATTCGGTAGGATGTCCCAGGAGACCCCGCTCACAGATGGAAGAGGCAGGGAGAGACTAGGTAATACTGAACCTTCCTAGTTCTATTTTGTGGGACTTGACTTTACCCTTTGGAACAGAGCTTCATTCCACTGATGGAAAAGGAATGCTGAACGCAGGAAACCTGGACGAGAGGGGCACAGAGAGAGAGAGAGACAGTAAATGGAAACTTAATTCCTGTGAGGCTGAGATGATGGGAGTCAGGTTTAGATTTGGCATTTCATAATGCTCCCCTCATCACTGATCACCCACAACAGGCCCAGGTTATGGGACACATGTTTGGATTTGCAGATGAAATTGGCCACCTGGGACCACTGAAAAGCAGTTTCCAGGATTAGTGTTAATACAAGTCTGCTAAGAGAAGGATCCAGCTTTATCCCAGCCTAAATGCATGGGCTCAAAGACAGCGACAGCTGAAGAGAAAATACCAAAGGAATCCCGCGGTGCGGCAGCCAGGGGAAAATGCTGGGACTCCCCCAGGGAATGGCAAATCTCTTACTTCCCTGTTCTGCAACTTCCTGGGCTTAGCAGGGGACACATTAAGTTACTGTGCAACCAAGCCCCCTTCTGGCCAGGTTGAGCAACTGCAGAAAAAGTCCTGCGACTGTAGGGTAGAGGATTACTCTGTGGGTTGGCACGTGAGCAGTTTGGGTGCTCAGAGGCACTAGGGCTATGTCTACACTTGGCCAAATAAGTTGACTTTGCTAAGTCGACTCAGCATGTCTACACTCAAAAATTAAGTCGACTTAAAGGGGACCCTGCCAAATCGACCTAGAGCACCCACACTGGACACCTAAGTCAACTTCTAGGGGCTAGGTGGACCTGCGACTGGTCCATGGTGGTGGGGGGGCACCCCTTGCCAAGTGCCAGGGGGCTCAGCATTTGCCCCATTGCACCAGCTATAATGAGGGCTGAGGAGAACAGGGACACTGGCAGGGCATAGGAGCAGGGTGGGCAGGGCTCTGTCCTGCCCTGTGGGGGGCACGCCAGGCTCTGCTTGTGCCAGCCACCCTGGCAAGGAAGGCAGTGGGGGAGCCCTGGAGTCCTTTAAGTCAGCTTAAAGTCGATTTAGGGCTAATCCACGTCCACACTGGCTAAATCGACTTAATAAAGACAACTTAGCCAGTAAAGTCGACTTTATACGAGGTTTTATAAAGTCGACTTTAAATTTCCTTAAGTCGACTTAAGGAAAATGTAGTGTAGACGCAGATTAAATTAAGTCAATTTAAGCACGCGTAAATTGACTTAATTTGTAAGTGTAGACGCACCCAAGGAGAGCAATGAGCATGCTCAGCATGGTCTGACTCTTCAGAGAATTTAGCTGCCCGACTATAGCAAGATTCTAGAGGGAGAACTATTTTGGAGGCTTAGAACGTGGCCAAATTTGGGTGACTTTTCTTAGACATGGCAAAAGGCACATCCATGCTGCTCACTGCCACCTCATGCATGGCTACAGACTGGGGACTGGTTGGGTAGGCAGGAGTTCCGCAGAAAAGGATTGGGAGTCCCAAAGGTCAGAAAGCTGGAGATGAGTCCACTGCCTTATTGCCAAGAAGGCTGACAACATATTGGGATTCCTTAATAGGAGCATTTCCAGCAGATCGAGGGAAGTGATTATTCCCCTCTATTTGGCACTGGTGAAGCCACATCTGGAGTGCTGTGTCCAGATCTGGATCCCCAATACAGAAAAGAATTAAATGATCTAGAGAGGGTCCAACATAGGGCAACAAATATGATTGGGGACTGGAGCACACGACTGAGGGAACTGGGCTTGTTTAATTTTCAGAAGAGAAGAGTGAGGGGGGATGTGATAGCAGCCTTTAACTGCCTAAAAGTGGGTTCCTGGGAGGATGGAGCGAGGCTGTTCTCATTGGTGGTAGATGACAGAACTAGGGGCAATGGTCTCAATATGCAGTGAGAGGCATCTTTGTTGGATATTAGGAAAATCTTTTTCCCTAGGAGGGGAGTGAAGCATTGGAATGTGTTACTTAGGGAGGTGGTGGAATCTCCCTCCTTAGAGATTTTTAAGGCACAGTTTGACAAAGCTCTGGCTGGGATACTTAGTTGCGTTTGGTTCCCCTTAAAGAAGGGGGTTGGACTAGATGATCTCCTGAGGTGCCCTCGAACTCTAATATTCTGTGATCCCTTGCATGGGGGCAGCCTCCCTGCCAAATTTCAAGACTCTTCTTCAAAGTATACAGGTGCTAGAGCTTCTAAGTGAATGGTCATAAGAACTGTAACTTTGCCCAAACAAGAGATTTTCCATCTAGCTTCAATTTTGGAAAAAGCAGAGCCATGTTTGCTGAAACTTTCAAAACAAAAAAATCACAAGTGCATGATCCCTGGCATGGAGAATTTCTACCCATGAACAGATATCAGTGTTATAAGTAACTGAAAACAGGGTATTGAAGTGGAGAGCATCAGACAATCTAACAATGGGCAGAACCTGTCTCATCACCCATGACATGCAGAGCTCAGGCTTCAGAGAGTTCCCCAAGATAGTAGAATCTCTGCAGTGTGCCTGAGTCCACTTTCTGTCTGCAGACCTGCTCCCGGCTGATCAGAGTCCTCTCAATCAGGTAACAGGAGGCATCTAACTGTCAGGTCATTTGGGTGCTGGGGAGCCCTGGAATCAGCTCATTAGGAAATCAGCGATTATCAGACACTAGCGTCCAGTGCTTTTTTTCTGCCGGAACGCACCGGAACGGTGTTCCGGCACCTTTTTTTCCCCGCCGGTGCTCCCTCCCAGCTGTGCAGGCTGCGGCCGGGCTGGGGAGATTTAAATCTCCCGCCCTGAGCATGCGCAGTTACAGCGTGCTCAGGGCCGGAGCGGACTGGCCGGCAAGCAGCTCTGCCGGCCGTCCCTGTGGTTCCCAGCCTCCGGCCAGGTAAGGGGGCTGGAGGGAGGCCTGGAGAGGGGTGGGGGGACAAGGAGACGGGCCGGGTTAGAGGGGTGGGGGTGGGGACAAGGAGACGGGCCGGGTTAGAGGGGTGGGGGTGGGGACAAGGAGGGACCCCCGCGCAGGCCGGCAGCCCCCACCGCCTCCTCCAGACCCCCGGGGCTGCTTCCTTTCTCTTCTTTCTCTTCCTCTTCCTTTCCTTTCTTTCTTCCTTTCCTTTTTTTCTTTTTCTCTTCTTTGTCTTCCTCTTCCCTGCCTTCCTTTCTCTTCTTTCTTCCTTTCCTTTTTTTCTTTTTCTCTTCTTTGTCTTCCTCTTCCCTGCCTTCCTTTCTCTTCTTTCTTTTTTAAAACTTTTTAAAAATTAATTTTAAATAAAAACCTTTCTTAAAATTAGATTTCAATTCCAAATTCATTCCAATTAAATTAATTAAACACAATTAATTAATTAATTCTATTTACAGTCACTTTATCTTCAATTAATGCCTATAATTTCTGTCTTGTGAGTTTTCCCCAAAAATTTATTCTGAAAAAGTTTTTCACACGGCTTGAAAATTTTGCACACAAGCCACCAAACCTAGAGGGAACATTGGCTACTAGTTGCGTACACAACAGCAGGCCAGCAGGCTAACATCGGTCAGTCCCACACTCTGGGCCTGGCTGGAGCCCACAGCACCAACAAAAAGTGTGTGGATGCATTACTGCCTGCCACCCAGTACCCAGAAACACAGGCCAGCAGCAGACGTGATAGCTACGCATTCACGTTTTTTTCTAATTATAATACGGCCCCCCAACAGTCTGAGGGACCGTGAACTGGCCCCCTATTTAAAAAGTGTGAGGACCCCTGCTGTAAGACCTCACAGGTTGTCTTTCAGTATATTAGCGGCCTGCATAGTTAATAAAACTTAACAGTTTTTACCTTGTATTTTTATTTCTTTGATATATTCAAAAATTTACTGTTTACTGCACTATTTTCAGTGTTATTTCTTTATGACACGACGGACATCAATAGGAGTTCCGGTACCTTTTTTTTTTTAGAAAAAAAGCACTGGGTATCCCAAAGGCCGTTACTTGCCTATAGGGGAAGGGACCAGAGTGCAGCACGCATCTAAGGAGGGCTTGTCTTTGTTACCCCAATGTCTACTGTGTCTAATGTGCGAGTGAAGTCCCTTTCCATCTGTAGCCGCACCAGGCATACTGCGAGCTTCACAGCTGTGACCGGTAGTGTCCTGAAAGCAAGGGCAGTGGATTGGGCAAAACCTTTTACTCTTGGCACCGGGCATCGCCCTGACGAACCCGTTACCCTTCCCTATTTGTATCTGTGTGATTGAAAGCCCTCAGGAGCACACTTGGGCTGTGGGGTGTTCAATTCAGCAGAAATCTAGAATACAGCACGGCTTATTGGGGTGGTACCAGGCATTGTAAGGAACAGTGAGAGGGTTCCTTCGCTGACCAGAACTGAGAGAGAGTTCCACCTGCCCACCTACAGAAGCCACTAGCTGGGACTATCCCCTCCTTAGTTGAGATTAACTTCTCCTTTGGTTGGTATTACCTCTCCCCTTTTGGGTTGAGTTGGGTAAGGTCTGAACACTGCTACTGACACATTTGAAGCTCAGTCTGCAAGGGAAATCTATTGGGGGGTTTCCGCGGCGGAGGCTAGTCCTGAGTGGACTAGACTGGTCCTGGGTGAACTGGGATTGCCCTGTAAATCCTAGGCATGGGGTGTGAGCAGTCATCAGGGGTACCGGTCCCATTGTCTGGTCCTCTGCATGTTATATGTACACACATTATGGGCCCAATAGTTGTAAATACCTAGGTGAATGGAACAAGATTACAAAAAAGAATGTTAGGATGCAGTTTCCGTTTGATGGCACTTTTGACCACCTGAAAATCAGCTATTTAAGAGAGAGACTCTAGAGTCCAAAGAGAACAAAATATCTGAAAATCAGTGGCTCGCACTGTTTAAATGGTACAAAGAAGCTTCCAAACGCCATACTAGATCTATGGCCATATCAATGAGAAATTCTTTAGAACAAAAGTTGACTGAAAGTATTGTGCCTGCTTCCTCTCAATTCCCCAGTGTAGTAACGGAAGGGGGAATAACTTCTGATGAGGAGGAAGATTTGTTTGTGGTGTCCAATACTCTAAATCCGAAACCAAAGAAAAAGATTCAGGTGGCGAGTAATTTTGCCTCACCAATTGCTCACCACATCAGAATTGTTGAAAGTTTATTGGATCCCCTTAGGGATTTGTTAAAAAAGATTTGCATTGGTTATGAAACCGAGACCCTAGATAAACTTGTATCTGTAGCCGAACACTGTTATTGCACTTAAGAAGGTAGCCAGCAAAAGAAAACTGAGAGGCTTTTGGTTCTGCAGATTAGCCTTTATCAAAAAGCCAATCCAGCAAAAGATCCAACTCCAGGGAAATTTAAAACAAAAAACAAAGAAAAAACCCAGTATTTGCAGGCATTTGCCATTATTGTAAGCAACCAGGGCATTGGAAAAATGTGTGTCCTCAGTTGAAACCAAACACAGATCTAGAAAATCCAACTACTTGGTTTTCACCGCCACCTCCTCCACAATGACAATTCAATCAGGACAGGGAACAGCCTTCACTTTGCGCTTCTTTGCATGCATTGTCATCAGCTGGGGAGCTCACTTTGAAGGTCGGGGAAACAAAAGCTTCTTTGCTGGTAGACACTGGTGCTACCATTTCCACTCTCAGACCAGATGTGTTATCAAATCCACCACTGTTTGGTAAAGTAATTCATGCCGTGGGTATATCTAATGTTCCTGTTCCACATCCTGTGACAGAACCACTACCATTAACCATTGGCCCTTTGTCTGATTCCCATGCATTCCTTTTAAGTTCCACTTCTCCGGTTAATTTGTTGGGAAGAGACCTATTGTGTAAGCTTGGGTGTGCTATTTACTACACTGAAGAGGGAGTTTTCCTAGAAGTACCAAATGATTCTATACAAAGTAAGGAAGCTGTGTTAACTTCTTCGAATGATGTGCTGCTTATTGCTTTGAGTTTAACTTCAGAACAAGAGACCTTGTTATCTGAGGTCCCAGATTCACTATGGGCAACCCATTCGACAGAAGTAGGAATCATGAGAACAGAACCTGTGAGAATTTCTGTCAAACCAGGTGAAACTCTACCTCAGATCAAACAATATCCACTAAACCCTGAAGCAGAACAAGGTATTGCCCCTGTTATAGAGTCTTTGTTGCAGCAAGGGGTAATATCAGAATGCCAAAGCCCGTGCAATACACCAATCTTGCCAATAAAAAAATCTGAAAGAAAATCATGGCTTTTTGTACAAGATCTGAGAGCTATAAACAAAATAGTGGCATCACCTTATCCTGTTGTAGCTAACCCTGCTGTTATTTTAAACCATATTCCAACTGATGCTACTTATTTTTCTGTAATGGATTTATGTAGTGCTTTCTTTAGTAATTTAAATTTCCCGTCATTCTGTGATGCTCCAATATATGGATGATTTGCTTATATGCAGTCTAGATTTAACATCCTGTATACCAGACACATTATATTTGTTAAAACAATTGGCATTCAAAGGGCATAAGGTATCCAAACAAAAATTGCAGTTCTGCCAAACTGAGGTGCAATATTTGGGACATCTGATTTCACATGGACAAAAATCAATAACACTGCAGAGGAAAACTGTAGTCCTTCAATTCCCTCGCCCTACAACTCAGAGACAACTTCGGGCCTTTCTGGGAACTGTGGGGTTTTGTAGAGAGTGGATTACGCCCAGACTGCTAAACCCTTACAGGACTTGACCCACAAGGACATTATTGATCCGATTCCATGGACTCAGAAGAAGAGGAAGCATTTATCACTTTAAAGAAGGCTCTAACAAGCGCTCCTGCTTTAGGACTGCCGGACTATTCTAAAACCTTTGTATTATATTGTCACGAGAAAGAAGGATGTGCTTTAGGGGTTTTAACGCAAGATCATGGTAATAAGCAGCGTCCTGTAGCCTACATGGTTAGACGCTGTGGCGAAAGGTTATCCACCTTGCCTGAGATCTGTGGCTTCCACTGCTTGACTAGTACAGCAGTCTGAAAATTTAATGTTACAATCTCCTCTAATCCTAAAAGTGCCACATGCAGTAGAAGCGTTGTTGTTAAGTTCTAAAACCCCGTACTTGTCAAATGCACGACTAGCACAATATGAGTTGCTGTTACTTACTGCTGCTCATATCACAATAACTCACTGTACAACATTAAATCCAGCCACCTTATTGCCTCTACCCACTGATGGGGAATCCCATGATTGTATAGCTACAGTAGAGACCTTGACGAAACCCAGGCCTGATTTACAGGATGTTCCTCTCTATAATCCTGATTTTATATTATATGTTGATGGGTCATGTATGAAGAATCAAAGTGGACAACTGGTTTCAGGGTATGCTGTTGTAACTGATCATGGAGTTCTGGAATCTGCCCCATTACCTGGTGTGACCTCTGCTCAGGTAGCAGAATTGATAGCGTTGATCCGTGCATGTTATGTGTCAAAAGATCGGACAATAACTATCTATACCAATTCTAGGTATGCATTCGGAGTAGTACATGGTTATGGGACATTATGGCAGCAAAGAGGGTTTATGTCAGCAACTGGTACCCCAATCCGTAATAGTCCATATGTTGCATTGCTTCTGGAGATTGTACTACTACCAACCAAAGTGGCTATAGTGAAAACTTCTGGTCACAGCTCTGCCAATACCCAAGAAGCTGCTGGAAATCGAGCTGCTGATGCAGCAGCAAAAGCAGCTGCATTACGATCACCAGAGCCTGAGGCAATACTTTGCCATCTTTGCCTTCACCTCCTAAGTGGCTGTTCTGCAGGACCGAGCACCAGATGGACAGAAACAAGTCTGGCTCAAATATGGTTATAATGTGAGCTCTGATTCTCTCTGGAGACACCCAGACGGCCGCTGGGTCACCCCAAAGATAATCTATCCTGCTTTAGCTGCAATTTTGCACAACGTTTCGCACGTTGGCAAGGAGGGTATGCTCAGAATATTAAATCGAAATTGGTTTGCTCCTTCGTTCGGCCAGACGGCAGCAGCTTACTGTAAATCATGCACCATATGTCAATCCCACAACATTGGGAAAGCTGTTAAGGTAACACCTGGATATAAAGAATTGCCTCAAATACCCTTTTCCCACTTACAAATGGATTTTGCACAGTTGCCTAAATGTAAAGGGTATGAATACTTATTGGTATTGGTATGTATGTTTTCTGGTTGGGTTGAAGCATATCCACGCAGACATGCAGATATATGAGCTGTAATTAAGGTCCTGTTCTAACAAAGTCTACCTCACTTCCTGGAGCATGAAGTTTAACGTGTTTGTTCATTTATTTGTTTTGTGTTCATTAATAGGGTTGTCTTCCGAAAATGTTTTTTTTAAGTTTCTTTTACTATACACTAAAGATTTGAACATCTCAAATTGTTGGGTATGCTCCCATGTACCAATACATTCACAAGGAGGCATACCTATGATCCGTATTCCTGTTCTAGCTAAAGATCCCAATTGAAAAGGTCCTCGTGGTGGTCCTGAAGCCACTTGGAAAGAGGTTAAAAGAAACATATCTGAGTATATTAGAGTGGTAAATACCCCTTATCCTGAAAATATCACTTGTTTCCATTGCAATGTTACTGGAAATCCTTCTTTGGGGAAAGCATCAAATTGTTCTAAGATAATTGAGGATCCTGCCTGGAACTGGCAGGTGCGGTGGCTTCATGGATTGTACTCAAAAAATAAGGTCAGCAAACAGGTTTATTGTAAATATGGACAAAGAGCTTTGTTAGGAGAATACTGGATCTGTGGGGACAAGGCCTATTAGCATTGGCCTGCAAATTGGAATGGCCTTTGTTATCTTGCCTATCTGCTTCCAGCTGTTCGACATACCACTGGACATCTGAATGAACTGTTTCCTGAGCAACCTAAAAGAGCAATTACTGAGACTCAGAGATTTTTTGGTATTATGTTTCCAGCCCTAGGAGTTGCATATGCTATCCGAGAAGTAAGAAAAGTTGCACTTGCACTGGAAGAAGTGGCAAATGATACTACTACAGCTCTAGTTGCCATCCAGGAAGAGCTGAGCTATATTAGACAAATGACTTTACAAAACCGAATGGTTTAGATTTTATCTTGACTACCAAGGGAGGGACCTGTGAAATAATTGGAAAAGAGTGCTGCACATTCATCCCTAATAGTGATGACAAAATCTCAAGTGCAACAGATAAAATTAATAATGCTATTAAGATCTTGCATCAAGATGATGACACTTGGGAAGTTTGGTTGTGGTTTGGAGCACTAGGGTCTCAAGTGTTTTATATAATTGTTATAACTGTTCTCTTTTTGCTATGTGTTTATAACAATAGTAAAATGTTGCATCCAGAAACTGTCAAATGGAATGGAAAGAAATATGTATATTGATGAGAGATTGATGATGTTGAGGGAACAAGAAAGAGAATTTGAGGTACAGAAGGAATTCGAAAGATTGAATGAAATAGAATTGTAATGAGGGTTGGCTTCAGCTTGATCTAGGTCAAGCCTAGCCAAAAGGAGGGACTGTGGAAGTCAAAAAGAAAGTCTCTGCATGTTGTTGAAGGTCTGTGTAAAGTTTGTATTATTTGAGTGAAAGCAGAGTGCTATGTTACACTTGTTATATTATGGAACTCAAAAGGTAATAAGTTCATTTGTGACCGCTCTCCTTAACTTGTTATATTCCTGCTAACTTGTTTGTAATTCAAAATAGAGCTCTACATGAAAACAATATGGATTTCACCTTGAGTGACATAAAAGTTTCTGGAGTGGTATGTAATGTTGATGTTACCAATTTGTTATAACTGTTGCGCCTTATGAATATGTAAGACCCAAGCTTATATAATGTCAAGGCTAAGGGCGGGAAGGTGTGGCTGCTCCCAGACTCTCAGCCCCCTCCTGCAGCAGAAATCAATAAATGCTGGTTATTCGGATTTGACTGAGTCTTGGCTGAATGATTTTGACATCGACAGCAGGAACTAGAATGTCGCCGCTCCGAGAGACTCTCTCTGGACTGGGGACTTCCCTGAACCCTCTGATCATTGCATATTGTTCCAAGCAAGACTGTGTATTAAACAGCCACCAATTTAAAAAATAAGGGAAAGATGAAAAAGGAAAACACCCAACACTGCTCCATGGCCCAGAACCCCACCCCCAGAGTCTCTGGGACGTAAAGGCAGCTCACAGTCTGCTCCTCGCACGTCTGGCCCCTGCCCAGGCCCTGGCTGCACTGTACGGACACTGGCTCAGACTCTTGCTCTGGCAGTGGTTCCATGGCGCTGGGGGGCAGGGCCCTTCTCCCCAGCAAGGGTGTGCACTGGGGTCACGGTCCCCCTCCTAGTCCAGCCTGCAGGGTCCACAGCTGCTGGTGACTCCCTGCTCTCTGCCCAGGGTCCCCAGCTGCTCAGCGCACCCAGCCCCAGCTCCACGGTGCCACAGCTGCTGTTCGGCCTCCCGGGCAGTTCCTCCAGCTCTGGCTGCTGTGGCCCAGCCCAGCCCTGCTCCCTGGGCAGCTTCTCTGCCGCTCTCCGCCTGGCTCTGGGCGCGGCCGTGTCCTTAGCTCTGCCCAGGCAGCTCCAGCTCACACAGAGGAAGGGAGCCTCCTCCTCCAGCTTCCTGGCTCCCTCATTGGCCTGTCTGCCCTGTCAATCTGGCTGACCTGAAATATTGGCGTCTCCCCCCTGGTCATGGGGGTTGCTGATCTCTTGGCCGGATTCTCCTCAGCCCTTCCCCTGAGTGCTGAGCTGCCAATCAAACCCCCAAGTGTCCATGCAGGGCCAACGAACGGGGCCCCACCTTGCTGGGTTGGGGATGCTGGTGCTGGGAGAGCCTTCCAGGGGGGAGAAATAGAGGTTCCCATCCAATCAGTCCTGGGGTGTGTGGTGTCATTATCCCCCCTGGCCATCCCTCCACCCGCTCCCCCCAACACTCACTGCAGCCTGGCTGCCCTGCTCCATCCTTCTGCTTCCCTCCCCTCTGAAACACGTGGCCAGGGGAGGAGACATGCTGGGCCACAGCTGCGCTAGTTGCCCCACACTGACCACGTCACCCACCACGTGTCCCAGGTACGGTCAGGAGCAAAGACGTACTGTGACTGCTGTATTGCAGGGGGACGGGGGAATGTGTAGGATTACCATATGCCCGGGTTTTGCAGGACATGTCCTCTTTTTCCGGCATAACCTCTCTGTCTGGCCAGTGCGGGGGGTTGTGTCCGGGGACAGGGGAGGGAGGCTAGGGAGAAAAGTCTGTTCCAGCCCTTACAACTTGTCCCATGTGGTGAGTTTTGTCCAGAAAAAAGGCCCCTCCTGGAGGCTCCCCATTAGGGCTCAGCTCCTGCGTTGCTTGGCAGAGCAGCTGGGCCTGGCAGGAGCACAGCACAGCAGGGTGGGGGGCAGCATGTGAGGCTGGGATCGGGGCTGGGAGGGCTGCAGGGGTGGGGAGGGAGGGGGCAGGGTGTAAGGAATCAGGGCCAGAGAGGGCAGGGGGCGGCATGTGAGGCTGGGATCAGAGCGAGGAGGGCGCAAGATGGGACACCACCACCCCTCTCTGGAGTGTCCTCTTTTGGGGAAGTTCAAGTCTGGTCCCCCTAGGAACATGCACAGACACGCAGGCTGAAGGCAGCCTGGCTCGCAGGCTCCCTTTCCCACCTGGTGTGGTACCAGGACTGGGGTCAGGGGGTGAAACGGGGGAGCCCCAGCTGCTACGACTGCTGAGGGGATGCCGCATAGTGGACTCCCACTTCCCTGTCCCCATTCGCCTTCTCTTCCCCACTCACTTTCCCCTCACTACACTCCCCTCCCGGGTAACCCCCCGCCATGTCCCCCACTTGCCCATCTCTTCCCCACCCACTCCCCCCACCCAGAGTGGCAGCGGTCACCCCCAAGGCATCTGGCAGCGGCTGCAGCCGGCACAGCTCAGGCAGAGGAGGGGAGAG
This sequence comes from Pelusios castaneus, assembly GCA_007922175.1. Taxonomy (NCBI): domain Eukaryota; kingdom Metazoa; phylum Chordata; order Testudines; family Pelomedusidae; genus Pelusios; species Pelusios castaneus. The sequence goes on from ML685811.1 coordinate 5,997,004, forward strand.
GTGTGTCTGGGTGCCACCTGCCCCCCTCTGCAGCAGGAGCTCAGGCCAGCGGCTTCAGGATGGTGCCTCTGCTGCCCTCCACTCCTGGCCTGGGCCTGGCTTGGGGTGAGAGGGGCCGAGCTGAAAATATACCGGGGGAAGAGGAGCAGCATGGAAACAATGCTGTCCCCCTTCTCCCCTCCCCTGCCAGGAAGGGGACTGAGCAGATCAAGCCCCGGGCAGCTCTGTCCTCATGGAAATGGGGGGTGAGGGCGGGGGAGTAGTGGCATAGGGCCCTGTGACCCTCCCACACCTCACCTCTGTTCGCGGGATAGTCTTCCCAGGGTCAAGAGTGCTGATGACTGAGCAGACGGGCAGAGCACCCACCTTCCCACCGCAGTCAGAGAGAGAAAAACTCCACCTCTCCACAGTCCTGTGCAAACAGCCTCTGCCTGGGCGCTGCAGCCGCAAACCTTGCCCCTTTGTGAATGGGGGCAATGAGCTACGGCTGATGGAGAGGTCCCTGCATGGAGTCGGTCCTGTAAAAGCAGTGACCTCACTCGCCTTGTGTCTCTGCTAGCCTGGGACCAACACGCCTACGACACTGCAGAGGCCTCAGCATGTAACTGCACCTGGGACATCATCCAACGGGTGTGTTTGTAGAGGGACCCCACACCCACCGCCTCTTGGCCCTTCACTATAACATTCATACCAATGAACTGGAAGAAACCAAAAAATCATCGCTGGGGAAGTTTGCAGATGACCCAAATTGGGAGACTGGTGAAGAATAAAGAGGATGGGTCACAGTCCCCTCTCTGTTCTCACACACAGATTGCCAGAAATGAACACTCAGAGTCCGACCGGCACACAGACAACTGCAGCCCTTCACACCAGCTGGGCTTCCCTTTCCATTCCTGTATTTCCAGGCCCTTCAACCAGGCAGGGTTATCTCTATCGATAGTTTCCGTTCCTCCACGCCAGCCATAGGTTTCTATGCCCACAGAGCTCCCACTTCCCCACCCATAACTCTATCTGCCGACAGAGCTCCCTCCTCCCTGTTTCTTCTTGACAGGCTTGATTATACCTGTAATGACCCCCTCCCCTGGTACCACCCCTTCCACTTTATGAGCATATTTTGGGGGTCTCAGTCTGGAGGCTTTGTACCACCTTTCTACTATGTCATGGAAGAGGTATAGAGAGAAGTTACATCATGGCCAGGATCACTTTATGACTCTACAGCGTTTCTCCATCTGCTTTCTTCTCATTGCTTTGATGTCTGACTTGAGGAGCAGTCAGAGCTTTCCTTGGTTTCTACATTCATATATCAGAGCCTCTCTACACCTCGAACCATCTGAACTCTATCCCTCACAGTCATAAAGGAACCCATCTGGTTGTGGTTTGGCAAGCGGAACGTGTTTCTGTTCTTTGCTTGCATGGGTACCTTAAAGACATTAGCTTTCAAGCAGGCAGGCCACAAAGCAAGCCCAGAATACCATCTCAGGCAGATACACTGGCCTAAATACCTGTAGAAACCTAAATTATGCACCTGTATCCTAAGAGTCACTGCTATGGAGCTATTTGGATCGCTGAGTCCAATGGGCCCAACTAAAAATAAGCATTTTAATATGGCTAAATGTAAATTTACACATCTAGGAACAAAGAGCATAGGGCTTGCCATGCCTATGGGATAGGGGACTCTTTCCAGGGAAGCTGTGACTATGAAAAAGATTGGAAGTCATGTGGATAATCAGCTGAAGATGAACTCCCGGAGTGACACTGTGGCCAAACAAACAAGGAGTCCTGTGGCACTTTTCTTCCCCGAAAGCTCATGAAATAAATAGATTTGTTAGTCTTTAAAAGTGCCATAGGACTCCTTGTTTGTTTTGCTGAACTAAACTAACACGGCTCCCCCCAGAACTGTGGCCAAAAGGGCTAATGCCGTCCTTAGAGTCATAAACAGGGGAATCTTGCATAGGAGGAGAGAAGTTATTTCACACTCTGTTTTTGTCACTGGTGCAACCACTGCTGATATACTGTCCAGTTCTGGTACCCACAACACAAGAAGGAGAAGCAGAGAGAACATAAAAAAGGTCATATGGCATCAGCCCAATAGTTCATCTAGCCCAGTATCCTGTCTTCTGATAGTGGTCAATGCCAGGTGCTATAGAGAGAATCAACAGAACAGGTCACCATTGAGTGATCCATTCTGTGCGCCATTCCCAGTTTCTGGCAAACTGAGACTGGGGACACTTTAGAGCATGTTGGGCCTCTCTGCCCATGCTGCCAAATAGACATTGATGGATCCATCCTCCTGAACTTGTTATACTTTCACCATTCACAATATCCTCTGGCAAACAGTTCCACAAGTTAACAGTGTGCTGTATGAAGAAATAATTCCTTTTGTTTTAAACCTGTTAATTTCATTGTGTGACCCCTAGTTCTTGTGTTGTGAGAAGGGGTAAATAATACTTCCTTATTCACTTCTTCTGTTCCAAAAATTTGTCAGCTGAAATTTAGCTAGCTGATCATGAATCAATCAACTTAGCTTAGGTATGACCCTGTCATCAGCATCTGTCAACTGTGACTAGCTTGACTAGGGAAAGGCACCAGTCAGGGACTCTCTTTTGTGATTAACGAGTAACACCGGTTTATTAGTAGCGGAGGAACAAACCCAGGTAAGTAAAATGACTAACAAGAAGCCCTATCGAACTGTGTATCCCACCCACCAACCAAGGCAGGCCTCTTATTCACAATCTTTCTTCACCCAGCAGGGCGTTGGTATCCCGATCGTCCGCTTGGCCGAGGGGCGTCAGTCTTTGTTCCGGGTCTCAGGCAAAACAGTTCACTCGTCCGCTTCTAGGTCCAGCTCCGCAGTCCTCCTGACTCGGGCCGTCTGCTTCTCGTCCTGCTCCGAGAATCTTGGTCCGCCGACTGCACATAGCAACATTACAGGGCTGCCTCTCTGCCGGACAGCCCCGCTTCCCGCACACACAGGTGCTTTTATCAGGTATGCTGACCAATCCCAGCCCAGGGTTTTCCCACCACGGAGCTTGGGGCTGCACACGGCACTCAAACCTCTCTGCACACGGCACTCAAACCTCTGCACACGGCACTCAAACCTCTTTGCACACCCCACTCAAACCTCTTTGCACACCCCACTCAAACCTCTTTGCACACCCCACTCAAACCTCTTTGCACACGGTCCCTGTCTCTGGGCAGGTTGTCTGCCTTTGGCAGTGAGCCAACGTGGGCCCCCTGCCAGCTCTAGGGCCTGTCCGTTCTTTGTGATACCCAAACATATCTTTTGAACTTTAGCTTTTCCCCAGCACTTCCACACCTGTCCAGATGTTACAGATCTCTAGCATATCGCCCCCCCAGTAGTCAGCTGTAGCAAGGTGCCCTGCTGGGGGTGGCTTGCCTACTAGCAAATGGCTCTCCTGGTGGGAGAGACCTGCAGCAAATCCAGCCCAGCCCTTCTCTCCCTCTGTCAGGGTGTCCAGAGGTGGCCTTGGCTCGAGCCCAGTGCAGCCCCTTTAGCCCTTACAGAGGGTTAGTGGCCCAGTCCACTTAATAACCCAGAGTTATCAGTCCTCCCTGCAGGCTGGACCCCTGTTTCCCTTTTCTGCTGCCCAGCTGGGGAATAGCTCACGCTTGCTCAACCCCAGACAGGCCTCAAACCTTCTGGCAGTTTCCATTTCTTTCTCCTTCTAGCAGGGGCAGGCTTCTTTTTATAGGCCGGGAACGCCCTTAATGGGCCCAGGTGCCTCTAATTGCCCTGTAGTAATTTCCCCTCTGCCTACAGGGAACAGGGCTTTTAACAGCCTAGGGCTCATACCTGCCCTGGCATGCCCGCCGGTAGCCATCTGGCTTGACTTATCACACATCTCATTTCCAAACTGAAAATTCCCAGTCTTCTTAAGCTCTTCTCCTATGGAAGCTGTTCCATACCCCAATCATTTTTCTTGCTCTTTTCTGTACCTTCTCCAATTGTTATGCATCTTTCTCGTGGTGAGACAACAGCTCTGCATGCAGTAGTCAAGATGTGGGTGTCCCATGGATTTATAGAGAAACAGCAGGATATTATTTGCCTTATTATCTAGGCCTTTCCTAATGATTCCTAACATTGTCAGCATTTTGAGTGCTGGTGCACACAGAGTGGATGTTTTCAGGGAATTATCCACATTGACTCAATGATCTCTTCTTAAGCAGTGTTGTGGAGTAAGCTCACCCCATCTCCCCCTGATGGGGAAAATCTGGGGGGCGGGTGATCTCCGTGGCTTTAGGTAGTTCCTAGGCTTTCTCCGGGCTATTACAACTGACACACTACCCTTTAGGGTCATAAGCAGCCCTGGCTCAGGGCAGCACAGACTAATGGCTGGAGTTCCCAAACAGCTCTGTGGTCAGGGCAGCACAGACTAATGGCTAGAGTCTATAACCAGCCCTGGGGTCGGGGTGAGGGCCACACAGCTCCATGGCTAGGTTCAGGGCAGCACAGCCTAGTGGCCACAGAGTCAATGATAGAGTCACTACGCAGCCCTAGGATCAGGGCAGCACAGTCTAGTGGCCACAGAGTCAATGCCCAGTGGGCATCCACCAGAGGGTGTGGCACCCATATAGGGGGCTCAGCCCCTTCCGCTCTACTGAGCCCCAGCCCAGGGCCCCATTGGTGCCAGGGTTATAATACCAAGTCAGCAGGGATCCAGACTGAAACACACTGACCTAGATCATGCACCATCCCCGGTCACTCCCCCCCAGGGCTACTTCCTACCCAGCCGTTGTGATCCTTCCCCGGTGCTCCAGTCTGTCCACTCTCCCCTTCAGGATCAGTCACTGCCTGCATCTCTAGAGGTTACTGGGAGCAGCTAGCTGGGGCAAACAGCTGGGCATCTGTCCCTCAGCAATCACTAGAGAATACCTGTTCCTCAGTGAGGTCACTGGAGTTGCTTACTCTCCACACTCGCCAGACTGAGCTTTTATACTGGGGCAGCAGACTGAGCATTCCCAGCAGGGCTTAAGGGGTGGGATTCTGCTGCCCATACTGGGCTTCTCTAGTGCAGGGTGAACCCACCCCATCACAGCGGTAATAGCTAATTTAGATCCCATCATTTGAAATGTATAGTTGGGATTATGTTTTCAATGTGCATTACTTTGCATGTATTAACATTGAATCTCATCTGCCATTTTGCTGCCCAATCACCGAGTTTTATGAGATCCCTTTGTAACACTCTGCAGCCTGCTTTGGACTTAACGATCTTGAATAATTTTGTAGCATCTGCAAATTTTGTCACCTCACTGTTTACCCCTTTTTCCAAATCATTTTCGAATATGTGGAAGAGTGCAGATCACTGGTTGATACCACTGTTGACTTCTCTCCATTCTGAAACTGACCATATATTCCTACCCTTTGTTTCCTATCTTTTAACCAGTCACTGATCCAGGAGGGGACCTTCCCTCTTATCCCATAAAGGCTTTCTCTGCTTAAAAGTCTTTGGTGAGAGACCTTGTCAGAGGTTTTCTGAAAAACTAAGTTCACTATCTCCACTGGATCACCCTTTTCCTTATGCTTGTTGATGTCCTCAAGGAATTCTAGTAGATTGGTGAGGCAAGGTTTGCCTTTTCAAAATCTATGTTGATTCATCCCCAACAAATTGTATTCATCTCTCTGTCTGACAATTTTCATCTTTACTAGGGTTTTAACCAAGTTGCCTGATACTGAAATTAAGCTTATGAGACTGTAATTTCCAGCATTGCTTCTGAAGCCTTTTTAAGAAATGGGTGTCTATGACGTTCCCCTCCTGCAATCTGGACTGGTGTGCAGCTGTATCACCCCAATTCTCCACTTCAGAGCCCAGACTTACCCCACTTTGCTGTGTGAGCCCCTACACCTGGGACAGCTCACACCCAGCATCCTATGTGTAATCAATCCCTCGCCCAGTGCAAGAGCACTCTCACTAACCACTCCAGGATAGACCGCCAGCAAACAACCCGTCTCATAGGGTTCAGTGCTGACCACTGCACCCAGCAAGCTCAGTTATGCTTGTCCCTCAATTTCTCAAAAAATTGATACACACTGGCTTTATTACTCTCTGCGAGGCCTCAGGCTCAGCACACTCTCATTCCACATTGCGCTACTTCAGATAAAACAAACCTACTTTTATTGACTACAGTAAGATTTTAAAGTGATATTAAGTCAGAAAAATATAGATCCAAAATTAACAATGAGCCAGGAGTTCATCACAATCAAATAAAAGACATCTCTTCTTCTAACCCAAGATCACAAGTCCAGTCTGTAATTCAGCTTACTGCATGGGATGGCTGAGGTATGTTTTGCAGCCTGCTCCACTCCACTGTCCTGTGAGTAGGTGCCAGTCTTTGTTGTTGCTTTATAGATGGTTTGCAGAGACACAGCCCCAGACAAAGGTGTCTCTTTCTTTTAACAAATTTCCACAACCCTGGGGTCAGCTGATTGTCCATGTCCGGCAACGGGCGTGATCCTTCCCCCATGAGCCAGGGTGCTTAAGGTGCGTTGTTCCTGTATGCATGACTTTGCAGGGTGTGAACCCACAGCTCTGTGGTTCAGCTGGGGTCATGACATGGCAGTTTCAGATCTGTGCACATGTACGATGTTGCAGGAAACACACTACCAGAGCAGTGATGTTCAGAGTGCCATGAGCGTTCCAAAAACTCCAAACACGATAGATAATGCACAGTTACACTGTAAGAGTGGACATGAATGACACAGATGTAAGAAGTGGGGTACTTCTCTTGATTAGCAGCCAAGTGGAGAGGGGAGACCTGGTTTGCATGGGCTTTATATTTGCATGAGTACAATTAGCTAATTAGCATAATTTTGCCCAAGGGCTGAGCATGATCGGAAATTGTATTTGTGGCTGATTCAAATCCTCTGAATCTGATATTTTAGCTGAAGGGAGAAATGAAATATTCTTTTCATTATATGCTTTGATTGTATAACTGTGTATAGACTGAGAAGCGGATGGAAAAGTCACTATTAGCTACACAGAACTTGGAAGAGTGAGCAACTCTAGTTTTCAGTCTTGTAAAAGTAAGTGGGGGAGGGATGGAAGCATCAACTCTGCTGGATCTGTGCCTTAGGAAATGCCTAATTTTCCTTCCATTGTTAAAGGACAAATTTTCATTAATGATCTGGATGATGGGATAGATTGCACGCTCAGTAAATTCGCGAATGACACCAAGCTGGGGGCAAGGGTAAACAGACTGGAGGGTCAGAATAGGATTCCTGGAGACCTAGACAAATTGGAGCTTTGGGCCAAAAGAAACCTCATGAGGTTCAACAAGGACAAGTGCAAAGTCCTGTACTTAGGATGGAAAAATCCCATGTACTGCTACAGGCTGGGGACCGATCGGCTAAGTAGCAGCACTGTAGAAAAGGAGCTGGAGGTTATGGTGGACAGGAAGCTGGATATGAGTCAACAGTGTGCCCTTGTTGCCAAAAAGGCCAATGGCATATTGGGCTGCATCAGTAGGAGTGTTGCCAGCAGATCGAGGGATGTGATAATTCCCCTCTATTCAGCACTGGTGAGACCACATCTGGAATACTGTGTCCAGTTTTGGGTTCCCCACTACAGAAAGGATCTGGACAAAGTAGAAAGAGTCCAGTGGAGGGCAATGAAAATGATTAGGAGGCTGGGGCACATGACTTACGAGGAGAGACTGCAGAAACTAGGCTTATTTAGTCTACAGAAGAGAAGACTGAGGGGGTCTTTGTTAGCAACCTTCAACTACTTGAAGGGGTGCTCCAAAGAGGAGGAAGCTAGGCTGTTCTCAGTGGTGACGGAGGACAGAACTAGGAGCAATGGTCATAAGGTGCAGGTGGGGAGATCAAGGTTGGATATTAGGAAAAACTTTCTCACTAGGAGGGTGGTGAAGCATTGGAATGGGCTATCTAGGGAGGTGGTGGAATCTCCGTCTTTGGAAACATTTAAGGCCCGGTTAGACAATACCCTGCTGGGATAATTTAGTGGGAGTGGTCCTGCTTTAGCAGGGGGTTGGACTAGATGACCTCACTAGGTCCCTTCCAGCCCTAATATTCCATGATTCTATGATTCCCTGTGGAGTCTCTTTTCTTAATTTGATTGAAGCTGAGACCCTCTCTAAGAGCTGAATTCACTGAGAAGCTGACTAAGGTCCAGCAGGAGAGCATCTTGCAAGAAGCCAGCAGATGGCATGAGTGGATGGCATGAATGAGCAGCAGGTGGTGTCAGTGGCCAGCGGATGGTCTGAGAAGCCAGCAGAAAGCATGAGTGACCAGTGGGTGGTGTGAGCAGACCCAGAGGTGGCAGAAGATAATTGGAGGGAAGGGTTGAGCCCCTACTCCCCCCCGAGAAGTGGACACTAAAATGCTGATGGGGATAATGCAGAAATGAAGGTCACACTCTATGTACACTGGGGTGGAGTGAGTTCTGTCTATTGGGTTTTGAGGGAATCCCGCTTTGCACTGTATCCCCAATAAGTGCTGCTTTGATATTGCCTCTTTTAAAAGTTCTATGTGCTACACTCAGACCCGTGCTTGCAAGAGGGGAAAGCATTGTCCTTCTAGGGCGCCCAGAGAATAGTGCGTAATTTCCCAGGAGACTGGGTGGGGGCTCAAGCCAAGTGGTGTTGTAACATTGTTTGGGAACCCCTAGGTATAGAACCCGGCTCTTCGCTGCTGCTGTCTTGGCCTGGCAGAAGGGTTACACACAGATCACACACCAAGTGAATTGATATTACTAACAGACACCTCAGAAGTGGGGCGGGGGCGGTGCTCTCACAAATGCTGGAATGGGAGAAGCCCCCAATATTATTCTTCAGCAGGAAGCGTCTGCCCAGGGAACAATATGCGGTGGTGGAAAAGGAATTTCTAGCCAGAAAATGGACCATGGAATACTACTTACTTGGACGGAAATTTACCTTAGGTTACAGACCATGCCCCTCTGAAGTGGATGCACCAGAATAAAGACAAAAATGCCTGGCTTACAAGGTGGTTCCTGTTATTACAACCTTTTCACTTCAGGGTGCAACATAGGGCCGGGAGTAAACATGGCGAGGTCACGGGTGCATTGCTGCCCAACCCAAGTAGCCCAACCCTCTAGTGTTGAGCCAGGGCGGCGGATACGTGACAAAGTCAGGCCAAAGGGCTTTCAAAGGGTGTTTGAGGGCAGATATGTGAGCCACAAAATGATAAAGGCCCTCCTGACTCCCTGAGGCTAGGCAAAGGCTGCTCCAGCCTTATTAAAGGCCCCACCTGTGCTAGGAGTGGGAAGGGGGGGAACAGAGGGAGACAAGCTACCAAAGGCTTGTAGGAACAGGAGGACAGTTTTTTTTCCCCCAAACCAGGAGCACAGTACTTCTTCCCAGGAGAAGAAGGGAGTCAGGCACCAGCCTGCAAGGATAGACTGATTGCCCAGCACCAGAAGAGTACTCCTACAACAACAACGTGGCTGGAAAAGCCAGGGACAGGAACTCTGTGGTCTGGGCCCCACAGACGTACAGACTTATCCACTCCATGGAGTGGAGGTGGGGGGTTTGACCCACCAAGGCCCAGACACTCAGCCCACTGCAGTCAAGAGACGCTGAGGGTGGGGTGGGGAGAAGAAAAGGCTTGCTCTGACTGGGGCAGATATACAGAAGACCTACTTCGCCAGCGGGGACAACTGCTACCTGACAAAGCTAAGGGGCCACTTTGCCACACTAGCTAAGTGAGACAAACATACTTAAAAATCATAGGACTTACGAGCAGGCTCAAATATCTATAGTCTTCACATCATTCAGCTTTACTGCTCCTTGAGTTGCTCTGTCCTAACTTCTCAGACTGAACTTGGGATTTCCATTCTGTGGGAAAGGCCAACATGCCTTTCATCCAGAATTGGAAGGAAACCACAAACCTCCCCACAAAACCAGTTTTCTGACACATTATATAATATAAAAGTCAAAATGGTGCTGTTGAAATGGGGCATTTCAACCTCACTGAGAGGGAAGGTTCCAATAATCGCTCATCAAAACATTTGATGAAATCAGAATGTTCCCACGAAATCAGCATTTCCCAATGGACTACTCTTCCCCTGGAAAAATTTCAACCACCTCTTTCTAAGACAGGGGTCTCAAACACATGGCCCATGGGCTGAGCTACTTCCTGAGGCCCGCCATGATACCTGCAATCCAGGGGCTCCCAACCCGTGGCCCGCAGGGCTTTTCAAGTTGGCCCACATCCCTGCTGGCTGGGAGCTGGCAAATTGGCTGCCTCCCACCCGGGGTCTGCCACCGACTGAGCTGAGCTTGGAGGTGCCTGTGGCTGGGCCATGCCATGCCTCCTGCCCCACCGGAGGAGCCTCAGCAGCTGCTACCAGGGAGGAGCCAACCACTGCCCAGGGGCTGCACCACTCACCAGAGCCCCAGCCTGCAGCAGTGGGGGAGTGCAGAGGGTCAGGCGGCCGGAGCAGGCAGACTCAGCACCCGGGGCTGGGACAGGGTATATATGCAGTCCTTTTTAAAAAACCAAAATCAAAAACAACCGCCCCCACACACACACCTTTTAAAAAAATGTAATTGCAATTAAAAATAATTGCAGGACAGCACGAGGCCCACATAACTGCAGTGCCCAGGGTGATCACCCCGTTCGGCCCCCACAAGGACAGCCTTGTTTGGAAGGGCAGATATATGTGAACAGTTTTTCTCTTCCATGAAAATTAACAAATCTCTGTTAAGGTCAAGGCTCACTGATGAACATTTGCAAGCAACACTGAGACTGGTTTTGTCTCAGGACAGTAAACCTAATATTGATACTCTGGTTGATGCAAAACGCTGCCAGTTAAGTGGCCAAAAATGAAATGACTGTCATAATTAGCACTGACTTTTCGCATTAGTCTCAGAACAGTTAATAAATTGACTTTTAATAGCATACTATATTATTCTTCATTTTTTACTATACTTTTGTATCGTTGTATGAAAAGGTTTCAGTGACGTGGCCCACGGGCCAATATCCTAGTCCTCATGTGGCCTTCGTGGTGACTTGAGTTTGAGATCCCTGTTCTAAGAATAGACCTTATCTACCCCACAAATGTGTTGTGGTATAGCTATACCGCCAAGGGACACTGGCAGAGCCCTCCAGCACACAGGGAGTGTATGCTGAAAGACGAAAATATTTTCTCCAGAGTGCAATACCACCTCTTTGAAAAATATTAGTTAGGCTAATAGAAACAGTCTTCTGTTGGCACAGCTGTGTCTAACCTGAGTTTATTTGCCAGCACATCTATTTTAGCTAGGGGGTGTGGTTTTCTCAGATTCCTGACCATTGTAGCTATGTTGACAGACCTTTGCAATGTACACCTGCCTGCAACAACAGTAAACCAGGGGCCAGTTTTGCCAGGGTTGTGTCAGCTGAGAACTGACAGATTCGTAGCTGGAAACCAAACCAGCTCACCTCTGTTCAGGGTAGGTGTTAGACTTATGCTGCGTGCATTAATCTTTCTTGTAATGCCTGTACCCCATGCGCTAATTTTTGCTTTATAACTTTAGGGAGGCCTGCTGTGAACTGGTGAACCCAGGTGGGAAGAGTAGTTCTTCTACCAGCAAAATGAAGTGGGCCATTGTGACAGATCTCCATACAATGGCCGTTGTGCACCCATAAAAGTGCTACATGCAAAGCTCATCCCACCAGCTTGAATTCTGGAAGATGGAAATAAAATAGCTGACATGGAAATTCCCCAGCTCTTTGGCCTCTCACAGAGCTGGAGCTCTGGGCAGGTCTACACAGCGGTGGAATTTCAATGGCAGTCAAAGGGAGATATGCAAAGGGCTTAAAATACCTCAGGCATCTCCCTTCGACTGCCTAATGCCTACTTACCGCGGTGTCTTCAGTGCGCCGAGTCAACGGGAAATGCCCTCCTTCTGACTCGGCGCTACGCTACATATCGGAATTCCTGATTGTTTGAGCGGGTCTTCACAGACCCGATCAGTCGATTGGGAAGATAGATCTGATGGCGGTGAATTTGCTGCTGTCATTGAAGACTGGGGCGAGGAGACAAAAGCAGAGATCCCAAGGGTCAACCCAAGTTACCGCAAAAGACATTCGGAGCTGACAGATTATTACGATTCTGTCACTTTTGGGAACCACAGGCTGTAATTCATTGGTGCATACATGTTGCCTGCTTTCACCTGTAAATAATTCTCATTACTTTTCCCTAATTAATAAATCCTCAGTTATTTACTATAGGATTGGCTACAAGTGTTTTCTTTGGTGTGAAATCTGAGGTACAAATAAAGAACATAAAAATGGCCATACTGAGTCGGACCAATGGTACATCCTTCCAGCCCAATAGCCTGTCTTCCGTTAGTGGTCAATGTTAGATGCTTCCAGGGGAATGAACAGAACAGGCAATCATTTGTGTTATCCACCCCATTGTCCACTACCACCTTTGACAGTCACAGGCTAGGGACACCCACAGCACAGGGTTGCATTCTTGCCCATCCTGGCTAATAGACCTTGATGGAACAAACCTCCAGGAACTGATCTACTTCTTTTTTTAAAACCTGCCACAGGTTATCTTTCCCAAAATCTCCTGGCACCAAGTCCCACCTGTTGACTGTGCATTGTGTGAAGAAGTACTACCTTCCTTATGTGTGTTTTAAACCTGCAGCCTATTAATTTCATTGGCTGACCCTTAGTTCTTGTGTCATGGGAAGGAGCAAATAACATTTTCTTAATCACTTTCTCCACACCTGTCAAGATTTTATAGACCTCTAGCAATCCCTCTCCCCCCTTAGGGCTGGTCTACACTTTGGGGTTTCATTGACAAAAGTCAATGGAGGCGAAAAGAGAAACTGGGCGCTTGCCGCCCATTCTCCACAGGGAGCTGGAGCAGCCTTTTCGATTTCACTGACATTTTCACTCCCCAGTTCCCTGCAGGGAACCAAGAGGGGAAAAGCCCCAGGCGACTTTCCCTGACTCCCACTGAGAAACCAGGAAGGGAGAAGCGGTGGGTGGAGGGCAAGAAGCCGGTTGCAGCGGGGCCTTACTCCCCCGGACCCGCATGCGTACTTGAGACGGTTTTGGTTTGCAATTTTAAGAGGATTCCCTAGATATTGAACTTGGCCCTTGTTGCTGCCAACACCCTCTGGCAGAAAAATGACACGAGGGATCCCGCACAAGACATTTAATGATGTGTCCAAAATCCTACACAGCTCAAGGACAATTAATGTCACCAGGGACTTCCCCATCCTGTCCTAAACAGAGCAGGGTTGCCAACCATCTGTAAATGTATGGATAGTCAGTAAAAGAATATACAATTTTAACACTGCCAGAAAATCCATAAACGAAAATGTCCATAAAATTGGGTAGAAATAAAACATATTGTATTTTGACTTTAATTTTTCTCATTTTGAATCACTTCTTGTATTCTAAAACTACACTGATCATGACTTTATCATTTCTACTATTGCTCATGCCCAAAGAACCTGATTGATCAATTAACTGCAGCTAAAACAATTGCGTAATTCCAAATTCCTGTGTACAGAATAGCATGAGTGAATACACATGATTTTTTTTAGTTCATTCATTAAAAAGTTTACTTATCGGTCAACTGCAGGTCTTCATGTCAGTAAAAAATAAAATGCCACACTGGCAATCCTGAGCTAACTTGCAGTTCACATAGACAAGCCCACACTAGCTTTAATCAAGCAAGCTCGCTAAGCAGAGCAGAGGATTCATCAACCTAGGTTCACTGTGGCCTAACAATGTGAGGATAAGCACAGTGGATCGGGGCCTAACACAAAACAGATCGGGGCCTCCATCACCACATCCTCTGCTGTATTTAAGGATCTAGCTAGATTAAAGCACGGGCATGTCTACGGGAGCTTCAAGTCACACCTCTGCTCACAGTATAGGCACAATGCTAGAGATGTTGATGCTTTTAAATGAATGTTACCCTTTTCCTAAATCACATGGGACCAGATCTGGTATTAACCAACACCCTTCACCTGCCACGGCACCCTCCCAACACTGTGTCAAACAGCTCCTTCCCTCTCTGGATCACAGCTCACACGGGATAAACAACAGTCCGCTCACATACCATTTACCTGAGGAGCTAAAAGACCCACCAAATGGATGTTGCTTAACCATACCTTGTCCCCAGAGATCTCATCTCCTGGGGCTTTCTGCATCTAGTGTCACCACCTCCTAAAACAAACATCGGAGGGTCACTGGGCGAAGGCTGTATGCCATGCTAGCCCAGCCATCTGGAAGGACATGGCAGTGGGAAGCACTGCAAATATTAACACTTAAGCCCCTCTATTATCCAGAGGTCAATCAAGCGCTCACATAGCAAATAGCAAGAGAAGACATCACCCATGGGCTGGCGTGCAAGTCTGCTGGGGTGAGCGGCTGCGCTTGCTCTATAAAAGCTCCCGACTTGCCCCACCAGACACTGGAGGAGTTTACATTTCTGCTGAGAAGATGACACGCTGCCACTTCCTCCTGCTGCTGCTGCCGCCCCTGCTCGCAGTGAGCTTAGGTAAGTGGGAACATTCACTCCGCTGAAAGGGTTTGTGAACGGCCGTGCGGGTCTCTCAGCCTCAGGGCAGCACTGAGGGAGGATTCACTGCCACAGTGGGGGGGCTTTTTCCTAGGTAAGATGCACCAGTTTCTCTTCTGTGCACGGCCTGCACCTCGCACGTTCTGCCACTGCAGTCTGCACCAAGAGCCATCACCAGCCCCACGGCAAGTGCTGTCCTGCCCAAAGGGGGCTGACACAAGCCGTGACCCAGAGGGAGGTGGGAGGCCAGGCCGATGGCGACTCATCATAGCGTAGCCCAGCCAGCCAGAAGAGGGGTTAGGAGTGAAGGGAGACGAAGCCACAGGCTCCTTGTTCCCGCTGCCCAGACACCACCAACTGCCAGGGGCCTGTGGGTGCTGTGGCACCATTGCTGGGGCAGAACATATCTGAGCCATTCCTCTGCTGCTGCAGTGGGGCTAGACACTGGGGACCGTCTGGCCTCTCTTCATGGTCATGGTCATGATCCTTGTGCTGGCTCTGGTTGCCTGAAAGACACTAACTGGTGCTTTCTAAGCCAATGAGAATCCAGCACATCCAGAGCCATCCTATGACAAGACATCATTGTCCCGCCCCTGCTCCCATGCCCCTCATAGTGGCTGGCACCTGGGAGAACACACCCTGGGGGCAGCACATCCCTCCAATGAAAGGCACCTCAAGTGCAGCCCCAGGCCACAGCTGAGGTTACCATCAGGAGAAGCACCAGTCTATGTTCATGACTCATTGCTCCCTCACCAGGGATTCCCTGCAGAAATGCACGTCTTCCCTGTGGGGTAGAAAGTGAGTTGGAGATGCAGAGTCGCTGCCCAGCACTCAGGTGCTTCCAACTGGCTCACCAGGCCTGGGCCCCCTGCCCTGGCTCGGGGGAACTGCTCAATCAATTTAGTTTACCAAAGAGAAGGTTAAGGGGTGACATCATTAGTACTGACTTGGGAAACAAATATGTGACAGTGGACTCTTCAATCTAGGAGAATTAACAGTGCAGGTAATTAACCAGGGGAACAATTTACAAAGGATTGTGCTGGATTTGACATCACTAACCAATTTAATAGAAAGACTGGATGTTTTTCTATAAGATCTGCCCCAGCAATTCTTTAGGACACAGTTCTGTGGCCTGGGATACAGGAGATCAGACTAAATGATCACGGTGGTCCCTTATGGCCATGGACTCTATTAAGCTGGGTCTGCCTGCAGATGCTGTGAACGTGTAAAGCTCAGGCAGCTTCTTGATGGTCTCCAAGCAGATATGAGATGGTAAGAACACTAGGGCACCACCCACCCATTCTGGATTCAGACCAGTGAGGGACGTGTCAGCAAAGATCGCTGTAGACTCAGCCACCCAGGTCCCAAGCTGTCTCTCTTTTTGGCGATTTCTCCCACTTCCTAACAAGCCCACATTCATAAATATTCTTTGTATGACTTTCAGCTCTCGACTGCTCTGAGGTGCCTGGGGCATTAAAGCAGATTGATGCCAGTAATGGGCAAGTGTTTGGAGTGAACGACGCAGGCAACATTTACACGCTATACGGAGACAACTGGGTCCAGCTGCCGGGCGCCTTGAAACACGTCACGATTGGTCCTGCGGGAGTCTGGGGCGTGAACAACAACAATAACATCTACAAGCTGGTGGGAGGAAGCTGGCAACAGACCACAGGTAACCTATGAGCTTTGATATGTCCTGAGGACATGGAGCCTGTTAGGATTCTGTGCATTGTTCCAAACTCCTACTCCAAGTTATTATCATGATTCTCACCAGATAGGCCACTCTTAGGGTCTGCCCACACCCCATTTCTGTACCACTTTAATGATACAGGGAAGATGATATAATTGAATTGGTGCAGCCCCCTAGCGTGGATGCGGTTGGGCAGGTATGAAGGCTTTTGTCGGTAGAGATTATTCTGGGAAAGGTAGTGAAATAAGCTACTGATACAAGCACCTCGTTAGTGGTCTAATCGGGTCCTCACTATGGGGTCACATTGATATAAGTCTAGCGGTTTGGTTAGGAATGTGATTTTCTACAAAAAAGAGCTACAACCATATTTAAACACACATGTAGATAGTTATCAGTGTAAAGGTGGCTTTTCCCAGCATAATTTATTCCTTTTGCCTCTAGGTAAAAGCACCTTTATACAGCTGAGACCCAAGGTGCCTAGGGTGGCCCACATTGAAATGCCAAGGTCAGGGCAGGCAGCAAAAAGGAGAGCAGATTACCCCAAAACTGGAGACTAACACTATAGTTAGATTCCCCAACCAGTCACAAAGTGTGCTCCTGATCACCTACATGGGTAAAAAAGGAAGCTGAATAAAATAAATCATTCAGCCCCTTTTACTGCATTCAACTCTCTGGCTCCCAATGAGCAAATACATCCAATACAGTGAAAAGTTATTTAAAACTCTCTTCACTCTGCAAAATGTTCTCCTGATCCCCAACAGCCAGTCACATCACCAGACGAATATTAGTTTTGATCTTACCCAAAATACCAAGCTGCCAGCCAATCCGTTAGTGTCTACAAGTACAGCTCTTATTATAAAGAAAAAGCAGAGAAAGTGAAGAGAGTTGTTAAAAGGTCAAAGCAATCAGACACAGACATATGACTTCAGCATCCATGTACCACGTTCATAGCAGCACTGATGCGTCTGCTGTCTTATAAAGTCCCCCTGGACACATCCAAAGCTTGGATGGATCTGTCAGCCCCTAGTTCAAAGCCTCGTTTAGTAGAGCAGTTACTTCAGAGTGGAGGAGCAGGACTGAAGACAAAATGGGGAAGATGCAGCTGCCTTTTTATAGTCTTTGCCAAGCAGCTTCTCTGTTCCATGTCCCGAACATAACTTCACACCCCATGGGGGCCCCTGTCCACAAAGATTTCCCAACATCTCCTGCTGACTGGGGGTGCAATCCCTGGCTTCTTTCAGTAGGTCATTACACACCTGATTGTCCTTGATGGGCCATGAAACAGGCTGGACAGAGCTGATGACAATCTGTCTGGGGGTGACACCCATATGCACAGCACGTTTCCGACATCAATATACTGCACATATTTTAACTCAGAATACAAAGACATACATAAAAACCAGGTTATCGCATTTAGCGAATGAGATCTTTTCCACTGAAACCTTGCATAGCATATCTTATCCTCATCATTGCAATTTATAATATCATGTCAATAATGTTACAAAGGGTCAGCCATACTCTGCACAGTGCTACAAACCATGCTAGCAGCTGAGAGTCCACACTATCGCACAGGTGTGTCAATTGGACCACGTACTCCACCATCTGTGCAGGCTAGACATTCTACACATCAGAGTGACACCGACTGAAATCTTATTATAAATGAGCCCATACTAGGGTGCTGTAATGCAGGGATTTACAGTTAATCAGTTTAAAGTCACACCTTTGGTTAAAGCTGTGCAACCTTCTCATGTAGAGGAGGCCTAATCAGTTAAATCAGATTGAGATAGGATCTTCTCAACACTAACTAAACGTCCCTGTTAATTTTAGCAACTTAATTGAATTAAGTTAAATTACACTGTTGCAATTTACTATGTGCACAAGTCCTGATGCTCACCAGCCCCCTGGGAGGTGGGAGCATTGATTGCCCCTATTTTCCGGGCAGTGAGAGATTAAAGTCAATAATTCCACACCCGAGTGCACGTGTTAGCACCCAGCTCAAGCTGTCCTGATTTCAGGGATCCTGACCCTAACACCTCCCACTGGCGTCAATGATAGCTTTCATTGCTCAGTACCTCTTCAACTCAGGCCCATATCACCCTGGGTGACCTAAAGAGGGTTATCAAGTGAATTGGGAGAGGACTGGCAACCAAACCCCAGAGTCCTCATTCTAGCCACGGCTCCAGACACTTGACCTCAGTTCTCTCCCTGCTTTCTCTTTCTTCTCTCACCTGTAGTATCTAGTTCTCGTTTCCTGCTGAGCTCTCAATAGATGGTTCACCTCCTTATTTTCTCCTTGCTGCCCCAACCCTGCCCTCTCCTCTAAACATAGCTTTTCCCTTGTTTGTTTTTAGGGCTGCTCAAACAAATTGATGCAGGTGGAGACCTGTTCATCGCCGGCGTCAACATGAATGATGACATCTTCAGTGTCTCTGCTCCAGCAGCTCTCACTGTGAACCAGTTGCCCTGGGTCAATATTGCAGGAAAGCTGAAGTACTACAGCTGTGGTCCATTGGGCTGCTGGGGAGTTAACTCGGCCGATGATATCTATTTCCGCACTGAAGTCACCCCGGATCATAGTGAAGGATCCAATTGGCAGCACATTCCAGGCAAACTGTCCATGATCGAGGTCGGGACTGATGGGTCTGTCTATGGTGTGAACAGCGCAGGACAAATATATCGCAGGTACTGTAAAGGTGTTGATAGGAGGGAGGGTTTCTCCCAAGGGAGATCAGGACCATTCAGAGCTGTCCCTTAGCTCAGAAAGAACAAGATGTTGCCTGAATCACTGTGGAGCAAGCCGACTCTACTGCCTGATGCTCACTGATTTCCTGATGAATTGATTCCAGGGCTCCCCAGCACTCAAATGACCTGACAGTTAGACCCCTTCTGTTCCCTAGTTGAGAGGACTCCAATGTGAACCAGCAAGGAACATGACTCCAGATAAAAAGAGGAGTCGGGCACACTGCAGAGGTTCTGCTTCCTTGGGAAACTCTCAGAAGCCTGAGCTCTTTATGTTATAGGCCTATCGTTAAGATTGTCTGATGCTTCCCATTGTAACGCCCTGGTTTCAGTTACTTACAACACAGACCTCTGTTCTTGGGAGGAAATTTTCCATCCCAGAGGTCACACTCAGATTAACCTTTTGTTTTGGAAGTTTCAGCAAAAATATCTCTGCTGTTTCCAGGATTGAGGCTAGGTAGAAAATCTCTCAGTTTTTATGACTGTTTCACTGAGAAGGTCTAGCACCTGCATGCTTTGAAGAAGGATCCTGTAAATTGGCAGAGAGGCAGCGCCAGTGTCAGGGGTCACAGCATCATAGAAGATTAGGATTGGAAGGAACCTCAGAAGGGCATCTAGTCCAGTGCCCTGTTCAAAGCAGAATCAACCCAGCCTGTTCTCTGTTAAACCGGGCCATTACAACCTCTAAGGATGGAGATTCCACCACCTCCCTAAGTAACCATCCCAGTGTTCACCAACCTCCCAGGGAAAAAGCTTTTCCTAATATCCACCCTAGACCTCCCCCACTGCAACTTCAGACAACTGCTCCTTGTTCTGCTACTTACCATCACTGAGAACAGCCTCGCTCCATCCTCCCTGGAACCCTCCTCCGGGTAGTGAAAGGCCGCTATGAAATCCCCATCACTCTTCTCTTCTACAGACTAAACAAGCCCAGTTCCCTCAGCCTCTCTCCATAAATGCTGTGCTCCAGCCCCTTAATCATTTTTGTTGCCCTCCGCTGAATGTATCCAATTTCTCCACATCCTTTCGGTAGTGGGGGCCCCAAAAATGTGGCCTCACCAGAACAGCCCTGCACAGATACAAATAAGTGGATCCGTACCCAATCTGCATCTGCAAGAAATGGTCTGTGGATCTCCGCGTTGTATCTGCAGATGCGGATATCCGCGGATTTGCAGGGCTCTACTCACCAGTACCAAATAGAGGGAAACAATGACTTTGCTCTTTCTGTTGACAATGCTCCTACAAATGCAACCAGCAATATGA
Source organism: Pelusios castaneus (assembly GCA_007922175.1). Lineage (NCBI taxonomy): Eukaryota > Metazoa > Chordata > Testudines > Pelomedusidae > Pelusios > Pelusios castaneus. Next base: position 6,017,224 of record ML685811.1, read on the forward strand.
GCACACAGTTGACTCATCTCCAGCTTCTTGTCCTCTATAATCTCCAGCTCCTTTAATGCATAGGGTTACCAGACGTAAGGCAGGAGAAGGACATGTCCTCCTTTTTACCTTCATGTCCTCCATCCGGCAGTTAATGTGCCCCCTAAGAATACTTCTGTTGTTCAACTTGTTCTCCATTTTTTTCACGCTGCCATGAATTCATTAATCTTTACCTATTTTCCATGACATAATATGGTAATGACAGTTATATTAATACTCCATTTTCTCCATGTTCTCCTTTCCATACCTCCCTGTCCTCCTTTCCATGCTTTGGTATCTGGTAACCCTATTTATGCAGAACTGCTGCTCAGCCAGTCAGTCCCCAGTCTGTAGCAGCTCTGCTTGCACATGCTCTGTAGAAACTTGCTACAGTTTGGCAGCTCAAATCTCCAAGAATCCATCCATGCTGAGCATGCTCATTGCTCTCCCAGCACCTCTAGGCACCCAAAAAATGCATGTGACAGCCGCACAGTCTGATGGAGAATATTCTATCCTACGACTGAAGGACTTTCTCTGCAATCACTTTATTGGGCCAAAAGGGGATACTGTGGAGTCAAGCACAGGAACTCAATGTCTCGCCTTCTAGGCCCAGGCAGGTGCAGAAAGGGGAAGGGAAGAGAGAAATGCCATTCGCTTGGGGATCTCTGGCATTTCCCCCTGACTGCAGCACTGACGGATTCCTTTGGTGTTTTCTCTACTGCTCTGTTGCTGTCTTTGACTCCATGTCACCTGCTAACACGTAGAAAAGGCCCCATGCATTTTAGCTGGTGATACTGCTGGAGTCCTTCTTTTAGCAGACTTGTATTAACACCAGTTTTGTAAACTGTCTTTCAGGGATGGAATCGCTAAGACCAACCCCGTCGGAACCACGTGGACTCAGGTGGTCAATTTCATCTGCAAAGCCAAACATGTGTCCCATGACCAGGGCCTACTATGGGTGATCAGTGATGACGGGAGGATTATGAAATGCCAGATCTAAATCTGATCCCATCATCTCAGCCTCACAATGATTAACAGTTTCCATCTACTCTCTCTCTGTCTCTCTCCCACACTCTTGCCCATTCCTTTTCTATTCAGTGGTATGAAGCTCTGGTTCCAAGGGTAAAATCGAGTTCCACAAAACAGAGATAGGAAGGTTCACTGTTAGGAAGGGGCCCTGAGACCCCTTAATCCGCCACTGCTCCTACCCCCCTTCCATTTGGATTCAGGTTAAACTTCTACGAGGGCTTGAGCTAGGTAGAAAGTTCCACCCAAATAAAGTATGTTTCTTTTTTTTTTAAAAAAGTGCAAAGCAGTCCCTCAAAAATTCTTTCCTTCCTACATCTATCCCTAACTGTACTGCTCCCGTCCTCTACTTCACCTGCTGCCCCTTCAGATCCTTAAACCCCATCTGTTATTTAGTGAACTGGTAGAAAGAGAAAAGCTATTTAGTGAATTCATATTAGTTTATTGCTGAAACACCTACGCCCCTGCACTATCTTGCACTCCCTTCATTGCTAAAAAGGCAAACTGAGTATCAGAGATGTTGGAAAGAAACTTATCAGAAACTAAGAAAACAGCCTGAGGGAGGTGCTGGAAGAACATCCCTCTGGGTCATTTTTCAGACACCGCGGTTGCTTCTTTCTTGGGGACTGCTTTCTGGCTACCTTCTTGGGATCTCCTCATAGTCAGACTAGCAGATTTGATAGCCAAGTTCCTAGTTCTTTGATTTATCAGCTCCAATATTTTTCCAAATTTATCAGACTCCTTCTTCCACCGTGATATCTTCTTCTGCTGGTCACTCAAAAACTTCTTTTTTAAATGCTCATAAAAGTGGCTGGTCTTTTTTCTTGTCTCCTCCAAGCGATTTACCTTTAAAACAATAAACATGATTTTCAGCATAGGATCCAGTGATAGTCCAAAAGATCCAAAGTGGAACTTGTCTTTGGGGAAAGAAGTGTCCTCCAGGAATTCCTCCACCATTCTCTGCGGGCTTTCACAGTAACTACCCCTTTGGTATTTTATCTCTGACCAAGAGAGCCTCCAGATGTATTACCGCTGCTCTGAACATTGGCCTGGAAAGGTGTTCAAGAGACTCTACCTCCTGACAGGCTTTTCTGGGTTTCATCAAGATTCTGCCCCATGCCACTAAAATCATTCCTTGACATTCTGGAACTGACTGAGTGGTTTTCAAAAATGACTGCACTGCATAAGGGCAGACAACAGAAACAACCATCGAGTTTGTGTAGGGCCAGACCCCCTGTTCAATGTCCTTAACTTAGAAGGTATTCTGCTGTCATAAGGGCAAGAACCTGAGTAGTACAGGAGAACCCCATCTATTCTCATCTGTGGAAATTTCACCAGCATCGCCAGTGTGCCCAGCACTGTGTTATCTACAACAGTTATCCACACTGCTATCTACAGTGCTGAAATGTTATAAAAGCCCAACAGCTGTGGCTATTGGCCACTCTCAGGAAGCTGGGTGGTCAGGCCCAGATGCTCAAAGCGATTACTCTACATCAGTCCTCCATCTCAAGCCCTGCTTGATCTTCCCAGCCATTTTGAGAAGGCTGCCCACTCCTCAACCAGCTTGATCCCCTAAAACTCCAGATGACGAAGACTCTCTAAGTCTTACTGTCCCATAAAAGGGCTAACTCCAAGGCAGGCCATGCCCATGAGAGAACACCCATTGGGGAGAGTCAGCACTCAGCCTGAGCCTTCATGAAAAGCCAATGGCTTCCTTATTTGCAATGCTTTCTCCCTCTGACGTCCCACTCTCCCAAAGATAGCTTTGGACAGAGATCCTGCACAGTCCTGAGCACCCTGGCCCTGACCCAATACAGCACTGAACCACATGACTACCTGTGCACTTGCAGCTAAGCATGTTCTCCAGTGATTTGTTGGATCGGAGCCAGAGTACTCAGCACATATAGGACATGTCGTGAATAAGATTGTCCTCAGATCCCACCTCACCTATGATCATAGGTGGCCTCCCAGTGTTTTGGGGGGCAGAGAAGGTAGAAGGGGCTCCATTTGGAAGTCAGTCTCCCTTCCCCAAATGCAATCAGTGGAGTTCATTGGGGCAGCAAACAAACTACTCTCTACACTAGGAATTTAATGTTGCCTATGTGGTGCTCCCAAATGCCACTAGCCTACCAAGACGACTGAATTCAAGCCTTGAAACCAGACCTTCTTCCTCACTATGGCCCCTGGGCCAGCAGTCATTTAGGCTCATTTCTAATTGAAATAAAAAATGCTTTTATTGCAGAGCTGCGATGGCTCAGGCCCTTGGAGGTAATCTAGCCCGTAGCGTGGAGGAAGGAGTGCAATAGGATGCTAGGGTAGGCTCCTGGCTTGCTCTATTCAAATACCCAGAGAGGGAGGAGAACGTTACCTGGATCTCCTGGATTCGCTGGACGCTGGTATTGTCACGGATGATGACGGTGGATAAGTGACTCTTTGGCAAAAATCTTTTCACAGCCACTTCGTCGCAACTGAACAGACTGAGGGGATAAATGGGGGACTGTTCTAGTCTCCCAGCTCAGGAGAAACAATGCTCTACTGCCCAGAGCTCCACAGGCCAGACGCTGCCGGGCGATGGAGTCCCCCAGCCTCACTGAAGAGTTCACGTTCTTTGCTGGGCCAGTGGAGGTTGGGAGCACGGCATGAAGCCAGGTATCTTAGGTTTCAGCTGAGGGGGTCACAATCTGCCACCCAGTATACAGGATTTCTCCCTGGCCCTCCCACTCCACAGAGAGGGAAGCTGTAGGCCAGCCATCAACACCCTCACTCTAAGAACATGTAATCTAGACTCTAGCCCTTCTGCCGCCAAATACACTGACACACTTGCCTCTCCTCCACTCCCCAGTGAATAATGGGAGCTCAATCCCCCCATCCCCCAAAGAATGCACTCACCTCCTTTCCCCTTCACCTGCAAAATACATAAAACCTACTCCTCCCTCCCTCCCCGCTCAGGGATGTACCCGAGGTGGAGGGGGGGCATTCAGCCTGAGTGCGGGAAAGGACCATCAATAGAGGGAAAAGTGCCAGGGAGGGACAGTCCTGCCCCCAAGGGACATAAGAAAGGGAAAGGGCTCCCTGTGCCCAGGGGGATGGGTGGAGGGTCCCTATGCAGGGGGATACCTGTGCCCAGGGGGATGGGGGGAGGGTCCCCACACAGGGGGATACCTGTGCCCAGGGG
>ML685811.1:6031329-6118604 GCA_007922175.1 Pelusios castaneus
AACCCTAACTCACAAACAGTAACGTGCTCTGTAAAATAACTCCGAACGCTGAGCCTCACCCTCCACAGTAATCCATCGCCCTGAAAATACCTGACCCTAATGGCTGGTAATGCTATCTGTATTTGTATCTCTAACCCGTATGTGTAATGTAATCAGAAACACACCACCCCGTCTATACTCTAGCCATAACCCTAGCCCATAACCCTCAACTGCAAACATTGACCCTAAGTCTCTTTTCTTTGTAACCTAGACTCATAATTTTAAACCCATCATACATCATCTTATGTTTCTATAACACTTTCATCCACACAGCACTATACAACTGGGCTTGGAAAGCATTCATTTTTATCAGTAAAAGTCAGTAAATGCCAGTTTTACTTTCTACACCTACACCAATGAAAAAAAACATTCCCACGTTGATAATCAGAACTGATAGACAGACAAGGAATAGTGCAGTTTGAGAACTTATTTGAGTTTGACGTAAGATTATGTTCTGTGTATATTTTGACTTGTGCTATTGAGCCCCTCCCCATAATTCACACAACTGCAAACATTGAAATCAATAACAATTTTTTTCAAAAAAAAATTAAAATATCTGGTGAAATTATTTAATAAATGAATTAATTAATTCTGCCAGGCCTATATATAAATATCCAAATCATCCACTGTAGTTTCTAGCTGGAAAAGGCCAGCTTAGCTCTAGCCTGGCTCCTATCCTACCCTTGTACAGTATAGGTTAGGCCTTGATTTTTCTTTCTTTTGGCATAGCTCGATATGATCTAGGGGCTCCTGTGCAGTTCTAACCTGTGCCGGCTGGAGGAAGGGGATGGAGCTAATGCTGAGCCCTCTTTAATTATTGCTTAGTATTTTTCAACAAGGATTTGTGTACCTGAGACTGAGCCAGTATTCTAACACTGTATCTGAGGGTAGGGACACTTCTAAACCCAGAGGAAACCAGTTTTGAAAGGCACACAGGGTTTTATTTGCTGAAAGCCGGCTGTCTGGGATACCTTACCTCAGCACATATCTAGGGCATCCTTCCAAGTCAGGCTAAGGCTTGCTGTAGGCATTTGTTGTCCACAGTGCGCTTAATTGTCCCTCCTGGGGGTAAAACCCCTTTGGGTTGGGGAATATTTTCCGGGAGAGGAATTAACCCCCCCCCCCCCCCCATCACTTGTGACATCAGCTGGAATCACTCTGCGTTTACAAAGAGATTGTGCATTGGCTGGGAGTCAGAGTGGAAGAGGCCTAAGGCGGTTTCCCCATCTTTACCGTGGTTGATTCTGTATCTAGCTAATTTTTAAAGCATGTGAAAACTTCGCCTTTACTAGTTTGACAGCAGCAAGCTGGTGCCTTCAGCCTCCCAAGTGTCTTCTCTCTGTTTTCTCCAGGCAAGGAATGTGATGATGCAGCCCTCCTTCGCAGCTGGCTTATAAAGTTTGCCTTAATGAATACAGTCTTTGGAGCTATCCCCATCTTGTTCAGGCACCCGTCCATTTATGGCCTGTCCCGGATCACCAGTAGCCTGTACCTCAGCAATGGTGCCGCGGCCAATAACAAGCTCCTGCTCTTTGCCAGCCAGATCACTACGGTCATCAACGTGTCCGTGGAGGTGGTGAACACCTTCTATCCTGACATTCGCTATGTGCACATCCCTGTCACCGACACCCCCTTCTCTCGCCTCTGTGATTACTTTGACCCTGTAGCCGATAGGATCCACAGCGTGGATCTGCAGCAAGGCCGGACGCTGATACACTGCGCTGCTGGGGTCAGCAGGTCAGCCGCCCTGTGCCTGGCCTATCTGATGAAGTATCATTCCATGTCTCTGGCGAATGCTCATGCCTGGGTGAAGTCCTGCCGGCCCATCATCAGACCTAACTATGGGTTCTGGCAACAGCTCATTCAGTACGAGTATAAACTCTTTGGTACCAATACAGTCCGAATGGTCAACTCTCCGTTGGGCTTGATCCCCAATCTCTATGAAAATGAAGTAAGAATAATGATAGCGTTTTGACTGTAACTAGCGTTACCACCTCTCGCCGAGGGGAAACGAAGAGGCGGCTCATTTTGATTAAGTCTGGAAGTTTGAAAAGAAACTCTTCAGCCTCATGAGGTTAGAGTAGAGCTGCTCCTGGCCGGTAGAAATACGGTAGATTCGCTGAGAAGAATGGGGCCTTCTTGGTTTCTACTATAAATAAAACCAACCACATTTAAACTATCCCCTTGGCTTTCACATCCCATTTGTGTTGAGTCCTGACAGGAGCTTTAGGTGCTGTCTGACAGCGAATGGCATGTGTTTGGGAAGTGTCCTTTGATCCCAGCATAGCCAGATGTTTGTTTGTCCCCTCTGGCTCAGTTCACACGTGGGGACAGAGTCCAGCTGAAACTCAAAAGAAGGGGAAAGCTGCCACCAATTCTTTTTCTAATTAGGAATTGAAAGGAGGTGTTCTCAAACCCTGTCCTCTGCTGTGCCCCAGAATGCTAAGCACAGAACAAGTCCCCTGCATCCCCATTGCCAGAGTTCAAACAAACGAGTCCTGTGGCACTTTTAAAGACTAACAAATTTATTTATCGCATGAGCTTTCATGGGAGAAAATCCCACTTCATCAGATGCTTTGAAGATGCAAGGATTTGCCAGAGATGTAAGGATTGTCTGACTTCTCCCTTCATCTTCACGCGTCATTGCTCTTTCTGCTGGAGGACCTGTGGGCACTCCTCCTTGAGAGATCCTTAATCATCTGAGGGAATTGCTGTGCAAAACCCTGCTGAGTCCCACACCCACAGCCTCCCAGGGCTCAAAGGCTATGTCTACACTACAAAAAGTTAGATCGACTTTGTTAAGTTGACCTAAAATTGACCTTATTAGGTCGACAAAGTGCTTTTCCTGAACGGGGACTTAGTAAGTTGATGTAACTGCCCTTAGGTCGACCGAATGAAGTGGACTTATTTGTCCACACCGTGCTTAAGTCAACCTAAGGAGTCGACCTAAGGGTTAGGTCGACCTAACCAGTGGTTCTTATGAAGTCGACCTAACCTTTCATTAAGTCGACTGACGGAATTTCTTATGTCGACTTAATGAAAGCCTGGTGTGGACAGGGACTAAGTTAGGTCGATTTAAGCCTCCTTCTGCAGCACCGCCTGTCTATGCAGAAAGAAAATAGGACCAGGAAACAGACGAAGGGTTCCTACAGGGCAGTTTTGATCAGTATCACCAGCTATCCTACACATTAGAGGCCTGACCCTATGGGATTCTGGGACACAGCACCTTTCAGGACCAGGTTCTATACGCTTTGTTCCAGAAGGATTTATCACGACACAGTGAAGTTCTCAGGTGTCCTCGCTCTGGCCTTTTTGGCTTGAGCATTGGCAGTGGCTTTCTCTGTCATTACCCTTGCCTCAAACCATTGAGTCTGGCATCTGATGTGCAGCTGCATGGGGGACTTCCATGTTTGCGGGGGAAGATCTTGTCAGCCTCAAGGAACAAGAGATGCTGTAACAAATGCACACAGTATCAGTTATGCCTCTACAGCCTGGCCAGTGAAGGAAGTCCTTTATTTAGTATCCTGGAGAGATCACCTGATGTTGGCTGGTCGCCGCACTTATTTTTACCCTGATCTTGAACTGTACAACAGTCCTAATCCACTGCAAGGCAGAATCACAGCGCAGGGGGACAGCCCAACCCCATTCAAGATCTTGTTTACACTGTTTTCGTCCTAGTGTAGTGTGACATTCCCCTCCTGCTTGTGCCTCTTGTGTAGCTGTGTTACCCCAATTCTTCACTCCTGGGCCCTTTCTTACCCGGCTTTGCTGTGTGAACGCACACTCTGAGTCAGCTCACACCCAGCCTCCGGCGTGTTATCCATCCCTCATGAAGTGGAGGAGCGCTCTGGCCAGCCACTCATGAGACAGACCCCCAGCAAACACCCCAGTCCCAGATGCAACTCTGGGAACTACCGTCTAGCAAGGTTCAGTGCCGCCCACTGCCCCCTGCAAGTTCAGCTACACTCGCCCATCGATTTATCGAAGAAACTGTTCTGCACCTGCTCTGTCACTCCACGCAAGGTCTTTGCACACGCTCAACCCACATACACTGCTTTGGATAAAACAAATACATTTGACTACAGTAAGATTTTGCATGATTCTAAGTCAGAGTGATCTAAATCCAAAGATTGTTAAGTCAATCAAATAAAAGATATTGTAAGTCAGGGTTGTCCAATGTGCAGCTCGCAGGCCAGCTTGCACCCCGCCAAAGGCTTTCTTTTAACAAGTTTCCTCGACACCCCTGGGGTTAGATGATCATCTATGTTTGGCAATGAGCGTGATTCCTTCCACTTGAGCCAAAGTGTTCAAGTGTTTAGGCCAGGCCATTGTTCCTGAAGGCGTGCCTCCGCTGGGTGTGAAACACAGGTTCGTGTTTGTCTGCATTCATTCAAGCCAGGCGAGATGCACATTTGGGGACATGATGACAGAGTTTCATATCTGCACATATGCATGACATTGCAAGAAACATGCTCCCATAACAGTAATGTTCCGAGTGCCATGAGCATCCCAAAAACACTGCACATGACACAGTTTGCATTAGCTAATGCTTGGTTACTCTGTAAGGGAGAACTCAAATGATACATAGACCACACCCCAAGGGTGTCCATGGGGTGCAGCATGTCACATGTAGTATCTGCAGTCGTGCAATTAGTCCTCCCAGTAATCCCAGTGTGCTCTTACACACCCATAAGCAACTGCTCAAACCAGTGGCTGTGTCAGGTCAAACAAGCTGCATGCCAGGATGGTCTCAATTCTGTGCAGAGCTTCTGTTCTTCCATTCAGGGCAGCTGGAGAGACACCCAGACAATATATGGCTGGTCTCAACTCTCCTTGCTCCCCACAAGCACCCCAAACACTAATTCCCATGAGCAGGGCTAAAGGACACCCTGCTAATCCAAAACAAACGAGGAGTCTTGTGGCACTTTTAAAGGCCAACAAATTTAAGTATCGATGAGTTTTCATGGGAGAAAATCCCACTAACACAGCTATCCCTTTGGAACCTGCTGATCCAGAATACAGAACAGAGCAGAAGCAGGAAAATCTACTTTTCTTTAAAATGGCCAGAAAGAATTCGCTTGTGTCACCCCCCATTCCCCCGCACTGGGTAGTTTACAGCTTCTTGTATCCCCAGAGTAGGGGTAGGGAGAGATCACTGCCATCTGCCTCTTTCCCCAGCGTGTGCCCACACTCCTGAGGGTGAAAAGGGCAGCCAGACCAGGGCATTAGATACACAGCAAAGCTAACGGCCCCTGTACACCTCGGTAAACTCACTTCTCCCATCGCTTATCCCCACTGAGTAATAGAACAGCCCCTGGGCACATGGCTGCCCTCGGTGAGGGAGGGTAGGGAACACAGTTGGATGTATGGAGGGGCCCGGGCGACTTGGATTTCTGGATCCGAGAGGGAACTCATTCGTTCAGTTACAGAACGATAACATTACGTAGCAGAATTGGTGCATCAGTCAGGGAATGACAAGAATAAACACGCTGCTTTCCTCCCCCAGCACCCAAGAACGGCAGTGCCAGATCACAGAGACCCCAGATTGCTGGAGCCAGGGTCTGCCAGGCCGCTGCTGCCTCGGCCGTGGTGTCTACAAGCATGAGGGCATAGCAGGGCACAGCCCCAGCAACGCATGGCACACATGCCAGACAGAACCAGTCAAAGCGGGCAGCAGAACAAAGCAGCAACATGAATAAGTACAACAGAGTTTATCTACCATAGATGGGGGGCAGGGAGCTATCCACACACAGCAAACCTCAGGCCCTGCAAGGTTGGCTGTGAGCGTCATACGAGCCAGTGGGGCAGCAGCTCCGGTATGGATGCAATCCCACCGGCTCAGTTAGCAAGTGCACAATCGTTTGTCACATCCCTTCTCAGATGGTAAGCTCCACAGAGCAGGGCCTGTCTGAGCACGCAGCCTACTGAAAATCCCAGCCACGGGGCACCAAGCACACGAATCCCACTGTCATTGGATGGGAACTGAGCACCTAATTTCCTTAGACGCTGTGGACAACCCCAGCCTTTGCTGTTGGACACGCACCAGTCTGTCACATGGGCCCCCTCTGCTCTGCAATGGGGTAAGATGAAGATGAAAGAGGAAGAATTCTTGTCCAATACAGCAGCGCCCTCTTTTGGAGATGAGTGTCTCAGGATGTCAAAGCAAACAGCCAACATTTCAGAGATCTGCGTACGGGACACAAGTTTTTATACTGAAACAGCAGAGACAATAAAATGCATTGTGTCTAAGGTATGCCTAAGCAGGCAGATCAGCATCATGGCTAAAAGGAACTTTTGTACATTTGAAATCTCTTTTATTATGTATATTTCTTTGGAACTTACAAAAATAAAGGATAGCTCTCACCAGTGTCTTAGACAATAAAATACATTTGCATCATAAGCCAGCTTGACCCAGTCTTTTATGAGATTCCCTGCAGCTTTTTTAGTACAATTCTCAGCCACCTTTCAGATAGTCTCCCCTAAGAAACACTTTATGAGGTTCCTGTAATGGTGCCTTCATATAACTCCACCGCAATATGGGGATGTAGATTTTCTTCCTCAGGAGAATCAAATGCTGGCAGTCATTTCAGGAAGGGGAAGAGATGGTCACAGATTCTCTTGGCAGAGAAGAGTCCACACAGTTCAACCAGAAGTTGGCACAGCTGGCATGATAATGGCTGCCCTGATAGAAGACAGGCTCTGAGTTTCCCGAATGAGCCTGCCGAATGCAACAGATATTACAAAAGCTGTCTCCGTAGTTATTCAGGGCTGAGCATTAAAGGGGGAACGGCAGACCTTGACTGATCGAGGGCCACAGGGGCAGCATGCCAAAACCTGGACCCACGAGTCAGGAGACGGAGATCACTCACCTTTAATTAGCAGTTACAAGCTCAAGAGCCAGAGCGGCTCTAACAGCAGCTGGTGGCTGCAGCGTATATTGGTGACAGCCCAAATCTATGAACTCGGAGTATTGGTCACCGATTCGCTTAGTAACTCTGATCAGGCGCAGCACCCCATTGTGATAGCTCTGCACAGACACAGCCAGGCTGTCCCTGCTTTGAACTGATCGTGCGTACCCCACGGGGTGATGTGCACACTGCGCTTTAGGGTTCCAGGGCCTCCAGAAACACACAATCTCACTCCGGCAACACAGCGCTGAGTCCATAGAAACAGACTGGGTTTGCTGCACTTACCTCTGGGTTCCCCTTCACCTCTGTTAGGCAAATGCCACAAACTTCATCAGGGGCCGAATCTGGCCCAGGTGAGTGGATTTCACTGCCCAGGGAGGGCTCTGAAAGCTGGAAAGTGACAGAGTGGAGAAAGAGAAACAAGATTCAAGGCATTCCCTCCCTAAGGGCTAGAGGCACCGGCTAAAGGAAGCCCATATAATGCACTACCTACTCAAGGGAGACAGGTGTACAAAAAAGCTCCCAACGTCCAATGAGCATTCAAGAGTCCAGGGCACTCTGCAGAGTAAAGGTGTAGGTAACTTGGAAGGGACCCGCTGAATGCAGCAGCTATTTCTATATATATATCACACCCATAGCAATCACCTGTCGACATACTGTCCTGTGCTCACCCTGCTGGCTCCCCTGCAGTCCTCAGTCCCACACCTTTCTCTCACCACTAGGAAACACTCAGCTGCACATGGCAAGGAAGCGGTTTACTAGCGAGTCTCAAGGAAGATTTCAGAAGCAATATAGCAGCTGACCCAGGAGAAAGAGTGCAGCTAGATGCCCCGAACCCCTTCCCTGCCCACACGATGCCCCTCTCCCCGGTCTGGGAGTTTCTTGCATAAGCTGAAGTTTCTTACCAGCTTCTGGAGCACAGTGGGGCTGAGTGAGAGAAAGGCCTGAAGGTTATTCCAGGCTAGGTCCACCTCCCGCAGGCTGGGCTGCATCTGCTCGCTTCCTCCCTTCCGAGTCTTCATCCCTCTTTCCACTCTCTTCGACACCCTGTAAACTTCAGCCAAACCTGCCCGCAAGGGAATGTGGCCGGTCAGGGGGAGTGGAGACGTCAAGACAGGTCTCATGTGGGGAAATTAACTGTGCTGCTTGCTCCCTCATACATCAAACCGGGGACACTGGAACATTAATGGCTACAGAGCAGGGGCGCAGCTGGGTTTAAGTCCCCTTCAGGCACACAGCTTGAAATAGGTTATTTGCAAAGCTGAACAGAAATGTAGCTCCCAGAGAAAGCTGTGTATCTGTGTGGGAAGAACCCTTCTACAGAGGGTCTCACCGTCTTATCCTCTCACCCTCTTTGTGTGGGGGCACAGCCAGGGAGCATGAGGGCTAGGAAACAAATTCTGTGACACCAGACCACAGCCGGAGTCCATCTAACCCAACCTCCCTCCCTGACGACCTTAAACAGACCGCTGGGCCATCTAACCCCAGGGCCTGTCTCAAGGAGTGGCCCAGGCAGGAGTCAGGAGCCTCCAGGGGAAGCCATGAACCCTCACAATACTAGAGGGGAGGGAGCGTGAGGTGGAATTTCTGCCTGACCACGGTTGTGGATCAGTCATTGCCCTGAAGCCTGTGGATTGAGGACTAGCATTATTTGAGCCAGAACAAATGCTGGACCGACCTAACGCAGACTCTGGGTCCAGCAGCCACTGGGCAGCTCCCAGTTAACAGGAGAAGCCAGAGCGCCGTGACCGCGTCAGACAATTCTGTTCAGTGCAGCTCGTGCCAGAAGCTGCTTGTTCCACTGGCCTGGATCCCGCAGCGTTGGCACAAGAGAAAAGATGCACAGATTTAAATTCGGGGAACTAAATGTGTGTGAAACCCACTTCCTACACTGCTGACCGGCCAGGAGCGGGAAGCTGAGTCCAGCAATGGACTGGCTGGTCCATGCCTTTGCTGGTCGATATGTCAGACTAAACCATGCAAGTGCCACCAGATGCCGTCCAAGTGCCGGGCAGCCAACAGAACACGAGAGCTACTATGGCTGGAACAAACAGCTCTTTCCCTTTAGCACAGGGGGGAAAGGCCTTGATTCCTGGAACTAAGCCCTGTGCGTTTGGTCCCTATGTGTACGGCTTGGATGGCAGCTGTGTTATGCATCACCCACAGCAGACTGGTACTGCCTCACACGCACTGGAAGGCAGGGGTTCCCAAAGCTGGGAGGTGCACCCCACTCCAAGATGGATCACCAAGAATGGACTCCTGTCCTCAGCAGGTCAGGCACACGGGCTTTCAAACAGCTGCCCCTGCCATACCCGAGATGTACGCGGTTCCTGCAGCTGACAGCAGCACCTCGCTGCACACGGACGGCTGGCTGATGCAGGACAGGATCTCGTTGGCCTGCTCAATCACCTGCCAGGAGAACAGAGGGAGACGCGATGTCTAAAGCTGGCCTGGGACGGCGCTGGGGTGCCTTCTCCACATACAAAGCACCACCAGTGAAGGGGCGGAGCAAGGCTAGCCCTTGTCCAAAACTCCACCATCCTTTCTGCCCAGGACATTGTGCAGCCCCCGCTGATCGAGATGGACTCGGTTCCCAAGAGCTGCCTCCTGACTTAGGGGCCGAGAGGGGCACAGACCCCAGAGTCCTCCTGACAGGAGTGAGCCACTGGTGGCTGTTCTCATCAGCGCCCTTGCTGACCCGAAAGCCCAGATCTCAAGATGCTGCCTTCCACGTCCCCTCCACGCACTCGTCACACACCCTCCCTGGCTCCCGTCCTCCCTGGCTCGCGCTCTCTATTAGGTACGAGATCATGGGATCCAGTTGGGCCAAGCTGGAGAACACATCATTGCTGGGATGGCCACCACCTCCCCACATGCACCTTAGCAGAGGCCCAAGAGAGAAGCCCCCAGCCTAGGGCACCTGATAATTGCTCCTCAGGGTGTGCCAGCCCCACACATCCCTAGCATGGCCCATCGAGCTCTAAGCCAAACTCGGAGCAGGGAGAGGAATTGACTGGTCAGAGGGAGAACTAAGGGGGCTGATATCAGGGAATCTCTCTGGACAATGGTATCTATGGGGTCCTGGCAGAGGGATGCAGCCCCTTTGCTCTCGGCTTCACGGACCGGTGGAGGCAGCTGCAGAGAGACCAGCCTTGCATTGACTTTGAACAGGGCTTTGCCATCTCTGTCCTGGGGCTGTTTGCCAGGCGTGAGTCTGAATTCAAAACCAGGGTGTCCGCTGCAATGTAGACATAGCTCCTTCCCTGCTGGCCCACAGCACAGCACAGCAGGATGGTGGCAGGCTGTTCCAGTGACAGAGGCCCTCCAGAGGGGGAACCCTGCTCCCACACACTGAATTCTCCCAGGCCCATGGGTGCTGGGATGGAGGCCTGGCACTGGTGGGGGGGGGGGACCCAGCAGTGAGCCCTTCCCACACCAAGTTTGGGTCTGGCTGGGAGAGTCAGAGGCCCCACCCGGCTTCTGGAGGAAGAGGAAGGCAGGGAGGAAGGTCAGGAGGTGTAGTACAGTGGTTAACTCGGGGGCCCAGTTTGCCCACATCCCCTCACCCCACCCCCATGCCTGTGGGGGGCAGGGAGGCCCTCCCCGCCAGGAGGGAGCTGAGAAGTGGGCACTGTGGTATTCGGGCACCTGATGAAACAGACGGAGCTTGTGAAAATCCCATTAAGCCCCTGGGCACCCGACTGCCATTGAACTGATGGGTGAAATCTAACGGGAGTTGGGCCCCCATCCACTCCCCTGGGCCCCTCACCTTGGATAACCTGTTTGCGGAGGGGGCTCTCAGATGGGCTGGGGGGGCAGCCATTCTCTCCCCCCACAAACGGCTCACACTCAGTGCGTGTGGAACATCACACCATGGACCTTGCACTCATTTCCTGCCTGGGAGTGTGGCCCCGAGTCTCCCCTCCCGAACAGCTGTTACCCTCGCTGTCACACAGGCCTCCTTGAAGGGCAAACAAACGGGAAAGACTCTGGTCAGCTCGGTGCCTTTCCCCCCCCCCCCCCCCCCCCGGGCACTTTGAGCTTTCTCGAGCTACGCGTTCCTATCTCAGAGGTGGCTGCATTTCAGTAGCTGGGGGAGGCAGCTGGGTCAGGAAGGGGAAATGGTGTCCATTCGAAGGTGCAGGGAGAGGCGGAGGCAGAACGCAGGAGGGAATTACCCAGGACATGGGGTTTAACAGCCAGACTAAGGGAAAGCACTAGGGATCCTGGACCGATCCTGGGTACAGCAGCTCCTTGGAAAGAGGGTCGTAGAGCATCCTCCACAGAGCAGTGCGGCGAGGCTCAGCCAAGCAGGGAATGGGAAGGGCAGGCTGGGTCTGACGCATAACATCTGCCCAACATCTGGGGAGGGTGGGAGCTGGGATCAGTTCGGCCCCACAGAGAGAGAAGCCGGCTGCAAAGCTCCAGGGTGCTGGAGCTGATGTTTGGATGTAGAAAGTTTGCCAGGGACACCAACAGAGGCAACACCAGTCTCTGACAAGCACCCTGGGGCAGAAACCGTGCTTCCCCTGTCATCTGATCACAGGGACGGGCCTCAGAAGAGAAGAGTTCGTGGGAATAGTGCATGGAACAGATTCGGCCCCAATGCCCATGGGGCTGTAGCGGGATCAGTCTGTGCAGAACTGGGCCCTGCCTGTGTGTCCAGGACCAGCAGAGAAACAACTCCCCGGCCAATCGCCATTAGAAATGGCACACGCCTGTCTACCTACCCGTCTGAGTCAGGCAGGAGAGCAAGGGGCATACCCCCACTCCCCCAAGCAGCATGGAAGGGAAGGGCCGGGGGGGGGGGCGCTCAGTACCTTGTGAACGTGCCGCAGGCACCTCGTCAGCTGGGCGATCTCCGCGTCCATCTGTGCTGGGGAGAAAAGGAGCATGAGCCCCCATGGAACCTGGCCTCCGTGCGGGGCAGGCTGCAAAGATACCACATCCCTAGGCCTGACCTCAGCTCCCAGCGGTGCAAGGGACCACTGGCTTGGCTTGGCTTTGAGGAGAAGCAAATGGGTTCTGGGGGGTGAGGCCGAGCACTGGTGTGGAGGGACAGGGGTCAGGAGGGCTGCTACATCCCTCTCTTCCTGCAGGAACCTCCTACTGCAGTGGGGGGACATGACTGGCAGCATCAAGGCGGCTCCTGACACCGTCCATCACCCAGTGGCCCTGGAGCAGACGGCCATATGCAGAGTGCACCACCCCACAACCAAGGAGACTCCTTGTTGCTGCTGCCCCCAGGGGCCTCAAAGGATCGGAGTGAGGGTAACCAGCCTGGTTCCTGCAAAGGGCTGAGTGGGGGTAGTTGCAGAGTTTAAGACCAGAGGGGACCATTAGATCCCCTGTGTGACCCCGCCTAGCACACAGGAGCGTGCTCCTTAGCTGACTAACACATCTCCCAGGGACGCAGCAGCCAGACATCGAAAGATGGAGACTCCGCTCCGTGGGAATGTCACCACAGGAAGAGTCGCCCTGACTGGGAACAAACGGGGCCCCTTTTCCTGGTGGAACGGAGCCATCAGCTCTCTTCCGCCTTGATCCACTAGATCAAAAGGATCCGGCCGGTCTCCCTGCCAAGGCAGCCAGGCATTGGTGTCAGGTCCCCTCCGTCCCTTCTGCAGGGACCTGATCAGCATAGTTTGTCCATCTCCCCCTCAAGCATTTGCTTCCATCCGTGGTTTACATCTCTCCAGCCCCACTCCAATTTCCAGAGGGGCAATCTGCATGCCAAGACCTCCTTGCTCCCTGCTCACCCCAGTGCTCCCTGCATCCAGTCACACTGCTGAGCGGGGATCAGCACAGCTAACGGGCTATAGCTGTCGCCCCTAGCCCGGCCCAGCCTTCAGTCAGGGGAAACTGTGGGTCGCCAGTTCCCACCCCCTGCTCACGAGTGCCAGTCTGTTTGAGATCACAGCCTGCAGGGAGCGGAGTCTCTGCCAGCTGCTTGGCCCCGTTCTCACTGCCCTGTGGGGGCCTGTTGTGCCATCTCCCTCACCCACAACAGGAATCCCTCCTGTGCACGGCTCTCTATGTCCAGGCGGGGAGCCGGGTCTGCCCCAGCTCTACAGGAGCCACAGGAAAAGGGGCATTTGGGAGCAGAGAAGAGGAATGTTGGCAAAGAGGGCAGGAGGGGATCTGGACAACGTGCACTTGCACCCCTATGGGGGAGGGAGGCCACCCAGCTCCCACAGCCATGAGATAGGGCAGGCTCAGGCACCTGCCTTCTGGCCCAGCACCATTGATGGCAGTCCAGGCCCTGAAAGGTAAGGAGGCCCCTCACTCCCAATGAGATCCGTAGCATCAGCAAAGCTTAGCCAGCCACCAGGGTGGAGGCAGCACCAGCAGAGACTGATAGGTCCGAGCGGCCGCCGAGACTGGCCGTGCTGGTGCCAGCATCCCGAGGGGTGAGGGGCACCACATGGGAGGAGGTTCCTGTTTTGCACAGGCAGCGGGCAGGTTTGGTCTGGGCTTCGTTTTCTCTGCTCTGGTCCCACCTAGACAAACAGCAGGTGAAACGTGCCTCTGCATTGCCTGGAAATCCACAGTGCCTTAGCGCCACTCGGAGCTGCTGGTTCCCGGGAGTTTACGGTGAGCCCCTTGTGGCTCATGGCAGCTGCATTTCCATGTGAGTGTCTGTGACACACATGCAAACTAACCTGTGTCTCATCACACGATTGCGCCAACACCTGTCTCCTGCCAACTCACCCTGGCAGCTCAGGTTCCCCACTCCTCCATGAACTGATAATGATCCCAGCAAAATACCTGCAATCCAGACAAGCAGCAGCAACTTGCCAGCTGGGTTAGAACAGAGAGGCAAGTTCAGGACATGGGGAAAGCCACCGGTGGCCCTGCTGTGAACCACTCCTTACCTACCCACAGCAGGAAGTTTGCTGTTCCTCACTCCACAGTCACGTGACTGAAGATAGCTGGCAACGCTCTCTAGGAACCCTGGAGGACTCCAATTTTGCCCTGGGCAGAGGGATTTCTGTTAGGTTTAGGGGCAAATGCACTTGAACTCCGGCTGTACCATTGCTAATTGAGAAAGCTCTACATCAAGGTTGGCTCGCTCACCTGTCCAGTCATCTAACCCAATCCCTGGCCAGTGCAGCTGGTCCCCACACACCATGATCACTTTACAGGTGAGCAAAGCCGTACCTCGTTTGTTTTCATTCATGAATTCTCCTGCAAGGCCTGACCCCAGGTGCAATGCTCCAGGCTGGTTAGCTGCAGGGTGAGGTGCCGGCAGGGTCCTAAAGCCCAGGTGGGTATGTCGTCGAGAGGCCAAGATGAACCAAATGCGGCAACTGTCAGAGAAACGGAGCACGGGAGGGGGCTGCAAAGCAGCAGGTGCCCTTCCGTGGGCCTGTTCCCCGGGGCAACATAGAGCCGGCAGGCTGGACGGTCTGCGGCGGCTTCAGCTATTGGAAAGCTGGATGCTTATACTGAGAGGCATGAAAACCGCAGTTCTGCAGCACTGGTGTTATTTCTGGGATGCTAACCTCCCTGCCTGGGGAGGCAGGGTCTGCCTGTGGTATAAGCATATTAGCTGGCGGGGTCTGATAAGCAGGGAAATAGCAGGGAAATAACCAAGTGCTGGTATCTGAAGTAATCTTTAGGTTTCAGAGTCAACGTTGTGTTCAGTAGAACAGCCCACACGCCTCAGGCTGTTATTTTGGGCTGTCTGCAGACTCAGGAAGGTGTCCGTGTTCTTTTGACACCCGCTACCTTCAGTTCACGTTGTCCAGGTTTCCTTTTCCAACATGAGAGTTACACCTAGCATTCCAGCTAGGCAGTGTTGCCTAGTGGCTAGCACAGCAGGTGGGGTTTCAGGGGAGCCAGGATCTGGACCCAGCTCTGTCAGTGGCCTACTGGTAATTTCCCCTGCTCCGCACCTCAGTTTCTGCTCAGTAAATGGGGTAATGGTACTGACCTTTCAGATCTATTGATTGTCAGTGCTGGGTAGAAGATGTAGTCGACAACTCTGCAAACTTTTATGCTTACCTTAAAACCCTGAAGCGGGCTCCAGGAGTTCTTGCAGGCGCGTACACGTCAATTGGTTTCCATTTGTGCACGTGAACGTCTGGTGGGAGCCTCTTTGCTTTGTTTTCATGACTGCCAAGACGCCAACATGCAGCTCCGTGGAAAATTCACCAGCCGTGAAATCGCAGCAGACACAGGAAGATTATGAATTCAGACAGAAGCCGGGGTTGAAAGAGTTAATGTTCGCAGCGCCATCACCTGTGTCATAGGCCAAGTAAAACAGGATAAACAGGAATCTGAGAAGGCTCCATTTTCAAAGGATTATAGGAACAGAAAATGCACCAGTGTGTGTCCTGAAAGGCAATGAGAGTATTTCGCCTTCCCCTTCTAGGAGAGAGTTAAAAGTGGCCTCGGATTGCAGACCGAGCCATCCAGCTATGCGGTGTGTTTGGAGAGTCACCACCCCATGCCTGGGGCTGGCCCAAGGGCCAGGGACTGTAATTGCATCCTGGCCAGCTCTGGTGAGGAGCCCTGCCCACAAATTGTGCCATGACCATCTCTGCACTGAGCGCAGGGGCCTTCGGGAATGCTGCTTCCTGGGAAACAATCCTTCCAAAACCTGCCTGTCGCCTTGGATCACCCTCACTGTGGGACACGCCACAGCCCCCAGCCAGGCTTCCCCCACGAAAGTCTCTCTCTCACCTGGTGCGTGTCCCTCTTTCCTTAGTACCTTCCTCCCCAGGGGACACTGCCCTTTCGTTTCCCCCAGCACACTCCCCGCCCCGCTCTCTTTTCATTCCACCACGTAACAAGACTGGAGTAGGACAAAAATAGAGCTTTATTGCAGAGAAGGGCAAGGGGAGCCATCCGTTGGATCTTGTGCTCCCAGCCCTGGCTGGGCTCCGCCGTTGGTTGGTGCCCCACGTGCAGCATCACAGCAGGCCTCTTCCCCACAACGGTGCCAGACGCTGCAGCCGTGGCAGGGCTGGGCGAGCGGAGTCCAGTGGCAGGGCAGCGCTAACAGCTGGGGAGAGGGTTCCTCAAGAGTCACGGGTGCATTCACAGGTGTGCATGTGCAGCTGCCAGCGCGAGTGTGTGTGTGCGTGTGGCACTGGACCCAATTCTCATCTCAGCTGGTAGCTCTACACCTACCCAGACGCTCCAGGGCTCAGATCGGGTGCACCCCTGGGAGTCTGACGGCATCTCCAAACTCTTAGGGTGGGACCCTGCCCTCCCTCCCTGCGTGGGCTCTGAGGGGCAATTCCCACTGGGCCTGAAACGCAGCCTCCCTTCCTGGATTTCAGGGCTACTGCCCCAGCCCCAGCCATCCCCAGAGCCACGAGACCTGGAGGGCCAGGCCGGGTGAACTGTCATGTGCGAAGCTGACCACACTTGCTATTTCTCCTTGCGCTGAGGAAAAGCGCCCAGCAGAGCCTGGACTCCACACAACACCCAGAGAGTCTTTGAGATGCACCAATGGCAAGGGACACAGCCCCAATCCGGGCACATTTCAGGAATATCAGACCACACGTGGCCCCTCGGCTCTCCGTGGGGCAGGCGCTGGTGTGGCTCCCCAAGGACAGGGGCCGAGGGAACTGAACGTGGGGTGGCTCCAGGGACCAATCCGGCCACAAGGGGGAACAGACGAATGCTGGACGGGGACTGACCTGTTCTTCCAATAAGAGATGTGACACACACACACACACACTGACATATACATCCTGACACACACAAACGAGCAAGTCTAACATCTTCCATCATGCACGCCCCCTCCCAACATACACCAGCAGCAAAAGACAATAGTGTTACACAAACACACACACACAAGATCTGATCTACTCCATCAACAGAGATCAGTAGCAAGAGCATGAATACACACTCCCAGAGGAGGCAAATCTGACATTTCCATCAGTAGAAAACCAGAATACACATACACACCCACAACGGGTCTGATATACACACACACACCCTGGGTCTGATACACACAGACACAAACACACCCACAACAGATCTGATACACGCACTGGGTCGGATACACAGAGACACACACACTGGATCTGACACACACAGACTCACACACATACCCCAATGGGTCTGATAAACACACGCTAGGTCTGATACACACACACACACACAATGGGTTTGATACACACTCACACACCAATGGGTCTGATATACACACGCTAGGTCTGATACACACACAGAATGGGTTTGATACACACTCACACACCAATGGGTCTGATATACACTCCCACACTAGGTCTGATACACACACACACACACACACACATTGGGTCTGATACACACAGACACACACATATACCCCAGTGCGTCTGACACACACACCCCCAATAGATCTGATACCCATCATCCAATGAAGAACAGAGTGTGAATGCACACACACACACTTGCACACACAGGTGTATGCACACGGAGGATGACAGTCTGTAAACACCTCCGTAGTCGCCCCATGTACCAGCACAGGGCTCATTCTGTTTTCCCCCGGCCCCGAGCCAGCCTGGAGCCCCAGCGGCCGGCGATGAGGTCACAGTTGTGGTACAGAAACATCCCGGAGAGGGTGAGGCCGATGCCCGCGTAGCTGAGCCCGCTCAGGTGGCTGCCAAAGAGCAGCCGGGAGAGCAGCAGGTTCCCTGCTACGTTGAAGTTGCCCAGGACGTGGATGGTGAGGGCGGACGTCAGCGAGATGACACAGAAGCTGGCCAGGTTGTAGAGGACGGAGCCCAGGCAGCTGAGCAGGATGCAGGCCCAGAGCGCACTGTCATAGCGCAGGATGCCCTCCCAGGCCATGCCCACCTCCAGCACCAACGCTGCAGTGAAGAGGATGCAGAAACTGGGCAGAGATGTCAGGCAAAGCAAGGTGACCGAGTCCAGTTTCTTCTCCTGCAGCAGGGTACCTGGAAACAAGACAGGCCGGTCAGACGCCAGGCAGGACCTGGGCAGTGCAGGGAGCAGGGAGCAGCGTCCACACTGAGGGTACAAGGAGTCTGGCATAAGGACATCCCCAGGAGCAGGGAGCCCCCTACCATCAGGCCAAGAATACCAGCAATGAGACACAGTCCCAGCTCAGTTCGCTGCCCGGGCTGCCCCACAGGCCCTCCACACACATCTCAAGGACATACGGACAACACACCCATGCACCACACTTCTCTCACATTCCCATGCCACACTACAAAGCACAGCAAGAGACACGCATCAGCCCCCACTGCCACTCACATCAAATACACTCGGAGCATGCTCGGCTCAGTCCTCAGCTCCCGACACACACCCATGTGCATGCACGCACACACAAAACCCTGTGCCACGCACAAATGCACCAAGCTGCACGTGTGGACGCACACATGGAGCAACAGATTTTCAAGGGCTCGGCAGCCACAAGTGGGGCAGATTTCCCAGCGCACTGAGCCCCCAACAACCTCCTTGAGTCCTTCCCAGCCAGATGGCTGGAACACAGGCCCAGACTGGTACGTCACAGCACACAGTATTTGAACCTCATGCAGCCCTTGCTGAGCCAAGATCCCTGTGGCCTGGGCCAAAGGCTAGATCAGTGGTTTTCAGACCATGGATCAGGGTCACAGAGCCTCAGGTACTGGGTCACAGCATCCCCTGCTGCCACCACCGAAAGACTGGAATGCATCGCTGAAAGATGTGATTGTTGGGTCGCAGGCATAAACGGCAGAAATGATTTTTTTTTTCAACTGAGGAAAAATGTTTGAAAACCACTGGGCTAGCTAACCACAGCCTGGGGCAGCTGCCTCTGCCCCCCTCCCTAGCACTGCCCAAGGGCAGCCGATCTGGACGGGAGGAGCACTGAGCCAAGGAAGGGGGCTCCCTGCAGCAATGGTGAGCTAGGCTCTTGCGCTGTCAGTGAAAGGGTTAAGGAGCTGGCGCAGTGGAAACACGACAGTCAGTGGGTGTCACCCAGCCCTTCCCAGCCGCTGGCCTTAGATAACCATGTAAATAGAGAAGCCAAGCGAGGGGGGGCAGGGAGGGGAGCAGAAGGTCTCAGGAGGCAGGGGAGGCAGATCCAGAGGCATTGGGGGTCTCCAAGTATCAGGGGAAGGTCTGGGGATATTAGGGATGAAGGTCTGAGACATGCCCTGGGGTGCTGTGTCCAGCACAGCTGCTCTGCACCAGGGCAGGCTGCAGTTCCCCTCAAGCAGGTGAATGTCGTAGCCACTGCCCTAATCTGAAACAGATGTGTCCAGCCCCAGAGACAGCACCCTTCATGGGTCCTGATTCTTCCACACGCAGGAGCCGAGCAGCTGCCTTGGGGCATTACCGGGTCCTGAGCCCAGAGAATTGGACTGAGGGGAAGGCAGGGAACAAAAGGGGGAAATGGGAGGAGAGGCGACAGTGAGCAAAAGAGAAAGGGGTGAAGGGGGCACCCCTCAAAGGTTCAGGCCTGGGAGGCAGAGAACATGACACAATTCCCTGCACGTCACAGAATCTGGGACCTTTTCCCAGCATCTCCGGCACCGTGATGATTCACCTTGCCCAACAGCCAAAGCCAAGGAGCTGCTGGCTGGTAAATTGCCAGCTCCCTGCTTGTAAACAAGTCAGCGTCAAGTGGGGGGGTTGTTGACTAGAACCCCCATGGACACACTGCTTACTATTTGGGGCGTGAGCTCCTGCTCTCTTACAGAGCCTTTGGGGCAGGGCCTGTCTTTGGGTGGTCTGTACAGCCCCTGGCACAGTGAGGCTGTGGTCCCGACTGGGGCTCCTACACGGGATGGTAGCACAAATAAGTGGGAGCAGCTGGGGCGCAGCTCGCTAGCAGGGGAGCTGGCTGGGGTACTAGGAATTTTTGGCAGCTCTGATGTTCTCTCTGTGAAGGGAAGGGCCCTGGACCCCGCCCTGCAATCCACGCCCCACCCACTCAAGCAGCAGGGCTTCCCTCTGCACCAGAGAGAGGGATTTACCCTTCGGGCACTACTACCCGCACGCCAGGTGTCCGGTCCTGTGTGTGACTGAGCTGTTGTCCTGAGGAGAGCTGGGACCCCCTCCTGCAGGGCGGGTTTGGGCTAGATCCAAGAAGGAAATGTTCTCCTTTGAACTGAAAAACAGCCATGGCATCTGCCTGCTGCTGGCTGCCAAGGACGTTTTGGCCCAGAGGCTCTGGGGAGCCTTGTGCAGGCTCTGTGCTCTCCCCGCCTACCTCTGGGGGAAGCCGGACCAGGAGGGCCCCTTTAATAGGAAGTGGGGAAGGAAAGGGCTGTCTCCAGGGCTGGGCAATGGGCTGCGGAGACAGGTCACACGCCCAGTCCTGGCTGCCACCATCTGCCTGCTGTCGGATCAGGGGAGTTGGGGGGTCTATCGCAGCTCTAGGGGACAGGAGGCTGAGGACTGAGCGGGGTGGGGAGCTGAGGCGATTCCGCCAGTTGTAGGAGGGGACAGTGATAAAAGTATAATTTGATGGGCCCCGGAACCCTCCTAATCTCCGGGCCCCCTTCCCGTATTGTCTGGGCCCCCTTCATGCATGTGCGGGCCCCAGCCCAGGTAGGCATTTGCAACCACTTCTCTGTACCACATGCATCGGTTATCGCTCCATAAAAATATTTATAATTTGTTATGGCGTTTATGTCTATAGCAATTATTGTCACAAACACTGCATAACACAATAAGTATTGTGATTAACAACGGTGGGGCGTAGGACCTGCCAGCGGCCAAGGGAGGGCGGAACATGCGTTCTGCTGGATTTTTCTATTTTTAGGGGCCCTGGAACTCTGGTCCCTCAAATTTGTGGGCCCTGGAACTGCGTTCCCCCTTACTTTAACCCCTGAGGAGGGATGCTGACAGGCGGGGTCACTGCACCATTTCCCACCATGTGGGATTTCAGTCTCCAGCACTAACTCCCCTTTTACACTCACTAGTGCCCAAAGGGAACCCTGTGTGACCAGAAGAAGGATGAAACCCTGTCTGTTATTATTCGTACGACCTTAGCACCCAGAAGTCTCCACCTGGACGAAGTTCCCGTTGCGCTGGGAGCTGTACATACACAGAGCAAAATGAGAGTCCTGTTAGCATCATTAATGCCGTTTCAGTAGCACTTTTCCACCAGAAGGGCCCCAGTGTCTCTTACAAATGCTGAGGTGAAGGCTGTTCTAGAGAGGGTTAGCTCCCCCACCTCTGGGCTAGAGTGCAGCCAACCCCAAGCAACACGGCATAGCTCTAGGCCAGGAAGCACTCCATCCAGCTGAATTTAGGAAGCAAATCCCAGATCTGGAATTTGGCCCCAGATTTGAAAATCCCCCAGCCAGAGTATGCTGGCCAGAGGTGATGGCCCCTCGGATGATGGGGACGGGGAAATGGGGGCACTTACTTTGCTGTAAGGACTTCAATCCGCGGAGGAAGGTGGCGGCGAAGAGGAAGCAGCAGCCGGCCTGGTCGAAGGTCACCTCCCCGATGATGCTGAAGGAGGCACCCAGGCAGATGGGCCCCATGGCCGCATACTGCAGGGGGTGGTGGCGCCGGCCGAGGAGTACCGTGGAGAGCGTCAGGGTGAAGAGGGGTGTGGTGGTGTAGACCATCTGGGCAAAGTCCAACTGCACGTAGTTCAGGCCCAGGTTCCCAAAAGCCACGCTGGCGCAGAAGGTGAGGCTCAGCAGATAGACTCTGGCCTTGGCACCAGTGCCCAGCGCCGTGCCCCCATCCCCGCCCGCCCGCAGCCTGGCCAGCGGGTAGCCCACCAGCACGGCCGTGAGCATGTGCAGGGACGAGAGCAGCACGGGGTACCGGAAGTTGTGGGTGGCGAAGATCCACTTGTTCAGGCTGGACATGGTGGTGCCGGTGGCCAGCCAGACAAACACGGTCAGCAGGAGGGACAGTGCCCGCAAGGGCTGCCAGTCCCCAGGCGGCCCGGGATCCGGCTTCCAGGGGCGACGTGCCCAGCCTCCATCAGCAGAGGTCTTCCCTGCTTCATCTCCAGGGCAGGCGGGCAGACACGTCTGGGGGGCCGGCTCGGCTCCTGGGCCAGCATGGGGGGGAGCTAGCCCCTTCCCAACCAGCTCGGGAGCTTGACGCTGGGGGTGCAGAGAAGAGATGTGAGATCCTTGGGGTTCTACCCCAGTGCCCATGGGTGCAGCGAGGTCTCACCCTTCAGCTCTCTTCCACTGCTCAGCCCAGCTTCTCTGCCAAATGCCCCAGCTGCTGTAGCTTCTCCTCGGCGGGTACCAGCCCAGCCAGTCACTCCCGGTGACTCATCGGTCGGTCGAGTGCCCAGCTCGGCAGCCTGAGCATCTCAGCGCTGCCTGCAGGATTCCCCAGGGAGCGGAGCCGGGAGGAGGAGACTGAGCTGGAAAACGCCCGGTTGCTGCTGGAGACCAGCTGCAATGGGAGGTTGGGCGCGAGGCTCCGCGGTCACACCTGGCTGCCAGCCGTCATGCCTGCCTGGGACTGGTTACGCCAGTGGAGATGCTGCAAGCCGTCTCCAGCAGGAAGCGCCTGCTATTGCTCCCGCATGCCAGGCTGCGGCTGCGAGGTGCCACGGCCATGTGCAAACCGATCCCAGCCGGCGCCCGGGAGCAAGTGGAAAATTGCAAGGGAGGGAGGCTGTGGGCAAAGCTCCTCCCCGCCAGGGCCGTGGGGGGCTCAGAAGAACAACGCTTGACTGGGTGCACGCGAGTCTGTAAGGCGAACAGGGCCAGACAGCCGGGGCCCTGCCCAGGCCTGCACAGAGCCAGCTGCCAGCTGCTTCCCGCTGCCACGGGGGGGGAAGGGGGGGCAGATTGTAACCGAAAAACAACATCCTCCACATCACCGGTCTCCATGGAAACGCAGGCCCTGTTGTGAGGCTGCGTCAGGGTCCCCGGCTGACTCACTGCAGGAAACTGACTCACTGCTCAGGGAGGAGACCCGGCCGCGAGGAGCGGGGGGATGCTCAGCTGGCATGCCAGGCTGGGAGCCGACCCAAGGGAGCTATAGGGTGGTGAGAAACCGGTGGCAATGGGGAGAGCCAGGCGGGGGATCTCTCGGTTGTCAGAGCCTGCAGCATATTCAGGCGTGGGAGAGGACTAAGCCGTACCAGGATACAGCTCCGAGTGTACCCGCGTCCACACTAGGGCACCAGGGCTGCTTTCACACCACCCTCGAAAAATCACACCCCGTTCCAACGAGTTCTGTGGACCCGAGCATGCGGACAGGCCAGGGTCCCAGCTCGGCGCCCGTCCTCGTTTAGTCCATTTCGTTAGCGACTTGTATTACCTAGAGCAGTGATTCCCGAACTCGTCTCTGCCGGGGCACACCTTGATACCTTCAATTATTTCGAGGCACACCGCCATATAGTCTCCAAATGAAGTCATGAATATTCATGAGCCAATCCAGAACTCTCGGAGTAGTTTTTCCAAAATATTCCATGGCACACCTGCTCAGGCCTCAGGGCACACCTGTGTGCTGTGGCACACCCGTTGGGAAACACTGCCCTAAAGGCCCCAGAAACGAGCCCCCTGCGCTAGGTGCTGCATGGCCGGGGTGCAAGGCAGACACGGAGGAAATCTCCAACAGCCCCCAATCTAAACTGATCGCAGAAGCAACCTGTGCAAGGTCAGTTGGCAGCTGGGAATAACACAGGGCCCCCTGACTCCCAGTCCAGTGTACTACCCACTAGGCTTCATTGCTTCCTGGACAGACACGCCAGACTGGGTCAGAGCCATCACCAGCATCCTGTTGCAGTGGCCAGCACCATGTGCTCCAGAGGAAGGTGTCTGAGCCCCACAGCAGCAGACATGGGCTAATCTGCCAGACAGGGGCTTACGCTGGTGCACACCCTGAAGCCCAACCTAGTTTAGCAGAAATGGTGACACCTGGTGATATTCTTGTTATCACTATAAATCAGGGACGGGCAACTCAGGGCCGTGGACAGCCTGCCAGAGGAGACAGAGAGCTGTCCCAGTGCCAGAGTGAGGGAGGGGGCGAGGGGCACTGCCAGTGTGGAGCGGAGGACTGCAAAAGGGGGGGGAGAGGCGGCTGTTCTGGCTACCTTGAGGAAGAGAGGCGGCTGCACCCTGGAGCAGGGGTGGGAGGTGGTAGCTTCTGGACTGCAGCAGGCCCACTCCAGGGTGATACTGGTGGATAGTGCAGGGATGGCAGGGACCGGAGCAAGGCGTGGCTCACCCACCTTCCCAGAGACCATGGAGCTCACGGGCAGGTGGAACGAAGGTGTCAGGACTCGTGGCCCTGGCCCACGTTCTCGCAGCAGCCCCAGGACAGCAAGGGCCACATCTTCCTCAACTGCAACCACCTGCCAGATGGGTCTGTGGCCATCTCCTATCCTAAAGATGCCCATCCCTGACAGAAACTCCCATCCTTTCTCAGACCTTGCTAAATCTGCAACCTTGCAGACCCCAGCTGGCCGGGAGTTGCACAACTCAGCCAGCCACTATGTGAATTCCCTACCTGTGATGGGCTTGCCTCAGCCACTGACTGATTCAATTTCCACACTCGGGCCAGCTCAGTCTCACGGTGCGGTGGCCACTGGTTTTCTGGCCCATCCCTCTCTCTAACTTGAGGCGCTGAGCTCAGTGATTTATCCCTCCACCCAAACCACAAAGCCCAGGGCGGCCGAAAGCCCCACAGAGCAGGTGTTCCGCAACCTTGTGTTGGCTTCTCCCTGTTAGTATTATGGCAGGAGCCTCAGTCACAGACCAGAACCTTTGTGCCAGGTGCTGTACAGACAGTGCCCCACAGAGCTCGAAATCACCCTCAATGGGGGGTGTTCCCACGCAGGGCCACCCCAAATCCTCCCCCTCCCTGGGCCATAGCTCCTCTTCTAACCCCTCCTGGGCACCATGGTCAATTTGCCCTCATGGCCCAGGCAATAGAACAGGGATTCCCTCCCACCCTCCATATAATTCCTTACGCAAGTGGGCCAGCTCCCATCCGCACCCCCCGCACTAGCCTGTGCAGGCTACTTCCTCCTAGAGATACCTTTCCCTAGGAACCCAGATCCCTTCACAGTGGCTGCATCTACACTTGTAAATTAAGTCGACTTAAGCTTGCTTAAGTCGACTTAATTTACCCTGCATCTACACTAGTTTCCTTAAGTTGACTTAAGGAAAATAAAGTCGACTTAATGAAAATTAAGTGGACTTTATTAAACCTGCTTTTTACTCGACCTAAGGCTTAATTCGACTTTTTAAAGTCGAATTAAGCCAGTGTAGATGTGGGGTAGCCCTAAGTCGACTTAGGGCTACCCCAGGACTATACCAATGCCCTCCCTGCTGGGGGGGCACAGGGGGAGCCTGGCATGCCCCCCAAAGGGCAAGGCAGAGCCCTGTGTGATGCTGTCTGGATTTAGGGAAGCATTTATGATATTATTTTCTATTCATATCTCATAAATGCTATAATCCATAGGAACTATGTCATGTTTGGTATCAATAGAAAGGTAGTAATTTGCTGGGAATGATTATATACTTTATGTCTAGGAATTCTATTTCGATTAGAAGTTAGGAATTTGGTGTTATATTTGTACTTTAACTTGTGTGATTTTTGTGGAAACGCCCCAGACAGGAGGCTGTTTAATAACCATCGTGTCCTTAATGTTAAGGAATCTGCCAGGTGCAATGGGCCCAGGGAGTAACCTGATGAGCCATTAAGGACACAATGGTTGTATTCCTTATGTCCTTAATGGGGGATTCAGGGGGTGGGGGTTGGGGGCAGGGGGAACATGGGCAGTGGAGCAAGCATGGGGGGAGCCTGGGGGCCATGCCCTGACTGTTTTTTGTAGCTAGCAACACTCCTGCTGTACAGGTGGGAAGCTGGGTGGCCCCCAGGCAGCCAGGGTCAGGGTCCCTCTAATCTGGCCTGGTGCAGGGTCAGCCTGGCACTCCACAGTGCAGGATCAACCTGGCACCCCCCGGTGCTGGGTCAGCCTGGCGCCCCCCTCTCCAGAGTGTCCTCTTTTTGAAAATTTCAAATATGGTAACCCTACCTTTGGAGAGATCTCCCCAGGTCCTATTCTTCCTCTTCCTCGCCCCTCCCTTCTCAGCAAGCAGGTTCCTGATCCACCACCAGCTAGGTCCAGCTCCTGGGGTGCAGATAATGAGGCCCTGAGGCATTGGCTAGACTGCACCAGGCTCCCCTTAAAGGGCAGACCACCCACCGAAACCACTATTCGGGGTCATTGTGCTGCCTGATGAGACAGGGAGAAGAGAAGATCTCACCCTCCTGGCTCTGTCCCATTCATTACCGTATGGACCTACATTTTTCTGGAGTCGTTCACTGGCTTCACCATGTCCTGTTCCCCAGGGTTGACCATGCAGATGCTGAAAGCCAGTGGGATTGGCGCCTCTGGGCCAGACCTGACACTCTTGGTTTGAAATCGAAGTTTCCTGCTCCCAGGTGGGCGGCCTGCCCTGGCGAGGAGACCCACTGACCTGAGAGAGCCAAGAAAGGTGCGATGACATCATCCCACAGAGCCAAAACCAATGATCCCCATTCCCGCTCCTCGCCACCCCGTTTCCACTGGGATCATTTCCAGGGCTAACCAGATCCGGGTCATTTCAGCACCTGGGGAAGGAAACGGTGGGGGACACATGGGGGCTGTTGTTCCACTCATGACACCTTGAGGGACAGAAGGGGCTGCCATCAATCCAAGGGTGCAATTTGTGCCCAGCCCTGCAGTGGGGCGATACACTTGAGCACCTACCAGACAGGCCTGGGCAGTCCAGGAGTCCCATGCTTTGCCTCTAGCCCATTGCTCACAAACCCACAGTCTGAGGGAGCTTTTCATTGGCTACAGAGTAAGGAGACCATCTCCCTCAGAGGCAAGACCCCCATTGGTCCTGCCAGATGACCCCACACAAAGGGAGCAATGATCCACCCACGGCAGCCCACCCATTGGAACTGAGCATCCCAGATCTCCAGAAGAGAAGCAGCGGAGAGGTTTGATGCCGCCTCACGTCCAGGGATTAGGATACCCCAGCTATTCACCCATAAGCCCCCAGGCAAGCAGGACACACTGCCCCCCCAGCCCTGCCCAGAATCCAGAAGCCCCCCGCTTCCTTCCTCAAATGCTTGGCTCCCTGCTGAGGATGCAGCACCAACTGCAGTGCTGTGCTCCACTCAGGTCTGCAGCCGCTGCACCTGGAGGGCCAAGGTCTGGAAATGTGGCAATTGCATGCAAATGAGGCAATGCTCTGATTTGACTATTGCTGAATGGGAGGGGGGCTCTACATGGCACCCAGCTGCCTACTTGTGGTGCAATGGCATCATCCTGCTTTCCCGTGCCAACCAGCCCAGTGTGCTCACCATGCAATGCCTATGGGGCACAGAGAAGTGAGGAAGAGGACACAGGTGATTTCAAACTGCCTGCTGTGGGAAGCCTGTGCAGCTTTGCCCTTGGCCTGGGAACCACATTCCCCAGGCAGACGGCCAGGGCCAGAGAGCCTAAGAGGGGCACCAACCTCTGCAACATTCTGCATCTGCGCCTGCAGAGCACCCACCTGTCCGCATCAGTCCTCACTGGTCCCCAGCCAGGGTCTGCACCCATCAACCAATCACTGAGCCAGCTGGCCAGGTCAGCATGGGGCGCCTGACCCACTAGTAGCACACGCTGCCCGGCCAGTGGGGCATTCTCCAGCCATTTCTCCTTGGTGTCCTGTTATGGCCGACTTCCCCGCAGTGCCCGGCCCCTGCACAGCTCCAGGCATGCCTGTTTGTGCTAATTTCCCTCTGGGGAGAAACCATAGCCCTGGATGTCAGACTTGGGGCTCCATTGCCAGCACTGGGGTCTGTGCTCGGAGATGTTCAAGGTCAAGAGAGCCCAGCTCCGCTGTTAGATAAATTCCTTAGGGAAGCCAGGCAAGGTGGACAAGAAATAGAGAGACACCAGCTGGATCGTCTAGGCTAAAGAGCTTCCCGGCTTCTGGGACGGGCATGGGCTGGCATGGCGATAGGATGAAAGAGCACTGAGACAGGATACAACTGAAAGCAGTGACGTGTTTGACTGGAGTGAGGCTGCCCCGGCCTTTTGGACATGATTGATCTGGGGGTTCCATGGCGACCCCCCCCCGCCACAGAGGGACACATGGACTGAAATGAGCGAGCTACAGCATCATGGCAGCCAACCCACCATGCAGATAGCCGGCATGGCACCACTGGGTTCTCATCATCCTGGGACACGCCCTGACCAGCCTGGACCAGAACCGCCGACTGCGCACTTTCACTGGCTTCAGCGAAATCCCCACAGTACCTGTAAGGAGAGACGCGGGCTCCCCACTCCCCCCAGCCCCAGCA
This sequence comes from Pelusios castaneus, assembly GCA_007922175.1. Lineage (NCBI taxonomy): Eukaryota > Metazoa > Chordata > Testudines > Pelomedusidae > Pelusios > Pelusios castaneus. Next base: position 6,059,514 of record ML685811.1, read on the forward strand.
CGTAGGCCCCAGAGAAGACCAAGAGGAGAGGGGCTTGGCTGGAGGGGAGAAGTGAGCTCGCGTGAGGCAAGACAGGATAAGGTCCAGAGGACTGGCAGGTTTGTGGCTGGAGACAGCCCTGGACTGGGTCTGGCTCCTTTGCCCCCCACGATCTGGCCTGCAAACTCTGAAACCTGTCCAGGACCCTCCCGCTGTACTTTATTTAGCCAATCAGCGACACAGCTGCTTCTCATTTGAGGTTCAGCCCCCACCTTTACAGCCCCGTGAACCACTGCTGTGGAGTCTTCTGGAAAGTAAATCCCGGACCAAGCTCCTTTCTTGCCAGATGCAGAGGCCATCCTGTCTCCTCCCCAGACCCCAGCTCGCTGGTGACTTTGCCTCCACCTTGTTAGCTTGATGGGTCTGTCTTCTGCTTATATGTAAATCAAGGTAAATCCATTTCTTTCCTTCCTGCTTAACAGCTGGCCCTGACCTGGCTGGTTCACACACAGTTTGGTTATAATTCCAGCGTATACCCAGTGTGTGCACACTCTGTGTATGATTGTTAATGGATAATTAGTGAGGGAATCGTTTTGTAATGTATGTTCTGCACCGAATGGGATCCCAGCAGTGTTTAGCGTCACACCGTTCTCCTCCTACTCCCTCCTCAGAGCTCGCCTGCCGTGATGCCTCTGAAACCCTAATCCATCCCCACCAGTACTATGTTTGGTTCCCTGTGCTCCCCTGTTCGTCTCCAGCTCTTGCCTCATCTTAACCCTGGATTGTAAACTCTTTGGGGCGGGGTGGGGCCCGTCCTTGTGTTCTATGTCCATATCACCCTAGTGCTGTGGGGTCCTGGTCCACGCCTGGGGCTTAGTCTCCCAGGAGAACAGAACTACCCATTGTTTGTAAGACGTAATGGGACCCCACAGGACATAGCTTAGACCCTGAATGCGGTTCCAGGCCCAGGCCTGGCTCAGAGCGCAGGGTGCTCTAGACAAGAGCGAAATGACAGACGGCACACTGTGCAATCAAAGCTTTAATTGATTCAGATCCAGGTGTCCCACTGGAGGAGGGAGGCTGCACTGAGGCACCTTCTCCCTTGGCCGGCAGAGGTCCCAAGGTGCCTCAAGGTGCAATCCATCCTCTCATGCCGGCAGTGTTCTGGCACTTCAGGAAGCAGGGGAGCAGAAGGGAAGGCAGCGACTGCTGCACAGAGAGATGCAGTCTATAGACTCCAGGCCTCGTCACAGCAGGGTGCAAATACAGTTGTGTGGGGAGGGGGCAAAGTGTGCCCGGCGGGCTATAGATGCAGAGATCCCTCCTCCTGTGTACTCACTGGTGGTGCTTCAGGCAGGCCTGGCATACCAAGGGTTAAAGCTGCATTAGAAATTCAGGATTATGAAGCCTCTGGGCTGCATCCTCATAGACAAGGATTTTTCATTCCCTCGAGGCCCCCTGGCTCGGTCAGTTGCAGTGGAGTGGATAGTTATGGTGGTGGTCTGTGTGGCCCTTTGTGATGGACACACACACACACCAACAGCCCAGGAATTTGCGTTAGGACTTCAGACTGTGGGGAGGGAGATGCCGCTCTGTGGGCACAGCGCTCACACTTTGGCAGGTCATGGTGCCCTGGCAGAGATTTCACTGTGGGTCGGGGGGGGGGGGGCAGGCAGCTGGAAGGGAGGCCGCAGGCCATCTACCAGGGGCGAAACTTCAGGATGATGGTTTCGTTCTGAGGCTGGTAGTTGGAGATGCCTACAAGATGAGAGAGCAGAGACAAGTGAGAGTGAGTGAGAAGGAGCAGAAGAAATAGGAAGACTCAGAAGAAACGGGAGCAGGAGTCACTACCCTGCAGGCTTCCTCGGGGTTTGCTTCCACTCCTCATGGAGGAAGCACTGGGTGATTTCCTGGGGGGTTGGCTCACGTATTTACCCAGCTCCCAACTGCGCAGTGTCTAACACCTCACAATTTGTACTGCTTTTATCCTCCCACCACCCTGCGAGTCACTGATCTCCATCTGCGGTGTATACATGCCGAATTCCCCCTTCTTCAATGGCACGACACGGTGGGTCTGCCCAGATCACTGCTTGCATACAGCGATCTTATCCTGGTGCCATCCTAGTGCTGGACCAGCTTTGGACGGCCCCGTCACTCCTCACTCCCTGGCAGTGCCAAAGTGAGAGGAGTGCCCCATCCGAGGGTACAGCCCAGAACCCGGAACAGGCCTCCCTAACCAGGAGGAGAGGAATCCGCATCAAGAACAGGTCTCTTTCCCCAGGGTCTGCAGGGCGCTCTCCTGGGGTCAGCACCATAGGATCAGTCACCGAGCGAATCCACAAGGCAACAACTCAGCAGCTCTGTCTTTTAAAGTATTTCAGAGGAAAAATGGCCTTTTTTCAAAACAAACATTTTTGTTCACTTCCAGTTTTTTGGCAAAAAGCCCAGCCGGAAACTCCAAAACTGGGAGGGCTTGTTTGGAAAACACCCATGGGTTCTTTTTAAACATTAAACATCTTTAACAACACACACCTCCATGATTCCCAAATCTGTGTCTGCACAGCAGAGTGATTTCACTGTGCCCTGCACACACTCAGGTTTCCTGTACAGCCCCCGACGGCCGACTCACCACCACCTACTCGCGTCTAGTCACCATCCAGCCTCAGCCCTCTCAGCTTCCCTCTCCTGTCACCACCACAGTATAGCTGCGCTGACCGGCTAAATTCACTCTGCTTGTTTCTTAAATGGGAATTGTGGAGGTTGGACATTTCCTCTGGTTTTTCCACAAGGCCCAGGCCCTGGGATGGGAGGAACTGTCCACAGACAGACGGACTACTTCTCCACAAAATGGCAGCTGCAAACTGAAGCTTCCCTCTGAGCACCATGCCCTGGCTCTTCGCCGAGCGGCAGCCAGCCTGTCGTGTGCATGTTCTCCACAGGCTTCCCCAGCACGTGTTAGTGCGTCTCAAGCCACCGAGGTCGCTACCGGTCCCTACACGCCCAGTCGGCTTCGCATCCGCAGCAGGGCTCTAAATTGTTGCTGATGGTCAGCACCAGAGACGGGACACGGGGCGTAAAGAGCCCCCATGATGTGTCTCCTGTGGGGCAGCCCAGGGCTCACTGAGGGTGGCATTTGGTGATGATGCACGAGACAGATGGGCTCCAGCTCCTTGCCCAGTGCCGGAGGCGCTGCCGTGCGAACAGGGGAACGAAGCATCGCACTGCGACTGCTCTCTGATCTGAGAAGGACACAGGGCAGGTTTCTTGCAATCCAAAGGGTGCCGGCAGCGAAGGCAGACACTCTCGCCTGCTTTACAGGCCCTTGCCTTGCTACGAAGAGCAGCATAGACGCTCACACAGCTGTGCACACCACGGCATTTACACCGCTCTGGCTACCTGCACCGCAGCAAGTACAGACCAGCCCACAGCCCCTTGCCTGCCAGCTTGAGCTGTCCTGTAAGCCAGGAGCCAGACGACGACACCAGGGTGCTCCACAGGCCTCCAGCAGCGGCTGAGTTTTACACCCACTGTGCAAAGGCAGGAGTAACGGCCCAGGATGCTGGGGATAGGACAGGGATCAGATCTGCCATTTGAAGGCTCATTGCAGGCTAGCTTTGTCCTTTATCACTGCAATCACTTTGGCGGCTGCCCATAATCCCCTCCACTGGCTTTCTGCACCTTCCAGAGATACGGGCCAAGTCCAGCCCTGGTGAAGGCAGCTCTCATTGATGCAATGGCAATTACTTCTGCTTATGCCAGCCTCAATTTGGCCCCTCGGGTGCTGTGATGCACGGAAAAGGCTTTCTTGAAGCTGGTCTGGCTCTGGAAGAATCCTACACCCTGGGAAGAGGGGTGGATCCCTGCCAGCACATCCATTTCTTTCGGCACTCTCCCTTCTCATGCCCCAGAGCTGTCCCCCTCTGCCAGGAATTCAGTCCCCTCCACAGCCACGTGAACAAACGGCGCCAGCCCACGTTCTTTAGAGCAGCAGCTATTTGGAAAATTCCAGGCATGCCAGTGAGGGAAGACGGGGCCTGCTGGGTGCCCCAAGCACACACTGATCACGGAAGGTGCCACGCTGCCGAGTCTCCCACATGCTCGTTCCCTCACCTTGCTCAAGGCTGATGTCTGGGGCCCGGAGGAGCTGCCAGTATCTCCGGTCTCTGTCACCAGCTCTCACCCCCATCACTGTGGTCAGGAAGAGACCTTGCTGAGTCTTCTGGGTTTTAAACCTAGGTTGTAGGGGAAGGAAAAGAGGAAACGTGACTTCTGGCAGGGCAGGGCAGACAGCGGGTTGTTTCTACTTTGGTTCAACTCAGGAGGCAGCAGCGCACGCGTCCCCACATCAGGGCCCCTGCAGAGGGAATGGCGAGCTAGGAGCTCAATCCTGACCCCATACAGACGCTTCTGTAGCCACCCGTGACTGACCGGCTGCCTCCCAGCTGGTGGGATCAAATGGCGACAAGCAGTGCTTCAGGCAGGGCAGAGAACAGACCTGGAAGGGAATGTGCCACACTGGGCAGGGGAGAAGCCAGGCTGTGGGTCCTCGGGGTGCTGGCAGCAGAAAACCCCCAGAGGCATCAGATGGCAGGGCCTGGCTCACCTGTCTGGAGGGACGGTGCACTGCGTTTGTGTGAACAATAAATGCTTCCCTGGGCAAAGGGAATGAAATGCTGACTCTGGTGGGAGCTTCTCCCATGCCCTGGCTGGTGAGTTAGACTGACAAGTAGCGCAAGAGTGGGGAAACTGAGGCAGAGGCAGGTGCTGATGCCAGGTTTGGGGAGGCCTTGTTCCTCTCCTCACCCCACTGGTACTGGGAGCCAGGCCGCTCCCACAAACCGAGTGGATCCCTACAGAAATGCCAGCATATTTGAGCACAGAGCGGGGTTATTCCTAGAACTGTCGTACGAAGCCAACACCGGGTGGCTGTTGGAATCCCTGATTAGGGCCTGGAAAATCCAGCCCAGGTCTAGCAGGAAGAGACACTCATACTGTTACTGAACAAACGGCAGGTTGCTCTCCTGCAGGGTCTCACCGCACTTCGGTGGGTCTGCTCATCCCGTTATGGGCAACGGAAACACAGAGAGGGGCAGCAGCTCATCCAAGGACATGCAGGGAACAGCATCAGAGCCAGGAACCCAGGAGATCTGCCTCACAGACCTATGCCCAGGGCACACTGAAAGATCCCCTGCTAGCACTGTGGGTGGGGATGCCCAGACAGCCTCTCTTCACAGCTCTTTGAAGGCTGTGTGTTCCCGCTCCCAGCCTGCCCTGCAGCCAGCCCTCCCAGCTGTTCCTGGCCCATGCAGGAGGCTCTCACGTGAACTTCTCAGGGCCGTCCTGCGCAGCGGTTAGTACGTCGAAGAGGGAGGATCCAGCTGGCACCTGGATGGAATGGTTGTACAGTTTCTCAGGGTGCGGAGGGTGCTCCACAATCAGCTGAACGGTGATCATATCGGTCCCCGGAATGACTAGCTGGGATTTTGGGCAGCTGGTGTCCAGCACCAAAGTGTCTGAGAGAGGGAGAGATGATGGTTCAAGTGCCAAAGCTCACGGGACTCCTGTGGGGACTCCAGCATGAGAACCTGCTATCTAACCCTCCCCCCTTCTCAGAGCATGTTTGCTGAGCTCCTTGGATTTCCCCTCCCTAGGTCCTTTCTCAAAGCCCCCCACTGCAGTGACTGTCACTCCAGTGTCTCCCCTTCCCTTCCTCTAGGAGTGAGAACCACAGCCCCACAAACCCCTCCCCATCGCTCCCATTACCACTCTCTGCCCGGCACTCCATGCTGGCGATATCCAGGTAGCTCTTGCCATACAGCACAGGCAGCAGCTGGGACATGGTCATGGGGTTCTGGAAGTCACCCCCTTTCAGGCTCTCCAGCAGGGCGGCCATGACTTTGGGACACTCCGGCTTCTGCTTGCTCCACCTGGTGGCAATCAAGAGCTAAAAGGAAGGGAAAGATGCCTCATCTCAAACAAGTTCCAAAGGGGAGCCGTGTTAGTCTAGGTCAGCAAAACAAACCAGGAGTCCTGGGGCACTTTTAAAGACTAACACGTTTATTTATCGCATGAGCTTTGGCGGGAGAAAATCCCACTTCGTCAGACACCCAAAAATGGAAAACTACAATATAGGAGTGAAAGACAAACCCAGAGAAATGTAATCACAGGATCAGGTCAAATTACTACAGCAAATCAAACAGGTATTGATTCAAACAGTGGAACAACAGATAGGGAAGTGGGGAGGATGGGAGAGATGACAGTGGCTGTCTGCAGTGAGAAAGCCAGGCCAGATTTCTATTCAAACCCAAATTGATGGTGTCAGGAATTGTAAACAGACACGTCTTTCACCACGTGACAGGGGAGATTGAAGTGATCTCCTAATGGGTCTTGAATGTTGCCATTTCTGAGGTCAGATTTGTGTCCATTTATTCTTTTGTGCAGAGAACAAGCCAGTTTGTCCGATGTACAAGGTCAAGGGGCATTGTTGGCACCAGGGCCGTCCCTTGTGGGGAGTGGGGCCCAGGGCCAGTCGGCCTAGGTGGGGCCCCCGTCCTCCCATGCTGGAGGGGAGCGTGGCAGGCCGGCCCACTCACACCACCCCCCAGGACTGGGAGCCGTCCCCAGATGGGAACATGAGGCTGTCTGCCGGTGGGGAGCTGGCCCTGGCCAGGAACAGGAGGCTTCCTGCTGGCAGGGAGCTGGCCCCGGGCCCGACCGGGGACCACCACGTGTGGAGCAGGCCGGCCGCCCAGCCCAGAGCGGTTGGGTCCCGCACACCTGCCCCACTCCGGGCCTGCCTGCTCTGCCCTGCTGCCGTCGGCTCACTGAGTCACCTCGCCATCGCCGCTAAAAGCAGAGGGGAGCAGGGTGAAGCACAGCCATTGGGGAGAGCCGCGGTGCAGGCCCCGCACAGCAGAGTGGGACAGCGCAGGGCCCATGAAACTGCGGAGCCTGGAGCGATCTCCCCGTTCGTCCCCGTTGGCACATGACGGCATAAATCACATTGGTAGATGAGCAGGTGAATGAGCCCCTGAAGGAGTAGCTAGTTTGATTTGGTCCTATGATGGTGTCGATATGTGGACAGAGTTGGCAGTGGGGTTTGTTGCAGGGATATGTGTCTGCCTTCGTGTTTCTGTCGTACAGTCTGTGCTTGCTGGTGAGTGTACAACCTCTTTGATTTGCTGATGTAATCTGATCTGATGCTGTGATTACACTTCACTACATTTATCTTTCCCTCCTATGCTGCAGTTTTCCATTTTCAAGCCTCTGACAAAGTGGGATTTTCTCCCACAAAAGCTCATGCAATAAATAAATTTTGTTAGTCTTTAAAAGTGCCACAAGACTCCTTGTTTACTTTGCTGAACTGGACTAACGTGGCTACCCCTTTGGAAGTATTCAAAAACCAGGAGGAGAACACTTCAATCTCCCTGGACAATCGGTAACAGATTTGAAAGTTGCCATGCTTCAGCAAAGAAACTTCAAAAACAGACTTCAGCGCAAAACTGCAGAGCTGGAATTCATATGCAAACTTGACACTATCAGAGTAGGCCTGAATAGAAACTGGGAATGGCTAGCTCACTACAAAAATAAATGTTCCCTCTTTTGGCAATTCACACCTTCCCATCAACTGTCTTAAAGGGGCCTCTTCCAACCAGATTGAATTGACCTGTGTCCAGTTTTGGGCTCCCCACTACAGAAAGGATGTGGACAAATTAGAAAGAGTCCAGCGGAGGGCAACAAAAATGATTAGGGGACTGGGGCACATGACTTATGAGGAGAGACTGAAGGAACTAGGCTTATTTAGTCTACAGAAGAGAAGATTGAGGGGGGATTTGATAGCTACCTTCAACTACTTGAAGGGGTGCTCCAAACAGGAGGAAGCTAGGCTGTTCTCGATGGTAACAGAGGACGGAACAAGGAGCAATGGTTTCAAGTTACAACTGGGGAGGTCGAGGTTGGATATTAGGAAAAACTTTCTCACTAGGAGGGTGGTGAAGCATTGGAATGGGTTATCTAGGGAGGTGGTGGAATCTCCATCTTTGGAGATTTTTAAGGCCCGGTTAGACAAAACCCTGGCTGGGGTAATTCAGTGGGAGTGGTCCTGCTTTTTAGCAGGGGGTTGGACTAGATGACCTCATGAGGTCCCTTCCACCCCTATTATTCTATGACCGCGTTAGCATTTGCCCTCCTCATAAATTGTATGCGCATTTATACCTAACAAACTGAAGTTTCCACTTCATGCATCTGACAAAGTAGGTTCCAGCCCACGAAAGCTTACGCCAAAAATCAATCAATACATTTGTTAGTTTCTAAGGCGGGCAGCACTGAACACTAAGACAGTTCCTAGGGTTGCACCTGGGACTGGAGTGTTGGCTGGAGTCACTCTTCTGTTGCATAATCCCACGAGTGGCTGGCCAGAAGCGCTCGCTCACTGAGTTAGGAGCAGCTTGCGCACAGGAGGCTGTGCGTGGGCTGACCCAGGAGTGGGGGGTCACACAGCAGAGCAAGTGCAAGATGGGCTCCAGGTCTGAGGAACTGGGGTGTCACAGCCGTACACCAGTCCAGACTGCAGAGGGGAACATCACACCATTACAGAGCAGCTACTACCCTTCAAGTGAGCTGACTCGGTTTGCCCTCCCAAGGGGCAGGGGTGGCACCGGGAGAAAATGCAGCATGTCACCATAAGAGAAAGGCCCCAAGTTAGTAATAACTGCAGGGGTGGAGAATCAGCAACCTGACATAGCTTAACATGGGCAGAGAGCCGGGAGTCTGGGGCGGCTTTGCCCCCAGGCTCAGTGACTGGCCCCCGTGTGCCGAACGCGCTTACAGCTAAATAATCCAACTCCTCTGGGTTCTGGGGAGCGTTGTCCAGTAAGGGGCCTTGTCCAAGAGCGTTGGCCTGGCATGCTGAAAAGATTCAAATAAGCCTGCTTTCCAATGTAATCCCTTCTTGTCCTGTTTTAGACACTCACAGGGGACGAGAACCAGGAGGCAAAGCTGACCGGCTAGTTTTTCTATCTGAGCTGAGCTACATGCAAAAAGGAAACCAATGGCTGAGACATGAAACCAAGGGCCCTCGCAGACTGACCGGCCCTTTCTCAAAGAGTGGATGTTGTTAACTCCAGTGTCTCCCAATTCCAGCACAGGATCATTCCTCCCCTGCCAGGATCAATAGAAATGATCCTTAACTTCCTGCCCGTCCTGAAGTGACTGCTCAGTGACACTGCTAAAGAGCAGCTGCCTTCTGCCCCAGAGAGGAGGGAAGTGAAGAGATCCCAGAGACCCAGACAACCCAGTGTTAAAGACTGGATTTGATTTGGTGACCTCTGTCAGTTTTATGGAACTAAATCAGGCATGGACATTGGGGGAGAAACCTACAGAGGCCAGATGCTGGTGCAGACCAGGAATAACTCACTGAAGCAGAACATCAGAGTGAGAGCCAGTCCATGTCCTGCTTTTTAAATGAACACTGCTCTAAAGCACTTTATACTCTGTACGGTAGAGACGGGGCCGGGCGAAGTCACTGATGGACGAGCCGATGACTCAGGGTATGTCTACACTACATCTGGGCTTTGATTCAGGTTTGAGCCCAAGCCCCGTCGCGTCCACACACAAATCAGTCTGACTTGGGTCAGCAAGCACCCAGGTCCCAGGACTCTGCTAGGGGTAGGCTGGCACCTGAACCCCCTGTGACTTGGACCCAAACCCTGTCATTCTGTGGTGTGGATGCAGCTCAAGTCACAGAGCCAAATCAGAAGGTCCAGGTAGTGCAGTATGGATGCATCAGTATGGCTGAGGGACCCAGATCCAGCAATCCTAAACCCAGGCTCACAATGCAGTGTGAACACTCGAGCACGAACTTGGAAACACCAAGGGTAAGGGCTACTCTGCAAAAAAAAAAAAAAAAGACCTGCAGCTGCGAGCCTCAGGGCTAGAGGTTACTATGCAGACACTCGGTTCGGGCTGGAGCCGGGGCATGCAGACCCAGCCCCTCCCAGGTTTCAGAGCTTGGCCACCAGCCCAGCCCAAACACCTACACTGCCTGTAGCGTGAGCCCCGTCAGCTGACCCTGGCTCCAGACTCAAGGCCACAGGGGTTTTTACAGTAAGACGTCCCCACACCGAAGTCCCATGGGCTTCACGTGCAGAGCAGATGTGCCCTCAGAGAGCTTTGCCCACGAGGCTGCGCCACGGTGGCATCTCCTCTCCAAGCTGGCAGAGCTCCATGGCCACGCAGGAGGCGGACGTGCTCCGGGGACCCACGCTCCTCACCTGCACAGCCAGCGCGCTGCTGAAGATGTTGCCAAAGGTGCCCTGGGCGGTCTGCGCCTGGAGAATCTTCTCTGTCACGCTCTTAGCCGCCAGGTGCACCGCTTCCACTGTCCCATCATCATAGAGGTTGGCCCGCTCCAGGCAGGTGAAGGCCAAGCCTGCCATGGCCTCAGTGTCTGGGTGAGGAAGAGGAGAAGGGGTTACAAGGACACCCAACCCCGGACAGAAGCACGCTGCCCTAGTGACTTTGGTGGAGCGACGTCCCTGTTTGGCTGGAGCGTGGCGCTCCCAATAGGAGAAACCAAGCCCCTTGCGAGTGGAGCTCATTGAGTGCATCTCCCCAGGGAAATGGGCCGGCCGTGCTGTCTCCAGCATGGTGAAAAGGCAGGGAGGCATGCGAGGAGGGGGTTGATGAGCACGTACCCATGGACGGCTCCTCGCCATGCGTGAACTTGTGCTTCTCGTTATTCAGCAGTTTCTGGATCACGTGGGTGTCGACCTTCTTGCCATGGATGCACAAGGCCAAGGCCGCCAGGCTGTACTGGTAGTAACTGGTGATGGGGTGGCCGTACCCCTGGGAATCTGGGAGCAGGAGGAAAGGATCAGGGTCAGAAGAGGCGAGTAGATGCTTCTTGGTGTCTCTGTGGTGACTGGCCCAGCAGGGCTGTTGTCGCTGTGAGGGGAGAACAAATGTCCCACTGACAGCTGTTCCCCAGCAGGGACATAGAGCTGGGCTACGGCCCAGAGATGCCACCCACCACCCCAGGCAGCTTCCTGCCACTCTGCAGCAAACCTGAGGGCCAGCCCTGGGCAGCACCCTCTCACCTATCCGTCTCATCTCCTTGTGCAGATGATGCTTCAGCTGGGTCACCACCTGCCTCCTCTGGTCCGTCTCCATGTTCTCACAGGCAGCCCGCAGCGCTAGGAGGTACAGAGCCAGGCGGCCCGTGCCAGGCTGGCCAGCTGCTCCGGAGCTGAGGTGACAATTAACAGCACGAGGCAAACGCTCATCACATGGCTCCTTCCCACATGTGTCCCCCCAGCCCCATCCTCTGTCTGCGGGATCTGCATCCCCAGGAGCAACAAACCCCCGTCCTGGGCCGAAGGCGTCTCTAAAAGAGCCTTAGCAGTTTGAGGGCTGATTGACAGGAGCCCTTCTATGCATCCAGCCCCAGGCAGTCGGTCAATCAGCACAGAGCCTTGTCCACCCCCACGTGGGCAGGCACATCAGTGCAGCGGGGGCACAGGATCCTGGGGGGCCAGGACGGTGACAGTACCCAGCCCTTTGAGGGGTGCCCAGGACAGGTGGAAGGTGGGCTGTGAGGAGGGCTGACAAAACCGTGTTGAGGGCCACTCGTGTGCTCTTGCAAACGGCAAGATACAGAGGTGGCCCGCTCCTGTGACGCTGTCAGGATTATGGGGCCATTTATGATTTTATTTAACACCAGTGTTTCCAAATAGCAATAATCCATGATGGGTACCGACAGAAAGGTTAGAATTTGCTAAGAGGGATTTACATCGTTTATGTGCATGGGTCATCTTGCTGGGGGAAGTTAGGAATACGTTTGATGTATCTGTATTTTAACTTCTGCTTGTGTTTCTGGGGCTGCAGCCATGGCCTGCTTAACGGCCCATTAAGAAAACGCTCAGGTACAATGGGCCCAGGGAGAGACCTGCTGAGCCACCAGGACTTGCTCATGTGACTCTAAACTCCATCTAATGCCTGTAAATTTCCAAGGCCGAGGGACATAAAAGGCCACTGCACCACGACCATTTTGTCTTCGGTCTACAGCCAACACCTACCTCTGGATCTATTCATCTACAGCGCAAGCTGTGAAACAAAGGACTGACCCATCCAGGTGCTGGATGTACGCCAGAGGGACTAGACAAGCCCGCCAACTACCAAGCACCAGACTGCATACGGACTTTCAGATTGTTTTGTATGTATGTGGCCTGCTTTAATCCTTTAACGCAGAGGTCTGCAACCCAAAAGATAAGAAGAGCCATTTTTGAAAATTCCTTCAATAACGAAGTGTTTTGAGAGCCACAATGGGTGTAGCCTCCTGGTGGGAGGTGCAGGGAGGTGAGCCAGGATTTCTGCTGCAGGGTCCCCTTATGCGGGGGGGGGGGGAAGCCTGGAGCTTGGCATGGGCTGCCCGTGGGGTCCCTGGTGGCTGGGGGAAGCCCTGAGCCAGGCATGGGCCTCCTGCAGGGTACCTCGGTGGTTGGGGGAGCCCAGAGCCGCAAGGGGGCAGCCAAAGAGCCGCATGTGGCTCCAGAGCCACAGGTTGCAGACCCCTGCTTTAACGGTTCTCTTACTGTTCATTTCTTTCCTTGTATGATAAACCTTTAGTTTTAGTTACTGAAGGATTGGCGGGCAGCGTGGTGTTTTGGGTTGGATCCAAGCACATATTGATCTCATCTGTTAACAGCTGTACTTAGGCAAATGGATCACAAATCAAAGCTTCAAAGAGAAACTGCAGAATTGTAATTCATATACGGTTCTGACACCGTCAACTTAGGGTTAAATGGAGACTATGTTTTTCCCCCCATTACAACAGGTAATTTTGCTTTACTTTTTTCCCTCGCCTCCCTCCTGTACGCTGTTGTCCAGTGTTTAAACTAAACAACTGTTTTGATTTGCTGTTACAGTCTGACCCGATCCTATGACTTACACTCCCCTGCATTTATTTTCCTCCCATTCATCTGTACCTCTCCATCTTCAAGCCTCTGACGAAGTGGGATTTTCTCCCACGAAAGCTCATGGGATAAAATACATTTGTTAGTCTTTAAAAGTGCCACAGGACTCCTTGTTTGCTTTGCTGAACTAGACTAACACGGCTCCCCCTCTGGAACTGATCTGGTGATGTGGCTGATCCTTCAGGGTCAGGAGAACCCTTTTGGTAAAGAGCCTGGAGTTATAAATAACGTATCTCTTTACTGAAATGCAGTGAAGGGGGCTGTTTATATTTTATTGTGGCTTCTTGACAACTGGTGTAAGGGATCAGAAACACTGTTTGTGGCTGGCAGGAAGCCCAACTTCAGGTCACCCAGCAGTAGTGGGAGAATCTGCTCTTCTTTTCACAGCCTGCCCTGACCTTGGCACTTGCCAGCAGGGTCACGGCTCTGTTCACCATACCTACTGGCACTGACATTCATCAGCCTCTGGAGGTACTCGGCTTCTTTCTCCAGGTTGTGTTCGGCAGAAAGACGAAGGGCCACATAGACGCTGGGGTTCGGCTCGGCCGACAGATCCTGGCTGAGTCTCAAGAGCTCCAAGTTCAGGCATCTGATCAGAGGAGAATTTTCTTTGGGGTTTTCTTGGATAAAAACAAAGAAAGAGAAGCGAGAATGAAGGCCATGGAACAGAATAAAGGGGAGGCGACTGAGTGGGGGGGAAACAGCTATTCCATAACACCCAGGGAGAATCATCTGTAGATCGCAAAGTGCTTCACAAAGGGAAGCCTGGGTCACTATCTTCCCTTTGGGACACGGGGAAACTGAGGCCGAGAGAAGTCCCACAACTAAATCGTGTTGAGCCAGGAAGAGAATGGAATTCCTCAGGCAGTGCCAGTCTGGAGCGTCCCATAGATAAGGGTTAATAAAACCATCTTATGGGAGATGGGATGTAGCTATATTTTCCATTACATGCAATTTGGATAAGAATGTTGACCGTCCACATCTAGGTCACTGTTCAAATCCATCCTAGGTCACTCGTGCCTGACGGCTGCTGCTGGGAAATGAGTTAACGAGGTTTAGCCGGATCCTCAGTGCATGCCCCGGGTCTCGGCTGAAGTTATCTGGCTCCCTTTGTCAGTGAGGAGGCCAGGGGGATGAAAAACAACTCTCTTCCTCCCTCTCAGAGTTGGTCTGCTGGGTGATGGAGGAATCTAATGGGAAGCTTGCCTATGCCACACGCAGGGGAGAGGTCTCCAGCCTAGCAGAACTCAGCAGTCTGGTTTTGGGAAAGCTACCATTCCCATGCGTGGCCACAGGGAGTCCTGCTCTTTGGCCACTCTTCCCTGCCCATTGTGCAGAGCCACGTTATGGCACTATGGCGAGCCGAAGAAAAGGGGAGGGGGAACATCTGCCAAATTCAGAGAGGGCCAATCTCCTTGTGCCCCTCTGCAAGAAGACATTTCCATCTTCACCCCAATCCAGAGAGAGGCTTCATCGCAGCAGCGAGGTACAAAGGAGTGGGAGTGACAGAGACAGGGGCCAACCATTATTAGTGTCGGAGCGATGCCAGGCCTGACAGCTGGCACTGCACTATGGAGCTGGGGGGGGGGGGGGTCAGGCCCTGGCAGCTCAGTTCCAGCACAGCTCCTTTACCATCCTGGCCAAGCTGTGGATGGAGATCAGAGGATGAAATCAGTTACCACCAGGCTGTGCGCCTGATGTGGCCTCACAAAAGGCCAAATAATTAACATCCTAGTTAAAACAAGCAAGGAGTCCTGGGGCACTTTTAAATACTAACACGTTTATTTATCACATGAGCTTCCGTGGGAAAAAAAATCCCACTTTGTCAGATCCTTGAAGATGCAGAAGTGCAGATGACTGGGAGGAAAATAAATGCAGGGAAGTGTAAGTCATTCATCTGTTCCTCTCCAGGGTCTAACGAAGTGGGATTTGCAAACATTAAGCCAGTATATACCAGCTTTTTCAAGAAAAGTTTCATCAGATGTTCTGCAAAAACTCCTTTCCCCAGTCCGTTAAAGGTTGAGCAACACTAGGCTAGATGATCATATTTGTCCCTTCTGACTTGAGAGTCTATGAGTCTAAGATGCAAGCACCAGAGAGAAACCAGTTGGAAGAGAGAAGCTGAAACAAGTACAAATGCACGTTCATTTCACATGTAGTGCACCCCCAGTGACTGCAGGCATGCTGAAGTCAGTGCTGATTTACTGGCAAGAGCAGAAGGTTGATTTTAATGGGAAAAAGAGAAGTGCCTCCATTTGGTCCGTTGGAGGTCTTCGTGTGTTAACTGATGCATGCATAGGAGTGGAAGCGGGTAGAAGCATTTGGAGCAGAAAGGTGCCTTTCAGAGTCCCACATGGTACAGAATGTGTGGAGAAGGCCTCTGTACTCACCACAGGGCTGGACAGGGAGGGCCAAAACATGGAGGATGAAAAGGAGTTGTAACATCCTGGGCTCCATATCTGCTGTAGGAGGGAAGGCAGCGGAGAGAGCCCCGTGATCAGCGCCCCAACAGGAAGACCACACTGCGATCTGCAGAGCCTGGCAGCTGCCCCGCTGTGTCTTCACTGATTAAACCAGGGAAGTGTTGCAATGGTATCATCTGCTCAGGTCCCAGGGCTATGTCAGCAGAAACAGAAAGGACTTTGGCTGAGTGTGAAGTGCAGGGAACCCAGAGAGCCAAAGCTTCAAGGAGCTAGGTGCAGAGAGAAAGAAGAGCAACCGCTTTCTTTCCTGCTTCCGTTTGCAGCTTCCTGGTCATCTGCTCTAACAGGCGCTGTCCTGTCCTCAGATATCTTAACCAGGCTGAGCAGGGCAGGCTGAACGCCTGTGACCTGCTAGAGACCCTCTCGGTGCTGGGTTGGGTGTGAGGGACATGGGGTGGGGGGGGAAGAGAGAAAAAGCTGTTCAAACCACGCCCGTGTCCCCAAGCTAGGAAACTACTAGGTCCCTATGATGCCTGCCCCCAGCTCCGAATGGGCAGGGACAGACACCTGCACATAGCATCAGAAACAAGCAAAAATGACTGGAGCAGTTCCACTGGGGTAGGAATATGCTAAGGAAATACACAGGGGACAAGAGGCTGAATCCTGGCCTCAGTTACGGGCTATAACTCCAGGTACTGGAGTCCACGGAGTGTCTCTAGGTCAGGTCAGCAGTCTTAGCTCAACATTTATCATTATGAACCCAATAAAACCGGAGTTCAACCCCACTGACTGGAGACGTCTTGGTTAGCGTTCAACCCAATCCCCACCTACCCTCACCGGCCCTCCTGAACAGCAGCCATTCCTCTGCAGCTTCTGGCAGCTCTGGCCAGCGCAAGGAAGGCTCTTTTTACCGCCCTCAGCACATCTAGCCCCTTCGACAAAGCAGCAGCAGACTCTGCAGACACAGCTGACGACGCATAGTAGCACGGTCCAGTATTAGAGCTACAGAACTGCAAACACCTGGAACAGTCAGGCCTGACAGTACCCCACAAGGGACGAGAACTGGTGCATTTTAACTTTTAGGGGCTGTATTCTGAAAGGGCTGGCCTGCTGCCAGGCACCCTCAGGATCCAGAGACACTCTCACTGTAGGGAAGCCAGGTCTCCTGGCCTTTCTGTGGGCCAGCAAACTTCTCCTCTGGAAACTATGGTGCCAGAGAGACTTAAGGGGAGTCAATTCCTAGAACTATCTACTATTCTCCTCCTGCAGCTCTCCTTACAAGACTGGACGCCAGAGCCCCAAATTGGAGAGGTTCATGCAACATTTCATCACTTCTATTGTCTTTCATCCTGCTGGAACAAAACCAGAAAATGGGCTACATGTTTAACGACAGCAGGTGCCCTGCAAACACCAGCCCAGAGCAGACGGGCAGTCTGTAGGACCCAGAGAGGGAAGGAAATCTGCCTGTCTTACTCATCAACCAAATGAGCGGGGGACAAAAGTTACCTTCAATAATAGGATCCTCTCTGGAAATCCTAGCTGCCTGGAGCTCAGCCAGAGCCATGGGTCTTTTGACTTGGAACTAGCTTGCTAGACTGTGTGAATCTAACACAAGTTGCAATAATACACAGTTCCCTTTGTGTTTGGGAGTCTTTCTGAATGCTCCAGTCTCTGGATTTTGGAGAGGGGACCCAAAGCTAGCTGTTATAAACGGAGGCTGGTGTCCTTACCCTGGTTACTCGCTCTGTTGACTGGCTGCAGCGAAGAGGGGTCCCAGAGGCAGAACAAAGGCTGCTCAAAGCAGTCTTTTTCATTCCTGTTTTTCTGTTGTGGTCATGTGATATCTCCTCCTAGTCCCACTGCTGAAGTCAGCTGTTTCAGGAAGCATAGAGTACAGTTAGGGGCAGGCGTTCTGGAATAGAGAACTTGGCAAAAGGCACTTAATAAAAGCTCCAAATGGGTCAACGCATTGGGATTATTAATCAAATCAAAGGAAATAGATTCAAAATAGCCTGACTTCTAGTCCTGGGTTTGGATTATGCCTATTCCTACCCAGGTCATTTAGATTAGAACTTCACATAGCATTTAAAAGAAATAGCTTCCCCATCAGATCAGACCAGAAAGAGATTCAGTAGAACAGTAACCGCACAAGTACGTACCTTACCTAACTCCACTTGAAAACCCAGTTAAGAATTCCTCTCCCAAGGAAACCCCATGATGGCAGCTTCAGGATTGCAGAGCAAAACAGTAAAACATCAGGAAGTGCCAGAGCCTGGAGGGCCCCCTTGTCTCTGTGTATCATAACACAACACGATCAGACTATTTCTACAGGACTTCTGTCTCCTTCAGGGCTCATTCCTGCAAGCTGCTGAGTTTCCTGAGCTCCCCCCCGATTTCTGTGGGGAGCTGCGGCGCTCCGTAACTAGATTGGAGCAGTGCAGAGTACCTGGGGCAGCTGAGCTGTTTATCCTTTGATGAGTGGGCACCGACCCCACTCACTGCCCACTCTCCAACCACAGAGAGCCGAGGCCTGTTCTGTTAGGGCCCGTCTACGTTGCAATAAGCCTCAGAGCCAGCGTCAGCTGTGCGCTCAGGCTGCAGGATGAAGAGTAACAGGGTGGATGTTTAGGCTTGGAACCTGGGCGCTGAGACCCACCTCTCTCGCAGGGTTTCAGAGCCCGGTCCCAAGTTTGTGGGCAGTAAGGATGATCAATGAATCAATGACACCTCTTCCCAAATCTGCCCAGGATCTGCTGGGTGATTTGGACAAGTCACTTCATCTCACCCATGTGTTGTGAGCTTCTGAAGACAGTGTCCTTTATTATATATGTTTGTACACTGCCTAGCACAATAGGGCCTGATCTTCGCTGGGGCTTCTCAACATTACTACAATACAAAGAGTAGATCACAATTAATAAGAGCAGGAAAGGCTGTTTCGGTCAGCCGGAACCAAGAAGGATCAGGATCCTTTAAGGTAAAAAAATGATAAAATTTTTCCCCAAGACGAGACGGGTAGAAAGGAAGACAGAGTCAAACATTTTAAGGTCAGAATAGACCACTGTGATCATTTAGTTTGATTTCCTGTATCACACAGGTCATGCGACTTTCCTGTATTAATTCCTGTTCCACATCCAAAAGCTGTGTTTGAGCTAGAGGACCTCTTAATGGGGAAAAAAATCCAACCATGGTGTAAATTTTAAATTGCCAGTGACAGAGACACCACCAAAAGCCTTGGGAACTTGTTCCAATGGCTACTTGCCCTCTCTGCTAAAAATTTACCCCTTCTGAATTTGCCTAGCCTCAGCCTCCAGCTACTGGGTCTTTACAGGTTTCCTCTGATAACCCCTTGATCATTTCAGAGCTGAACTTTGTTGGGGTGGCCTGTGCCAGAGACGTACCCTTCATCAGTGCCACAGGAAACTCACTCGGATCTGGCCATATTAATGAGCTCCTAGGAAAATCCGTTCTGTGCTCGGCCCAGGCCTGCTGAAGCCCAGCTCAACTCCCCGAGGGGTTTGTCTGTGCCAAGCTGCAGGGCTCTCCCTGCACATCTGGGCCATGTGAGGCTGGACCTCCCAGGACTGGGCCGGGCACCAGGGAGTGTAAGGCCGGGCCTGGCCCAGGGCACCAGCCCAATGCCAAGGCAGAGGGGATGCAGGGTGATCACACCACCAGGGCTGGATTAACACGTAGGCTATAGGGGTTGGAGTCCCGGATCCCAGCCTGAAAGGGCCCCAGGCTCCAGCTCCTGTGGCCCCTACCCTATTTGGCCCCCTGCTGCCTCACTAAGCCTCCGCAGCAGGGGGGAGGGAACCGGGGCGCTGAAAGAGCCCCTGCCCTGCCTTGCCAGACCGGTGCTGGGGGAGTGGGCAGGTCCCTGGGCTAGAGGTGCTCCCACCCTGCCCCTGTTCGCTCAGCTCTGTGCTGGGGTGGGGCCGATTTAGCTCACACGCCCAGCAAGTCGACCCCCTTCCAAGCTCCACCGGCCCTCCCAGTCCCCCGAGCTGCGCTGGCTGCAGCCCCCCGACCTCCCTCCCCCGGACCCACACAGCTGGCTGCGGCCTATGGGAGCTGTACCCCCACCCCATCCCCTTAAGCAGCACCGTCCAGGGCCCCTGACCCCAGCACGGACCGGCCAGGTGGGCAGTCCCAAGCACCTTGAACTGGCCCTGCAGATCACAGCATGAAGAAGCACTGCCTTTCAAAATAAGCCCAACCCACCCAAGAGAAACTAGCAAGGTCAACCACCTGGTTCCCCCACTCCTCGCCCCGCTGCCCCATTTGTTTTTTCCGAATACACTACTCTGTATGTATTTATTTAAGCAATTGCATAGATCAACACTTAATCAGATTCTTTACTTTTAGATTTTTACTATGTTAGGATATTATGAATGATGCATTTCTTACTATATTTTACTCATGATTTATGATAGGCCATGTTTCCATCCAGATTGTAGTGTAATTAAAAATGGACCAAAAATTTGCATTTAAAAGCTGTTCTTTATTAGTTAGTTTGCAGTAGGACAAGAGAACTAAAAAAAAAGAAACAAAAAACAGTCCTCCTCAGTCTCTGCTTCTGCTTCCCAGTCCTCTGCCTCAGTTGGGCCAACTGGTGGCAGACTATCCCCTGCCGTCTTGATATTGGATGTGCAATATGCTTCTCAGGGTCTTCTGGTCCATCCAGTTACAGAGCTTTGATTTGACATTCTTCATCTGGGGAGACGACTCTTTGAACATCCGCATTACTGAGCGGCATGGCAAGGGATGACGATGCAAACAGAGCCAGCTCCTTAGAGCAACGTTCACCCGCAGCATCTTCAAAAGCATATACCTCCACCCAGAACTGCTCCGCCTTTTTATCTTCAGTTGTCTTCCATTTCTGGTAGCTGATAGCTTTGTATTGATTGTCAAAACTCCCAGTGTTATCTTTGAACATTTATTATGGAAAGCATGTGCAGTCTAGATTTTGCTGGACCTTGGCAAAGAATATGTGATGGGCTGAATGCTGACATTGAGGTCCACAGCTCGTTATCTGCTGGAAGTCTTGACTGTACTTGTTTTGCAGCCCCCAGGAGGAAGTCTCGGCATCTCTTCACTTCCTCTTCAACAGCTTTGCTGAGCTTTTCTTCCATGAGCCAATTAAATAGTGCACCAAAGTCCACAGCATAAAGAGGCAGCTGGTTGCGCACATCACTCAAATTCACCTCACGGAGCTCAGCATCTAATACTGGATGCTCTGAGGAACCATCACTCTTCCCACCAGACGACGAAAGAATGTCCAGAGGCAGTCAAGCATTTTGAAGGCGTTGCCTCCAGATTCCATTTGGAAGAGTTTGTTGAGTCTATCAAAATCTTGAAGAACTGGTGACAGGAACTGTAAACAGAGCCTGTTCACTGGCTCGCAATACATCTGATAAAGGACATCTGCATCAGAGCAACAATGCTTACTTTGCCTGAACTGGAAATGCAGCTTTAACTGCTCCCAGTGGTCCAGAATCCCTGCATAGCATTGAATGGACAGCCAATTTATGGCTGATGTGAGGTTCAGAGGCACGTTGCCGTGACTGAGCGCCTTGTATAGGTTCGCAGATTCACGCCGTCTCTCAGAGCTGTTCAAAAACCATCTGTAGGCGTTTGCTACTCAAAGCTCCAGATTGTGTGGCAGCACCTCAGTTGCTTCCCTGGCACACAGCTGGATGGAATGGTATGCACAGCTGATGAGAATCAGCAATGGTTTCTTTTTGAGGCACTACAAATACACAGAATTTTGTGCCCAACCACCATCAGCCCCAAGACACCATCTGAAAACCAGACCAACAGAGCCAAGCAAGTCAGTCAATGCAGTGGAAATGGCTTCCGCTGTTTCCCCTCAAAGGCTCACCAGGCCCAAAAACGTGGACACGATTTTGTTGAGGGAGGTGCTAAAGTAGCACACGACGATTCACAGCTGCTTGACCCTGTTGGCATCTGTCCGCTCATCTATGAGCAGAGAATAGCCAGACTCCCCCATGTTTTTGATGAGGTCTGGGAACGTGCAGGGTGCTAGCTAGCACCTTGTTTATGAGCGCTTTGCACGCATCAGATGGATCTCCCGGTCAGACCTCTCCCAAGAGCTCCCCGTAGTGATCGGCAGCGCTCAGCGAGCTGCAGCAAAGAAGCATACCAGGCTCAGCTCCCTTTGCTGCGTGCTGGCCGGGGCTGGCCTGACCAGCAAGCATAGGGCAGAGAAAGGCGCCGCGCTGGCCTTGTGCTGCTCCATGGCTGCATGCAGCAGCAGGTCTGCAAGGCAGGAGTGCAGCACAGCGCCACGGTGTCATCAGCCAGCAGCTCAGCTGCTCCCGCGCCGGCCGGCACCTGTGCCCGGGCATCGCGCCCTTGGCTGCCCCTGCCGAACGCGCCGCGTGTCATGAGCTGCAATGACGTCACTGGGCGGGGCGTCCCCGAGAGGCGTGGGAGCCCGTCCGGACCCCGGCTTTGCCTCGCTTCAGCGGCTGAGCCAGCAGGGGGCGCCCACGTGCAGCGCACTGCTAGGCGAGACAAACAATGGAGTGAGCCCAGAGCAGGGGCCGTGACGTCAGTGACCAGAACGAGCAGTCCTATCGTGCCCCGCGCAGGCCCTAACACCCCAGCATGCCCCGCGCTTATCCCAGCAGGCCCCGTGGTCCCAGTGCCTGCCCTACTCGTGCCTGTCTGGGGCCGCCCCTCGCCGGGCTCCTGAGGCTCCCCAGGGCGACGGCGCTGCGGGCCCCGTGCGGGGAGGGATAGCGGCTGGGAGGCGCGGGGCCGCTCGGGGGCGGCGGAGTCCGCGCAGGCAGCGAGCGGGCAGCCCCTCCTGGCGGGGTCCTCGGCGGGAAGGGGCGTGGCCAGGCCAGGCTAGGCCAGCTCAGCTGAGTGGCGCGTGGCTGCTGGTCGGGGCTGCACGTGGGGTCGCGGGGTCCAGCCGGGGCCATGGGCGGGCTGGAGAAGAAGAAGGTACCGGGGAGAGCGACTGGCCCGTGACCTGGGCTCGCCTCGCTCCGGCCGGGCCGATGAGCCCCGAGCGAGCGGAGCGTGGGTCGGGTCGGGTCTCGGTGCCCCGGGTGGGGACATGCTGGGTGTCACCGCCCCCATGGGTCCCGGATCGCTCCCCCCGGGCTCTGAGCGCCCCCGCCGCCGGATCTCCTGCTCCTGGCCGGGGAGCCCTGCGGGGACTGGTCTCTAACCGCCGGTCCGGTCACTCCCCCGCCTTCTCCCACCCCCAGTCCGAGGAGCCAGGACTGTGCCCTAACCCGTCTCTGCCTCTGTCTCCCCAAGTACGAGCGAGGATCCGCCACAAACTACATCACTAGGAACAAGGCCCGGAAGAAACTGCAGCTGAGCCTAGCGGATTTCAGGTGAGGGGAGGCTGAGTGAGGGTTTCCGGCTGAGTTCAGTGGGACAGAGAGATGTTGAATTGTCAGCCTGGGATTTTAACCCCTTCTGTCCACAGGTAACGTGGTGTAGGATACAAGGGGCTGCCCGGACTCCTTTGCCAGTGAATGCTAGTCCTGCCCTGCAATGCAGGGCTCCTCTTCTAGGCTGAGAGGGGAGTCTGTCTACTTACATCTCTGTATGTTGTGCCAGTTTGGTCTAGTACATGGTGCCCAATCTTTCTGGGGGGAAGCAATATTTGATATTATCAAGGATCAGACTTGTAAGTCCATGTTGGCACGGCGATGAGACTGCGATGCTGAACCAGTGTGTTGCATTGAGAAGACTGTAGACTTGTATTTAGGGCCGTAGTTACTCTTCGGTCAACACAAATTATGTGGGGAGAAACCCACTGCAGTTAGCATATCGCATGTGCATACTTAGTGTATCAGCGTTGCTCGTACTACTCACTAGTAGTGCTTGTGTTGACACGCCATGGATAGATAGGCTGGTGTGCAGCCCATCACCATCCGCACACTGTCTCTTGGGAAGCTTAAGAACAGCCATCCTGGATCAGTGTTGGCTGGTCAGGGAAGGTGCATGATGCTTATGTCTTTAAGAACACAGGACTGTTCAGAAAGCTACAAACAGTGGCTTTCTTTCCTGACTGGTGGATTGCCTTGGCAATGTTAAAATGCCAATAGAAATCCTGCGTGATTCAGCCTGCCCCTTACACTCCTGGCTCATGAAGCCATACAGGCCCCCTTTGACTGCACCAAGGAAAGGTTCTGACTAAGCAGGTGCAGAATGAAAGTCAAATGAGCTTTTGTCAGATTGAAGAGACAATGGTGGTGTTCACTCACAAGTTTGGATCTCTGGGCATCCCCATGGTCCACGTACCTAATTATTTTTGTTGTCCTCTGGTGGACTTTTTCCAATTTGTCTACATCCTTTCTATAGCGGAGGCCCATGGCTTTACATGATGTCCTGCTGGGACTCCTGGGTCTTTCTCTTCTTCACTTTTTCCTACTCCAAGCTGCCTGCAGTGTTCACCATCCAGCCCTGTGTTCAAATTCTGATTGTAGCGCTGGCTTGTAGGATCATGTTGAACATGTCACCCTGAATCTTCAGCTTTCTTCTCTGTATCTGGCTTATATGTCCCATGGGTATGGAGGGGGAATTCCCTGAAGGCTGCATGACAGCAGCTACAGATAAAACCCACGCAGTTTCCATTCACAATATAGGCACAGGGGAAAGTGAAAGTTAAGATTCAGGATCTCCATAAAAGTCTCTCAGAAGGTTTCATTGTTTTGTACCTCTTAGTGCAAGTAAATAAATGCACAGGCAGATGCTGTGTCCTGGGACGCCAAGGATGCCACCACTGTAACGAATAAAATAAATTTACACACTGATCTGAGGAGCCTTCAAGCTCCCACACGCTTGACTGGACGGCGGTGGGGTCTCAGACAGGACATAGCTGGACATCCCCCAGTCACATGTCCCTCCACTTCTTCCTTCACCATCTTTGAGGTTCATGCCAGGGATCTGCGATGCAGGCTCCATGGAGATATCCCACAGTGGTCTTGAGGGGTGGGGGTGTCTTGAAGTTCTTTGTAAAACTGGCAGATTTACAGCTTGGATCCGGGGACACACCTGCTGCCGTTCCTTTGCTTTTACTCAGCACATCTGCTGATCTCCTGTGTCTCTTATGCAATCCACTCACAGATGTCCCATGTTTCTGGGGTCAGTCTGTATCTGGTTGCACAGGCCCAGGAAATCCAATGTCTCCTGTCTACTCCAAGCTGGAGTGTGCGGTCAGTTGGCCAGTTGCACACAGCAATGGGGAGCTGGTAGGTGTGCTCGGCTAGCTGGAATCAGGAAAAGGCATTCCAAAAACTTGCAGGCCTTTAATGGGAAGGGAGAATTCTTGTGTCTCTGACCCATGGGCAGTGGAGTTCACACTGTGACCAGAGTGACCAGTATCAGGTATTGTGGGACAGCTGCTGGAGGCCAGTTCTATTCAACATCTTCATTAATGATCTTGATGATGGAATAGACTGTGTGCTTAGTAAGTTCGTGGATGACACGAAGTTGGGGGGAATGGTAGATACTCTGGAGGGCAGGGACAGGATCAAGGGAGACTTGGACAAATTGGAACACTGGGCCGAAAGAAACCTCATGAGGCTCAACAAAGACAAGTGCAAAGTCCTGCACTTAGGACGAAAAAATCCCATGCACTGCTACAGGCTGGGGACCGATCGGCTAAGTAGCAGCGCTGTAGAAAAGGACCTGGGGGTTATGGTGGACGGGAAGATGAATATGAGCCAACAGTGTGCCCTTGTTGCCAAAAAGGCCAATGGCATATTAGGCTGCATCAGTAGGAGTATTGCCAGCAGATCGAGGGATGTGATAATTCCCCTCTATTCGACACTGGTCAGGCCGCATCTGGAATACGGTGTCCAGTTTTGGGCTCCCCACTACAGAAAGGATGTGGACAAATTAGAAAGAGTTCAGCGGAGGGCAACAAAACTGATTAGGGGGCTGGGGCACATGACTTATGAGGAGAGACTGAAGGAACTAGGCTTATTTAGTCTGCAGAAGAGAAGACTGGGGGGAGATTTGATAGCAACCTTCAACTCCTTGAAGGGGTGCTCCAAAGAAGAGGGAGCTAGGCTGTTCTCGGTAGTAACAGAGGACAGAACAAGGAGCAATGGTTTCAAATTACAGCTGGGGAGGTCAAGGTTGGATATTAGGAAAAACTTTCTCACTAGGAGGGTGGTGAAGCATTGGAATGGGTTACCTAGGGAGGTGGTAGAATCTCCATCTTTGGAGATTTTTAAGGCCTGGTTAGTCAAAACCCTGGCTGGGATGATTTAGTGGGAGTGGTCCTGCTCTTTAGCAGGGGGTTGGACTAGATCATCTCGTGAGGTCCCTTCCATCCCTATGATTCTATGACTCTTGGGGTCAACATAAGTAATGCAGTGTCTACACTCGCACCGTCTTGACCTCAGAACATTGGCCATGGCTCAGTGCCGCCTGGGGCTGGCGTTCCGAATTGCCGTAGCAGGGCTCTGACGTTGGTGCCTTTGCCTCCCACAACTAGGTTGACTCTGGGGGATTTGTGGCCAGCTCACTTCATAGCATAGCCCTGGCCTAAGTCTGCAGCAGGAGTCGCTGGTGCCGGAGTCCTGGAGGAGTATTTGAGAATGACTGCTGGCTACATTCAGCCTGTGATGCGATTCTTGGCAAACGTGCTGTGGGTAGCACAGCTGTCTTAGGAGGGGCTTTAATGGATTTTCTGAAGAGCTGCACGTGACAGAGGCCACTCGGCTCACTGCTGCTTTACCCTCTTTGGGAAGTAGCCCCGAGCAGCATGGCTGATTTTTCAAACCCCACTCCTGCTCTGTGTGCTGAAAGCTGTGCATAGTGCCTTGGCCTGGAAAAAGTCCTGCAAAGTCTGCTGCCAGAAGTGGCCCAAACTATTTCTCAGATGAAATGCAGATAGAGCCAGGCAAGGGGTGAATTGCAGTACCATAGCTCTGTATTTCTTGATTTTCAGAGGCTTGTTTACTGCCCACTCTCCCCATTATGGAGGGTCACTAGGCCCCACTAGGCCACCTGAAGTTTGTGTTAAGTTTCAGGGCATTTAATAAACAAAGCCTCCAAACAGCTTCCACATCCTGTAGTGCTGTGGGCCACCTGTATCTCCATGCGAATTCTGATCCCCTCTGTGTCTGTGTTACAGGCGTCTGTGTATCTTGAAAGGAATCTACCCTCATGAGCCCAAACACAAGAAAAAGGTGAACAAAGGTTCTACTGCCGCCCGGACCTTCTATCTCCTCAAAGACATCAAATTCCTCCTTCATGAGCCCATCGTCAACAAGTTCCGGGAATATAAGGTAGCCCCGTTAGCTCTGTCCCATTTGAAAGAGACGTTCCCCTGCCACCACTCTCCATGCAGGCCCTGGAGCTCCTGGCTTCCTTGCCTGGGCTGCTGTCCCGCTCTTGTTCACTTGTGCATGTTCCTAACCTGCTAGGGGTCATGAGGCTGCTTTCCAGCTCGGCACACTGGGCTTTGGAAATCCCAGGAGAGGTGGCAGGCACCGGCTGCTGGGGATGGCTCGTAGGGTGGTGGCCAGGTTGAGCGGGAAGCCGCTGATCTGAAGCCTGCCTGGGCATCTGTCATTGCTGGTGCAGAAGGTCTAGGGTACTGTAGATCCAGCTGTGCTTGTTAACCTGCGTCAGGACCTGTGCAGGGGGTTTTAGGTCCATGTGAAGAGGTGTGTCCCGATTGGTGGGGCACTTGAGAACAAGAATGTCTGTCTCTGAATGCTAACAGATGTTAAAAGTGCCACAAGACTCTGTTGTCTTTCTACAATAGACTAACACGGCTACCCCTTTGGAATTTGTCTCTGAATGGGTGGAGATGCCTGGCCTGTTACTCTGAGCAGAAGGGCAGGGCAGCATGATCCACTGAAGAGAGCAGTGGATGTGCGGGCCAGGACTCCTGGGTTCTTTCCCCAGCTTTGCTACTAACTTTCTGGGGGAACTTACTAAGGGGACCTGTCTCCTCTGCCTCCGTGTAACACGCTGGTGTGCCGGGAGATGGGCAGGAGCAGGTTTTGAGGTCTGTTGGATGTGTTAATCTGCTGCTGGTGACCTGCAGTGTGATTGGTGCCGGAAGTGGTCACATGATCACATTCTCCGTCTCATCCCTCCACTGAATTTCCCTTGCCTGTGGCTCATGACCTCTGTCTCTGCTGCAGGTGTTTGTCCGGAAGCTCCGGAAAGCGTACGGGAAAAGCGAGTGGAACACTGTGGAGCGGCTGAAAGATAACAAACCTGGTTACAAGCTTGACCACATCATCAAAGAGAGGTGAGGCAGCTGGGCGCTGATGGGGCTGGGTGTCGCAGCCCCTTGTTGTCTGGCACAGCAGCTCGCAACCTTTCTTCATTTGCGGACACCTAAAACATTTCACACAGGGAGGTGAATCCCTTTGGAAATCTTAGACACAGCCTGTGGCCCCCAGGAGTCCAGGCTTACAGGCAAGGTAACCAAAGAGTCTGACTGGGGTGTGGGGTCTTTATTCTGGTTAGTGAGAATCCATCAGAGCAAGAAGCTGAACCGTGGGGTGTCGCCCCACAGCGGGAGGGCTTGTAGTTGAGATATGCCAGGGCTTGATCTCAGACAGCCTCTTTCACACATCCAGTCCCCCGATGGCAGCTCCTGTAACTGGCGTGTTCCAAGATGCTCCTGTGAGCTGCATGCGTGCTTTTGACGTGTTTATAAACCGTGGCTTGTGAACTGAAGAGACAGAGGGGCTCGCGTGTGGCGGCAGAGCGGGTTGAGCGTGCGCAGTTGCAGGAAAAGTTCCATGCCTGCTGCGGGTTGAGTGATCTGTAGCAGGATGTGATGGGCTCCCCTTCATGTCTGTGTCAAAGATGATGCTCAGAGCCAGTTCTAGAGGTGCAGGAATCATGGAGGTGATCTGCCCTGCCCTCCTGGTGACTGCAGACTTGATCTGTGTTCCAGTTGTGCCTGAAGGTTTCATCTGAAGTCTGGGCCCTGCTGTGCTAGGCACTGTAGAAACGCATAGCAAGAGACGGTTCCTGCCCTAGAGAGCTGACAGTCTGCATAGAGAAGACAGTGGGTGGGAGGGGAAACGTACGTGGGGGAAGCTGTATGGCAGAGCCAGGATTAGAACTGGGTCTCCTGACCCAGATTGGTGCGCTAGTTCTAAAATCATGCTGCATCCTGTTTATTTTGGTTGGGCTTTCCTGCAGGGCTTGTTCTGTCTGTGCAAAGCGCCATGTCGCCTGAGACGCTATGGGTCTGATTTACAAAGGGAATTAGGCACTGAACAACGGCACCTACTTTTGAAAATTGCGCCAGGTGCCTAAACACCTTTGTGAATCTGTCTGTCTGCTCCTGTTCCTTATAAAGGTACGGCCTCGGGTTCTAACCAGGTCACAGGAACACCTTTACCAACAAGTGTCCGGTGGCACCTTAAAGACTTACAAATTTCTTCTGGCATAAGCTTTTGTGGGCTGCATCCCACTTCATCAGCTGCAGTAACACTTTGTAGCAATGCAGACCAGCTGGGCACTGTGGAGTCTGCAGTAGGTGGGTGGTACCATAAATGGACCTAAAGGAGAGTGGGTGTTCCCACATGAATGCCAGTGGCGGGGGTAAATGAAATGCACACGATACAAAGAAACGTCAGAAAGTCACACGTGGGTGAGTAGTTTGGGAGGGAACATGTTTTATTTTCATGCTAGTGAGCTTCCCAGGCTGTCTCCATCTCATTCCTCGCCATCTTATTTCCCTTTTGCCACAAGTATAGATGTGGGGAGAGAAGAGGGCCGCTAACTGCCCAAACGGCTCGGGAGTGGGTGTGGACTCCTTGATTCCCCCAGTAGAGGGAGCTGTGTCTGCGCAGATCTCCGGTTTCGCTGGCATGTGGTGCCGGCTCAGGGATGAGGACACATGTTCTCTGGAGCTGGTGTGAGTTGGTCCCTGCTCAAACTTGGCTCACACGGGCTGCCCAGCCGCTCTTGGAAGGTCCTGGTTTTTGGCCACTCTGGGGTGGGTGTGAGTGCCGCCTTGTTGGCCGAGTGGGAAGATGTGGCTATTCACAGCTCACTGAATTTCTCTCCTGTGGCGGTTGCAGGTACCCGACCTTCATTGATGCCCTGCGGGACCTGGACGACGCCCTATCCATGTGTTTCCTCTTCAGCACCTTCCCTCGCACAGGCAAGTGCCACGTGCAGACCATCCAGCTGTGCCGCCGCCTCACCGTGGAGTTCCTCAACTACGTCATCGCCTCCCGCTCCCTGCGCAAGGTGAGTCCCCCGCTGGCACCGGGGAGAGGCATCGCTCCGGGATGTACCCAGCGAGAGGCGCCCTGGGGGCAATTGGGCTCAGAGGCATAGCTGAGCGACGCTTTCAGTTCCAGAGCATCTAGTCGCCCACCAACGCTTGCACTAAGAGATCCCTGGAGAAAGCGGGGGCAGGAATCTTCTGCAGCAGGGCCATGCTGTGCTCAGGAAACATTCGCTCCCCAGGTAGCGGGGGTTAACGGGTGTCAGACTGGGTGGGAGCCCAGTACAGAGGGGAGTGGAGGGGAGCTGAATGTGTGGGAGATGCCAGGCTGTCTCCTCTGCTGCGAGCGGCCGTGCCCCCTGCCCCTTTCTCTAGCTCCTCTCCTTTTGCTCTCCCGCCAGGTGTTCCTGTCTATCAAAGGGATCTATTACCAGGCCGAGGTGCTGGGACAGCCCATCACCTGGATCGCGCCGTACGCCTTTGCCCATGATGTGAGTATCCCTCTGTCTGCTGCTCCATCCCCCAACCGCCCAAAGGCCTGGCGCTGCGATGGGGGGGCAGTCCTGGCTCTAGTAACCCACCATCAATATTGAGGGGAGTCCAGGGAGTGGGCAGGGTGTCTCCTTGAAGCTGCTGCCTCTGGGCAGGCATTGCAGCATGCTGCTTGGGACTCTGTGTATCGGGAGCCTGCAGCGCAGGGAAGCTGCCTCTGGGTCCAAGTCTCTATCTCACATGTGGGGTAGTCAGCAACCCCATGGGTGGCTATATCTGCCCACCAGCTCATTGTTCTCCTCCTGGGCTGGAAATAATTAACTTTAATGAAGTTCAGAGGAGTAATTAAAGATTAACTGTGAGTGGGGGAAGGCGCTCCCAGGCAGCCCTGCTTGTTTGGGGAGCAGGGGCGGTGTCTCAGCCCTCATCCTACGGGGCAGGTGTTTCTCATTCGCAGCTAATTGTCTCAGCATGGCCCATGGGGCTGGGGGAAGCCTTCGCTGCTGGAGCCGGGACTTGAAGAGCAGCAGTGGTATCTGGGCTCTGGGAGGGGAGATGGTATTTGGTGCAAACACGGCTGCCTGCGGGTTCCCCTTTGATCTGAAGGCTGTAAGGCGCCACATTCCACAGTCTTCCACAGTGCGGGTTAGACACTGCACGATGCCGTGGTGTGCAGTGAACAGCACAGGGTTCTGCAGTGACGAGGGTGTGATCACGCCGTTGCAGAGTTGTGATGCATGTTCCCAAGAGGGCAGAGTCCAGGCTGAATGGCCCTTGCCATTCCCCGACTTGTCAGCGTTTCACTTTGCCACCGTGCATCTGTCTCCATCTTCGTTATCTGGCCCCCCCTTACTGTGATCCCTGAGCCCCTCAGTCCCAGGAGGGTGGGCAGAGCTCTTATCCCCATTGTACAGGTGGGAATGGTGGCCCAGAGACCGTGACTGGCCCTCAGTCGCACAAGATATTGGTTGCAGGACAGGAATTGAACTCGGGTCTTTTACACACCAGGCTAGCCGTTGGGCCGTCCCTCTGGTTTGGTTCTCGTTACACATGCAGGGATGTAAGCTGGGACCTTCTAGTCTGCCCTGCTATATGACGCAGGCCCGAGAATTTCACCCCATGATTCCTGCATCGGGCCCAGAACTTCTGGCCGAGTCAGAATGTCTCCACTGAAGAGGCCGCTCTCCTCCTCTGACAGCTCTTGTCAGCCTTGATTTCCAGTTCCCACTGCCCTAGGAAAGTGTCTCTCTCTACCTGGGGCCCCTCTTGCAGCCGCCTTGTCTCTGCTGGGTTATTCATTTACCTGGCTGCCATCCCTTGGCCTGGGTCTGTATCGTGCCCTCCGGCTGACTGGAAATCAGGGACCTTTGCTCATCTTCAAGATGCCCTGGGGCCTCTCAGGAGATTGAGCGGACCCCAGCAAAGGGGCAGCACACAGTCCTGGAGACAGGCCTTCCTTCTGTCATTTGCTTTCTCTTGGTGACCTCCCAGAGGGTCCCCACGTGTTACTGATCTGTGCCATAGGCATAGGAGTCCTGCCTGAGGGCTGCTTGCTTAAGATCAGCCTCCTCTTCTCTCTCGGCTGGGGCTCATCTGGGGACCCTCTCTCTGTCTTTGTCGCTTGATTTTTTTAAAATTTTTTGCGGAGTTGCTGGAAAGTTGCCCTCATTCCTTGGCTGGTCTCCGGGGTTCCCAGAGCAGCGTGTGGGTGACGTGCAGGAGACGCATTATGCTGCTAAGACGTCACGCCCTGCCCTGCTGGGGGGGCACTCTGCAGGCTCCCTCTCATGCACCCTGGCGGACCTTTTCCCAAGGTCGTTACTTCCCTGCAGTGCCTGCTGAGAGCTATTTGCTTTCTTAATGAGCAGCTGGGAAATGGCTGGCCGGGGGCATGGCCGTAGCTCCTGTGAGCAGGACACAGGTAATTGTGCGAGACGGATGGGCTGAGAGGGCCGTGCCTGTACTGCAGAGTCAATGAGTTTCTTTCTGCCGTTGCCTGGAGATTGCTCTTCCTGACTCATTGCATCTGGGGCTGCTTCTACCGTAGAAAGCTGGAATGCGCCTTGTCCCCAGGTGAGGGGGGAGTATAGAGCAGAGCCAGGCTCTCTCCAAGGGCTGGGTGTGGGGAGAAGGAGTAAAGTGTCATTATCCCCATTGTTCCCATGGGGAAACTGAGGGACAGAGAAAGGCAGTGACTTTCCCAGCCCAAGATCGTGCAGTGAGTCAGAGTTGCAAAGAGAACCCAGGTGTCCTGCAGCCTCCCCTTTAGAGAGCTGATCTCTCCTCCCCCCCCATCCCAAGCTGCTAGGGTAAGAATGGACCTTGCCTGGGCCCCTCTCTCGTGTGTAGGGGTCTGGGGACTGCTGCCCCAGCTGACCTCCCCCTGTCTCTTCCAGCACCCGACTGACGTGGATTACAGGGTCATGGCGAC
Organism: Pelusios castaneus; assembly: GCA_007922175.1. Classification (NCBI taxonomy): domain Eukaryota; kingdom Metazoa; phylum Chordata; order Testudines; family Pelomedusidae; genus Pelusios; species Pelusios castaneus. The sequence continues at coordinate 6,092,022 of ML685811.1, forward strand.
CTTCACAGAGTTCTACACCACGCTGTTGGGCTTCGTCAACTTCCGCCTCTACCAGTCCCTCAACCTGCACTACCCACCCAAGGTAAGGGCCGGGCCCTGCCTTGCCAGGCTGGGACCCAGGGGAGAGCCGGCTCTTGCAGCAGGCCCTGGGGGCCGGCATGTGAGCCAGGCTCTCCTCCTTGCCTGGCTCCTTGGTCCATGGAGGCAGCAGCGACTCCTGTGTGTTCGCATCCTGCTGGAAGGGAGGGACCGGCCGGTGCGGCCAGGAAAAGGAGCAGCAGTATCGTGCCTTACTCTGGCCCCACCTTCGCCCTTCTCCCCTCTGCAGATTGAAGGCCAGGCCGAGGCACAGCTGAAGCCGGAGGAGGGGGAGGCATATGCCATGGACTCGGAGAGCTACATGGAGGTGAGGGGCCCACTGCCATGTGACACCCTGGAGCCGGTTAATGGGCCCTGCACCAGAGCCCTGCCGCACAGCTGGAACGCTCCCGAGCCACTCTGGTTCCCCAGCTGGCGCAGAGCCTGCTGTTCTTGGCCGCCCTGGCTGGCAGGATCCCCTCTCCCTGATGCATGCTGGGTAATTTAGCAAGCGCTGACATTTGTCGCTGTGCCAGCAAAAAGGGACTTGCCCTCTGAGGCCAGGACCAGAGAGGAGCCTCTTGCCATTCCTTGGTGCCAGGCAACAGATCAGGTGCATTTTGGGTCTTCCTTTGGGTGTTGGCTGCTGCTGCAGGTGGGATGGGAAAGGTTGGAAATCCTGCCTGGCACCTGGATCCTCTGCTATTCCCGGGTCCTGCCCTGGGATCTTCACCCGTCTGAGTCGCCATGCGTGACGGGTTGGTGGTCTGTCTTGCTCCAGAAGCTGTCAGCCCTGAGTTCCAGCCTGGCCCGGGTGGTAGCGTCGAGCCAAGAGGACGAAGTGCAAGTGGATGAGTTTCCTGTGGACGGGGTAAGAGCTGAGCCGGTTGGATTTATCTTTGTACTCCTCAGAAGGTGGGGAGGGCGGGGACTCCCTGCTGTCTGGTGTCTAGGATTCATGTGTGGGAGGGGGAGGTCATGGCAGAGGGGGCTCTCACAGCATTTTGCTCCGCCAGGAGAGTGCAGAGCAGGAGGAGGTGAGGAAGACGGAGCAAGAGGCCCTGGAGACACAGAAGAAGCTGTTTGAGGGGCTGCGGTTCTTCCTGAACAGAGAGGTGCCTCGGGAGCCCTTGGCCTTCATCATCCGGTATGGCCGGATCAGGTTCTCCCTCGCAAAGGGCGAGCCTTGGAAAGGGAGGGGAAGCTAGTGATGCAGACCAGATGCTCCTAGCCTGACTAAACTGGGTGGGTGCAAATCCAGGAGTCAATGGGGAGCAGGGCAAACTTACTGATGGAAGCCTGTGAGCCCCCCAGGGACCCTCCAGCCTTGAGTGCAGCATTAACCCAGGTGTGATGTTCCGGGGAACCAGCAGCCCTGGAGCCCACTTGTGGCTGTGAGAAGGGTGCTGTGCGCCAGATGCCCAGGGCTGTTTCCCTTGCACCCCTGTAACAAGGTGGTGGGAGGGGAACTTTCTTGCTTCCCTTGGGAATCCAGGTTCTCCGGTCTAAGCCTTGAGGGAAGTCAGTGTGTCCCTACAAGGCCCCTGTGTCCCACCTTGGAATGTGTTCTCTGCTTCTCGACTGGTGAACCATAGGATTGGAAGGAATCTCACCGGGTCCTCTAGTCCTGACCCATGCTCTTGGAGCAGGACAAAGCATCATCTAGACCCTCCCTGCCAGGTGTTTGTCTAACTGCTCTTAAAAACCTCCACTGATGGAGATTGCCAGGGGTTGTCGAATTTATTCCAGTGCGTAACCACCCTGACAGTGAGGAAATTTTTCCTAATGTCCAACCGAAATTGCCGCTGCAGCAATTTAAGCCCATTGTTTCTTGTCCTGTCCTTAGAGGTAAATGAGAACAGTTTTTCTCCCTTTGTGTACTTGAGAACTGTTATGTCCCGCTCCAGTCTTCTCCTCTCAGGACTAAACAATCCCAGCGTTCTCAGCCTTCCCTCATAGGTCATGTTTTCTAATCCTTTTTAATCATTTCTGTTGCTCTTCTCTGGACTGTCTCCAATTTGTCCATATCTTTCCTGAAATGTGACACTCAGAATGGACACAGTAGTCCAGCTGAGCCCTAATCAGCGTGGAGTACAGCAGAAGAACAACTTCTTGTATCCTGCTTACAACTCTCCAGCTAATATATCCCAAAACAGCATGACACCGTTGACTCTCATTCACCTTGTGATCTACTGCGACGCCCAGATCCCTTTCCAGTTCTCCTTCCTCAGCTCTCATTCCCCATCTTGTGTGTGTGCAGTTGATTTTTCCTTCCTAAACATAGAACTTGGATTTCTCCTGATTGAATGTTATCCTGTTTGAGACCATTTCTCCAGTTAGTCCAGATCATTTGGAATTTTAATTCCATCCTCCAAAGCACTCGCAGCCCTTCCCAGCTCAGTATCATCCACAAATTTATACGTGTGCGCTGTGCCATTACCGAAATCACTGAGGATATTGAACAGAATCCCTGTGGGACCTGACTCAGTGTCCCCTTCTGGTTTGACAGTGAGCTTCTGATAACTGCCTTCTGGGAATGATTTTCCCACCAGTTACACACCCACCTTATAATAGCTCAAGATAGGTTGTATTTCTCTAGTTTGTTCATGAGATGGTCGTGCAAGATGGTATCAAAAGCTGTACTAAATTCAAGATCTAACACATGCATTGCTTCCCCTTTATCCACAAGGCTTGTTACCCTGTCAGAGTAAATGATCAGGCTGGCTTGATGTGATTTGTTCTTGACAAATCCATGCTGGTTTATCACCCTGTCATCTCCGTGTTTGTGAACCGATTGCCCAGTTGTTTGCTCCATCGTCTTTCTGGGTAGTGAAATTAAGATGACTGATCTAATTCCCCAGGTTGTCCTTATTCCCCTTTGTATAGATGGGCACTATATTTCCCCTTTCCAGTCCCCTGGAATCTCTTCCATCACTTTTCGAAGACACTTACTAGTGGCTCAGCTCTCCCCTCTCAGCACCTTGTCATTCTGGGGTGGGCTCTGGGGATTTGAAGACATGGGCTGGTCACTCCCCACCCAGCATGTTTCTCACTGGGCAGGTGCTTCGGGGGCGAAGTGTCTTGGGACAAGTCTGTGTGTATCGGCGCCACCTACGACGTGACGGACCTGACCATCACCCACCAGATTGTCGACCGGCCCAGCCTGGCGAAGCAGGTGATCGGCAGGTGAGCTCTGCACCAGCTTCTCCCCATCTCACTTGCCTGAATGAGATCTGGTCCTCTGCACAAGCAGCCAGGAGATGCCATTGGCTGTCCAGCACTGGAGCCATCCGGCATCCCGTCTAGCCCTGCTCTTTGCCTTCAGCGTCTCTGGCTTGGAATGTGAAAGTGGCCCCACTCCACATTCTGGAAACCCTGCAAGGGGAGGGGGGTGTGTCTGTTGTTCTCCCCCATGCACCTCCTCCTGGCTCTCCCCTCCACCCCTTTTGCTGTCTGACTCCAGCCCTCTCCCCACCTTCCTTGCAGGTATTACCTCCAGCCGCAGTGGGTGTTTGACTCTGTCAATGCCAAGATGTGCCTCCCGGTGGCTGATTATTTCCCCGGCATGCTGCTGCCCCCACACCTCTCGCCCTTCGTTTCGGAGAAGGATGGGGACTACATCCCGCCTGAGAAGCTGAAACTGCTGGCCCTGCAGAGGGGCGAGAACCCAGGTGATGAGGGAGCGCAAGTCCCTAGGATCCAAACGGGAGTCAGTCTGGCCAGTTTTCTCTCCCTGGGCTTCCTTCACCCTCCCATTGGGTGTCGTTTCTTCCCTGTTCCAGGTTCCCTACAGCTCCTTTAGGAGCAGAGACTGGGAAACATGCGCACAGGCTCCATGCCGGGGTGGTTCTAACAAGAGCAGGAAGGAGTCAGACCCCACATAGTCTGTCCAGGAGGGTAACTCTAGTCCCTTGCCTTCTACAGGAGAAGAGAGCGAAGAAGAGGAGGAGGAGGATGGCAATGACGATGATGAGGAGGATGATGAAGGCTCAGAAGGAGAAGACTCTGAAAAGGAAGATGAAGGGAAACTGAGGAAGCTGGAAGAGCAGCGGTCTCAGGGAAAGGTACTGCGGCTAGCTATGGAGCCAGTGTGTCCTGCAGGGGACGGTGCCAGCGTGGTGCGGCTCTGGGCACTGTCTGCACCTCCCTGCCCTCCTTTGGCAGCACCTGCTGGAGTGCACGTTGCTGAATGATTCTGTTCTTACTCCCCCTGGGCTAAAATCTTACCTGCGTGGGCTGCACAGACAGTGGCCCTTTCTGAGTGAGCGGGGGCTGCCAAGGACTGTAGGCTTAGGGGGTTAAAATAAATCAATCCATCCCCTCTTTAATCTTTGCTGGGGCTCCTGCGGAACGGGCTGGGGCCTGGGCCTGGCTGGTGTTCATCCAGACCTTGCACCCAGCCCCGTCTCTGCCAGCCGTGCTGGGATCTGCGTAGTGAGCATGGATGTTGCTGGCCTCTCGGGTTTGATGGCGAGACGCTGCGTGTACCGGGAGAGGCTGGGGAACTCTCTGCCAGTCCACAGAGGACAGGAGCGGGTGCAGGCCCAGCTAAGGGAGTGCGGCCATGTGCCCTGTTCCCCATGACTCTCTCTGCCCTTAAATAAGTTTCTGCGTTGATTACTGTGTAGCTCAGAGCATGTCCAGGAGGGAGCCTGGAGCCCATGGCCTTTTTGCGTGGGCATTCTCTGCCATGTGGTTAATGTGTTGCGTCAGGCCGGCTCTCTGTCTTAACTCCAGGCAGTTCTCTCACTGCAGCACACTTGGCGGTTGGAGCCCTTCAGGATAGGGCCCGCCAGCCTGTCTGCTGTGGAATGGGTCTGCAGGGCTGGGGGGGAAGATTAATGCAGTGGATGTGGCTGGGGGGCTTCTGAAGTCACTGGCGCTCTTCTGCCCTCCCCAGAAGCTGCCGGTGAAGGTGTCGGCTGGCACGGTGCGGCTGGAGGACAAGCAGCGAATAGCCCAGGAGGAGAAGAACGAGGAGAAGCGTCTCGCCATCATGATGATGAAGAAGAGGGAGAAATACCTGTACCAGAAAATCATGTTCGGCAAGAAGCGCAAAGTCCGAGAGGTACCGAGGCCAGTGCTGCCTGCCCAGCGCAGGGCATGAGAGCCGGGTTCTAGCCTTAGCGCTCAGCCAGCTCCAACCATCACCTTTACCGAGCCAGGTGCAGCTGGCTGGGGATGAGACAGCGCTGGGAGAGAGCGGGAGAACTAGATCAGAAAATACCCAGTAATGCAGAGCAGTGGCCAGTGCCCGGCTGGGAGGTAGGTGGGCATCATCCCTGCTAAACACATGGGGAAACTGAGGCACAAGCAGCGACGTGCTCAGCGTCCCAGATAGGGCTGGAGCCTGCGTGGTGACATGAACAGAGTCGCTGGTGCCCAGCCTTATGCTCACTCCACTAAGCCAGGCTGCCGCTCTGGTGTATGCAAGCCAGATACGCCCCGGGGGCTGGGGATCGTGGGCTCAGATGTCAGGGCCTGCATTTCATAGAAGGGGGAGGGGTTCTTTGTGTTGCACCTCCCGTGGCCTCCGTGGTTCTGTCCCTGGCATCATTCTGGGCTGTCCCCAGAGCCTGTGTCCGTGGCAGTGACGTGTGCCGTGAGTCAGCGTCCTCCCCCTCAGACTAGAGCTGGCGAGTGGCTTAGCTACCTGCCCGACCTGCAGTAGCAGACCCAGAGCGTGGGCCTGGCCAGGAGGCTAAGATTGGGGTCTGAGCTCCTCCAGCGTAGGAGAGGTTTTCAGTCCAGCACTGGGAGAGGTTGAGGGAGGAGCTGTCGGTGGTGGTTGGGGATTAATCTTGGAGGTTTCTTCCCCCTGTAGGCGACCAAACTCACTGAGAAGAGAAAAGCTCATGATGCCGCCATGAAATCCGAAAAGAAGAAAACCAAGAAGGCGCGACGGGCATGATGGGGCTCTCGGACTGTGCCCTCCTCTAGGATTGCAGCTGCCCCTTGGCCCAGGGCCCCGCTTTCTGGGCTGCACCTCGTGCCTCCTCCAGGACAGGCCACACCAAATGGAAGCACTCGCCAGCTGGACGGACGTGGCCTTCTGCTCCATAGGTGCTCTGGAGCCTACATCCAATTACAGCGTGTTCCCGCTAGTTGAAAACAAACCAGCACATCTCCCCATCCTCCCGGATCCCATCCACGGCTCCCCACAACGAGGCTCCAGGTGTGGGCCTTGTCTGCTTCACTCCTGCTGCTGGTGGCAGGCCCTGAGCGGGGAAATGTCCTTTCTGAAGGGTGTGGGTGTCTCTCCCTTGCCCCATGGTCTGGGGGAAGGGAAAAGGCTCAAAGGTCACGGTCTGGGAGGGGGCAGTGGGTTCCCCCACCCCACCAGGTCTCTTGCCCAGCTGATCCTTGTCGTAGGCAGATGAGAGGAGCGAACAGGAGCCAAACCCACTCCTTTGCTGCACCAGGTCAACCGGCTGCAGCCCAAAGTTGACCAGAGAAGCCGAATCTCCTGGCCAGTGCCAGCAGCACTCAGTGGGTCGGGGGGAGGGGAGTGTGGGCCCCAGCAGGGGACCATCTCGGGGCTCTTGGGTAGTCAGAGCTAACGGCGGGCGCTGAACTGGCCTGGGCCGGCAGCGGGGCTCTGCCACCAGATGCTGCTCTCAGAGGAGGGGCCCCTTGCTGGTTGTTTTGGAAGCTGGGGTTCTGCATGATCCCCTGCAGCCAGCCCAGGCAGGCTCTGGGACCCCCCTCACCCCCCCAGCTGGGAAGGTTGCCCCGAATCCTGGCCCCAAGCTCCTCTTCCCTCAGAGGCTGAGTCCTGTAAATGGCTTCTGATTTTACTATGCTTTATTAAAGTGAACTTTCACAGCTGACTCCCGTGTGCTCTGTCCCCTCCGGGGAGCCGCACTGGCTGTTTCCTGGGGGACAGTCGCTGCCTCCCTCCCCCAGGGCTCTGCACCAGAGCCCCCAGCTTCCCCTCCAGCTGTGGGCTAATTCTGTGCGAAGGGAAAGGGCCGCCCTTCAGACCCAGTCCAGGGCGCCCTGGGCCAAGGCCGGAAGCACCCTGGCTGTGGGGTCCTGTTGGGGGGCTGTAGCTGGATGGGTCACTACAGGGGGGGAGATCTGGCACCATTGTGAACAGGCCTGAGTTATTTGGGTCGCACTCCTCCCATTGGCCACCACAGCAGCCCTCAGCCTCATGCCAAGCAGAGCGCCTGGCTGTGATCCGATCCCCTTTCCCCAAGCCCTAGGGCTCTGCTGAGTGGGCTGAGGGATTGTGTGCCCAGGTCTCCCTGGCTGGGAGGCGGAGGGTGAATGCGAGTGTGCTGGGGGCTGGAGGGGGGCTGGTCCTGTGCTGCACTCTAACCTCACTGCTTGTACATAAGACCCTCCCCTGCTAAGGGGGTGAGTTTGGGGTTGAGGGAGGAAGGTGAGTGCCCGTTGGAGCCTGGTCAAAACCAGTGGTGAGGGGCAGCAACAGCTTTAAGGTCTTATAGGTCCCATTTCCCTTAGTCATAGAGCATCTTATGTTTCTTCTCCCCACCCCCCTGTGAGGTAGGGCTGGGCTGGGCTGTTGTCCCTGTTTTACAGATGGAGAGCTGATGGGTAGTGTGGGACTGGCCCATATCTCTGGGAGAGCCTGGCACTGTGGAGAATTCAACGAGGGTCTTTGCAATGCCAGATGGACGCTCTAAAAACAGGGCCACCCTTCACTCCAGCCCGCAAGTCCAGCCTCAGGCTTGCTCAAGTTCTGAAGCAGGAACATATCCCTGAAACAAACCACGCTGCCAACTTTGCCCTCATATCTACACTGAAGACACCATCACAGGACCTAATCAAGCCACCTACTCCATCAAGGGCTCATATATCTGCTCATCCACCAGTGTGATTTATGCCATCATGTGTCGGAAATGCCCCACTGCCTTAGATATTGGACAAACAGATGCTCTTCCCTCTCTGTTAGGTGGATCCCATCTCTTCCTAGCAGTCCTTCCTGGACAAGATCCCCTGGTTGAAGAATCCAGAGCCCTCTCTGTAACACTACCTGCATACCAATTCAACGGTCCCTAGCAGGGCCTTTCCTTCACCAGGAAGATGGCTGAGAACACCACATGCTCTTCACACTCCTTTATCCTTCTTCCCAGAGCCACGTAGTCTGCAGTGATCCACTCGAGGCCATTCTTGGCAGCGTGTTGCCCACAGGGGGAAGTAAGAAGGGATTGCAGTAGGAGGGCTTGATAAATCTCAACAGGCTCCATCACATTGTGAATTCTAGCTTCAGACAAGCAGCACGCTTCTTAGGAGGCAGTCCCCAACCACCACCACCCATCTCTTCCTCTTGGGAGTGGGACTCTACATCCCTAGGGCAATTCCTCCCATGCCTTCCAGTCGATGGGGTCTCCTGATCCCTTCCCTCAGATGAATCTTCCAAACCATTCTCCTGTGCAGAGATCCTGAAAATGATTGCTTAACTCCATCTGCCTTGGGGGTATATGAGTTCTCCTCTTTCTTTTTCTGACCGTCACATGCTGCCAATTTTCTTTCCATTTTTCAGTTTCCCCTGCACTGCCTCCTCCCCATGCTGTATCAAATTATGACTCCTATCCAGAAAGGATTCACTTTTCTCTGATGCAAAATGCTAGTTGGCTCTCTAGCCCTTCAGCCTTTTCTTCCAGTATGGAGACTGCTTGGACTTAAAAGCAACTTCATCTGCATCATCCTCTGGAAGAAAGACAAACATGACACATCCTGTACAGGTCGCAACAGCTGATCGCTCACTTTCCATATTATCTTTCCTCTAAGAGCCTCTTCAGATGATGTATTTACTGCTCAGTGAAGCTGGAAGGCTCCCCCCCAAGGCAAACTCTGTGTTTGTGAACAAAGGAGAAGCAGAGGCATGCGCTTTCCATTAGACTTGCAGGTTCCACGTATCCACCAGCTGGGAGCTGAGCCATTTGGCGTTTAGGGGGGAAAGTTTATAAATGTGGTAGCTGGAGACAGCTCTGTGGACTTGGTGTGGATTGGCACAGGATCAAGAGATGTTTGCTGTGAAGGCTGCATGTCTACACTTGTACCACTACAGATATTGGCTACGGATTCCAGGTCTTGCTGGAAACCAAGGAGACTGGCCTGCTGGATCAGAGACTGAGATTACTGCTTGCTGTGGAGCTGTTTGGATTGTTTCGTTGAGTAGATTCAAAAGCGTTTCAAGAGGCTGCCATTCTTGGGCTCTGGAGAATCCAGGTGAGTGTGGCACATTCTTGAGATGCTATAATGGCTGAGAAATCTTGCACAAAAGAACAGAGGGCCGTGTGTGCCCTACAGCAGGGAAGTGTGTATGCTCTGTTGAACCCTTGCGCTGAACTATACGTAACTGCAACAACATGGGGAAAGCTTGTATAAAGAGCACCTCTGGATTTACTGCCTAATGTTTCTTGTTAGAAAGGTTTTCTTAACATCTAACCTAAATTTTCCTGGTGGCAGATTACATTACTTCTTGGCCTTCCTCCACAGGACATGAAGAACAATTGATCACCTTCCTCTTTTAACAGCCCTTCATGACACTGAAGACTGTTATCGGCCCCCCCACCCCCCAATCTTCTTTTCTCAAGACTAAACGTGCCCACTGTTTTCAACCTTTCCTCATAGATCAGGTGTTCTAGACTTTCTGTGATTTTGTTGCTCTATTCTGGGCTTTCCAGTTTGCCAACGTCTTTCTTAAAGAGTGGCACCCAGAATTGGACACATTAATCCCAGCTGGGGCCTCACCTGTGCTGAGTAGAGCAGGACCATTACCTCCCCTGTCTTACATATGACATTGCTGTTAATACACCCCAGAACGAAAGTAGCATTTTTTACAAGTGGATTGATCATTGTTGACTCATATTCAATTTGTGATCCACTCTAACCCTCAGATCCTTTGCAGCCACGTGACCACATAGCCAGTTATTCCCCGTTTTATAGTTGTGCATTTGTTTTTTCCTTCTAAGCCCTAGTCTATACTTGCCGCACTTTTCGACAGCAGTCGATGGGAGCTATGCAAGGTATGTAAATACCTTGCATATCTCCCGACGATTTACTAAGTACTCCCTAAACACTACACTAAGCCAACTGGAAAATCTTCCAATCGGCTTACCGATACTTCAGTTCTGGATTGATTGAATGCGTCTACACAGACCTCTCAGTCAAAGCCAGAAGATTGTGCTGACAGTGGCGATTTAGACATAGCCTAAATATAGACCTTTGCACTTGTCTTTATTCCAAAGGGGTAGCCGTGTTAGTCTATTGTAGAAAGACAACAGAGTACTGTGGCACTTTTAAAGACTAACAGATTTATTTATCGCATGAGCTTTCGTGGGAGAAAATCCCACTTCGTCAGACTTTCAGATTTTCTCCCACGAAAGCTCATGCGATAAATAAATCTGTTAGTCTTTAAAAGTGCCACAGGACTCTGTTGTCTTGTCTTTATTGAATTTCATCTTGTTGATTTCAGACCAACTTTCCAATTTGTCACGATCCTTTTGAATTTTGATCCTGCTCTCCAAAGTGCTGGCAACTCCTCCCCAGGGGTGTAGTCATGAGTGGACCCAGGTAGGCCGGGGCCCCCCCACTTGGCCCTGAGGCCCACCCTTAGCACTCAGCAGGAGCGTGAATTTTTCTGCTGTAGCCGTGGGGTTGCCCAGCAGCCAGTGGCCGCAAGCAGCAGCAAAGTTCATGCCACTGCTGGATGTGATGCCTTTCCCTCTCCCTGGGTGGGGCCAACTTCCAGTCATGTGCCCACCCTCCTCTTTCAGGGGCACTGCCAGAAATCAGGGACTGGCTACGCCCCCGCCCCTCCCAGCTTGGTGTCAGTGGCAAATGTTATAAGTACACTCTCCACTCCATTAGCCACGTCCTTAATGAAAGCATTGAATAGTTCTGAACGCAGGACCGACCCCTGCAGGATGCCATTAGGTCTATCCCCCCCAGTATGACAGCAGACCTTTGTCAGCTACTCTTGAGTTAAAGTTTTACAACTGGTTATGTGCCCAGCGTAGACCATCGGAGAACATCACATGGGACTGTATCAAAAGCCTTCCTAACAGCAAGGCACATCACGTCTACTGCTTCCCTTCTATGCACTAGGCTCCTAATCTTGTCAGAGAAGGAAATTAGGCTGGTTTGGGATGATTTGTTCTTACAACCCTATTATCCTCTCAGTGACTACAAACTGACTGGTTAATAGTTTGTTCCAGAATCTTTTCGGGTATTTTAAAGTTAGGTTATCTGGTCTGTAATTCCTTGCTTTCTTTGTTCCCCTTTTTAAAGATAGGTACTATATTTTTCTTCCCCAGGCCTCTGGGACCTCACCCCTCCTCCATGAATTCTCCAAGATAACCACTAACAATTCCAAGATGGCTTCAGCTAGTTCCTTGGATGCCATCGCATGAATTCCATCAGGCCCAGATGACTTGAATCCATCTAACGCATATAATAAGGGCTCTTCACCAGAGAGAAAGGTGTAAGATGTGCTGGCTGGAGGCTGAAGCTCAACAAATTCAGAGTAGAACTAAGATGTAAATTTGCGATAGTACAAGTAATTAACTGTTGGAACAACTTACCAAGGCAATTTTTAAACCAAGATCAGAGGCTTTTCTAAAACATCTGTCCTAGGAATTATTTTGGAGAAGTTCCCTGCCTTGTGCTATCTGGGAGGTTAGAATAGTGATCAAACGGGTCCTTTCTGGCCGTGGAATCTATGAATCTAAGTGTTCTTTAGCCTGTTCTTCCCATATTTTTGGCTTGCATTCCTTCACCCTTCTTGTTAATATTGCCTGTGTTGATTATCTGGGCACCAGAACCTTTTTAATAACTACTGAAGCAACCTAGGTGTGAAACACCTCTGCCTTCTTGATGTCGTCACTTATTAGCTCTCCTTCCCTGCAAGGACTTACACATTCCTTCAGTTTATCAGTTCACGTTTCTACTCTTGACCTTTTTGACTCCTGATAAATCCATATGGCTGCTGCTTCTCTTCCCTTTGCAGTGGCATAGTTTGCAGTTATGCCTTTAATATTGTTTCTCTTGAGAAACAAGCCACCCTTCTGAGCCAAAGAAGAGCTTGGGGTACGCTTGAAAGCTTCTCTCTCAGCAACAGAAGTTGGTCCAATAAAAGATATGACCTCCTCCATCTTGTGTATTTGATATCCTGGGACCGACATGGCTTCACCAACAACCTACCATCCAATTCGGTTGCACAGCACAGCTCTGCTCTGTAGAATACTTTCCCGAAATCATCATGAGAAGTGTGAACCTGCGCTGGAGCAGAGAGCGGAGCTGCCCTGCCAGCAAAGGGGAGCAGAACAATTTTACGTGCTCTTACCTCAGTCTCCTAGGTGGTTACCACACGAAGGACAAGACAGAGCTCCGTGGTTCTCTTTCTGAGAGAATCAGTGCTCCTCCGGCAGAGAGACAGGAGGGCGGTGCTGCAGGCTGTGTGGAAGGCACAGAAGTAGGATGTTCGCATGTCAGTGGCTGCGTCCCTGGAGCACCATTCTGAACGGAGAGGTGCCTCGAGGAGATATGACTGAAGTCAGGGGGTGGGGAGGTGCACAGGCAGGTGGGTGACATAGAGCGCTCTGATGGGAAATGCACAGAGATGTTCCCTTGCACCTGGGCCGCGCCCGTCTCTAGTACACTGTGTGTGACACACAGGTGTGTGCAGCGATGGCGTGGGAGACCTGTTCTGCAGGGGCTGTGCGGGTGCAAAATCAAACTGGCCGAAGGGGGTGGATTAAAACCACTGTAATGATTTCAGCTGCCCCTTGGCCCATAGCCCCACTTTCTGGGCTGCACCTCATGCCTGCTCCAGGACAGGCCACAATCAAATGAAAGCACTCGCCAGCTGGACGGACGTGGCCTTCAGCTCTGTAGGTGCTCTGGGCCTACATCCAATTACAGCGTGTCCCCGCTAGCTAAAAACAAACACACATCTCCCCATCCTCCCGGATCCCATCCAAGGGTCCCCACAAAGAGGTTCCAGGCGTGGGCCTTGTCTGCTTCCCCAGGCCCTGAGCGGGGAAATGTCCTCTCTAAAGGGCACGGGTGTCTCTCCTCTGCCCCATGGTGCACAGTGAGAGCTGAGCTGTGGGAAGGGAAAAGGCTCTAAGGTCACGGACTGGGAGGGGAGAGGTGAGTTCCCCCACCCGGTCTCTCGCCCAGCTGATCCTTGTCGTAGGCAGATGAGGGGAGCGGCCCAGAGAGAAACCCACACTGCTGCTGCTGCAGGTCAAGCGGATGCAGCCGAAAGGTGACCAGAGAATCTGAATCTGGCCTGTGCCAGCAGCACTCAGTGGGTCATGGGGAGGGGAGGCTGGGCCCCAGCAGGCAGTCATTTCGGGGCTCTTGTACAGACAGAGCTAAAAGGGGGGCCTGGGCCAGGAGCAGGCGGGGTGTGCTGGAGATGACTGTTGCGGGTGCTGCTCTCAGAGGAAGGGCCTGTGGCTCGCCATTTTGGAAGCTGGGGATCTGCATGGTGCCTGCAGGCAGGCTGTGGGGCCTCCCAGTTGGGCAGGCTGCCCCACAACCCAGCCCCTGAGCTCCTCTCCCTACAGAGGCTGGAGGCCGTGCATAGCTTCTGATTGTGACTGTCCTTAATTACAGAGAGGTTTTACAGCTGACCTTTCATGTAGTCTGTCCCCTCCTGCTTGGCACGGGCAGGGCTGGAGCAACATCGCACATGCCAATTTGCAGGCACTTAAGTGCCTACAGGGTTAGATGGCAACCGAGCAGGGGGGTTGGGGGTCTCGGTGGTGCCTAAAAGCAGGACCAAGGAACATAAAACAAATTAGGTCTCATCTACACTCCAGTAGCGACTGCTACTGCCGCGGTAGTTTCATTGCGTGGGCGCTTTTTCCTTGCGTGCAAGGTGTGGTCTGTTGATGCAGATATTCCACCCCTCTGACGGGCAGGAAAGAAGTTGGCAGAAGACTTCTTCCACCCGAACGTTGCACAGCCCTGAGCGAGGTAGCTCTGTCGATTTAATTTGAAGTATGGGCCAGACCTGCGTTCCGTTGTGGCTATAGCCCAAAGATACTAAGTGACCGGCTGGGGATCCGATGGGCAGTCTGACAGAGCAGGGCCTTGAATTGGTGTTCCGGAGTCTTAGACCAGCCATGGCCCATCTTTCTCCCAGGTCCCATCTTGTTGTTCCATCCTCAGGGCCCACCCCGCCCTTCCATTGCAGCCCTTCCAAGGTCTCGTGTCTGTGGGGTGTGTGACCCACATGTTACAGTGCAGCAATGGATCTGTAAGCCCAAAGAAAGGGAGAAAAGCCATAGCGAGGAGTCGCTGATTTTATAATCCTGTGCTCTGATCAGTACTTTCTCCTTTTTACACTGGAGAAACTGAGGCCTGGGAATTGAGGCAACTTGCCCCTGGTGAGCCAGGACTACAGCTGGGAATAGAAAGTCAGGTTTCCTGCATCCTACTCCGGGTCCAGTGCTCAATCTTCTCTGTCTGCCGACAACCAGAAAGCAGGACCACTTAACTCAAAGGAGTCTCCGAAGAAGGTATGTTAGAGTTACTGGACACGCTCTTTCCTTTAAGTGGAAGCCCAGCGCATCCCCTTGGCACCTCTCTCAGCTAGGGACAGTGTGGGAGTTGGCAAGAGCCTTCTGGATGGTGGCGGATTGAGCCAGGACCAAGCGAGGTCTGCTTGAGCCCAGCCCTTTGGTTACAGGCTACATCAGCATCCTGATCTATTTGCTTTGAAGCCAGTCCTCCGGCCATTCCATCGGAGCAATCGCTTTTAGGAGTGTGTATACAAGGCAGCCACTGGCCTGAGCCCCTGCTCTGTCATGCGGGTCCCATTCCATGCACTGAAAGGTGAGCTGCCAGACGACAAGCAGATGGAAATGAATGATTTCTGGTAGGCACCAGCCCGTGCAGGATTTGCACGGGGGAAAGGTTCTGCCTCTCGGAACCGCACCCCAACCATAAACTTCCTGCTGGTGGAAGTTATTTGGCACAATTAAAGAGTGATTAGCTTTTATCTCTAGGTGGGAGCCCAGCCCTTTGTATTTATACCTGCACATAAGGGCATGATAAAGAAGTGCCTGGAGCATGCAAGATTGGACTTCACTTCCAGTCTGAGCTGGGTCCTGCTCCGAAACGTAAGTGCCCAACACATAGCACTCTCCGGGAGCTGAAAGTGAGTTATGCAAGTGGCCCCTGTTTTTATAAAGATTTGAACCGAAAGCCGGGATCCAAACAGCCTGGGCAGCAGTGCGGGTTGGAAGCGTGTTCTGTGGTTTGTCTTCTCTCTGTAATGTAAGGGCGGTTCCTCAGCAGCGCCGTTCTGTGCTTTCCAGCCTGCTCCCTGCTGGGCCGGCCCGGGGTCTGGCTGGAACAGACCTCACCAACTCCGGGGTACTGTGGTGCTTTGCGTAGGCTACACGGAGCCACCAAACTCCTGTAATTATGACTGTTGCTTCAATTTAAAAGCATAACAAACGAGTCCTGTAGCACTTTTAAAGACTAACACACTTATTCATCATATGAGCTTCCGTGGGAGAAAATCCCACTTCGTCAGATGCTTTGAAGATGAGGAACTTGCAGAGTGGGAGGAAATTAAATGCAGGGAAATGTCTGACACAGGATCAGGTCAGGTTGTAACCGCAAATCAGAATATGTGTTGGGATTCAAACATGGGGGAACAGCACAGAGAGGAAGGTGAAGTCAAATCACCTGTTGTAATGAGAAAAAAATCCTTAGTCGCTTGAAAGGTGCGTGCCCTACCTGCTTTACCCAACACTGTCCTCCACATGAACCGTGTCCCCCAAATCCCACTGGTAAATAGCAGCAGCAGAGTGCAGGGAGAGAGCTGTGAGAAGGCAAGGGATAGGTGATATTAGAACCGAGGGAATGTTTTTTAAATGCAGTGGGGGTTTTTTAATAGAAAAACAGCTTTGTTTTTAAATAAAATTATTTTTTCCAAAAAATTGTCATGCTTTTTACTTTTATAGCTAGACTTGGTGGTGGTTGAGTTTTCTTCCTTTTGATTTTTTCTTCCTTTTTCCCTCCCCCGTGCCCCCCCGTGTTTTTTTTTTTTGGAAATCAAATCCCCCCCCCCCCAATGAAAAAATTAGCTTCAAAACAATGGGCCAGCTTTGAACCCTGCTGACCAAAAATAAGAGGGAATCTTTACTTTTTGTGTATGTTTTGCCTTTTCTACCCAGCTGCCCTGGGTGTCGGGACAGGTGAGATCTGAGAGAGAACAATGCAGAGAGAGCTGGGCAGGAGCGGTGGCAGAAAGGGATCCCGCACAGTGAGTGGCTCACTCTATGTGAAGGGACACAGAGGAGGCTGGGGGTCAGAGAACCGGCGTGAGGGTGGGGCGCAGAAGGTGGGGCTGTGAGGAAAGCCCGGAGGGCTGTGGGGTGGGCACTGCTGGTTTCCACTCCTGCCCTGGGGATGGTGGCAGAGACGTTGCAGGGGCTGGGCTCTGGAGCGGGGCCCATGCTGGAGACGCTTGGCCTGGGTCGGCGCTGTGGGCGGAGGGCCTGTTCTGGACCTGGGTACAGAGGCTGCCAATGGGTTTGTGGGGAGCTCAGGGCAGGGCCAGGCCCGGGGGAAGAGACGCCTAGTGGTGACAGCAGCCAGCCCCACGGCCAGGCTCAGCGGTTTCCTGTCTCCTCAGTGGGGCCCGGTGAGCTCTCAGGGTGCAGGCATGGGGCTCGCTGGGAGGGGGGTTCCCCTCTCCCTCCCCCAGGTGGGGCTTGGGGTGGGGAAAGAGGGCTGCAGCTCTGGGTCTGCAGGCAAGGCTGGGAGCGTGGGCTGAGGGAGGACGCCGCACCACTCCCCCACGTGTGGGGCAGACAGGCTGGCAGCGCTGTGGGGCATGTGTGTGTGTGTAGCTCAGCCCCCCACTGTAACCCCTCGTAGGGCCCCACCCTGAGACTGGGCCCCGCCCCGATCCGGTGGCTAAGGAGAAGCAGCAACTTCCCCTACAGGCCTTCGTTTCCCCACGGTGGCTACAATTGTAGGGCGGCTTCCACAAGCTACCCTACAATAACAAACCAGCCGTTCCGGCTCGGCACCGGCAAGGTACTCCGGCTGGTTAGGGGGGCGTGGCCTCAACCTCTGTGACACCCAAAGATGTGCCCCAAAGCTGGGGATCCCAACTAGCCCCCTATCCCGCACCAGTGTGTAGCCCCACCTCACAGCCAGCGGAGGGGGACCAGTCAGTGCAGAGACGGGTTTCTGAGCCAAGCTTCCCCTGGGGTGAGTGGTAAATACAAAGCAGGGGGGATGATTTTTAACATGAGAAGTGCCTCGGCGACGCCAGGCTGGCGAGGAGCAGGGCGAGGAGGGCAGGCAGTGTGTAGACCGCACAAGGCAGCAGCAGGTAGGGTGGCCAGCCCCCCAGCATGGTCCTGGGGTCTCCAGGAATTCAAGACTCATCTTTAATGATTATGGTGGGTGTCGGGGGGGCTACTCCCTCCCACGGGCCCGTAGACGGGGAAAGTCTGAGAGTCCAAACCAGGGGGGTGTCTCCACGACTCGCAGAATCAGTGTTCTGCCCTCTGAGTTCGGGATAACCTGGCCTAATAGCCAGTCTTTGCACTCCCGGGGTCAGGGCAGCGCGGACTAGTAGCCAGAGTCCATTCGCTCTCTGCGATCCGGGCAGCACAGCCTAGTGATCAGAGTCCTTGCACTCTGTGGGGTCAGCCAGCACAGCCTAACAGCCAGAGTCCATTTGCTGTCTGGGATCAGAGCCGCATGGCCTAGTGGCCAGAGTCTATTATGGAGGCACCAGCTCTGGTGAACCACTACCCCAGGTAGGGGGGCTTGGGCCCGCCCACTCCACCAAGCCCCGGCCCAGGGCCCTATCAGTGTTGGGGGTGCAGCACCCTACCAGTGGGGATCCACACCGCAACACACTGGCCTGAGGGTGCACCACGCCCATCTCCCCCTTCTAGGGCCCCTGGGCCGCTTCCTACCCAAGTCGTTGGCGATGTGTCCCTGTGTCAGGGGCTCCGGACTAACTCCTCCCACAGCTGGCACCAGTCACTCTCCTTCGGGGTTGTCGGGGCCCGTGAGTCCCTGGGCCTCTGCCTCTGGACCGTCATTCACTAGGAGCTGCTCCCGTCCACCATCGACAGATCCACACCTGCTCTGCAATGGGGGCTGGTGTGACTCCTCTACAGGAGCTCCCAGCGTGAGTCCTTCCTCCACGCTGGCCAGTCCAGACTGAACTGAGCCACTTTCTTTTATAGGGGAACAGCAGGCTGAGCGTGCCCAGCAGGGCTTAAGGAGTGGGGCCTTATCTACTCACAGGGTCTGCTGGGTTCCTGCAGTGCGGGGTGGGGCTGCTCCGTCACAGTGGGATGAAACAACCAAACCTGGCCACCCTGGAGGGTGCATGCAGGGATGGAGCCAGGCTGGCTAAAGGTGGCCTGGCTACATCCCGTGGGAACTGAGATACGTCAAGCTAGGCTCCTTCCCATTCAGCAAGCAGCCAGGAGGGGACCAGCCTGAACAGACGTTTCTCAATGTGTGCCAGACCTGATCAAACCAGAAAAATCCAATGGCGTTGTTCCGGTGCCCTGCCATCTGTGTGTTGAAGGGCACAGGGAGCAACCGTCTCTTTAATGCAGGGTGCCTTCGACACCTCATGGAGCTCATATAACTCAGGTGTGAATGGATCGCACACCAGAGTGGATCACAGGAGACCTGGTTTCTATCCACAGCAGTGGCCTGCTGGGAAGGACGTGGCACAGCTCTCCATCTGTAAAATTGAGTAGATGAGCTTGCTCATCTTTTGAAAGTGCTATGAGACCAGTGGTGAAAAGTGCTTTTCAAGACCTAGGTATGATTATTACCCTATTTCCTACCACGTATTTTCTCTGAAACCACAGGGAGTTACTAACCAGTCACCTGAACAGTGGTACTGAACAGATAAGCGTGTAAGCACTTAAATTGTAAGCACCTACCAGAAAATAAAATAAGTACCAGTCACCATGGATTTGTCAAGAGCAAATCGTATCAAACCAACCTGATATCCGTCTTCGACAGGGTCACAAGCCTCATAGATGGGAGATGCAGTAGACGTGATGTATCTTGAGTTTAATAAGGTTTTGAAACTGTCTCGCATGACCTGCCCTTAAATAAACTAAAGTGAGCTAGGCTAGCTAAACTTACTGTAAGGTGGAGTTTACTCAGGGAGTTGTTATCAATGATTCACAGTCAAGCTGGACGGGTAGAACAAGTGGGGTCCCGCCATATGTGCTGGAACTCCCTGGCTTAAAGTGGTTTCTATCATAGACAGAGTTTACTGTTGGGTTCAGTTGCTCTCAGCACCCCCTTTAAAAATTGTTCTAGCAGCCCTGGGTTCTGCAGGGATCGATCCTGGGTCCTGAGGCTGGTTCTATTCAACATCGTCATACGTGATTTGGTTAATGGCATAGAGAGAGTACACTTATAGAGTCTGCAGATGATACCAAGCTGGGAGGGGTTGCAACTGCTTTGGAGGACCAGATTAGCGCTCAAAATGATCCTGCCAAACTAGAGAAATGGTCTGAAATGAACGGGGTGAAATTCAATGCTTAGCTCTATGCTTAGGAAGGGACAATCAATTGCACAAATACAAGAAGGGAAATGACTGCCTAAGAACGAGTATTACAGAAAAGGAGCGAGGGGTTATAGTGGGTCACAAACAAAACCTGAGTCAACAATGTAATGCTGTTGCAAAAAAAAGGGAACATAATTCTGGGGTGTATTAGAAGAAATGTTATAAGCCAGATACAAGAAGTAATTCTTCCACCCTACTCAGCCCTGAGAAGGGTTCAGGTGGAGTGTGGTGTCCAGTTCTAGGTACCACACTTTGGGCAAAAAAGTGAAGAAAGTTCAGAGAGCAACAAAAAAGATTAAAGGTCTAGAAAACAGGACCTAGAAGGAAAGACGAAAAGAACTGGGTTTGTTTGGTCTGGAGAAGAGAAGCCCACGGGGAGCCCCAAGATATATGATGATTATAAAGAGGAGGGGGATACATTGTTCTCCGTTACCACTGAGGCCAGAACAAGAAGCGATGGGCTTAAATGGCAGTAAGTGAGATTTAGGATGGACATTAGGAAAAGCTTCCTAACTATCAGGGTAGCTAAGCACTGGAACAAATTACCGAGGCCAGTTGTGGAATCTCCGTCGTTGGAGGTTAGATAAACACCTGTCGGGGTGGTCTAGGCCAGTGGATCTGAACCCATTTGTAAAGGTCAGTGTCCTGTCATGACCCCGTAAATTGCTTTAGTGCACATAATATCTGCCTTACTGCTTACACATTAACACAAGCAGTACTAAGTGCACTGGACTACAATGGTAGCGTCTCGGGCTCCTGTCCCACCCCCAACCCGGGCTCAGACTGCAGCGCTGCTCAGGTTTGCCCTGGCTGGGCCAAATTTGTGTGAGAGGCATTGCAACCCGGTGTGTGGGCTCGCAGCCCCACTCACTCAGCTGTTGCCCAGGCAGCAGCCCCTGCCCCCTCACCATGGCCCAAACTGAGCAGTGCTGTGGCCCCATGTGTCAGGTCGGGAGGCTGAGCCCAGCCAGCTCCATGGGACTGAAGACCCAGGAACCCACAGCGAGTGTGGGACTGGCTCTGCCGCATCCCTCCCATGAGATCCTTCGCCACATTCTGGTGACCCGGTTTTGGGCTGCGAGGCGCAGGTTGAGAAGCCATGGTCTCTAGTGATGCCATGTGTCTGGCAAATGGTGCCCCCTTCATTCCCTTCTTGCAGGATATCGGTTCACTGTCCTTTTGTTCGGTTTCGATGGGCTCCTCCAATCCCTGTGGCGGCATTTAAAGTTAAAGCCCCATTTTTATTTTTCAGTTCTTGGGACAGTTTCCCAGACAGGGCCAGGTGTGGTCGTGCATCTGGATCAGGGCCAGTCATCAGGGTAAGTCCTTCCTCACCAGGTTAAACAGCTGGCAGTGTTTCTGTACCCGTTGCACACGGGTGGGTGGAGGGAGTGACACGAGGGGAAATCCCCATGGGGCTACTCCAAGCTAGTCCCATTACAAAGAAGGCTCACCCTGGAGACAGGTGATGGCCAACCGTACCCACTCACACCCGTCTCGGATGTAAACCAGGGGCCAGCGGGGAAAAACAAAGAGATACCACTTTCCCAAGCTCCACCCACAAAATAAGCTCCACCCTACCTGAGTCAGCACAGAATGTGCTGTCTTTGTGGTTCCCTGGCCTCCTGGAGCTTCCCTCCCCATCCTGGGGGAATGACATGCCTTGGTCCTGGCTCCTCGTATAGAGGGAAAAAAATCAATGGTGGCATCTTACACCCGGTTGTGGCCCCAGAATGAGATGTCACGCCTAATAAATTGTCCAGCTCCACAGCCCTCCCTCTCCTTCCTTACTGAGCAATGAAATAGGTACCATTGTTCATACGCCACTGGGCATCTGTATCAGCACCTCAGCGGCATGAGTGGGACGGACCCCACCTCTCAGAGCTGCTGGCCCAGGCTCTCTGCGCACTCACACAGGCTTCTCTGGGTCAGCTCAGATTGCTGAGTCTCATGGCAAAGAGACTAGCCAGAGCCTTGCTGTGTTTTGTAACTGAAAGCGGAGGCTCCAATCCAGGGTGGGTGGTTAAAAAGATACGGTTCGAATCCCTTAATGATCCCAGATATCAGGGTATACGGGATGGGTGGGTCATGCTATCCACCACATCAGTAACAGGTTCATGCATATTAATTAGGCCAATATCAACATATATAGACTAATTCCAAAGGGGTAGCCGTGTTAGTCTATTGTAGAAAAACAACAGAGTCCTGTGGCACTTTTAAAGACTAACAGATTTATTTATCGCATGAGCTTTCGTGGGAGAAAATCCCACTTAGTTATTTCCATTAATATCCCTCAAAGACTGCTGTGAGATTGGCAATAACTTACCCGCTTAAACACAACCCAGGCTGGTATTGATTAGAATGGCTCATGGTGTGAAGTGCAGTTCGCGGGTCTCGGCCCAGGCCCTAGCTCAGGCCAGGTCTACGCTGAGAAACGTGGCGGGCTGGGACCGCTGGGTCAGACGGCTGACACGGTGCCGTGGAGAAAGCCTCCAGTGTCCCTGCTGTTATGCTGGGATAAAAGTGCTTGTGCCCATAAGGCGTGTTTTGCTCCCCTGAACCAGATTAAATCATCTGAGACTTAGCGCATTTACACGGGCACCATGCCCCCTGGAGGCGGGAGCTCCTCTGTAGCTATATGGACAGCCAGGTCCAGTGTAAATGAGGCGTGAGACCAGTGTCAACAGACTGTTTGGCCTCAGCCCCATGGCTGATCAGCTCAGCAGAGAGGTCAATGGGCTTCCCAGGAGCTGCTGTCCCGTGCAATACCCACCCCATGGTGAGAGCTTTGACACCTGCCCCCATCCCACCCCCCAGTAAATGCTTGTAAACTCCTTCCTGCATTGTCGGGGAAGGAAGAACCTGGCCCTCTGCCCGTTCAGTGCAGCATGGGTGCAGTCCCTGGGGCAGTGACTTTCCCCTGGTACACAGTTCCCCCCCGAGTGGGGTTGTACTGGTTGGTGACCTGCTGTCCGTAACCTAGGGCACCCCTGCCCCCCAAATACCTAGCTCCTTCTGGCTCTTTCCTGCCCGGTGTCAGAACAAATGTGGTGCTCTCAAAACCCCTGTCCTGGCTACAGCCAACCTATCCTGGTGCGAGCTTCCAGCACAGCCAGCTCCCTCTCCAGCCCCCTGAATGGGAGGAAGGCTGGAAGTGGGTGGCCAGCCACCCTAAGCAGAAATACAAAGGCGAAGCACAAACTCACCATGCCCCTCCCCTCTCCTCCTGATGTACGGAGGCCAGAGCTGAGCCATTGGCATGCGTCTGGAATTCTCCCCATTCCAGACCGATCAGAGGACCGTGGGCAGGCTGCTCCGTGCCCTGAATGCATGGGCCCTTTAGGCAGTGGAAGGAGCTCATGGCTGTGGGGCTGGCTGTGTTGGAGGCCCGTGTTCTTCAGGGGCCTATGTAAGAGTCCCAAACAAAGTGGGCACTAAGTCAGCCACTGGGAGCCTGATGAACCATGGCAATGGCTGAGAGTCAGACAGTTGTGGGACCCAGTGTACTATAGGACCCTAGACTGACAGAGGCCTCTTTCAGCTCAAGTCTCTGCCAGGGCCCCGTGTGAGCTGCCTCAGAAGGGGTAAATCCTCTACACTGGACAGTTATAGTCTATCGCCCATGGGAGATGTTTGTTTCTGACCCCAGCAGCTAGTGGTTGGCTCATGCCCTGAAGCATGAAAGTTGATTCCTCTTCCACATGTTTATATTAGCTAAAATTGCTGTGGCTGTCCTAATTCTGATCAATGTCTCATTCTTTTTGACAAGTGCCAAAGGGGGAGCCGTATTAGTGTAGTTCAGCAAAACAAACAAGGAGTTCTGTGGCACTTTTAAAGACTAACAAATTTGTTTTATTGCATGAGATTTTGTGGGAGAAAAGCCATAAATATATTTGTTAGTCTTTAAAAGTGCCATTCTTCTTGTTTGCCATTCTTTTTGGAATCTTGCTAAGTTCATGGTCTTCACAATATTCTGTGGCAGTGAGTTCCTCTGTCTGGCTCCGCATTGAGTATAAAGTGTGAAAGCAGCATCCCTCACGGTGCATGCATAAGACAAGAGGTGATGTGAGGTGCATAGGGTGGGTAAGGGCTAGGAGGTGCAGTGTGAAGTACCAGGCATGCTGGGGGCTGTGCCAGCCGGGCAAGAGAGCAAGTGGGGTTACACTATGGAGGCAAGGTGCTGTGGGAGGGGATGAGAGACAGTCACAAAGCACATGAACACTCTGGGCTCTCTCTGCCCAGCACAGCAAACGCTGGCTCTGTTGGAGAAGGATCCTACAGCTGCCAGGGGTAGGACATGGTGCTGGGGTGTTGTCCCCTTTAAGAGCAGTGGCCTGGCTTGCAGGCAGATGGGAAGGAGCCAGGGCTGGGGCTAGCAGCACAAAGGCCCCTATTCTGCATGTGGGGTGATGTGTTCAGCAGCCCCAGCAGATGGGAGGCAGGTTCTGCTGCTGCCATGGCCGGAAAGGGCACTCGCACCCGCCTCCAGCTTCAGCTCCGGGTATGCTGCCTGCTGGGAACAAAGGAGCCAGCGGCCACTTCAGTCCCCAGCTCCCCACAAGGCGCTGCCAGAAAAGGGCCAGTTTATTTCCTCCAAACAAAACCCGGTCTTCATGCTGCTGGGCAGCTTTCGCCCAGTGAGTGGTGCTGGCCCTGCCTCTGCCACAGTCTACAGGCAGCACCACAGCCAGATCTGGGGTTGGATTCAGGCATGAAGAGGGGCCACGAAAATCAGAGACGCCCAGCAGGGGCATCCTTCAGCACAGCAAGAGGCCCTCAGCTGGGGCATCCCCACCCCTCCGCGCCAGGCTATCAGTGCCAGGCTGTGAAGTAGGTGGGTGGTGGACGCAGCGTCCCACACCACACAAAAGAGACAGGCCTCAATTGTAGGGACTAGAAGAGGGATTGTGTGTTGAGGCTGCTAGGCACAGGCAGAGCCTGTGGTCCTCTCTGATTATGTAGCTGCCACCCTGAGCTGCGTGGTTTCACCGCTGGGGTCTTACTAGCCCCTGGCCTGGCCATGGTGGGCATGGACGGGAGAGTGAACTGCCCTACAGGCGACTGAAGGGGACCAAGTTATGGAAATAAGGGGGACAGGGGATGGTCAGCCACAGAGGTTCAACATCTGCAGGAAGCCACCAGAAGAACCGATTGAGCATTGCACTGCGGCACCCAGCTCGCTGTCTCCCCTCCGGCAGAAAAACAGCCCCCTCTCCCTGCTGTCCTGACGCTGGCTGTGCCCAGCCCCTTGGCAAAGGGCAGCTGGTGAACGTGGAGCCCAGGCAGGACGGAGGTGATGTGGCTGTGAAGAGGGAAGCGCGGTGAAGATCTCTCTGTTGCCCTAACTTCCCCTCCCGCCATCGAGGGCGCCTGCATGCTGATTGCTAAACCAGTCACCGCCTTGGGATCCTTTCAGACCCCTCCAGGCTGCCCAGATAGCCCGGACAGCACAAACTGCCCCCTCCAGCTGGGAGTGGCCAGACAGTCGCGCCCCATCCTGTCTGACAGGCCTGGCCACAGAGGCATTCGAGACCTCCTGGCTTCACTCCTGCAGCTCAGCTGCCGGGGGAAGCTGCGAGCCCCGAGAAGGCTCCGACTGGTGCCATCCGCAGCCCCTGTCTGTTGAGCAGCACGGCCGTGCCCCAGCTCTGGCTCCCCACTCAATAGAGTCCAGCACAGGGCCCTGCTGTCCCGGCCCGTGGGACAGGCCCTGCTGCCTGAGTGACGCCCTCCCTCCACAACTGCAGTGTCCCAGGACAGCTGTGTTCCTCGGGCCGGGACACGATCTCTGCTGCAGGGGAGGAAATTCATGAGTGCAGGAGACAGAATTCTCAAGGGAGCTGCGGTTAGCCTGTGGAACTCCCTGCCACAAGGGAGATGAGACCACAGGACTCCCAGGGGTCAGAACCCAATGCAAAACTCATCTCTTCAGCTGAGCTTCCCCTCCAGAGCTCTCCACGCACAGGCTTTGCCTTTACTTCCAAAGACCGTGTGTTTTGCCAGCAATAACTAACACGGTCAGATTAGGCGAGCGAGAGAATAGTGCCGACCTCGTAGCCAAACCCCAGGTGCCTGGCCTCCACCAGCATTTTACAGTGGGATGGCTAAGGGGTGCTCATGATCCCGCTGTAAAAAAAATCCCCTTGTTTTGCAGTGAAGACAGTAGCCACGGGCAACATAAACAGTCACCAGCCTCGCCTACTGGGGAAAAGGTAATGCCGTGGCCTTTCAAGGGGAGGGCAAGAGAGTTTACATGACAATAATTGGACTTTAATAGCTTGGCCCAGGCTCAACTGCTCCCTGGCGAGCACCATAAAAGTCTACAAATAAATAAATAGAGAAGGGTTGGGCACAGGGATTCAGTGAGGGAAGCATGAACTGGAGAATCAGTGATGGGAAAACGTCAGCCTCTGACTGGGAATCAGGATAAGGCTGAGCAGAGACTCTGACCCTGCCTTGAATGGGATCAGAGATTAGCCGCGACCCTACCTCAGCTCCCCCAAAGGTCAAAGGAGCAAGGCTGCCTGCCCCCCGTCTCAGAAGAGAGCTCAGAGCCCTGGGAAAAGACTGGCCTGGAGTGTGCTGCAGCCCATGTGCTGGAGGGGCTGCTTGGAGCAATGCCATTCCGATCCCAAGGCCACGGGAATCTGTGGAAAGATTCCCATTGCTTGCAGTGGGCTCCCAGCCAGGCCCACTGGGAGCAGCATCCTGAGGCTTCACTACAGGCTACATATAAAGCACTAGCGGAGTGATTACGAACTACTCATTTGTACAGCGCCATACACTGCCCCTGAAATATCCGTGTTCCCCTCGATCCATAATGACAGGGTTGTAATGAGAAAGTCGGTGTGGTCACTCAGTGTGAGAAAGTCGGTGTGGTCACTCTGTGGGAGTGTCTACCCTTGTAAATTAAGTCGATTTAAGCTTGCTTAAGT
>ML685811.1:6126844-6175966 GCA_007922175.1 Pelusios castaneus
GTGTGTGTGTGTGTGTGTGTGTGTGTGTGTGTGTGTGTGTGTGTGTGAGAGAGAGAGAGAGAGAAAGAGAGAGAGAATCTGACGTGTGTGTGTGAGAGAGAGAGAGAGAGAGAGAATCTGACGTGTGTGTGAATCTGATGTGTGTGTGTGTGTGTGAATCTGACGTGTGTATGTGTATGATACTGATGTGTGTGTGTGTGTCCGTGTCCTCTCCTGCTCTCCCGGCTGTATAGACTGAGGCCAAGTTATGGGCACCCCGCACCCCTGTTCCTGCTTGAATGGCTTTGCTGTCATATGTGTGCGCACAGCTGGAGATCCGTCTGAATGTACATAGGTTCCCAAGCTTGGTAGACACTGCACACACCTAGAGAAAGCCACAGTCCCTTTCCAGGAGAGCAGAGATAGGCCAGATAGGAGGCAAAGCCAGGAGGCCCACATGAGCGAGTCACACATCTGTTCCACGCCTGCTGGCTGTGTGGGAACACTGGGCTCAGACTGGCTGCACTGATGGGTGTGAGTGGATTTCATGGATCCATGAGTTCCCTTGCTGCCCAGGGATTAAATCCCTAGATCATGCCCTTTAATCCACCTCGGTGATGAATTTGTTCCTGGAAGACTGCTGTCATTAACACAGAGAATGCTGAGCTCTGACGGATAGCCGTGCACTCAGTCTCCTTTCCTGATCGATGGAGTTAACGCTCAATCTACGTAGATTAACAGAGTGACGGTTCAGCGGTGATGTGTTTACAGCCTGTCAGTAGCTACCTGGGGAACCAATATTAAATAATGGGACTCTCCAGTCCAGCACACAAAGGTTTTACACAAGCCAATAGCCAGAAGCTGAAGCTAGACAAATTCAGACTGGAAATATGGCGTAAAATGTTAGTGGTGAAAGTAATTATCCATTGGAACAATTTACCAAGGACAAGGAGCACGGTGGATTCTCCATCACTGACAACTTTTAAATCTGGATGGGATGTTTCCCTATGAGATCAGCTCTCGGAATTGTTTGGGGGCAGTTCTCTGGTCTGTGTGATACAGAAGATCAGACAATCCCATTGGTCACTTCTGGCTGTGGAGGCCAGGACTCTCCAACCATTTCTATCTCTAAACGATTTTACCATCCTAGCACTAAGCGTGCCTGAGTTCCTTTGGGTAGCTGCCATGTT
Source organism: Pelusios castaneus (assembly GCA_007922175.1). NCBI lineage: Eukaryota > Metazoa > Chordata > Testudines > Pelomedusidae > Pelusios > Pelusios castaneus. The sequence continues at coordinate 6,128,014 of ML685811.1, forward strand.
CTGTGACTTTCTCTTTTTCGGCTGCTGAAATCTTGCGCTCTTCACACCGTTTTCTGGCTGGAGATTACTTCAGTGCTTTTATAAAATTTATAAGAATTTATCAAGGAGAGGAATCAGAATCATAGAGTATTAGGGTTGGAAGGGACCTCACAAGGTCATCTACTCCGACCTCCTGCTAAAAGCAGGACCACTCCCACTAAATCATCCCAGCCAGGGTTTTGTCTAACTGGGCCTTAAAAGTTTCCAAAGATGGAGATTTCACCACCTCCCTAGGTGACCCTTTTCAATGCTTCACCACCCTCGTAGGCTATGTCTACACATGCACTTTTAAGTCTACTTTAACTAAGTCGACTTAGTGTGTCTACACTTAAAATTAAAGTCGACTTAAAGGGGAATTTACAAAGTCGACCTAGAGCGTCCACACTGGATGCTCTAGGTCGACTTTGTGGGGCTAGGGGGACCTTGGGCAGGTCCACAGTGGTGGGGGGGGGAGCACCCCCTGTGTACAATGGGGCAAAGGGGGACAGGGACCCTGGCAGGGCAGAGCCCTGTGTGTGACACTGTCTGGATTTAGGGAAGCATTTATGATATTATTTTCTATGGATATCTCATAAATGCTATAATCCATAGGAACTATGTCATGTTTGGTATCAATATAAAGGTAGTAATTTGCTGGGAATGATTATATAGTTTATGTCTAGGAATTCTATTTTGATTAGAAGTTAAGAATTTGATGTTATATCCATACTTTAACTTGTGTCATTCTGGAGAAATGTCTTAGATGGGAGGGTGTGAACAACCATTGTCTCCTTAATGTTTAGGAATTTTCCAGGTAGAATGGTCCCAGGGAGTATCCTGATGAGCCATTGAGGACGTAAAGAATACAACCATTGTATCCTTAATGGCTCATCAGTTTACCCCGGACCTCTGGGGTCTCAGCAGAAAGGAGCCTGCATTCCCTTCTAGCTGGACCCCCGCAGGTCCCAGCAAGAAGGAAGCGGCGGCTCCCTTTTTGCCGGGACCTGCGGGGGTCCCAGGCAAAGGGGAGCCACCGGCTTCCTTCTAGCCGGGAACATTAGGTCCCGGCTAGAAGGGCTCCCTTCTGCCCGGGACCTGAGCGGTCTCAAGCAGAAGGGAGCCGAGCGGTCCAGGGCAGAAGAGAGCTCCACGCTCCCTTCTCCCCTGGACCGCTCCGGGGCTTGCTGCCTCAGGGAGAACCAGCCCCATGTGAGGCTGGCTCTCCCTGGACCTAACTAGTCAACATAGGGAGTCTAGTATAGACTGTCTAAGTCGAGTTAGTAAGGCCCACTTTCAGTCGACTTAGGAGTTCTGTGTGGACTCTCTAAGTCGACTTAATAACATCAACTTAAAGTCGACTTATTAAAGTCGACTTATTTAAGTCGACCTAAATCCCTAAGTGTAGACATAGCCAATAAGCCTAGTTCCTTCAGTCTCTCCTCATAAGTCATGTGCCCCAGCCCCCTAATCATTTTGTTGCCCTCCGCTGGACTCTTTCTAATTTGTCCACATCCTTTCTGTAGCGGGGAGCCCAAAACTGGACACAGTATTCCAGATGTGGCCTGACCAGTGTCGAATAGAGGGGAATTATCACGTCCCTCGATCTGCTGGCAACACTCCTACTGATGCAGCTCAATATGCCATTGGCCTTTTTGGCAACAAGGGCTCACTGTTGGCTCATATCCAGCTTCCCGTCCACTATAATCCCCAGGTCCTTTTCTACAGAGCTGCTACTTAGCCGATCGGTCCCCAGCCTGTAGCAGTACATGGGCTTTTTCCGTCCTAAGTGCAGGACTTTGCACTTGTCCTTGTTGAACCTCATGAGATTTCTTTTGGCCCAGTGCTCCAATTTGTCTAGGTCTCCCTGAATCCTATCTGTACCCTACATTCCCTCCAGCGTATCTACCATTCCCTCCACCCACAAACTTACTGAGTGTGCAATCTATCCCATCATCTAGATCATCAATGAAGATGTTGAACAAAACTAGCCCCAGGACCAACCCCTGGGGCACTCCACTCATTACTGGTTGCCAACTAGACACTGAGCCATTGATCCCTACCCGCTGAGTCTGATGATCTAGCCAGCTTTCTACCCACCTTACAGTCCATTCATCCAACCCATACTTCCATAACTTGCTGACAAGAATACTGTGGGAAACCGTTTCAAAAGCTTTGCTAAAATCGAGGTATATCATGTTAACAGCTATTCCCGCATCCACAAAGCCAGTCATCTCAGGAGTCAGTGTCAGGGCCATTAACTCAGTCACAGGCTGTATATGGCCCTCTGGCTCCACCAGCTTCCCAGGGGCACTAAGTGGGGAGCCTGGGGACAGAGGGCCTGTAGCCTTGCGTTCTTGGAGTTCTCGCTGAGGTCAAGGCCAGTGAGTCACTGACGCAGACTCCAGCTTCACCTCTGTAGAGTCATGGGGGAGTCCAGGAGAGCCTAAGGAAGAACAGAGAGAGGAACTGGGTCCTCTGCAGGAGCTCTGCCTGGCCCCAGCCACACTCGGAACTGAAACGGGCACCTACGAAGCACACAAGTTGTTTTGTTGTCCTCTGTTTCGTAGCATCCTAGAAGAGGAGGGTAAGAAGGGACCCAGGAGGTGTCTAGTCCAACCCATGCTCAAAGCAGGATCAACCCCAACTAAACCGTCCCAGCCAGGGCTTTGTCAAGCCAGGCCTTAAAAACCTCTAAAGAAGGAGATTCCACCACTTCCCTGGGTAACCCATTCAGTGCTTCACCCCCTCTTTGCAGCTGGCTGGAAGGCATGTCAGCCAGCCAAGCACCCAGGAGAAAAGCATGACCTGGTAAGAGAGGTGACCTGTGAAGATCAATTAGCAACGTGTCCTTGTCAGCAGTGGATATCTTCGTGACAGGCCAAAGAAGAGCAGGAAAGGAATTTAAATGTGTGCGTGAAAAGCTATTTGATCCTTCAGCCATCTCTTGATGTGTGCAGAGGACTCCTTCGGGCCCAGAATGCTAGGAGGCCGTTGAGAGAATTGCTGTAAGTCAGTGGTAAACTGACAGTGTTAAAGTGTGACGTGGAGACTTCTAGCTGCTGCCACGGCCAGGCTGGAAATGTGGGACTCCAGTGCCTTTGTATTGTCCTCGAGCCCTCATGGAGAGGAAGTTGGATGTTCTTTCCTTTGCTGAGCCTGGACTGGGTGATGGAGTTTGGTGGAATAAAAACGAATATTTCAAATATTTCCATAATTAACCACTGGAACAATTTACTGAGGTTCATGCTGGATTCTCCAACACGGACTATTTTTAACTCCAGACTGGATGTTTTTCTAAAAGACCTGTTCTGGGAGTAATGTGGGGCACGTCTCTGGCCGTGTTCTACAGGAGGTCAGACTAGATAAGTCCAGTGGTCTCCTCTGGCCTTGGACTCTATGAATTTATGAACGTTGTTAGAAAGTGAATTGAAAAACAGATCTGTCAAGTATTTTTTGAGGAACCATTTTTCATCAGAAAATGTTGATTCGTCAAATCTGAAACCATCCAAGGGGACATTTCCACAGTTTCCTTATTTTGAACTTTTTCTAGGTAAAAAAGATTTTAAATTGTCAGAATGAAAAATCCAATTTTTTCAATATGGACCTACTTTCTGTTTCTATATGTAAGATACGTATGGTAAAGAAAGATGAAAATGGAAAAGGTCAAAACTGAAATGAAATCAGAGGTTCTCTAAAGTTATCGAAACAAAACTTTGGGGTTGATTCAGATTGGTGGCTTGGCAAAAAATTTGGAGATTGTTGCTTTTTGTCCTGATTCAGGACATGAAAATGTTATGAAATCTCAGCGCATTTCCTGGATAGGAAAAACACATTCCCTCCCAGTGTATTGTAAAAAGGCATGGGCCAGCATATATTGGGCAGCTTGGACTGAATATTGTTCTTCCCAGGTATCACTGACTTGTGAACCCAGAGCAGAGACTTGCATTGTGTCGGTGGAACAAAGGAAATAGTGTTAACTCTCTGCATCTGGCAAAGTGGGATTTTCTCCCGTGAAAGCTCATGCAATAAATAAATTTGTTAGTCTTTAAAAGTGCCCCAGGACTCCTTGTTTGCTCCGTCTCTGTAGGCATTTCTGGTGAATCCGCCATCTACGTATTTAGCTGTCAAGTAGCACTGACTTTTCTGGTCGGTTTCCTGTTTGGCATAGATCAGTAAATTAACACCTCTGTGTACGGATAGTCCGTTGCAAATAGCTTCATAGATTTTTAAGGCCAGGAGGGTCCGAAGGTGCCCATTTCTTCACACATGTCTTTGTTTTATTTCTTTGTTGCAATGGTAATAGTGCCTCTGCACTTAGGGTTGCCAAGTGTGGGTTTCACCCACACAGTTCAGCTTTCAGCTTGTGTAGCCGGCTGCCATTTACAAGCCCTGAGGGCTGGTTTTTTTTGATCTGTGGCAACCACTGCCCTTGCCTCTGGGACCAGGCCAGGCTGCTCATGTGGCCATTGGCTCACAGGGGTGGGCCTTGGGGAAAGAGGCGGGGCAGGGGCGGAGCCTTTGGGGAAAGAGGTGGGATGGGCGGAGCCTTTGGGGAAAGAGGCAGGGCAATAGCAGAGCCTTTGAGGAAAGAGGTGGGGCAGGGGTGGGCCTTCAGGAAAGAGGCGGGGGAAGGGAAGAGCCTTTGGGAAAAGAGGCGGGGCAGGGGTGGAGCCTTGGGAAAAGAGGCATGGTGGGGGTAGGGCATCAGGGGTCCAGTTACCAGGAATTACAAAGGTGGCAACCCCATCTCCAGCGCTCAAGCTTCTTCACCAAAATATTAGCATAAACCCACAACCACACACACTGCACCCCCCCCCCCAAAGGAAGGAACAACAATGGGCCAGAGTCTCAGGAGAGCTGACAATGGTAATTAACCATCGGCTCCATTTACCAGGGGTCGTGGTGCATTCAGCATCACGAGCAACTTTTAAATCAAGACTGGCTGGTTTGTAGACACTCTGCTCTGGTTCAAGTAGGATTAGCTCAGGGCCGTTCTCTGGCCTGTGCGATGCAGCAGGTCAGACTGGATGGTCGCAGTTGCCCCGGCTGGGTTAATATCAAAGCTCTTTTCTTCCCAGGGTTGGTCACGTCCCCCACATCCCCTCATCCTTTCCCAGCCCTCCTCCCTGCCCATCCTCTCGCTCTGCCTGCCTCCCTCCAGAAAAGGTACAGAAACTATTCCTCTCTTGTCGCCCGCTTCCCTAACTGCTCCTCTCTCTGGGATTCACAGGGGACCAGCATGCAACAGCAGAAGAAGCCCTGGAGGTCCGTGTGCAAGGGGCTTGTTCTGGGAACTGTCCTGACCAGCTTCATGCTCCTGCTGTACTCCTACGCAATGCCGCCCGTGCCACTCAGCATGACGGAGTAAGTCCCACCTTGCCGTTGGTCCGTGCTCTCCTTAGCCAGCCCTGACAAACATTCGCTCCAAGGCTGGCTCAGGGGACTGACAGATGGGGGACAGAGGCTCAGCTCCAGCCCAGGTTGATTCAACCCCAGAATGAAAGGGTACATCTACACTGCAAAAAACACCCTGATTCAGGCTCATGCTACAGGGCTAAAAACAGCAATGTAAATGTTCCCACTTGCACTGGAGCTGGGCTCTGAGACCCATCTCCTTTGCCTGGTTTCAGAGTCTGGCCTCCAGCCCAAACATAACATCTCCCTGGCTATTTTTAGCCGGAGTCAGTCGACCCAGCCCCTGAGATTCTCTGCCATGGAGGGCAGTTTGTGGTGTAGATGTACTGAAAGTTGTCACCTGGGTGAAGTCAGTTGGGGGTCGATCCAATTCTAATGGGGGAGGATAAATGTCAGAGAACTTTGCCCCAGCTCTCAGAAGAGAGGCCTTGGGCTGGACAAGCTCCCCCCGGCCCTAGCTGTGGAGCCCCCTGGGCCAAAACTCGCTCTGCTATCTCAGGCTGTGGCCATGCCTGCAATGGGCCATTCTGATCTGAGAGACCTTCCTCGCCTGGGTGTTTTCTCATTTGCCCCCTTTGCAAAGTGCTTTACTGGAGTGTGGTACTGCGCTATTGTCCTCCCACGTTACGGTGGAGCGTGGGAGACTGACAGCCCTGCCCTGGCAGGGTCCCTTCCAAAGGGGCATCCAATCTCCAGCCCCATGAAATGATCCAGAGGCCACCAACAAGAGGCCAGTGGGTGCCAGTCACAATGGAGGCTTTTGTGACGTGGCCACGTGTGTTGGAAATGGGCCAAGACACGCCAGGCTCATTGTACCTGGGAGCAACCATCAGATTGTACATAGACTAGGGTAGAGACAGCCCCATCCATCACTGACTCCAGCCCTCCCCACACTGCTCACACCAGAGACTGAGCTATTGCCATCCAGAACTGTTCCCTAGGCAGCTCTCTGTCCTCAGGGCCATGTGCTGTGTCCTTCGAATGGGAAGGGAAAGGGCGATTGGCTAGCACAGGCATGGCAGAATGGTTAAAACCCTCAGGTTCCTGCAGCTTCACAGGGAACAAACTCCTCCTTTTCCCAATGGCCTGTTGCAGAGGTGGGGCACTCGGCGCTGCGCCATTGTGGCATTAGATCCAGTATGGGGCCATGTAGAAGACTAGGGAATGTCCCTTCCCCGATGACATAAAGCTGGTCTCCACCTCCTAATCAACAGGCGGAGAGCGGAAGATTTAGGCTGGCCCTGTGTGTCCTCCCTCACCAACAGAGGACAGCTGGGCGTTCCCTGCCTTCAAAAAATATTACTCCCCGGAGAGCTATGGCCCCATAAAGGGAGAAGATCCTGAGTCTCTATTAAGTCCACCAGGAACTTTGCCGTTGCTAGCGATTTTATGCGGAAGGTGCTCAGATATCATGATGATGGCCAGCAGGATAAAACTCATTACACAGATGGATAGTCAGATTCAGAATAGAGAAGATCAGCTCGATAGGTGGGTGTTTGCTGCCACTCACGGATTTAAACTGGTGAAAAGGAGAGGAGACAAAATCCAACAGCTTCAGTTATTGTAAGTGCCACAGAGGTCTACATGCACCAGCCAGAAACACAGCTCAGTAGCAGACTGAAGGGAAGGGGCTGGATTCCAGTCTGTGTTTCCCTGGTGTAAATCCAAAGTAATGCCAGCAAAACCCTCACTGACTTGGCTGGTTTACCTCACTGCTCCTGACGGACACTGGCGTCAGGTTGCAGTGATTATCTGAACAGAAGAACTGGTTTCCAAATCTTGGGGCCAAATTGTGAAGGATTCCGGCTCTGACCTTAAAGTCTATGAGTCTATGAAGGGAAGCCTGCGCTGAGACAGTCTGGGCTATTCCCCATTCAGGGGATCAAGAGAGGCCTCCACTGTCTGGGGCTGTAGCTACAACACCTTTCCCCAGAGCTTTCTCCTTTCTGCAGGGCCCTTGTGGCTGGTTGCTGGGGATCGTGGTGATTGAGCAAGGCCAGCTCAGATACCCAGCCCCACATATGTGCCTTTTCTTTCCTTTCCTCCAGGATTCCTATCTCGCAGTCCTGCTCCTCCTACCCTGCCCAGGCCAGAGCGCCAGCTGCTGGGAACAGCACCCACAGGGCCCCAGGGCACGGCTGCCTGCCCAAGCTGGACATCATGTTCATGAAGACACACAAGACGGCCAGCAGCACCATCCTCAACATCCTCTTCCGCTTCGGCGAGAAGCACCGCCTCAAATTCGCCTTTCCCAATGGCCGCAACGACTTCTATTACCCCTCCTACTTCGAACGCAGCCAGGTTCAGGACTACCAGCCCGGCATGTGCTTCAATATCATCTGCAACCACATGCGCTTCCAGTACCAGGAGGTACGCAAGCTCCTGCCGGCTGACACCATCTTTCTGACAGTGCTGCGGGACCCTGCCTACCTCTTCGAGTCCTCCTTCCACTACTTCAGGCGCATCATCCCCCTCACCTGGAAGCTGCAAGGCGAGGACCAGCTGGCAGAATTCCTCCGTGACCCATGGCACTACTACGACCCTAATGGGTTCAATGCTCACTACCTCCAGAACCTGCTCTTCTTTGACCTGGGTTATGACAACAACCTGGATGTCAACAGCCCCTTGGTGGAGCAATACATCCAGGAGATCGACCAGCATTTCCACCTGGTCATGCTTCTGGAGTACTTCGATGAGTCTCTCGTGCTGCTGAAAGACCTGCTCTGCTGGGAGCTGGAGGATATTCTCTACTTCAAACTCAACGCCCGCAAGGACTCCACTGTCTCCAAGTTGACAGCCGAGCTCTACGAGAAGGCCACCGCGTGGAACCTCATCGACTCCAAGCTCTACCGCTACTTCAATGCCACTTTCTGGCGCAAGGTGGAGGCCTACGGGCGTGAGCGAATGGCGAAGGATGTGGCTGAGCTGCACCAGGAGAACGAGAAGATGAAGAGCATCTGCATCGACGGAGGGCGCCCTGTGGATGCCACTGCCATCCAGGAGTCTGCCATGCAGCCGTGGCAGCCGCTGGGCCAGAAGTCCATCCTGGGCTACAACTTGAAGAAGAGGATCCACAAGAAGTACCGGAAGTTGTGCCGCAAGATGCTGACGCCCGAGATCCAGTACCTGACCAACCTGGGCGTCAACCTCTGGATCACCAAGCTGTGGAGTCACGTGCGGGAGTTCCTCAAGTGGTAACGTGTGACCGGCAACCAGCCCTAACTCCCTTCCCTCTGCCGATCCCGTCCCCACCTCAGAGAAGAACCAGGTGCTTTTGTTTGTGTTTCTTCCTTACCTCTGTTGGCTGGATCCAAGACACAGCATATCATCATCAACAGGGGACAGCAAGTTAGAGACCACACCTCCCTCCCCCTGCCCTGGCTACCCTGCAAAGAGGAGCAGCCTTGGAGACTTGCAGATGGAGACCCACCAGGCTGGGAGGAAGGAAAGGGTCAACCGGCCACCCCTCTTCTCACCTACCTCCCCAGCACCATTTCTGGGGCTGCTCCAGGGTCAGCCTCCACCACTGCGTCCTGCCAAGGATGAGGTCAGGGCACCGGTCAGTCCTGCCATGCTGAGTCAAACCATGTTAGCAGCCTGCGCCCCTGAATTAGCCAAGGGCAGACCTCGAGAAGCCAGCCCAGGACGAGGGACACTGTCGCCAATTATAGAAGCTCACTAATTGTCTGGGCGTGGCTTTTCAGGGTGGTGTTTTCCTTGCTTCTCTTCGAAAGCATTCGGGGCAGAGTTGGTGCAAGCGGGATCCTAGCCTGGGTCCTTCACAATTAATAACAATAGATCCATCAGCAGACACAGGAGACAAGAGAGGGTGTGTGTGTGAGAGAGAGAGAGAGAGAGAGAGAGAGAGAGAGAGAGAGTATGTGTGTGTGTGTGTGCATGTGTGAGAAAGAGAGAGTGTTTTGGGGGGGCTTGGTCATATGTGAGAGAGATGGATTGTTGTGCTGTATATTCAGGAAGTGGGTTCGTGCACTTATGACCAATACGGGACTGTGTGTGTTTGTCACCAATACGTTACAAGCGAACATTGGTATTAATGGGTGTGTGGCCAGTATATTTGCTGGGGTGTAGACCTGAGGCTGTTACATTACAGGAGTCTCTCTGTGTGTGTGCGACCACTCTGTTACACTCTGTATTTGGGGGGTGTGAACAGAACTTTGCAGCAACCACTGGTCTTTCTCAGTGTGCCACCGTGTGCCTCTCCGTGCGTACAGGAATCTCTGCACGGTTGACACGTGGTGGCTGTGCCCAATACATTACAGTGAGGTCCCAGATCTCTATTTCTGTACTCGTGCACGGGGTATAAGAGATAGACTCTGTGTACGTGTGACACCAATCTGTTATCGGGTGTATTGGAAGCTGAGTGCCTATTTCACTCAGTGTCTGTAAATCTGACCAGCCTGTTTGTCTGCATGTCTCTTTAGAGCGGGGCAAGTCACGCTACGGCTGATGCAAACGACAACACAGCATTCTCAAGCCATCCTTGAGGCTGCCATTTCCACTGATTCCCCTTGGCCGAGGGACTGCCGGTTCCATGCAGACCATATACAGTCTGGATGTGACGGTCAATGCTGGTTTGTATCTGCCTGAGAGGGGTCAGCTGGCCACAACAATCTCCAGCCTGCACTGACTCAGACCAGTCCGTATATGGGAAATAATGCCCAAGGTGGCAGTCCTTAAATGCATTAAGATGGCCAGTGGGTCACATTTAATCAAACTGGTTCTCCTATAGCACTGATTCTGAACTGTCTATGCACAAAACATACCACTCTGAGTGGCCTGTGTTACATGCTCAAGCGGTTCAGCCTCCATGTATGTGTTTTTACAGCGTTCGGTGCGCTCATATGGTGGGCGATTGGCCATCAGTCCATACACCTCATCATTGACCAGCAGCCGGCAAACTGACTGCTTTGTTTGAAGCAGCATCAACACTTGAGTTTTGGGCCTGTATGAAAGCACAAGTTTGGTTCGTGAGCCTTGAATTTCTCACCAGCCTGGCAGGTCTGTGGAGGGTTCACTGCAGGGCGTTATAAGCTGGGCCCTGTTGAATCTTTCACTGGGGGGGGTCTCAGGCCTAGGGCTGGACGCCGGGCAGTAAGTTCTGCCTGTGACCCACTGGGTGTATCATTCCCCAGACCATGGCTGACTGGCCCGTCCAGAGCAGAGCGTGTCCTCTTCCTTCCTGACTCCCCTCCACCCCAATCTGGGCTAGTGGCCTCTCCAGTTCAAGGGTCCTCTGGAGCCACGCCCCAGCAGCGAGCCCCGGGATCTGGTGACAACTGGTGGGGGAGCAGGGAAGGATGAGGGGGTGGGACAGCATGTTCCTTGCCTTGGGTTCTTGCTTTGACGCGTCTCCGGGTTGGGTGAGCCCAGCAGGGAAGGGGGAGCAGTCGACGCTGCCAGCAGCTGCCATTCTGATGAGCCCTGGCGATGAGCCGCCCGCTGACCCTGCAGCCAGAGAACGGGACGGAGCCAAAGGGCGAGGAGACCCACACGGGGTTGGGGCTAGGGCAGGGTGGGGGCCAGCATGGATGTGTGAGGAGGAAACCAGCGAGCAGGGAGGGGCCCACAAGGGAAGTAACCAGCGTACCACACCTGGAACAGCTGGAAGCAGCCCACCTGACCCCCAGAGAAAAGGGAGTGTGTTGAGGAGGGGTGGGACGGGAGCCACTGCTTGGCACTGAATTTGCACAGCTCTACAGCCCACCTGCCATGATGAGCTTGGACTTGGGGAATGCCACAGCCAGGGACTGCATCTGGCAGAGCCGAGTCTCCAGGAGGCCAGGGCTTGGGGGGCACGTTAGGATGAGAGCAGCTAGGGTGGGCCAAGGCTGGGCCCGGGCTCTCCCCTGTTGGTGGACTCGGGGAGGTGGTGGCTGGGCCTGTGGCCATCAGCCCTGCCCCCCATCTGTGGCTCTCAGCAGCAGGCAGCCTGGGGGGACCCTTAGGGGGTAGATGATGACGCCTCCTTCTCAGGGTGGCCCTATGGTGATGGCGAATCCCAACATGCCCGGCTCATCTCTGCTGCCAAAGGAGCATGTGGGCAGGGATCTGGGGTCTTCATTCATGGCCCAGCTGCAGAAGGTGGCCCCAGACTTTGCTGTCAGATTGCGTCCAGGCAGCCTTCCTCGCCTCCCAGCCTCCGTGTTGGGGTCCTGTCTGTGGGGTGGCCAACGTTCTGCTCTGGTTGGGAAGACGAGGAACGAAACAATGGTCATTTTGTACAATAATTATACTGTATATTTGACAGTTTTTAATATATGAACCGTTGAGCTGTTCTCAGTCTGGTCTCTTTCTTCTTCCCTGGGGAGAAGGGTCCTGGCCCCATTAGCAATGGCTGTAATGACCCCTGGGGAGAGCAGCCTCAGGGGATGGGGGATCTGGGCCATGGGCCAAGTGTGCCTCCATTGATCACAGAGGGCAGATTGATTTCATGTACCCCTGATGATCTCCCCTGCTCAAGCATGCCCCCCACGCTCTCCCCTCAGAGGAAAGCCCAAGAAAACCCCCTGTCAGAGAGCAGGCAGCCACTGTTTTATTCCTGGGTCCTGGTTGGCTACTCCTGCTGCAAAAAGCTTTTCGGCTGGGTTCTCCCCACCCTGACTCTTCCTTCCACCTCTGCCCTGCTGCAGGCCCCCCACAATCCCCACTACTGGTTCTCAATCCTGGATTCCATTCCCAGAGAGCCTTTCTGATGCTCCCTGCTGAGGGATGCCCCCCTTCCCGGCGCTGCCAATTTTCTGTCTCTTTGAGCACACTCCACCGGCAGGTCCTGCCAGCGACTGCGACTGCATGGGGGCTGCTGTCCAGACCCAACGTAGCCTTGTCGGCATGAGAACACTGCACTAACGTTAGACACTGATGCGGGGAAATCAGTGCAATGCGCTGGTATGGACAGTCATGTTTCCGGTTAAGAGTGCTCTGCAGTGCCCTGGCTTAACACAGTAAGAAATCAGCCTGAGCTAACCCCATGTAAGGCTCTCTGAAACAGAGGTGAGTGTCTACACACCGGGTGTGCTGCGTTAAGGAAATCCCTTTCCAAATGCAGACATTGCACAGCAGCTCAGAGGGCTCAGAAAGAACCACATTCACGCTTACGCACTTCCTCTCAGGAATGTTACAATGGAGGATCACTCTTGTCACCCACGTTACAGATGGGGAAACTGAGGCACCGGGTGGGACAGTGACTTGTCACGCTCACCCAGCACATCAGCAGCAGAGCCAGGAATAGACCCCTATTCAGACTGGAGCTCTGGCCACTGCTGCGAGCACAATTTGTACGTTAAATGGTGCAGCCGCTGCTCTGATCAAAGGTGATTGCTGCCATTTCTAGCGTGCTCTGCACTCGGGATACTCCACAGATTCATCTCACCCACTGCTGAAATATGGCAGCTGTTTAAGGGCTCCCTGTGGCCTGCATGGTTGTTTGGGGCAGGGAATGAAGTGTGTCGTCTCCAAGGGTGATTTTAGGGAGGCAGTATACAGACTGGATATGGGGACTCCCTCCTTTTGCAGAAAGTGTCCTGGGATTTTAATTACTCCAGCCAGTTAGGATATCAGCCTTTTGGCTTGGCCAAGCTATAGTGCTGTCTCATCTGGCACCTCTGCTCCAACTCACTGGAGAGGAAAGGGAAAAAAGCACATCCTGGAGCATTTCTTCTTTCCCCTGAAAGTTACCCCTCACAGCACGGACTCACAGCTCCCTGCTTATCTTACGATAAATGAATGGTGGCTCCCAGAGGCCCCAATCCAGATCAGGCCCCTTTGTGTTGGGTGCTGTACAAACACTTCTGAAGGCGCAGTCCCTGATGCAAAGAACTTACAACATCCAGCCTGCTCTGGGGAAGGTGAACGTCTGCACCTGTCTGGCTCACTACTGACTTTCCTGAGGCAGATCAATGCCCAGGGGAGCAGCTCAGAGCCTGACTCACAGCCAGTGCCGGTACTTGGCCAGGGATCTGGGGCTGCCACCACCAGGGACAGGAGTCAGGGCCACATTGCTGTGAAAAAGGGACCGGTACTCAGTACCCCTGAGTACATCACAAAAAAGCCCTGCCCACAGCTGCAGGTGACATGGCTGCTGGTTTTCAGAGCCTGGTGCTAATTTAACAGGCCTTTGGGCTGGAGCCAATGGTGTGTGTCTGCGGGTGGGGGCCGGTGGGAGGCAGATGAGGAATTCCCAGCAGCTGTGGCTGCAGCTGCCTGTGGTTCTGATGGCAGAGTAGCCGAGCTCTAGATGGGTATAAATAGCTTCCTCCCTAGCCCTGCTAATAGGACTGGGGGCTGGTCACATCATGGGGCTGTGGCAAGGGTTTCTGGTGGTGCTTGTCTGTAGCTCAGTTGTTGCTGCTCAGAAAGGTAAGATTTCCAGGTGGTGAAATGTTCTCCCAGCCTGGAGCTGAGCCAAGGTGCAATACTCAGCAATGCTAACTCCAGGCCCCAAAATCAAGGGGGTTGTTAAACATTCACATTAGAGAGTCTTGGCCTTCCTGGTGTAGCTGGGCCATGTTTCAAAGCTTGTCTCAGGAACCAAATGGCTTCACTCTCTGGGGAAGCTGGAACAATGGCAGTCCTGGGGCACCTTACAGACTAACAAATTTCTTCAGGCATAAACTTTCCTGGGCTGCAACCCACTTTGTCAAATGAATGAAGTGGAAACTACAGTTAAGAGGGATGTATCTGCATGCCAGGATGGGTGAGAAAGTTTACCATGGGGAAGGTAAGGGCTAATGAAGCCAGTTCAGTTAGGGTAGATGAGGTGCAATTGCAACAGTTGATTAGAAGGTGAGACTGTGTGAAGAGGGACAATTGCTTTTTGTAATGAGCTACCCATTCCCAGTCCCTATTCAGACCCAGTCTGATGGGGTCAAGTTTGCAGGAGTCCCAGCTCTGTGGTTTCATGCTGAAGTCTGTTTTTGAAGTTCTTTTGTTGAAGTATGGCAACTTTCAAGTTAACTGCTGAGTGTCCAGGGAGATTGATGTGCTCTCCTATTGGTTTATGGATGTTACAGTAAAGTATGGGGAAATTGAGACTCTTGTGATGTAACATGAATCCAGGGGTTGGCTTTCTCAGGCATGTCAAATGTCATCTCTAGTGCTGCCAGGACTGAACATTCATAGAAGATGAGGGTGAGAAGGAACCCTGGCTGATGTCTAGTCCCACCCCTTCTCAAAGCAGGACCAACCCCAACTAAACCATCTCAGCCAGGGCTTTGAGTCGGGCCTTGAAAACTTCTAAGGAAGGAAATTCTACCACCTCCCTAGGTAGCCCATTCCAGTGCTTCACCACCCTCCTAGGGAAAAAGTTCTTCCTAATATCCAACCTCAACTTCCCCCCACTGCAACCAGAGACCATTGCTCCTTGTTCTGTCATCTGCCCCCACTAAGAACAGCCTAGCTCCTTCTTCCCCCCCACCCCCTCAATTCAGGTAGCTGAAGGCTGCTATCAAATCCTCCTCGTTCTTCTCTTCTGCAGCCTAAGCAAGACCAGTTCCCTCTGCCTCTCCTTGTAAGTCATATGTTCTAGCTCCCACCCTAATAATTTCTGTTGCCTTCTGCTGGACTTTCGAAGTTGTCCAACAGTGTTCTCCAATAGAAGAGCTTTGCTTTGACCATGGTCTCTTTAATCTTTGTGATTGGAAACGCTGTAACCTACCCTGACAGTAGTTCTTGCGCTATTTCCAAGACTTGGCTTCTCAAGCTCCTTTTTGTGACATATAAGCTCCTGCTTGTGCTGGGAATAACTTCCAGCCCCTAGTGCTAACCCCTCTCTATCATGAGCTGCACCCAGTTCTGGGTGTTCCAGCAGTGTCGCTTTGACGGCTCACAAGAAATGGGGCTGTCTGTCTTGGGGCCATAGAAGTGTCTAACTGCTGCAAGCCATCAGCCCACCCCAAGCTGGGCAGGGTTGAGAACTCTTGAAAGTGGGGGGGCTTTCCTTTAAAGGGTGCTGGTGAGCAGTTGTAGGCTCTAGAAGAAAAATACTAGGAAGTAATCAGTGAGGTATGGGTGGGGAAAGAAAGTGGGGGTTCTTGTCTTAAGTAATAAGCACAATGGCTTTTGAGACCCTGATGGTGAAACACACCCACCTTTTAAGAAGAGTGACATTCCTCCTAGTTCTTAACCGACCGTGGCACAGAAGCCATGATCTACTGCGGCCAGCATGGCTGTAACCTACAACCTTGGTGCTGGCTTCTTCCAAGGTTCATGCTGAATAGCTAACCAGTTACTTCCCTGGTGGAGCCAAGGAGGACTCCAAAGTGGTGCATCTCTGTTTCTGCACAGTGGCCCTGCTGCCCAGAGGGATTACTGTAGATTTGGGGGAGGAGATGGTCTCTGGGAGCTGTTCAGAGGGTTATGTCCAGTCTGCTCACTCTTCTAGCGCCCATTAACTCTGTGTTCTATGAGTGCAATAAAACCAGCATCCATCTGGCTGTACGAGTGGATCCCTTGGGGAATGGCCTCCTGCTAGATCCACAATTCCTGCGCCTGGGCAGCTGCCTTTACTCCATCAGTGACTCCCTCCAGGGCTTTCTGCACTTCCAATACCACCTGGAGGACTGCAGCTTCTTGCGGCTGGTGAGTGAGACCCTGCACGGGGTATGGCCTTGTCCCATTCTGCTTGGTGCCATCTGCTCAGAGGCCTCAGAACTGGCTGGCTTAGCTGACATCCCAGGGCACTGCTACCTGGGCTTCAGATCCTGATGCCCTGTTCTGGGGGGAGGCTGGATCCTGGCCCATCAGTGGTGGCACCTGGAGGGCAGCAATGTTAAACTCCCAAGACCTGTCTCGAGTGGCTTCTGTCCATATTCCTGGACTCTGTTACTGCTCCCCACAATGCCCCAGTATCTCTGGCTTTACTTGCGGGGCTTGTCTCAAGAATACTAGGCCAGTAGCTAGAGGAGGAAGCTGTAAATAATGCCAGTGCTGAGTTCCACCTTCTGGGTCTGCTTCCTCCCTGCAGACATCGGGGAACATGGTTGAATACTTCACAGACCTGATCTACAGGCCTCCCCGTGGCCATGGCCGTCACTACATCACCCCCTTTGCTGAGAGGATAAACTGCACAGACTATGAGTAAGCTGCTGGCCCCGGCATCCTGCCAGAGTCCCAGGGGCTGATGTTCAAGGTCTCCAGGATCTCTCCTGGGCTTCACCAAAGGGCCCTGGAATGAACAGCGGCAGTGATGCTGGTGGGGGAAGCAGGTTCTAGCCAGTCAATAGGGGAGACATTGGCCCAGCTGTTGAAAGGGGGTGGGGGAAAAAAGCAAGCACATGTGGGATGAGCTGTCCTGGCTCTCTGTCCAGTAACCCTGACTTAAACTGATGGTAAAATGCATGTAAAATTCCTCCCGGCAGCCTGGCCAGTGTGTGGGAGGGATGGGCACCGTAGCAGATACCCTTGATTGCTGATGTCGGGGGGGGGGGAGAGACACACAGCCTGACTGGTGCTGGACAGCGTTGGTCTGGGTGCCTTCCTTTGAACTTTGGACCAGCTGAAGGGCTCTGTGCTGCCCTCCAGCTGGGACACGTCTGATGCTTTGGGGGTGGGGGAAGGGGTGGGAACACCCCTACAGTGCTAGAGGCAGGACACTGGGTCTAGAGGCCAGGGATGCAGACAGGCATCTGAATGAGACTCCACTTCCATTTCCTGAGTGAGTGACTGGCTGAGACCCCAGACGTGGCTCAGTGGGAGGGGGCTGCCTGGGAGAGGGAAAGGCCTGGGGGTGACAGCAGATGCCCTTAGAGCATGATGTGCCTGTGCAGGGCTGGCTCCCAAATCTTCACAGTGGTGCATGGGGGGCCACTAGTGAGGTGACCCTGCAGATGCACACCAGAAGGGTGAGCTCCCTGTTGACAAAGGGGTGCCGATCTGCACCTGAGTGCTACCGCATGCTGTCAGCTGTTGACCTGAGCATCCCAGTGCAGCTGGAGGTGATGCAGGCAAGTGGATGGTCTCTGGTCCAGGAGGGCAGTAGGCCAGAGCAAGAGCTCTTTTAGGGAGGGGATGAAATCTGAGCCCTGGTCCCTGCAGCTAGGGTAACCCCCTCCTGTCTCTCCTAGGGCAGGGCGCTTGACTCCTACCCATATATCCACAGTGACCAGCCAGCTGTCTGCCTCTGGAGTACTGGTGTTCCTGGTGACCCTCATGAATGGTAACTAAGGGATGGGCTGGATCCCAACATCCTCCTGCAGCTTCAGACCACATCCTAGAACCAGCCACAGCAGGCTGGTTCCCTCCACCCCAACCCTTGCTCTGCCTCTCTAAGATGGGGTCTGAGACCACAGCCATCTCTGTTTCTGGGAAAGGAGTGAAGCAGACTTGTGCCCCACCCATTCTGACTTACCCATCTTTGCCCCAGATCTCCAAGCTCTGAGCCAGGTTACCTTAAAGGCTAAATTTAGAACACCTGCCCAAGGCATCAGGGGTCTAGGAGGGTCAGCATGCCCACAGGAGAAGCAGTTGGGTGGGGGCAGCATCACCCATCCAGGGTGAGATGAACAATGATCTGAAATCCATTCACCAAACACCCCTCAGAACACCTTCCTCCCCAAAACTTGCATGCACTAACAGAAGGTTCCTGGGGCTTGGAGGTCTCCTGAGATGCATACCACAAGTGTACTGTCCACTGCACTCTACAAACAGCAACTCTTTTGTCTTTCTTTGCAGTGGACTTTAGCGCCCCATCAGACTCCAAGGTCTTCTTCCTGGGCTCTCAGATCCATATAGAATTTGCTGTGCAGAGTGCCTTCCACCAGCCTCTGCAGGTCTTTGTGGATGAGTGCACGGCCACCCCAACCTCAGAACTTAGCAAGTCTCCCAAGAACTATAGCATCATTGCAAACCATGGGTAACTATCTGCAGGGGACAGCAGCTCTTGTGTGCTTTCCTGTCTGAAGTGTAGGAAGATGCAAAACAGGGAATTGGTGCAATCCCCTGTGCATTGTAACAGAACATGCAGGGTCCTTAAGGCTCCTGTCTAAATCATAGAGCTGGACTCTCCAACTAAGCCACGGAGAACCACGGTAAAGTAGCAAACGAAGATGATTGACTTGGGCTTTGGTAACCACATGGCCACCTAAAGAATGGCACTGTGGCACATGTGTTAATTGATGTGATGACCAGAGACCTCGACTGTTACAGAAATGTCTGGGTATTCCTAGTGCCCTGTAACACTTCAGGAGTCTCAGACTTCAGCCAAAATGACTGACCTCAGATGGAGGGCAGGGGGAATGCAGTAGGTGTCTCTCAGAGCCAAATAGTTCTTCTGTCTCGGGACCAGTGACTTTAACTGTCTCTCTGTTCCAGATGTCTTGTGGATGGCAAGGTGGGAAACTCCCAGTTCCTTCCCAGACAAACCCCTGAAGCTATCCATCTCTCCCTGCAGGCCTTTGAATTTGCAGGTGTGGGCTCTGATGTAAGTAGCTAAGCTTCTGAGTTGGCTGTACAGTTTCCTTCTAGAGCATGATCCTGAAAATGTGACTTGCTCATGCTAGGATTAGTTAGTAGCCAGTCTGCACTGGCTGGTGAAGGTCTCCACACAACAAGCCTTTGTTGGCTTTTCACTAGACTCTGGCATGGAGACTGGTACATCATTGGCTGCCTAGTTAGGGAGCACTCCAGCAGACCACTAGGTTCTTGGATGGTCAGTTAACAGTGCCTGAGGAGTCCCCACCAGAGGCATGAGGGGGTGGGTAGCAGTTAACACCACGCCCCCCCAGCATACTTCCCTTAAGGCCGTGGTTCTCAACCAACTTGTTGTAGGCCACACATATAGACTGCCTGTATGTCACCTGGGCCGTAGCTGTGTGCTGGCTGGGCCACAAGCAGGCCGTGGGTTGTGAAGCGCTAGCCCTTCCACTTTCAGACAGGATCTGACCTCAGGTGTGCCCTGCCTCCAAAGTAGGACTCCCAGTGAACAGGTGTGCAACAAACTCCATGCCCCAAGCTTCCTTGTTCATCCTATGATGATGATGAAGGGCCCTGTTTGGCCTAGAACTGGATGTCCTGGCCCTCCAGGGCTGGTGTCCCTAAGAAGCTTAGCTGTGGTGAGTGAGCTAACAAAGGTGTTTGTGACACCTAACAAAGTGCTGGGGTTCAAAGCCTGAGGCCCCAGGCTCTCCAAGGATTGGGTGGGGTTCAGAACAGCCTTCAACAGTGCACTGGGCAGCTCCTTCTGCTCCAAAATTTCTCTGACAGGTCCTTGCACCACGTTAGAGCAGAGGAAGTGTTTCCTCGGCTTCCTAGCCAGAGAGACTGGTGGCTCAAGTCCTCCTCGGTTAGAGGGAGAAGGGATCTGAAGGGGGCTCTGCCACCTCTGGTGAAGGCATCACCACAGAGCAATGGGCTATTTGGCTGTAGGGCTCCCTAGTCTTGCCTGGTGAAGCTGTTCCATGGCAGACAAACTGAAATAGTAAAGTGGAAGGACTAGATCCAGGGCCTCCCACCTGCAGGTGAGGGCTCCAAACATCAGGCTGTGGAGCTGTTCTCATGCTGGCCCAGTGAATTTCTCTGTGCTCCATGGAACAGCCCCACATGGGACTATCCCATAGTCCCCACCCTTGGGGGGCTCACCTGGCAGCAGATACTTGTTCAAATCCCCTCTCTCCACAGGTGTGGGGAACACTTGACTGGGGTCTCCAATAACCCATGCATGTGCCCTGAACACAGGACTAAAAGTTGATGGCATGCCCCCTTTCCCAGCTGGCCCATGCAAGCTTGTCTCTAGGGGCCCGGCCTGGCGGGCAAGGTCTGAGCATGCTTACCAGACTGGGCCCTGCAGGGGCTATAGGGGGTCAGACCAGTGGGCCATCTAGCCCAGTGTCCTGTCTGCTGACAGTGGCCAATGCTAGGTGTTTCAGAGGGAGTGAACTGAACAAGGGATCATAGAATGATCCATCCAGCACCCAGTCCCATCTTCTGGCCAACAGAGGCAAGCAAGTCAGTGTTCCTCCACCATCGTCCCTGGGTCATTCATTGCAATGGGTCTTTGGTGCCTGGCTTGGGGCTGCAGCCTGCATACGGAGGCAGAAACCTGGATGCCTACAGAACTGAGCACAAAAAATCTAGGTGCTGGGCAAGCTGAGGCACTTACCAGTTGGGGGGGCAGCCTAGTGGGGCTTCTGTGGGGCCTGATTGTGGGATTTAGGCACTTCATTGCCACTTTAGGTGCCTTACGCCTCTTGTGAATGTTGCCTTTGAAGTGCTGCAGAGGGGGAACTGTCTGAAAGCTGCACCTGATTCACTTGTAGTAAACACAGGGTCACAGACCCCTAAACAAATCAGGCCAAAGCTGCCCAGAAAGCAAGCGGGAGGGTGCCTGCACCAGCCAGATGTCACTGGCATCCAGTATGTAGCTGGCACTCAAGCAGAGTAGCTATGGGGTGTAGGGCTCTCTTCCCTTCTTGGCTTCCCCCACCCCAATGATGAATGTTCCTTCTTGATGTGCAGTGGGGATGATCTCAAACTCTAATCTCTCCACTTCCCCAGATCTATCTTCACTGCCAGGTGCTGGTCTGGGACCCCAAAATGCTCATGGATCCCACAAGGAAGGCCTGTTCCTTCCACAGGGACACCAACAGGTAAGGGCTGCTGGGGGAGGATGAATTGCAATTCTCTGAAGCTAGAGCAGAATGTGACTGTTCTATGTGGGTCTGTCCCAGGTGATGTGCCCCACTAGTGCTAACATCTGCATAGATACCCGCGGGGAGATGCCCCAGAAGAGACTGCAGAGGCTATCAACTTGGTTCTGGTGGCCACAGCAACTCCACCTCATGATACCACTTCCATCTTCATTGCACCTTATTTCCTCCACTCACTGGAGGGGCTGTAACGAAATCCAAAGCCAGCAAACGCTTGGGGGAAACGACCTGAATTTTCTAGTATGGGCCAATTAGTCTCCCTCAGGTTGGCAAGTGCTGTGCCAGAGTGACTGGTTCAAAGTGGGACAGGAAACAGCCCTGCACTAGTGATCCCGTCCCTCTCACCACAGTGGGAACATGGCAGTATAAATATGCCTTTTGGGGTCTGGCTTTGACCACAACCAGTCAAGGCCTCTAAGAGCAGAGAGGGTAATAGATGTGGGATTAGCCTCCAGGTCTGTCTTGAGCGAGGCAGCTCACAGGAATTGCTGTCCACGCCCTCCCTGCTGGCCTTTACCAGGATTCCCAGCACACCCGAGTCTCGGCCCTCAGGGCAGTGCTGGAACACCTCACCTGGGCAAACAGACCGGCGGCACCCTTGTGCTGCCAGCAGTCCATGAGCTTGGCTGAAGTCGGTTACCAAGCTGGCAAACCACAGTCCAGATACATTATGAACTGGGGTGCGGGGATGAGTCCTGTCGTCTAGACGTAACAGCTAGTGCAAGCATAAACTGCAGTGGTTCATAGTTTGTAGACCTGCTAGCTCAATGACTAAAGCCAGGAATCCCAGCCATGCTGACAGGGGTGAAACCTAACAGCCCCCCCGCTCCTCCTACTGGTGTCCCACAACCACACCAAACCTCCCCTGGCTGCGAGTGCCAATGCTCCGTCTGCTCTCCCTCCAGTCCATGCTTGCTTGTCCCCTTGGAGTGGGCTCCAGTAGGATGAAGCTGTCAATCCATGTTCCTGTCTAACCCAACCAATCAATTCCAGCACCTGTTGTGAGCAGACACAACTTTGCCTTAGCTCTCCCAAAAGAGCCTTTGTGCCCAGGGCAGTTAGGAACTGCCTGGTGACTGCAAGGGCCCCACACTTAATCCCATGTGTTTCCTGGAGGCTTGAGATGTTTGTTTACCCCCAGTGATCATCTGTGTTTTGCTTCTGTCTGCCAGGTGGGAACTCTTGGACAATCCCTCCTTGAGCTCTGTCTGCAGCTGCTGTGATTCCCTGTGCCAGCCAACAGGCTCTCGCCACAAGAGAGACCTGGAAGGTACCAGATGCTTTGAGGGATGTGTACTCTGGGTGGAGAGGACCCAAATGCAGTGTTCTGCATCATTTGTTGACCTTAACGGTCAGGAACAAGCCTGGCAGGCTTGGCTTGGAGTGCCGCCTCCTTCTCTGTGTGGTCTGAAGGCAAAGGCTGCTTTCACTTGAACAGAGAAGCTAGAACTGCCATGTTATAGTGGTCTGGAAAGTCTAAGAGTGAAGGGAAGAGCTCAGCATCTGAGACAGCTGTGCAAGCAAGCTCCCAGCCAAGCAAGAGATGGGCTGTTGAGTGTTCAGCAAGGCCAAGTCTGGCGTCGTTTGCAGCTGTACTAATCTGAAGGTCTCATCTCTCCTTTTGCCTGATGCTCTGCAGGGGATGGTGGACTTGTTCATGCTGTTGTTGTTGGGCCCTTGATGGTGCAGAAACCATCTGCAAAGACTGGAAGCTACGAGTGGGACCAGAAAGCTCTCTTGCCGTTCAGAGTCACACAGGTAACTACAGCTCATGGGCTTCAACTTTGTTCCATAGCAACCTGGCAACTCTGGGGGGCTGTGAATGGAGCTGGTACAACAGCCCTGACACACACTAGCAGCCCCAGTAAAGCTCAGCTGGCCCATAAGGAGGAGAGCAGAGAAGTTTGACCTGCCTTGCTGCCTGTAGAAGCTGCTTACCTGGGAGATGGATGTGTAGGCAGCAACAGCCCCAATCCCTCCTGATTTCTCAGTCACTACTGGCCTTGTCTTACCCAAGGGGCTATTTTAAGAGTCTTGCTCTCTGGGTGAGGACAGCTCATCCCCACAACCTCATCTCAGCTTCTAAAACCCAGTTTGCCCTTGCATCTCTTCCTATCCTCACCAACACAACTAAGCTCCCATGCACATCCCGCCTGCACCCATACCTGTATGGAACCCTGGGCTGCAGGACAGACAGCTTTGGGGAATAAACTGTCAATCTGCCTCTGCCCTCTTGCAGGAGGGAAACTGAGCGTGATGCCATCTGCTGTTGGTGCCCTGCTGTCGGAAGTTGCTATCGTCGCTGTGGTGTCCCTGGGTTTCTGCCTGTACAAAGGCCAGCACAAAAGACTCTGCTCCCAAACCAGTGAGGCTGGGGACTCATGTACAGAAGGACTGGCTGATGCAGAACAGGAGGGTGCCAGCATTAATGCAGATGTAAAATAAATTGAAGTAAAACATTAAAGCCCAGTTCTGTTTGCATGTGATTTACAGCAGAGCTGGGAACTTCCAAGCCTCTGAGGTGTGAAGCAGCAAAAGCTGCTCTTGCATATCTAATGATTTGTTTCTAGCAACTTAATCTCTCACCAGCCTTGCCCAGGGCAAGCCTGAGTACTCCTCAGGTAAAGGTTTCAGTCAACCTCGTCCTAGGCTCACTGGTGGAAGTAACTCCCCTTCAGACTAGATGGGAATATTTTAGTCTGGTACTAACCACTTAAAATGCTGTCTAGCTTGTTGACTTGCTCCATCAGTGTTCAAATGTGCCCAACTGCTACTGTCCTCCCACGGGGGGGGGAGGGACTTGACTCAGTCTAAACTTAATAAACCCCCATCTAGCCTGTCTAACAGTGCAAATGGCCACAGGTGAGTGCAGATCTGCTAAACCATTTGATATCCTTTAGGGAAGCGTGCATCTGATCAGAATAGTCTGGCTCCTAAGCAGATTTAATACGGGGCAAACCCACCAAACCTCCCTAAGGGTTTGAAAGACTCAGCAAAGATGGGCCCACTAACTGTGGCTGGGTTTTTGTTCATTAAAAGGGGCTGGCCTGGCTGCTCCAGGAAAGAGAGAGTGTGGGAGGGTCCCTTCGCTCACATCTGCCAGTGCCTGCTCCTGTTATGAACACCTTGTTCATTTAGACCCGCTCAGCAGGCTTTGCCTAGGGTCCCAATAGCCAAAGATCATCTGACTAAGCCATACTGCCTCCAGGTGGTCAAGTTCCCCCATCACAGGCTTGTCAGAGCTGAGCTGTCTTCCTAAATGAATCTCTGCTCTGCTCTGACCAAGCGAGGGTTGGGGTGTCACCTTCCCACTGCCCACCCCCACTCCATGTGTGGAGCCAAGTAGGCCACTGGGAGCTACCTTGCAAGGGGGTCTGAAGACCCTTGAGCCCAGGAGAGGCTCAGCATCAAGTTTGCCCTAAGGCCACTTCACCAGCCCAGCACAATGGCAGCGAGGTAAATCCCTGCTCCTCTTCTATGGGGTAGTTACTGCTCATGAAACTTGGCTGTCATTAGAAGTGGAGCCATTTGACCCTCCACAAATTGATCCTGAAGGGCTGGGGCAGCTAGTTGGCTCACTGATGTTCCAGGCATGTCCTTCTGTAACCCGAACTGGCCGGTCAGGGTGATGGTAGGAAAACAGCTGGCGCGTTGGGTCCAGAAATCCCCGCATCCAGTCACTGGGATTTGTGGCCTGTTACTCTCCAGTTTAAGGTCTTAGCCCCTTGTGGCTTCAGGGCCAGCTTAAGGGTTTTGGCATCCTAGGCAAACTGATTTCAGTGCCTCCTCCCCCACATGTGATAAGAATTTTCTACATATGTTAATTTGGTGCCCCTTAAAGCCTGGCAGCCTAGGTGACTGCCTAGTTCACCTGTGTGGTTGGGCTGGCCCTGCGTGGGTCTCTGTACACGCAGGACTTTACAAATCTTGCTTGGGCATCAGCAAGACCTTCTTGTTTCCATCCCAGGAGCATCTTGGGAAGCTGGAACTGCAAAGACTCAGCCTAAACCAGTTGTTCCCAACACATGTGTGGTGTTGGGTTTGTGTTTGGTTTTTTTTGGTTAACCCTGCTGGGCCACCACCCCCCTCCCCACCCCTGCAGCCAGGGGGAAGATGTCCAGGGAGGAGGCTCTTCTTTCCTTCCCACCCCACTGCAGCAGGGGCAACCACGTGATCCTCCTGAGGCGGCAACTCCCTTCTGCAGACAGGAGATCAGTGGTCCCCTTCCTCTTGATCATGGTGGGACCCTGTGCCTAGGGACCTGGACAGAGCGCTTTGCTGTGCTGCTTGCTACAGTGCAGGGGAGGGGGGCACTTATTTCCTGCCCCCTTAGCTGCAGCAAGGAGCTAGCACTGATAATGTACTTTGCTTGGGTCCTCCAGCAGGGCCTCCCCTCTACAGCCAGTGGTACGGGAGCTGTGGCCCACTCAGACTCCACAGCCGTGGGTTGGGAATCCTGGTTTTCCAGTCCCATGTTCAATGCCCTTTCACTCTAATCAGTTTCCTTGCATGCACACTGTTGGTTATTAGGTGGTGATGAGATCAAATCTCTCAGCTGATCCACCAGATAAAGTGGTGCTGATTTCTAAATGGGGCTCCTGTGTGGAAACGGCTTTTGTTGTTCCAAGTAGTATCTAAGGTGGTGGTATCAGGACATGGTTCACCTTTGTTTACCCAGTGCAGATAAACGCCCTTTCAGGAGAACTGATTTTCATTGCAGGCCCTGAACTTTCCCTTCTGTTTGTTTCTTTCCCACAGCAACATGGGGGATCGATGCTTCTTAAAGATAAGAAAAGGGGCTGATGCATGCTCAGAAAATAGATGGAGTCAGGTGCTGCCCTGCCACCTCCCTTCTTGAAAGTGGCTAGATTTCAAGCTGCCTCTCACTTTAATGGTGTCATCTGCTCCTGTTTCTGTTCTTCAGCTTGTTTGCCTGCTGGCCTCTGCCCCATGCCATCTGCCTATTCCCTGCAGCATCTCCTCCAAGGCTGATCTCAATGTTCATGCTCTCCCTTAAACTCCCTGCAGCAGCAGCATTTTGTAAAAACATAAGAGCTGCCCTGCTGGGTCAGAGCATGGTCCAGTTTTGCCTGGTATCTTGTCTGACAATGGCTTTCACCAGAGCTTCAGCATGTACAGAACAAAGCAGTTAGGGAGTGAACCTGTCTTCCCCTCCAGCTTCTAGCAGCCAGAAGCTTTGGGTCACCTCAAGTAGGGGTTGGATCTGTGACCATCTTGGCTAATAGCCACTGATGGACCTATCCTCCTAGAGCTTATCCAGTTCTTTTTAAAATCCTGTTACACTTCTGGCCATCAACATCCTGTGGCAACCAGTTCCACAGGTTAGTTGACTTTAAAAAGTACTTCTTGTTTGCTTTAAATCTGCTGCCTATTAATTTCATCAGTTGACCCCTATTGTATTAGTCTGAAAGGGTAAATAAACTTCTCTAGTCATGTTTTCCACACCAGTCATGATTTTATAAATCTCCAGCCTGTCCTCCCTTCATTGCCTCTTTCCTAAACTGAACAATCCTAAGCCATTCCAGGCCATTGATTGCTTAGCTGCCTTTCTCTGAACCTTTCCATTTCCACTCTGTATCCTTTGTAAGATGGGGTGACCAGAAGTGGACACTCTATTCAAGGTCTGGATGCACCATGGGTTTATATAGTGGCATTATGACACTGTCGTCTTTTCTATTCCTTTCATAATAGTTTTTAACCTACCGCTAGCCTGTTAGCTGGATGCTATGCAGCAAGCAGAAGTTTGCAGATAACTATCTACAATGACTTCAAGCTCTTTCTTGAGTGAGAACAATGAATTTAGACTCCATCATTGCATATGTACAGTTGATTATTTTTTTTCCCAGTGTTCATTACTTTGCAGTTATCAGCATTTAATTTCTTCTGCCATTTTGTTGCCCTGTCACCCTGTTTTGTGAGACCCCTTTGTAATTCTTAGCAGTTTGCTTTGGACTTAACTATCTTAGCTGATTTTGTATCATCCAGAGGCTCGTTGACTCATCAAATCATTCTAACAGAGGGGTGAGGCAGCTCACTGTCATTTAACTAGAACCTGTTCTCAGGCAGTAATGTAGGGACAAACGGGCCTTGGTTTGTATCGTCTGTAGCGAGAGCATGACCAGATAGCCAGCTTCAACCAGAGCATGGTTTATTTTAACAGTAGGAATAAAGCATTTAGAGAGCAAGGATTTTTAAACAATCCTTCAGTCTCCCCCCACAGTTAGTGCCCCTGAAGCCCTGGCCCTCCTGGCGGAGGACTAGCCAGGTCTCGCTTCTTCGGCCATCCCAGCAGGGCCCTAATTTCCCTGAACACCCGTGTCCCCGTGTGAGAGAGAAAGTCCCTCTTCTACCCTGCGCTCCTTTGTCCTCGTCACTTCCTGGGCTTCAGCCAAACGTGAAAATCAGGCTGGCAGCCTCAGCTAGGGGCCAAGTCTGATGCTGTGAGCTAATGACCCTGCCACTGTCCTGTGACAATCCACAAGCGTTGGTCCAGCAATGCCTTATTTTGAGCTATTTGTCCTGCTTTTTTCCTTACAGTCCCTTTTTAAACTAAACCCATCTGATCTTGCAGTACCCTGCCCCCGTGCATATTGCATCACTTAAGACCACAGCCCCCCATCTGCCCCTGCAGGGTCATCAACACACCCACCTCCAGCTGCGTGCATACAGGCTTCGCCGGCTGCCGCGCGTTAAAACTTAAACAGTGACTGTCGGAGGGGAGAGGAAAAACCCCCTGTGCGTGTGGCCTTTGTCCTGGCCACAAGGCGGGAGTGTGGAATTGAACTAGGCGATGCACAGAGCTACCCCAAGGAGCTGTGCCTTGCTAGGGGATAAAAATCCTCATTTCAAAGACACTTCAGTCCAAGAACCGTTTGCCCTGCCCCGCTACACGGGGGAGCGAGCCCTCAGGAGTCCAACTTATGCAGGGAGGGGACATGCTCCTCAAATGCACTAATAAAGCTGAATGAATTTCTGGGGAATGGGTGAGAGTTGTAGAAGGGAAATGTCTTTGCTTTTATTGAGTACCTGGAGGACAAAAAGGGACTGTTTATGGCGAGGTCCTAGGAATGCACTGAGATAGTAGAGTGAGAGCTACTTTGTACACTTTCTGGGTAAAATTTTCCATCTAAGCTATGTTTGGAGGCATGGGCTCCAGGGTCAGAATATGATCGTCTAGTCTGATTTGTACAACACCGGTCCCAGATGCTCACCCACCAGTTCCTGTCGTAGACCCACACCCTGCTTTCTTTGTGACAGTACTCAGGGGTACAGGATAATGGCACCTTTTTTGTGGCTTGGCCGTGGGGCGGGGTCAGCAGGGAAAAGAACTGCAGCCATGGAAGAAGAGAGGTGGGAGAGGAATTCAAATTTACTATCAAGACACGAGTACTGGCCCCGGTTTTTTTAACCAAAAAAAGCACTGAGTTACTGAAGTCCTCAGATCATGGGTTAAAGACTTCAAGGGACAAAGACTCCACCAGCAAGTGAGCTGTGCCCCAGGCTACAGAGGAAGGTGAAAACCCCCCAGGGTTGGGGATAGGAACTTTGATTTGTTTTTCTTTTTCCTAACCAAAATTATTCACAAGAAGTGTCTGCTTTTTGTGGAAAGAATATGAACGTCCAAAAACCAAATAACTGACTACGGAGTCGATCTGGAAAGATCAATCTTACAGCAGCGCATTGGCTGCCACTGGTGTAGACGAACAAACAGAGACGCGGCCTATGTCTTCTACATGCACCATGGCCATGGATTCCCATAATGCACTGCTTCTCCTCGCTGAAAGGTAAGACCCTGCTGCATCATGGGAGATGTAGTCCAACCAGGGAGCCAGGCTCATAGAAGAAAGGGGCAGCCTGAGGCACCAGAACTACTGCTTCTATGAAGCTGCAGCAGCATGTCCAAATCCTAATATTTCCACCAAAAAGGCACCATTTGTGGTGCGAAAATAAAATGCATTTGAGAAAATGGCCCGGCGGCTGGAGGCAGTTAGCCGGGGAATAGTCAGTCTTGTAGCTGGGGTGTGGGGCTGATTTGCTTGAACTGGATCTTGGCTGGGTTGGCACCGCTTGCCGATATTACAGAAGCACCTCCCAGGAATCCTGGTGAGGCCTCTGTGAATGGAAGGAGATGGCTGGGCTGGGCCAGGCCAGATGCTTCCCATGGATGAGGAGGAAAACTTGGAAGTGTTCAATTACCTTGGGGAGGTGGGGACAACATCTGACTCATAGCTTCATGCCCCCAGCTGTGGCAGCACCAATTCAGCAGTGGTGCTGGCAGGACAGGGAAGAACAGGCACCATCAAGGGTCATCTCTCAGTGCCCTGTGGCCCCAATGCCCCCTGGCTCCCTTATGAAGATCTCCCCCTGCCCCTGCAGTTATGGGGGATGGGAAGGACTGGGCCAGAGTGACAGCACATAAACACTTAACCAAAGACATTGAGTGGGGACCAAAGCCACAAAAGGCATTTGCTGAGTGTGTTCCTGACAGCTCTTGGCCCTGCTCCACGCACCCTCCAGCCCCCACACCAGGGCCCTTCAGTGGGATCCCTCCTGGGCAGCTGTCCCCTCGCCTTGCTCCCTGCACTCCAGTTGGTCCACCACATGTCTCGTCCGGCCTCTGTCTCTGGGGCTATAGCCTGGGTGGTGCAGGCCCTGACCCTGTCAAGCAGCCAACCTCACGTTCCCCAGTAGGGTGAGCAGACAGCAACTATGAAAAATGGGGATGGAGGGGGGCAATATCTGCCGCTATAAGACAAAGCCCCTGAATATTGGGTCTGTCCCTATAAAATTGGGACTATTCCTCAGCAACTCTGTCACTGACGCAGGGGCAGGCTGTCAGGCCAGAGAGGCAGCATCCTGGGATACAGGAACCAGCTATCCTGTGGTCTCAGAGGACAATGAGGGGCTGTGGTCACTGCAGAGAGTGAGGTCAGGTGGGAGGAGTGGGCAGCGCCAAGCCAGCAGACAGGGGCAGGTCTCACTGCCAGAACCCCAGAGGGCTGGACAAGCACAGAGAGAAGCATGCTTCTGAGGTCTCTTAAACCTCAACTGCAAACTAGTCTCGCTTGGGGACATGAGCTCCTTGGGGACCAGGCCCAGACCTAACTCCCCTCCTTTCCACACATCAGGAAGAAACTGATCAGGACAGAGAAACTGGTTCTCATCAAGGGAGCCCTGAAGCCCGTGCCCAGCCAAAGCCAGCACCCAGCCATTCCTGAGATTAGAAATGCTCTCACTGACATCCTATATAGGGGGCAACCCCATCCCTGGAGCTGGGCTTGCTCCTCCTGTGCGTATGTACAGCTCCTAACGTGATGGGGCTCAGGAGGAAGGAGCTTCTAGGAGCTAGCAGCCTGTAAATATAACCATCAATCGCTGCACAGCTGGCTGTCCCTCAGGCATCTACGGCCCTGCTGCACTCCAGACACCTGCAAAGCAAACCAGAGAGGCAGAGCCAGGGCCGTTTCCAGGGCCGGGTGGAAGTTGGGCCAGGCAGAGCCCCTGAACTTGCTTCTGGTGCTGACACTAAGTGACACAAATGCGGGGTCCCAGCTCTGCACATTCCCTGTCGCTCAGACCCCCATGGGGTGCTATCTGCTGCTGGGTTTGCTGCTTTATCACACCCCAGCATGGGGGGCTGGGAAAGACCCGTTTCTAGGGCATACCTGATGGGAGGGGCAGTAGTGCCTCCCTGCCAGGTTTTACTTTGGTACCTCCCCCCCAGGTGAGCTGGCCAGTGAGGAGTCAGAGAAGGCGCTTGGGCTGCAGGTGGGGCCTGTTCACATTTAGCAGCACCAGCTGCAGGGCCTATTTAAAGGGTCTCAGAGCAGCAGAGCCCTGACTCTTTTCTTTCCTGGGATGGCTCCCTGGAGGGCAGTGGTGGCAGCAGCAGCTGTTGCCCTGTGTGTAGCAGTGTTTGGGGATCCAGGTAATGGGGGGGGAGAGGGCAGGGCTGGGCTGGGCTGGGCTGGTGTGCCCTATAGGGTTGTGATGTGCCCCCAAGTGTTTTGTGACCTGTGACAGGCTGAGACCCACAGGGTTAGAACATTGCCTGGGGGCTGTGCTGGGTCCTGCTGTCCAAAGTGGGGTCCTTGAACCAGCTGGGGATCTCTTAGCCTGAACTGTCCTGTATCTTCCTTATTTAGCAGTGATATTAGTGGGCGCTCTTGCTCCCTCTGCTTAGGGGCTTGGGCATGCCCTTGTGCTGGGTGATGTGGTGTCTGCAGGGCTGAGTTAGGAGTCCATTAGACTCTCTAAAAAGGCCTAACTTAAGTGTGGTGAACTAAAATGGGAAGTAATGTGGTTTTCCTGCAGGCTGGGGGGAGGTGTAATGTGTTCCTATCAGCCAGCCTAGGAGAGATGGGGAGTGTGGTGTTTTCTGCCTTACTGGGACCAAGCAGGCTGTTCTTGTTGTGGGTGCATGTGAGTTCCTATTCTGCTCTAAGAAACAGGAGTGCCACCCTACACCCTTCTACCAAGGAGAGCTGTGTTTCTGGAACTTTTACAAACATGCAGCTTAATCTCTAGTTCTGTGCTCCTGGCTGTTCCTTTCCATGTGGGAGGGAGGCTGTCTGGGGATAGGCAAGTCTCCTCTGCTGTTAGAAAGGCCAGAAAGAACCATTCTGGTCTCCTTACCTGATCTGCATGACACAGGCTAAGCTTCCTCTTCTCCTGCTGCCCTGAAAACCACCTAGATCAAGCCCAAAACTCTCTTCTGAGCTGTAGTGTAACTTCTAGGAAGACATTCAGCCTTGACTCGCCTCCACTTCCCCATGCATTTCTGCTTCTCTCCACCATGCACCCAGGTGGTGCAGGTAAAGGTGCTTCTCCTGGGGCTCTGCCTGAAAGAGTCCAGGCTGATCAAAGAGGGGTCTTTGTAACCTGATGTTGAGGGAGGGGCTGGGAGCAAAAAGCTCTGGTGTTGGTTCCTAGCCCACTCAAGGGTAATACACTCTCTTGTTCTAGACTAGAAAGCCTAACAATTTGACAGCCCAGCAAACTGCATTCAAGGAAGGAGGACTTGCCTTGTGTCTAAGGAGAATGCTGTGGGCTGAAATGCTGTGCTAGGGTTTATTTAATGCTGAAGAACAAAGGTGGCTTTTGGGGTAGGTGAAGAAGGTGCCTGCCTAGGCCCATCCCCACCTACCCCAAAAGCTGCATCTGCCTTGGAGGGGTAGCTCCTTGGGGAAGCTGGGGCTGTGGTGGTGTGGCTGGCTGTGGGGAGCTGGGGCTGCAGTGAGGACCTCTGCCTAGGGCCCTATATAGCCTAAGGCCACCTTTTGAAGAATGGTGCTTCTTGACCCTGGAGACTGTCTTCAGCTCACACAAACCAGGCAGAATGTGAGCTTTCTTGCTATTGTGCCTTCATGCTGACCTGCATGGGCCATGAAGGAGGATGGTGGGAATGGATTCTTCATGTTACCAACCCCAAGCATTCAAATCATGAGACTGTCTTAGTAAATGTCTATTAGACCAGCCATGGGGCTCTCACTTCTGGTTTCTGAGTCCCTTTCAAGCTCTTCTACAATCATAAGGGTTAAACTCACTAATCAATGAAAGATGAGGTGCCTCATGTTCACATGGCTACAGGAGCTGGGGCTTTAAGAAAAAAATCAAATGCTAAGACTCAATTAAAAATCCAGTAACACAAGACTCTGCCTACTCCATGTTCCCTTGGCTTTAGCTGGGACTGATTATGGTGCTCATGGGCGGGGGTGGGTGCCTGACCACTAAGCCATCCACTGGCTTCAGATGTAGGTCCTGAGAGGGATGTAGGGGAGCAGTCTGCTTTGGTTTTCCATTAATCTATCTTTCCCCACATTGATGCCCCAGGCTGGGGAGCTGTAACACTTCAGTAGCTGAAACTCTGGACATTTCCTGCTCTGAAGCAAGTTCTCAATCTGGGGGAGCTCTCATCTTGGTGTCTGTCCTGCCTGCTGGGCCATGGCTTAGTTTTCTGTAATGGCCCTGTGAGAGCTCTGGGTTTAAAGGGACAAATCCCCCGCTCTGTTATGTCTCCTAGCCTGGGATGCTGAGTACTCTTAAGGTCTCTCTTCAGGGCTGGCCCGATCATATTGGCTAACCAGGCAGTCGCTTAGGGCACCAGGTTTGAAGGGGTGACGAACTAAATGGAAGTGAAACTTGTTTGCTATTAAACTAGATTAATGTATTCTCTTGTAAATGGAAGTATCTGTCTGGGGGTGCAAAACTCAGTTTGCCTTGGGCACCAAAAACCCTTGGGCTGGTGCTGTCTCCCTTTAGCAGCTCTCTCCATGCTGAGGCGACTGAAGGTTAGCCAGGGTGAAGCCTCCAGCTGTGGGGCCTGGCACATGCATGCTGAGGAGGTCAGGGATACTCTAAGCGTAGCAGCTGCATCAGGACAATAAATGTTTCTTCCCCTAGTTGCCCCAGAGCTGGTCCCCACCCAATGGAATGGCTCCTTCCACCCAACCACAGTAGTAGGTACTGCCACAGGTTATGGTCTGCAAGACACCACCACTCCTCAGCCTGCAAAGATGAGCTTCTTCCAGAAGGTCCTGAACGGTGAGTCCTGTTTGCTTGCTGGGTCAGGCTGGCCTGGCCCTGTGGAGACCCATGAGCTGATACTCCATCTCGGGCAAGGCCCTCAGCATAGCTAGTGTCTGCAGCAGCAGCATCCATATAACTCTGCAGTGCGTATTCCCTAATCCTCACCCTGTGTTGCTGCTGTTCCCTTGATGGGTGAGGGTGTGAGGCAGGTTTCTGGACGCCAGGCGATGGGCTGCTGCTCGGCAGAACAAACCATTCATTTAAATGTGGCAACCTGGCCAGGAAGTCCTCTCCTGCAGAAGTTGGTTATGTGCCTGTAGGGCAGCATGAGTCATCTGGGGCTTTGGGCTCTAGTGGTCTCCCTTCTGGGCACTGCTGATTAGCCCTCAATTATCACATGGCCTCTCCTTCCTGAATGACCCGATGGCAGGTCCCCTGCCCTCCTAACTTTTCTGGGAAGGCTAGCTGTTTGGGACCCCATGTATCACTAATGGTCCCTCCTACAGTGCTGCAGTTCTTCTTGCTCTCTCCACTGGTTCTCTGAATCTATTTTCATAGGTCCCTCCTTAGTAACAGTGCTGCTCCCATTGGCTGGAGCTTGGCCAATCCTGTGGCTATAGTCATCTGATGTTTGCTCTGGGGGGGAGAGATCAGAGGTGTATCTATCAATCAAGGGCCTGATAAAGGTTCCCAGTCTGAAGAATGGGATAGGAAGTGGACAAGATGCTCCTATTCACCCCTTCCTGCGTTCCAAGAACGGGACATGTGTGAAATGGGGATGTAGCCAATTTAAAATTGACAAGGCTTCCAGAAGTCTATGGAACTCTGCCATAAAACAGCACAGAGAATGCTGCATCTTTTAGTCCTGCGACATGGGTAATAACCATGCTGTGGTTTAAATATGCAGAGGATCCTCTATGGTGTAAACCAAACTCTAATGGGGGTGAGTTCAGTGACAAATTTCCCCAACAGGCAGCCTGTTTGCATATGCACCTAACACATCTCTCTAGCTTGATGCTGTTTTGAGGCAGGATCGCCAGTCTGGTACTTGCTGTGTTCCCATGGAGGCTGGTCATTGTCTAGACCAAGTCTGTTCTCCATTCTTCTCTCATAGTGGCCAAAAATCTGGTCTCCCCCATCTGGGCTGACTCCTCTAACGGTACAGTGACCACAGTGACACCTGCTACTCCAGTGTCCTCCAGGACCATTGTGACGGACCATCTCTTGGCAAAGATGCCCACTCGTGTCCACTTTGTGCAAGGCGGCAACTCCATAACGTCTGCAAAGATGAACTTCACCCTAAGGATCCTGAGTGGTGAGACCTTCCTACAGATATCAGTGAAGCTGCCACGTGCAGGAGACCTTTCTGCCTTCTTGCATGCTTTAGTCTGCCCTCTCCCCATACAAAACCACCCCGGTAAACACCACCCCACTTCCTAGAAGTTAGTCCAAGTCTCAAGGGCAGAGGTGCACAACCTGCAGCCCCTGAGCTGCATGAGGCCCGCAAGCATGTTCTGTGCGGCCCTCTGGGAGCGGGGGATCAGGTGACACCACCACCACCCCACACATTGCATTTGTGGCCCTCGAGTGGCCTTAGAAAATGCAATTTGGCCCTTGGCCAAAAAAGTTGTGCACCCCTGCTCTAGGACAACAATCTACCCAGATGTCTCTAGGTGGTCATGCCACCCATGGCTATCTTGGGCTCTGTCAATGATCACTATTCCAATGGTCTCACTCCCACCCCCTGCCCCATTGCGCTTTCCTAGACTGCCCTGATTGCAGGGCCTGGTGCACTGGGAAAGCCAGGGCATTTTCTAAGGAAGATGTTGGGAGTGTTGCTTGATGCCCATTTTTTTCCTTGACAGTGGACAGCTGTCCTCCTCAGCCCAGCTATTCTGGTCAAAGGGTGGATAACTCCCTAGCTAAGCCTCTGCTGGCCCCGATACAGCCTCTCTCCAATAGGTGTTGGAATCAGATGATTGTGTTAGGCCTGTCAGCTGTGGTGTTTAAAAGGCCATGTTGGGCTGGCTCTTCAGCAGGGGACTTTGTAAATTCAACAGCAGAGCCCCTGGATTGGAGTGGCCCCCAGTCCTGCCTCTTGTCTGTAGTTGGGAGGGGGGGAGAGGGATTCCACATCTCCCATACCCTGTGCTGCTTACATGCTCCATCCACTACATGGGTAAGAAGAAAGTTTCCTACTCAACTATCCTTGTCAGCCTCTGGCACCAACTGGTGGCTTATTGGTGACAGGTGTCCCCCCAGGAATGCACATTGTAGTAATTCAGTTCTCTACTCCCTGTTAAATGGTGACTTCTGATCCCTCCCACTGCAGCCCTGGGCTCCTGGCAAGCAATAGCTCTCTGCTATCTCAATAGCAGATCTGAATTGAATAGGAAACAGAACTAGAGGGCTACGTGTCTTTATCTAGTCCCTAGCCCCTTTCTCCGTTTGTGGTGTGGAGAAATCAGGGAGGGAGAATTGCTGGTGTAACCCTTCCTGAGGCCAAAAGAAAAGACTAGGATGGAGAGGGTATTTGGGAACAGCAATGGCTCACCGCATCAGGTCCTTGAACCCAGGAGCAGACTCGCCATCCCATGGCTGCTGGAAGGAGGGGTATACTCAGCCCCATGAGGGCACTTGCCTGTCCCTGGATGTAGGAGACAGGCCCCTTTCTCCAGAGATGCTCCATGGGTGTCTGGGGTTGGTACATGACAATAGCACATATAACCATCTTCTCTTCCCCAGAGGACTATGGTGTGATGGCAGAGCCCCCCACGTATGCACCCGGCTCTCCCATCCACATTGAGGCCAGAGTGGAGTCTAGTGTGAGCATCTCCCCAAAGATCTACGTGGACATGTGCTATGGGAGCCGGACTGAAGAGCTGAGACGTTCCAGGAGGCTCTATGTGATTGTGAACAACCATGGGTCAGTGGGGGTGAAGAGATGGGGGAGACTGAGGCAGGGCCATGTGTTGTGTACCTGGCTGGCTGAATTGCAGCATGTCACAGGAGCAAATTGCCCAAATAGCTCTGACCTGAGCCCAGGCAGTACATAGCAGGGCTGGGGTGAGGGGAGCAAGTCCTCAACAGGATCTGATATGAACTCTCCTTCCTGGTCTCTCCCTGCTGTGTGGGGGTGTGGATCCCTTACCCCACCAGGGGAACAGGCAATTCCAATGCATACACTTGGAGGGAGGAACCCTTCCTGTGCTGCCAGAGGAGTGCCTAGGACAAGTCAATGGGAAGGTTTGCAGCCTGGTCCCTGGTCAGTAGCAGGTGGCCCTTGCACTCACTGGGGAGGGCTGTTCCTCATCCCTCCCCTCTCTGGAGGATGTGATCATGGGCTGAAGGTCTGTCATCTCCCTCAGGTGTCTGCATGGTGGGACATCTGGGGACACGGCTGTCTGGCACCGGCCGGAGGAGTCTGCCCTAAGGTTTGTCACCCAGGCTTTCCTGCTGGCTGATGAACCAGAGGAGAAGGTGAGGCCCTGCTCTGGGCAGGGACTGGCCAGCTGCAGCTGAAAGGGGCAGTGGGGCTCAGGAAGGGGGTGGTGGCTGCTGCTGTCCTCCAAGCACCACCTCAGATGCTTCCAGTGAAGAAGCAGAATTGGGAGCCTTTAACGAGCTCCCTGAATGGAGCTGCCTGTATCTCATGGCCTGGCCAAGGCACTTGGCAGTGAAGGGAAGCAGCAATCCCCCGTTCTGCTTCAGGGTCCTGCCTGAATGGAGGGTGTGTTGTGTGGGACTCCGCCTGCCTCCTGCCCATCCTGACCAAGCCAGCGGAGGAGGAATGCCAATCCCTTGGCTTGGCAAGTTTCCTCAACTGGATTCTACATCCTCCTCCAACCAAGATCCCGAGTCTCCAGTGCCCTCTAGCTGGGCACTCTGCCCCTGCTTCCTGCCTGCAATGGGTCGATCTTTGCCATGCATGGTTGGCAGCCATAAGTCCTGCCCCATTGCCATGCTCAGCTGCCTGTGAGCCCTCCTGGGGACCAGCTTGCATCACCAGTGGTGTAGCTGGGCCTGGGGGGAGATGTCAGCCCTGGGGCGTGTAGTAGCTGTTCTGGCCAAGTGGCACCTCTGCCCCTTTCCACACAAGCTGTTCAGAACTGGGGTGTGCTCCGTTCAGTCCTCCGCCTCCCTGCACACCGCTTCTCCAGGGAGCCAAACAGCTTCACTCCTTCCCTAGGGAGAGCCAGACCCACTGGCCCCATCTGCCTCTGGGCAGCTGCCAGGCTCCCAAACTTCAACAACTTCCTGAACTGCCCCATCAGTGCAGGCTCCATCCAAGATGAGGTTTAGCCTCAGGGCTTCCCCCAGCTGCTCTGCCCTCTGCAGCCTACCCAGGGCTAGATTAACACCCTGGTGGACCCAGAGCTCTGACTTCTTCTGGGGCCCCTGGCAGCCCACCAGTCAGCCTGGGGGCAGGGCAATGGGCTCTGGCACCCAGGGGCCATACTTGGATTAGCAGCTATGGGCCTATGTCCTGCTTCCCCCACAGGATCAGGGAGTCAGTGGGACCCATTTCCCCCTGCTATGGGGTGTGACAGGCTCTTGCAGCTCCTTCTTTGAGCCCAGGGTGGGAGCAGAGGACACTCTGGCTGCCAGTGAGGTGTAACAGCCTGGGCTATGGGGCTCCTGTTTTCGTTCTCCCACCTCACAGCCCCTTGTGCAGGTCAGCAGGTGTCCTCGTGCTGCTCCAGGGAGGGGGGGGCTGGAGGCTTGGTGGAATAGAAGGCTTGACTGCTACCCCACCCTTCACCAGTGTGCAATGCCCAGCTCCCCCTGCAGCCTGATGCAGCCTCACCACCCCCAGCCTGGGGGGCTGTCTAACCCCATCCCAAATCAGAACTCACTGCTGCCTGGGTGGGCGCTCCGGCCTTGCTGTGACACGCGCTGTCCTTTCAGATCTACATTCACTGCCTGCTGAGCGCCTGGGGCCACGGGCGCCCCCCCAGCTTTGGGAAGAAGTCTTGCTACTACAACGCCACCACGCTCAGGTCTGCGCAATCTCCGCACGGGGCCATCGGGGCTGGGACAAAGCGCCCGTAACAGCGGGACCGGCCAGGCTCCTGTGAGGGGCAGCGGACAAGGCTGCTCTAGTCGCCTCTGGGGAAAACGCATCATGTCTGGGTGCAGCCAAGATGCTGCCCAAGGGCATCTGTCAAATGGAGCTGGGGGTGCTCCTGGGCTAGGGGCCAGGTAGGGGGTGTAACTAAAGGAGCCCCTGTGGCCTGGCTCTGACGTGGATCTGCTCCAATGCCCTGCCTGTGAGCACCAGGGATGGTTCCCCTACAAGCTGGCTTGACCGGCTCAGGTCAGGAGTGGCTGAACAGCCTACATGGCAGTAGTGGGTTTCCATTCAGTCCTGGTGGGCAGCTGCCCTGTGGAAACAGCATCACAGCTAGCCCTCTCTGCAGAGACCCAAGCTGACAATGGCGATGGAGCTGAACTGTCCACTTGCAGGCCTGGCTCTGTAGGACCAGATGTGCTAGGTGGGGACTGATTTTTCCCCTTCTCCCACTGTCCCCAGCTGGCAGAACACAGAGGACCCTTCCCAGAACGTCAAATGTAGCTGCTGTGATACCCACTGCCCTGCTGACCCTGCTCTCCCAGGAGAACTAAGAGGTACCAGACCCTGGGTCCATTTTCTCTGTATGCCTGATACAGATGTGCACCCAGGTCAGGTGCAGCCACTTGTTAAGTGCTACCCAAACCAGGGGCTGGGGTGTCTGAGCAGCAGTAATCCAGATGTTACCTGCAGTCAGCAGAGACTGCCCCAGCAGACAAGACCTAGCAATAAGGAGGGTACTTCACCAGCCTGTGGGGGAGAGCTGCTGGGTGCTTGGTGCCCTCCTCCACTGTGGCCACTTGGCACTGGGCTGCCTACTGGATGTGGGAGGGAATAACACAGCCTACAAGATGGGTGGTCTGGAGGAAATGTGCTCTGGACTGGCCCTGTCCTGGGAGCCTTGCTAGATAGACTTCTCCCTTCCGACTGGTGTCTCCACCAGAGCAGGGATGTGGGTGTGAAGTCCCCATCAAACTCAGGTCATGGCATGGGGGTGGTTCAGTACCCCATAGTACCCCCAACTTGTGAGTGGGAATTGGACCTTCTCCCCCAGCAACCAAGACTTGAGCCTCTGCTCTCATTGACAAACCCTCAGTATGGCAGAACAGCCAGTGGGTGATGGACTCAGATGGAGCACAGCAGTCACACTGGGACCTGTTCCCACCAGCTGCAGCTACCCCTTAGATCTCCATGGCTGTGCTCAGCTGCCTCCCTGGTAAAGCAAGAGGCTAATCCAGTGTGAACATGGCCACACAAGTGTCTTTTTCCTCTCCAGAGTTTGTCAATGAAGGGATGCTCCACAGGAGGGTGGCTGGCCCTGTGACCGTGCACAAGGAAGACCTTCCTTGGTATGAAGGTAGGTGAGGGAGACTTGGCCAATGTACTGAGGGACGTGGGAATGACTGAGCAGGAGGCATCTTGGCTCTTGAGTCTGAGCCTGCTGCTCCTGGGGTGGTGGTCTGGACTGAATCATTGTCCTTCCCCCTAGAACGATGCCACACTGTGAAGAAGCTGCTGCTGGCAGGTGTTGCGTTTGCAGGCAGCTGTCTAGTGGGAGCTCTCTTTGTGGGAGGTCTCCTTGCCCTGGTGCTGGCCTTGTCCCGTTTGTATTGGCGAGGGGCCGGGCGAAGGCTGGTGAGGAAGAGGAAGGAATATCCCTACCACACAGAGCTGCAGACGGTGGTGGGCGCCCTCCTACCTGCTGAAGAGACGACACTGAAGAAGGAAGACTCCAGCCCAGATTGCAACTTGAACACTGATGCAACAGAGAAGGAATAACCAGCCTCCAAGCTACAATAAATGCTTTCTGTAACGTTCTTCTCGTCTGTCTTCCCTCTGAGCTCTCCTGGCCACGGTGGATGTGGGAGTTGCAACTTCATGCTGGAATGAGCCTTGAGTGGGTCTCGGCTGCCAGGTGCCTCTGCTCCAGGCCAGTTCCCCCTGGGGTGGAGGGATGTGGTGGGGCCTGGTCCACTTCCTGGGGGGGAGTAGACTGTCCACAGCCCCATCTACTACCCCAAAGTCCTTCTGAGGACAACTTGGCCATGCAGCCCTGAGGGGAAGGGTGTGACTGGAAGATTTGGGGCCATAGGCTTGGCAGGGGGGGAGCTGCAGCTGCTGGGGGAGGAAAACCTGGCTTGAAAACCTTGGGGTGAATCCCAGCTTGAGGCTCTCCATGGAGGGAACCACATGTGGCAGCTGGGGCAGTCAGATGCAGCTATCTGTGCACTGCGGGGTGGAGCAGAATCTACCCCCCAGGTAGGGCCAGTAATGCACTTGCATAATGGACACTGGGCCACTTGCAGAAATTGAGCCCCCAGTTGGTGGCTGCTGGGGTGGCTGCAGTGGCCAGCCCACAGGCAGCAGCTGAAAAATGGCTGGGAGGAATGGGGAGGGCTTGGGGCTCTATAGCAACTCTGTCAGTTCCCTTACCCTGGCCTGCCTGGTCTCTGCCTCCAGTTTGCTACTCGCCTGCAGCAAGGGGTTCAGAAAACACAAACCCTGGGCCCAGACAGCTGCTGGCCTTGAACACTCACAGCTGTGCTGGAGATCAGAGCTGTGGGTGTGGTTGGCTGTGGGCACCACTCAGTGTTTTGGGGGTCTGTCTGTTACACTGGCTGCTTCGGGGGGGGGCCTGTTCCTTTCTAGGCCAGGAGCTGCTGCTGCTATGGGCACAAACCTTCTCTCCCTGCCAGCAAACTGGGGCTAGTGAGGACTGTCCCAGCTGTACAGCAAAGGGAGCCAGTGCCAACTCATTCAGTGACTCCTGGAACCAGCGTGAATCTGGATTGAAAGCAGTTTATTGGCAAAGTCAGAGGGGAGGGAGCTGGCAGGGTCACCTGCCTCATCAAACAGCAGGGCCAAGAGCGATGAGTGGTGGAGTTAATGCCAGACCTGGCCCCCAACAGGGTTTCACAGTAACATGAGCTCTCAGCAGGGCCACATCAACCTGGTCCCATGGCTTTTTAAGCTACAGAATCTACCAGTGCAGGCCTAGCCCCCTATTGCACCCCTGAGTTCTGGGGCAGAGGCCAGTCCCTGAATATGGCCTCAAAGGACCAAGGAGAGCCCTGAAATCCCCTGCTGCTGAAGCAGCTCCTGGAGAGCCAGACCTGGTCCTGTGGGGGTGAGCCTGTGCTGGAGGAGGGCTGCCCCAGCCCCCTTCCCCTCCTGCTGCCCCCCCCCAGGTCACAGTGAGTTTTAAATACAGTGGAGTCAGTTGTGGGTTTAGGCATTCGAGGCATTCCCCTGCTTTTGTAGCTAGCAGGTGGGAAGCTGTATCAGGAGGAAGAAGGGCGAGTCTCATCTGAACTGTAGAGTTGGCGGAGGCTGGAGTCCAGCAGGAAATCCACCGTCCTGCCAAGAGGAGAGGCTGTGGTTAGTTCAGATGTGTGCTTTAGGGTGGACACACCCTGCTGGCAGGGCCTTCCCCCTCCCCTAGAATCTGCCTTCAGGCCACTGTATGGGCTGCTCTTTCCAAAGGTGAGAAATAATTTAAGCAGAGCATCTGTGATGGGGGGGGCCTAGTGAAAAGGTTAACTACAGAGTTTCCTTCTCTCTTCCCAGCTGGTAGTGCCCTGGATGGATGTGCTGCCTAGCCATTTATCCTCACCTCCTGTTTCTTCCTGCAGACAGCAGCCCTTAGTCAAGGTGGACAGTACTTTCTGAGTACTTGAGGGTCTCAGGGTAGTGGGGCAGTAGGTCTGTGGGGTTAGGGCTTAAGCCCCAGTTTCCCCTTCTCAGAGCCCTGGCTCTTGACAAGGGAGTGAATCTTTCTATTTATAAAAAAAAGAAAAGAAACCACCT
This sequence comes from Pelusios castaneus, assembly GCA_007922175.1. Lineage (NCBI taxonomy): Eukaryota > Metazoa > Chordata > Testudines > Pelomedusidae > Pelusios > Pelusios castaneus. The sequence goes on from ML685811.1 coordinate 6,170,533, forward strand.
TGTGGGGGGGCATGGCTTGAACAATGCTGCTGGAGGGCTAGGCTGCTAGGAGCCACCCAAAAACAATGGGGCTGGGGGTTGTCTTTGAAATAAAACTGTGATGCTGTGGCCCTGACTTGTGACTACTGGATGTGGTGATAAAGCAGGTGGGAAAACAGAGCCGTAAGAGCTGGTTGCTCCATCTCCCTGCCAGTCACCGGGGGATCTGAACCCATCTCCTGCACTGGGATTCAGTGTCAGTCATATGACACCCTGGGCTTGGCTGCCTGCAGGTGTGGTTCCAGCCCCATCCCCTAAGGAGCATGGCATGGCCCCAGCATGGGGCTGGTATGTGCCATGTGGTCCTGCAGGGTTCCTGGGACCAGGAAGGGGCCAGACTTTACTATTGAGGGTTAGGAGCTTGGTCTGGGCTTGCAGGGTGAGCACCAGCCATGGTGCCAGGCTGGGGCAGGGCCATGGGGCACCCAGAGTATAGGTAGACACGCTGTGGTGCCAGCTCCCTCAAAGGCAGCTGGTGCATTTGCTGGCAAAGGGCCTTTCCTGGGGCCTGGGACACAAGGTACCTTTCAGGAGCTGAGTGCCTACAGCCTGGACTCAGACACTGGGCACAGCCCTGCCCAACCACAGGGGGCCTGCTGCCTTGGGGACCCCCTGCCCACCTGAGCTCAGTGCCCACACGGTGCCAGGGGAAGTCAGGCACCTGAGGAAGGGGCTCAGATGCCAGCAAGCAGAGCTGGAATGGCAGATGCCACGCAGGAGTAAACGTGGCTGAGCTGAGCTCCTACCTCCTGCGGGCCTCCCATCCCCTGGGATCCCTCTGAGGGGTGCGGCCATGGGCCTGGCATAGGCTGCCTTACTGGCCTCTGGCTGGCTCCTGTTCACCTATTTCCCAGTGTGAACGGGCTGAGTACCACACTGTGTGGCCTCTGCCCTATCCTCCCCCTGCCCGGCTAACGGTCCCAAACCGCGGCTTGGGCTCAGCCCCACTGGCTGCACATGTGGACCCTGCTGAGTTTGTGAACCCAGCTTTGGAGCTGCTGGACGTTCGCTGTGAGTGGGGGCAGCTTTACACAGCCCCTGGCAGAGCCGTAGGCCATGTGGGGGGAGGGGCAGCGACACTATCACATTGAAAACATGGGGGGTGCTGGAAGGGTGGATTGAGGTCCCTAGAAAGGGGGAGATGCTCCTAAATTCTTTGATTTGAGGCCACCTGCCTCAACTCCAGCCCTGAATGTCAGGGCTGGCCCTGAACCAAGTCCCAGCCATGCTCGGCCCTCCCCACACTGAGTTTGTGCCTCCCCCTGGCCCACCCGCGTGGAGAGAGATGCATCAAGGCAGGATCTCCACGGCAGGACAGTGTGCATGTGGCACCAAATGGTGGGCTGAGGTCAGGCAGGGTTCTGAGCACCTTCCTCTCCCATCTCTGCTGAGGGAGCAGTGGGGGCTCAGCACCAGCCTGCTGGGCCAGCACGGAACAACTTGAGGCAGCAGTGATCGATAAGGCATTAAATACCCTGGGGCTGTGGCTGGACCCAGCAGAAGGGGGCATGCCAGAGTGGGGATGACTCATTATTCATATCACAATAGCACCTCAAGGCTGCACCGAAGAGCTGGGCCCTCCCGCAGCTAGACACGGGACAAACCCAGTAAGGAAGAGCCGCTCCCCCAAGGAGCTTGCAGGCTGAACAAACCAAAGGGAGGTTCCAGCTGGAGGAAATGACTTTGCTCAAGGGCAGGACGCAGCAGGGAACCAAGCCACAGTGCCCTGCCCACTAGACTACACTGCCCCTCGCAGGGCAAGCCAGCCCTATACCTGGTTCGTGGCATGTGCTGAGTTGTGTTACTCAGGCCCCCTGCTGCTCTGCATGCTCTGGGAGGTGGGAACGGGACCTTTACAGGGGTCCCTGGTCACCCCACAGTAGAAGGCAGAGCAGTACAGGCAAATGCTGCATTTTTCATGCCAAGCACCATATCTACTGCTGATATGGGGAAACAGGCATGGGCAGGTGACACAGCTTGCCCAAGATCAATAGCGGAGTGAGGAGTCTTGAGTCCCTGGCCTCTGCTCTAACTTCTAGGCCACCCTGCCTCCTTATGCATATAAGGTACGTTCCCCGTCTCCATCACTGGCCTCCCCCCAGGTCATCGGAGGCCAGTGTCCCAGGCCCGCCTTGCTCTCTCTGGGCGATGTGGCACCAGCAACGGCTCCATGGCAGGTCTAAGCTGGTGAGCAAGCAGAATGCTGGGTTCAACCATCCCACCCCAGGTTAACCCCCGGCACGCCAGGAAGCCAGGCCAGCCCCTTACCTGTCGATGGGCTTGATGATGAAGGGAATGGCTGAGAGGCCGATGGCTGTGGTCGTCCACTTCCGGATGGGGAGGGGCCAGCGGGTCATGGTGCCCAGCAGGTAAAGGGAGGCAGCACAGATGCGATTAATGGTGAAGCCAGGGATGGCCACAGAGGCCAGGGCCTGCCACACAAAGGTGTCCAGCACAGCCACGGCCACCTGCGGTGTCTTCCCTGCCTCGTCTTCACATGCCTGATGGGTGCATCACAGAGAGCATGGAGCAGGGACATTGTACAGGGGGAGGGGGCAGAATAGCGGAGCTGGGGATGGGGTGCACACAAAGGAATGTACCACGGAAGTGGGGGTACACACAGGGCACTGTATGGGGTTGGGGAGATGGTGCAGAAAGGAATGGACCAGAGCAGACACTGAGGAGACAAAACACGGTCGTTATGGGCTCTGTCTGCATGTACACGTGCACAGGTGTGTGTGCAGGTCAGGGGTGTGCAGATCTGTGTGTGCGCAGATGCACATGCACATTTGTATAGATGTGTGTGCAGGTCAGGGATGCACAGATCTGTCTGTGCATGTACATGTGCACAAGTGTGTGTGCAGGTTGGGGGGTGTAGATCGATGTGTGTGTGCGCATACATGTAAAAGTGTGCAGATCTGTGTTGTGCACGTACATGTCCACAGTTGTGTATGCAGGTTAGGGGTGTGCAGATCTGTGTGTGCATATGTGTGTGCGCAGATGCACATGCACATTTGTATAGATGTGTGTGCGGGTCAGGGATGCACAGATCTGTCTGTGTATGTACATGTGCACAAGTGTGTGTGCAGGTTGGAGGGTGTAGATCGATGTGTGTGTGTGCACGCATACGTGTAAAAGTGTGCAGATCTGTGTTGTGCACGTACATATCCACAGTTGTGTATGCAGGTTAGGGGTGTGCAGATGTGTGTGTGAACACTTGTACAGGTGTGTGTGTGTGCAGATCTGTGTGTGCGCCCACGCACACATCCGGTGCATTAGCTCAGCAGAGCAGGGTGCAGCTCACAGCCTCACCGCAGCTCTCCCAGACAGGCGCCCACGCTCAGGGGCACACTGCATGGTCAGCTGGGCACTGGCAGGCAGCAGAGCCAACGCACCATGAGGAAGCCACCCAGTCCTCTCTGTGACACAGCCAGCAGGAGGCCATCCATCACCTATCTGACGGGGATCCCACTGTGCCCCACCACGTTTCCTGGCCGCTCACCCGGACGTGGCTCCCCATGCTCTAGCTACCATGGGAATGTGGGGCAGGGCTACCAGCCTACGCTTCTGTCTCCTGATTGCTTTGACCAGCATGCCTGGAGGGGCTGTACTTGGCCTCTCTGGCTCTGCTGCCCGCTCCTGTCATGTGCTGAACCCAAATGCTTTTGCAGAGGGTGGGCTGAGAAGCAATTCCTCAGGCCAGCATCCTGGCCCTGGCCACTGGCAGGCGGAGGACTCTGGACTGGATAGCCCCTGCAGACAGGGAGGTGAGTGGAGAAATGAGAACTGAAAGGAAAGGGCGGGTGCAGCTCAGGCTGCCCTGGCAGATTCCAAAAAATAGGGGTGCAGGATGCTACAAGCCCCGAGCTGACACCATGAATCTAAAGACACCCCTAGACTCCAATCAATGGGGTGTGAAGCCTGGTGCAGGTCGGGTGGGGAGAGGAAGATAGAGCTGTAGCCCAGAGAGCTGGGCAGCATACGCATGCAGGACTCTCTGCAGAGGTGGGGACTGCCCCAGGCTGAGGCAGAAGATGTGTGTTGCACAAGCAGAGAGGGACTGGCCAGGCAGACAGGATCCAGGCAGGAGCAAGAGAGAGGGTGGAGTTGGCAGATGAGAGAACATGGACCCTGCCCTGTTTGGCGGCAGGAGAGTGGGCCCTTGCCCTGTGGAGAGTCAGAGGCCTGACTAGGAGACCCGCCCTGGCTTGCCCTTCCCGCTGACGCTGGTGACCCAACCAGGATCTAAGAGAGGATCTTGCGCTGGCCCCTCCCTGGGATTTAGGACTCACAGGGTCCAAGAGACGCCCAGCTTAGGGGACACGTGGGGAGCAGCACAGATGGAAGGGTCTGAATGCTCCAGGACACTTACAACCGCTGCCTTCTTTCCCTTATCCACCGCGTCGGCCGTCACGTACGCAGTAGCCACCCCGTAGCTTGCCCAGACCAGCGAGACGGGCACAATGGCTCTGAAGGACTCTCCGACTTCATTGGCGTAGCCTGCAAGAGGGCAACGGTCAGAGGGGTCAGGGGAGGCAGGTTTCATCAGTCAGAGAAGCCACAGAGCAGTGAAATCAATGAAATGGGTGTCTAGTCAAGCTCCACCCACAGTACCCGGTAGCTAATGCTCATTGATCAGCAGCCCACTAGTTAAGGGCTGTCACCCAGGTGAGCGCCAAGCGTCCGAGGGGGCAGCTCTCTGCAACAAATGGGCACCTCATGAGTCTCAGGCTCTCGGAGAGGGACCAGACAACCCCGCACCAGGTCACCACTGGAATCAGGGGCAGAAACTGGCCAGTTAAATTCTGCAGGAGGCGCTGGCCAGGGAGGGGAGAGGCCTGGGGTGGAAACTCCCCTCTCACCCCTACAGAGGTCCCTCCCCAGCAGGGCCAAGGCCTGGGGTGGGTACATTGAGGCTCCCCAGGGCTTATTTCCCATCCCATCTCCCCCATCCTGGGAGATCTCAGGCTGCCCTGCGCTGCCAGCAGTTCTGCATGGGTTATTTTTAGGACTGGCGCCTCTGTGCTGGTAACGGAGCCTCCTGCTGTGGGATACCCTGTGCCAGGTGCCTGCGGAGAGGGGAATCACTGAGCCCTCATTGAGGCCATCCAGCCTGTGTGGAGCAGGAAGGTCACCTTGAGTGACCTCTGTTCCCTTCATCACTCTCCAGCAGCCCATCATCGGGCACAGGTGGTGACAGATGGGTGAAAGCTGTCCTCGTAGACGGGGCTGTTTGCCACTGCAGTCAGAAAGCCAGAGCCGGCAAGATCCCCTGGAGCGCCTGGTCACAGGAGCACATTTCCCTCAGGGACTGGTAGAAACTAAATGCACCATGGGATGGGCCAGACCCAGACCCCTTCTCTGCGGGGTGACAATGGGGGGGAGATGGGCCAGA